>CM023825.1:27581677-28181677 GCA_013266295.2 Branchiostoma floridae x Branchiostoma japonicum
TATACTTAGATTTTGCTAAAGCGTTTGACAGCATCCCGCATTATCTTCTTGTACACAAACTTCAAACATTTGGCTTTCATTCTAATCTATTAGTTTGGTTCTCCGACTACCTGTGTAATCGAAGACAGCGGGTAGTTGTTGAAGGAGTTTTCTCAGACTGGCTTCCTGTTGTGTCCGGAGTCCCACAAGGTTCCATTCTGGGACCCTTACTTTTCTTACTTTATATCAATGACTTACCGTCGTCCATTGAATGCCCTATGGCTCTTTATGCAGATGATTCCAAGTGCTACAAACAAATATCCTCACCGGCTGACAGCATTTCCCTCCAACAAGATATTGATAACATGGTTGGCTGGAGTCATACTTGGATGATGAAATTCAATACCTCCAAATGTAAAGTACTCACAATTTGTAGAACTAAAACGCCGGTCCTCCATGAGTACAGAATGGAAGGACAAGTGCTTTCCTCGGTCACAGAATTTAACGACCTCGGAGTATCTATTTCCCACATTCTGTCTTGGAAGAGCCACATTATAAGTATTACATCCAGAGCGAACTCAACCCTCGGTTTTATTAAAAGATCTGTTGGTTATACCTGCGTCACATTGTCGATGAGCTTCGGCCGTATTTGTTGATCGCCGAAAGGTCGCCCGATTTTAGATCGACCGAGGATCGCGCGTATTTTTGGCTTGAAAATTCGTCCCCGTCACATGGAGCGAGGCTCGGGCGATCGCTTGAAAATACATCTATGATAATGAAGCCCCTATTACATGGCTCGTGGACGAAGTGATGCCAGCTTATCCACCTAAAAAGGGAATAGTTTGACCAATTTTCATGTTTTAGCAGTCGTCATGTTTTTAGCAAAGTAATGGAGCGGACTGACAGAAAATAATAGAAATACAAACAGGAATTCTGTGATAAAACCAACTCAAATACTACCACAAGAGCCACAAATACACATTACCTTCTGTTTACCAAAATGACCACCTTTTTATCTAAATGAAAGTCGGCCGAAGCTCGCTCGACAGTCGGGCGCACGCCGCTCGAGTTTCGGTCGATGATCTATCGATGCTCGCACGATTTCTAGGCAATTCATCCAAAACGTAAAATAAAACATTTCAATATTCAGTTCTTATTGATAATTATCAAGAAATAGGCCCATATCGTTCTAGTCTCGTGTTCTCTCGCGAGACTAGGATTATTCCGTGACCAAGACGAACTGACTAGTCGTCGAAAATTCGGAGGTATGTACCTTAGGATTTAATAGTCACTGATTGAAAGAATTTTCCTACTAAACTTGAACTATACGTGACTGATGAACCTCTTCAACGATATACGTACGAAGATAGGAAACGGAGGCTTGCATGCAGCTCGGGTATGGGAAAAAACGGCGAAGCAACTAGCCCGACATCGTAATCACCTTCGCTTCAACTTACGATGTAAGGACCTCGACATAACACCGGTTAGCCTGAAGCTCAAGACTAATGTGAAATCGGACAAGGCCAGTAAGATCGTTCACCGTGCAGAGAAAGCCCTGTTACGTGAACGCATACACCTCACGCACCACAAGGTGAAATGTCTCGCACAAAAATGTCAGCAACAGGAACAAGCATTTCACAATCTCTGTCAGGGGGCCGACATGGCGGCCATGTTGGATAGCACCTGTGCGCATGTGCGTAAGTCACAGGAAGTGACGTTTCAGAGTTCCAAAATGGCGCAGATTAAGAAACTGGAGAAGTTGCAGTCCGACAAACTTGGTGGTTTCCCACAACCACAGGGGAGCGAAAACTGTGACCTGTCCGGCACGCAGCTTAAGAAATGGGTTAAGGTTCTGTCCAAGTACAAACCCAGCCCTAGCGAGATGCGTGTGCTGGGAAAAGGCCTCAACTTTGCGGTCACCCCCGACACGATCCCCGTCAAGGAGATCGTCACAGCCACCGAGGTCGCTTGCCAGAAACTTGACCAAGAGGAGGCATCGCTACTGAGGAACGAGGTAGTAGGCATTCTGCAGAATGCCAAACCCCCGAAGCCTAACCTTACCAAGGAGGAAAAACGTGCCATCAAGTCACTGAAGGGCAACAAGGACATCGTTATCCTCCCTGCCGATAAAGGTAAGGCTGTGGTGGTCATGGACAAGACGGCATACGTAGCACAATGTGAAAAATTGCTGGAAGATAAGAACACCTACAAAGTCATTGGGCCCACGAACCCCACCAAGAAACTTAAGGGTAGATTACAGAGGAAGTTGAGGGAGATAAAGAAGGCAGGACATCTTGACCCGAAAGTATATGACAAGATTTACCCCACTTCAGATGCCACCCCTAGGTTTTACGCCACACCAAAAATCCATAAGGATCCACTCAAGTTGAGACCTATCGTGTCGGGCATCAATTCCATTACTTACCATCTTGCTAGACACCTAGCAGACCTCCTCAAGCCCTTAGTGGGACAGACTGCAGAGCACATCAATAACTCTAAGGACCTGGTCACCAAAATCCAACAAGTTAAGTTGGATGATGGGGATGTCTTGACCTCTTTTGATGTCACAGCCCTATTTACCAGCGTCCCGGGGAAAGAGGTGGTTCAGATGGCGGTCAAGAGGGCTGAGGAGGACCCTAGTTGGAAGAACCGCACCCTGCTCACCCCTGAGGAATTTGGAGATCTCCTCCTGTTGGTTGTGAGTACTACATACTTCCAATACAACAGCACGATTTATGAACAAACGTATGGCATGGCAATGGGCTCCCCACTATCCCCTGTGCTTGCCAATTTGTTTATGGAGGAGTTCGAACGGAAAGCCCTGGACACAGCCCCACACCGCCCCAAGTTTTGGGGTAGGTACGTGGATGACACTGGTATAGTCAATCAACAAGCACATGAGCAAGAACTCTTTGAACACATCAATCAACAACACGACAGTATTAAGTTTACAATTGAGAGAGAAAAAGACGGTTGCCTCCCCATGTTAGATGTGATGTTGATTAAGAACCAGGACCGTACCATCACTACGGATGTGTACCGGAAGGAGACACATACAGACCACTACCTACAGTGGTCCTCCAACCACCCCGTCCAGCAGAAACTAGGCATTGTAAAAACCTTAATGCACAGGGCAGACACTCTCATCCAGGACCACACCCTGAGAGAAATAGAGAAAGGAAAAGTGAGGAACGCACTCCGTCACTGTGGCTATCCAGACTGGGCCCTTAGAGAAGGTGATACCAGGAAAACACAGCGTAGAAACCACAAGGACACTCAGAGTGAAAACAGGGGACAAACACCTACCAGCTTTGCCGTACTCCCTTACATTAAAGGGACTACGGAAAGACTGAAACGAGCGTTTGCCAAACATAATGTTAGCCTATTTTCAAAACCAGGCTACACCCTGCGAAATGCTTTGGTTAGCCCAAAAGACCCCTTAGAACCCAGCGAAAAGTGTGGCGTCATTTACAAATTTGTCTGTGAAAACTGCGGTGAGACGTATGTGGGAGAAACAGAGAGGTCACTGGGGGAAAGGTCAGGGGAACACCAGAAGTCGATTGACCGTAAGGACTACAAATCTGCACTTAGTCAACACCAGATACAGACGGGACATAGGGTCATCACCGAACCTATACTAGACACGATCCAAATCATTGATCAGGAAGCCCGCAACGCCCACCGGAAGATCAAGGAGGCCATACACATCCAACTAGCGGGAGCCAAGTTGAACCGCAACGAAGGCTGGGAGCTGCCTAAGCCCTACCTACCTCTACTCCGCAGGGAGGCGGAGGGGGGCAGAAGATCCACGCAAGTCTCGTCCTAGTCTCGTGTTCTCTCGCGAGACTAGGATTATTCCGTGACCAAGACGAACTGACTAGTCGTCGAAAATTCGGAGGTATGTACCTTAGGATTTAATAGTCACTGATTGAAAGAATTTTCCTACTAAACAATTATCAAGAAAGTTTTAACTTTGCAATGAGACTGTCTGTTAGGCCACACTGACTCGATTTTATGCCCGCCGATTTTTACCAGTTAGAAAATTACAGTCAAATGTTTACCTCCGCATCTTTTTTGTACATGTACACGTGTCTGTACAAAGTTAGTAATAAGATATATTTTTTTAAACTTTGCCTGTATACTCCTCTCTGAAATATGAATCTTCCGGCAAACACAAGTTTATTAGCCATTCCATGTCAACTAAGTACACAGGGGTAAAACAGAGCAATGCAGTTGTATCTGTTCATCATGTTTTGTTGTGACCTGTACTTACATGTAGCCCAGTGTGGCAAAAATGTGCAATAAAGGTCGTCATTCATCCATTCAATATAAACTTCAACTAGTAAGTAAATATCTCTCTACCATATGATGTTCCTGTGGGCACCCTATGAAACACGTGAACCTAAATCGGAAAATCCAGAATGAACAAGTTTAAAAGATAGTTTGTTATACCATCTTTTGGCATAATGCCGCGCACCTTCTAACAAAACAAGAATAAAGGATTCCATTTGTGTTCCATCAGTTAAGTACAAAATCGAGCCATTTGGCCTTACATACTTTTCATCTTTCTAAAGGGTAATTTAACAAAAATTAAAAAAGCACGATTTTATCAATTCTTATCCTTTCTTGTAAACATAACGTTAACAATCAGGGGGGACGTTGCTGCTACATACTTCACTTTACTTCCAATGCAATCTCAAAATAAATGTCACGTGTTTAACACAGGTGCCGAATTAATAAGTTGACTGGGCTCGGCCGAGGCTCGTAGAACCTTCCTCCGACACAGGCACGAAGCTCGCTCGAAGCACGCGCGATTTTATAAACTTTGCACAAGTCGACCGAGGTACGAAAGGGGTCGCCCGAGTATTGCGCGGAGGTCGCGTCGGGGACGACCGTATTCAGCGACCTTCGTCCGATTTTTGAAGACGAAGAACGGTCGAGACTCGTGGGATGTACGGCCGAGTATCGGTCGACTCTCGGCCGCACAGGGGCGAGCTACAGGCGAGCTACGGGCGAGCTGAAAACGACCCCTTCGACCTCAAAAATCGCCGGCGACTAGTCGCTGATGTTAAGAACACGTTTCACGTGTCAGCGAGCTTCGGCCGACTCCTAAAAATCGCCGGCGATTCCGAAAATTCGCGCGATGCTCGCCGAAACATCGGGCGTACTACTGCCGTAAATGTCGTTTAGAGCTCGCCGACTCGTCGGCCGATCGATTTTCGCCCAATGTGAGGGCCCCTTTACTGACAAAATCTGCTTTAAATGATACCGAGAGAAATAAGTGTTTCCACGGCTCCCATCTAAATCTTTAAAAAAAACTTCTTTTCATCTTTCTCACAAGATGTACAAAGAACGGACTCCTTCTGATGAAGTAATCCACGTGATCTTCTGGCAGTTTAGCAGCAAGGCAATTATTGTGGGCGTCGCTGTGTGTGTGTCGCTGATGTTAAGAACACGTTTCGCGTATATCAGCGAGCTTCGGCCGACTCCTAAAAATCGCCGGCGATCCCTAAATTCGCGCGATGCTCGACGAAAGATCGGGCGTAGTACTGCCGTAAATGTCGTTTAGAGCTCGCCGACTCGTCGGCCGATCGATTTTCGCGCAATATGACGGCCCCTTAAGGTCAAGTTGGCAATCTAAACGGCTTTGCCACAGCCAGGGAGGAAGCGATTTCTCTCATACAGTAACTGGAGGTATTATCAGTTTGGACTTTCTCTGTCCTATGTCCATTAGAAGACTAAGAAAAATATCACTCACGACTAAAAACTTCAGCTTAAGCAGCTTTCAGAATGCGTCGATTTTCTTTTAATTTTAAATTTTTTGTCAAACTTTATTCAGATAAACAAAAACATACAAAACAAATAGTTGTACATACACGTAGTAGCAATCAGTTGATATTACAGAACTAAGTTATCAGGTTCCCATTTTTTGTTGTGCTTACATATTTTGTTCTTAAGTGTCGCAATATTTTCTCTACTCTATGTACATACTTAACGAAGAATAAACTTATGGATAGATAGATTAGGTATCGATTTTTCTTTGATACTTGTGTAAAGGACGATCCTAGAGTAAAACACACAGAAATTTGTCGTAGGCCGAGAATATACAATACTCGATTCCATACTGTCTGCTCCTTCTCCTATCCAGAGTCTCTAGTCTCCAATCTGTCTTGTCTGTTCTGCCCAGTCTCTTTATTCTCTATTGTCTTGTTTGTTTGTTTGTTTGTTTGTTTGTTTGTTTGGCTGTTTAATTTAATAGAGGGACTAGCGACTAAGAATCATGAGTGGTTTTGACCGCTTCAGTATTTTATTGTCTCACTAAAATTATGCATTATGATCAAGTTTATTATAAAATTTTATTTCATCTAACGTTATACATGTAGCAAATGTCATCATGTAGTTTCATTATATTTAACTCCCGACCACGTTTCTAGTGACTATTCTTGATAGTTGCCGGCCTCTTGTAATCGCCGGAGTCTACGAACCAGACTCAGCGCCACGAGTGTATGTGCAACGTCAGGATGTTCGTCATCCTCACCATAGATACTTCTCCTCATCTGTAGTGCCTGTTCAAAATAGCTGACGGCCTTTCTGCAGTCACCAAGAACCACCCAAAATGCACCCAGGATGTGAAGTGACGTGGCGATGTCAGGATGTTCAGTGCCCTCACCATGAATACTCCGACTCATCTGTAGTGACTGTTCTTGATAGCCGATGGCCTTTCTGTAGTCACCAAGGTCACTCCAGACGAGGCCCAAGTTGTTAAGTGACGCGGCGATGTCAGGATGTTCAGTGTCCTCACCAAGGATCCTCCGACTCATCTGTAGTGACTGTTCATAATAGCTGACGGCCTTTCTGTGATCACCAAGGTCCCTCCAGGTGAGGCCCAAGTTGTTAAGTGACGCGGCCAAGCCAGGATGTTCGGTGTCCTCACCATAGATACTCCGCCTCATCTGTAGTGACTGTTCTTGATACCTGACGGCCTTTCTGTAATCACCATGGCTCCACCAGGCGTGCCCCAAGTTGTTAAGTGACATGGCGATGTCAGGATGTTCAGTGTCCTCACCATGGATACTCCGCCTCATCTGAAGTGACTGTTCATAATAGCTGATGGCCTTTCTGTGATCACCAAGGCCATCGCAGGCGTTACCCAAGTTGTTAAGTGACGAGGCGATGTCAGGATGTTCAGTGTCCTTACCATAGATACTCCGCCTCATCTGTAGTGACTGTTCATGATAACTGACGGCCTTTCTGTTATCATCAAGGTGATACCAGGCGCCACCCAAGTTGTGAAGTGACCCTGCGATGTGAGGATGTTCAGTGTCCTCACCATGGATACTCCGTATCATCTGTAGTGACTGTTCATAATAGCTGACAGCCTTTCTGTAATCACCAAGGTTCCGCCAGACGTTACCCAAGTTGTTAAGTGACGCGGCGATGTCAGGATGTGGAGTGTCCTCACCATAGATACTCCTCCTCATCTGTAGTGCCTGTTCATGATACCTGGCGGCTTTTCTGTAATCACCAAATTTCAACCAGGCAGTACCCAAGTTGTTAAGTGACGCGGCGATGTTAGGATGTTCAGTGTCCTCACCATGGATACTCCGCCTCATCTGTAGTGCCTGTTCATAATAGCTGACGGCCTTTCTGTGATCACCAATGTTCATACAGGCTCCAGCTAAGTTACGGAGTGAGTTGGCGATATCGGGATGTGCTTTTCCATCACCGTGTTTAGAAACCTCATCCTGTAGTGCCCGTTCTGCGTATGATTTCGCTTTTTCGTACTCGCACAAACTTTCATATACGTCTGCTTGTAACTGTGGTGAGTTGTCAAACAGAACAGGCGGTTGTGCCGTCGATGTGCGGAGTTGGATAAATTTTGGAATTAATACTTTTAATGGCCTTGCTGTGTAATAGTACCTCATCAGTTGTTTTGTATTTGAAAAGTAAAACACTTTCATCAACTTCTCCCCCATATCTGTGTTAGCAGATATGGACGATAAGGCTGACATGTTCTCCACCTGTCCACGGTTGTTCATGTATGTCCGCAGCCTCAGTTCTGCTGAGATGCTGACCAGAACCAACAAGTGATGCGCGTTATCACTGTTGATGATTCCGTTCATTTTCATCTTCTGAATAGTCTCCCAGATTGTGGTGGGTTGTATACCATAGTACAGTGCCCAACATGACACTGCAAGGGTCGAAAATCGATAGATTTCCTTCTTTACATCCAGCAGTCTAGATGATGCAGCTTCGGTTATAAACGTCTGGATATTTGTGTCTTCGGTCATTATGCTAAATGCCTGTAACACAGATATTGCTCCTTTACTACTTTGGAGTTGCTGAGTCCATAGAGTGGAATACGCTTCGGCCAAGTCCTGCTGTCCTGTGATCAAACACACATTCCCCAATATGCTGGCGAGATGGTAGCCTTTCTTTATGTGCACAGTCAAGTCGTCTTGCATGATTCTGGTCATCTCGCTTGGTGTGTGAATAAGTTCAGCTGTTTTACCCCTGCCTAGTGCAGTCTTGCTTGCATGCGGCATGGCTCCGTCAAACGCAAACCCGCGCGGCGTTACAGAGTCGTAGAACCAGCTGTTCGGTGGGTCTCTAGAAAAATCATTGAGCGACTTGATCGCCATGGCCGGGAGGATGGTTTCTCCCAGGTTGATCACTTTGAGATGCAGATAATGAGTGAGGTTGCGGAAATACTGAACGTTACTCTCTGTTTCCTCCTCTATCAGGATGGCGAACTCCAGATCAGAGTACGGGGTTACTAACCCTGTGGCCTGTGAACCCAGGCCTATCATGGCGTACTTACAGGGAGGGGGACCCATTACCTCCATACATTCATCTACAAGACCAGCTATGAACGTTTTTCTCTGTTCACCAATTGTTTGGAACAATGTTATGATCGCTTCCGCTCTCTGCTTCTCCACTTCTCTTATCTTTGGATCATCGTCATCAAGACTGTAAGGATCGATCTCCTGCTCGATTCGTTTCATCTGTTCTTCTACCTGCTCTCGATCTTTCTTCAGTATTGATTTGTGTTTCTCTGTATCACCGATGTCCACTAAATGCTTGATACTCAGCACGTGCTTAACAAATAACTTGCTAACTTGCATGGTCGTTTGTTTGATGCCCTCTCTGTCTTCTGCCCTTGCTCTGACCAGTGCTGCATTACGGAGCGCTGCAGCCTTGGTGAAGTCACTTCCGTCTTTTGACTTCTTTCCTCTTTCCAGGTAGACATCGCTTAACCTGCACAGGGGATCCGCCTCTTTCTTGTATTGGTCTTTATTTGGTTCTAAGGAAACAGCCATTTAGGGTATAAAGACACTTGGCTACATTTCATTTATCGCCAGTATTTCAAGTTGCATGCATAGAAATTAGAAGTCTTTTAACTGGTGGTTTATGTACTTTTTTAGCACTAACGAAAATCTATTTATCTACCTTTGGTACGTTGCATATTTCATCATTGAATGAATGAATGAATAAATTGTTGTACTACTTTGTCTCTGGGTCATTTTGATTAAGAAATATTAGAATATTAAATATGAATCATACTTCAACAGCAAGACACTAAACACAATGCTATACTATGCTATACAATTACATTTGAAATACTGTTTTTTGACTTTTTTTAGGTACGTACGTTTCAAATGGACGGCTTTGAGCGCAGCTGCAAAGTGCTTCTCTGCCGTGTTCAGGTCTCCTGTCTGCAGGGCCCTGCAGCCCTCCTGCAGCTGGTCTGCCGTGTTCAGGTCTCCTGTCTGCAGGGCCTTGCAGCCCTCCTGCAGCTGGTCTGCCGTGTTCAGGTCTCCTGTCTGCAGGGCCTTGCAGCCCTCCTGCAGCTGGTCTGCCGTGTCCAGGTCCCCTGTCTGCAGGGCCTTGCGGCCCTTTTGTAACTGGTCTATGTATACCCTGAAGCAAAACGATCAGGTGATACACATTTGCTGTAGAATGAGAAATAAATGACGTAGTATATCAACATGGTTGATTTCGTAGTACAAAAGACTTGAAAACTAGATTGATGTAACTTACCTGGAATTGTCTGCTGTAGGGGGGCCGTGACCTTGCGGAATAGTCGAAGTGACCTTGGTAGGTCCGGTTGGCACCCAAATGTTTGTGTTTTTGCCCCTCAGGAGCAACTAAAAAGTAACAATTGAAGCAAGCTTAACGTCTGAACTAACAAATCATTATAATTAACAATTGAGCAAACGTTCATTTAACAATAAATTCACAATGTGGAGGCTTAGCACCTAAATAAACCTGATGAACATGTTGGCAACGGCATAAAAGCACAAAATGTTATTTTAGGAAGCAAAACACTTACCCGTCTCCCTCTTTCCGCCATGTCCTTCCTGACTTTTGCTGCGTGCAGTAAGCGATGTGTGAGGACGGTTTTCCCGTGTGGATCGTCACATCGCTCCAGGGCTGTGCTGTACAGGGCTGTAGCCTTGGTCAAGTATCTGGGGTCCTTTAAGTATTCTCCTCTCTTAAGGTTCACGTCTCCGAGACTTTGTATAGCCTCTACTTCTAACAGATTGTTCCTCTCCACTATTCCTTCTACAAAGATCTTAGTGTAGCCCTCTAAGATGGAGTCCATATGGCCATCGTTAGCCCACGTCTTATCCAAGTCTTGAAAGATTTCTGAAGTCCTTGTAACAGACTTAATGCTTGTGTTCCTGGTTAAGCCAGCTATGGGCATTTTCTGCCTGAGTTTCTCAGCGAGTTTGACCCTATGTTGGAGAGACTCGCCTTCCCCCGGGTCCTCACACCGGAGCAGCGCGGCCCTGTACAGGTTCAGACCCCGCTTCAAGTTCCGCGGAGCTTCGGTCTTGTGGAGTCTTCCTTTCTCCACGTTCAAGTCTCCCAGGCTCTTCAGTACCTCCACTTCCTGTAGCCTGTCCATATCAGACATGGCGGCCAGAAGGGCGCGGCCGTACCCCGTCTCGGCCAGGTCATACCTGTTAGCCGTCACAAACCTCCGGCATTGCACGTCTGCAGGGAGAAGGGTCCCCGAAACAGGCAGTATGTTCGACATGGTGATCGGGCTGTGTCCAGATAACAGATTACTCAAAATGTCTAGAGACGACTTTCAGTCACCACGTAATGCGGAAGTGTCGCTTGGGGGAATACCAGGTGCGGTAGTGACGTAACGCTTACACGGCTCTGTTGAACTTTGAACTGCCTGTTGCCATACAACGCGGTTTGTTGTTATGGGGGATGCCAGGTGCGTGGTGACGTCATAGAGCCACGGCCTGCTCGATTCCCTTTAAACTTTCACCTCTGGAATGTAAACAAACAAACAACCCACGACGTATTTAGTTCAGGTGTTTTCATTCGTGAAGGTATGATGTATTTCAGGCATTGGTTTCAGATTGTAAATTACATTTTGTGAAGCTGTAGTTGCTGGTAAGTCTTTGAATTCGAACTTTATACGTTGTAAACGATACCTACTATGTCATTCGGGAATCTATCGCTGAATAAAGAGACTCTTTCTTTACTCCAAAGGTCTCTTCACGTCACAACAGACTCCATGTTCCGGCACTATGTGGGTCCCAGGATACTTCCTGGCTGTGGGGGTAAGGCCTAGAAAAATTAATGTTGTGTTTATGGTTTTAGTCATGAAAAAAACAGGGATTCTCATTTCATTTTTTTTTTTAGATTTTGGCAAAAATAGTTTTATTAATTAATAATGCCAGATGATAGATCAAAAATTTTATGTCCCTTGCCAGGGCCCTGGGTACAAGCCCAAAATGGTTAGGGTCGGTGGGTTTTTGCTATTATAGGTGGGAACAGGAAACACTTTTTGCCTAGGACTAACAGGAATATGCCTGTGAATAGCCTTTGTTTTACAAGGGGTGGTTCATTATAGGTAGGGGGAGGATGAGCACATTGTACAGACACGCAGAGAATGAATGGACTCAGACTTGCTAGTCAGACCTTCATGCTTTTTGTGTGACTGGCAACAGAATAGTTGGGCTTTGGGACAGCTGAATAGTTGTCTGTGATTGACATATCAGTGGGACAAACCTGTATAAGATTTGATAGATCTGAATTTTGGATTAAGACGTTGCTTTTATTAAAGAATGTAAGAGCCATAAAAACTCGAAACAAAGTGCCTAACAACAACCTCAAAGGCAGGCCAACGTCTACTGGAATAACGGATGAGAACACTGTAATAATGCAATAGTTACCTTCGCTAAGAAGGTTATGTTTTCGTGGCCGCGTGTGTGTGTGTGTGTGTGTGTGTGTGTGTGTGTTAACAGCATAACTTGAGAAGGCTTTGAAGGATTATCTTGATACTTTGTAGGTAGGTAGGTCTTGATGAGACCTCGAAACGATTAGATTTTGGGCCTCCTGGCGGCTTGGTATGGTACTGCAGCGGAATTTCCGGTTTTGATATCTCGTGATCTGGACATGCTAGGGTCATGATTTTTGGATGATAGGTAGCTCTTATGCTCAGGAAGAAGTGACGTAAGTTTGGGCCCCCTAGCGGCTTGCTCTGGAACTGCAGGAGCATTTGTTTGAAAATGTTTAAAGTAGGATAACTCAATAACCGGTTGACGGATTGTCTTGATATTTGGTGTGTAGGTAGCTTAAGTGATGCTTGACATAATTAGATGACAATTATGCAAATCATGATGTAATTTGCATAATTAATGAGGGAATTCTAAAATTCAGCTACCGTCTATGATAGGACTATTCTACCTTGTGACATATGTAATTAAGAATGAGAGGAACATCGCCATATATTAATTATGCAAATGAAGACCCGATTTGCATAATTAATGAGAGAAAATACTATAATACCATGGTTATATGGTTAATGCTGGCAATTTAATACTTGTGCATTTCAAAGTTGACTGGAGATGAACATCATTCAACATAACTTATTCAAATCAGGACCTCATTTGCATAATTTATGAGGAAATGCTAGAATGGCCTTCTTTGTTAAGATAACACTGCCATTAGAAGGAGAATATGATCAAGTGATGTAATTCATGCAAATGAGGATCTTATTTGCATAATTAGGGTGAAAATCTATAATTCATTGGTCATAAAGGGTAACCTCATTTGGCGAAGGTATGAGGTCATGGAACTCTAGTTAAAGAATGTAAGAGCTATAAAAACTCAAAACAAAGTGCCTATAGCTAATAACAACCTCAAAGGCAGGCCAACGTCTACTGGAATAACGGATGAGAACACTGTAATAATGCAATAGTTACCTTCGCCAAGAAGGTTATGTTTTCGTGGCCGCGTGTCTGTGTGTGTGTTTGGTCCCCCTAGCGGCTTGCACTGGAACTGCAGGAGCATTTGTATGAAAATGTTTAGATTAGGATCTAATTTGCATAATTAATAAGGAAATTCTATAATTCAGCTACCTTCCATGATAGGACTATTATACCTTGTGACATGTGTAAGTAAGAATGAGAGGAACATTGCCATATATTAATTAGGTAAATAAAAACCTAATTTGCATAATTAATGAGAAAATACTATAATTCCATAGTGGTTGATGTTGGCAATTTCATACTTGCGCACTTCGAAGTTGACTGGAGGTGAACATCATTCAACATAACTTATTCAAATCAGCACCTTTTTTGCATAATTTATGAAGAAATGCTAGAATTACCTTCTTTGTTCAGATAACACTGTCATTGGGAGGAGAATATGAACATGAAAATGAGGATCTTATTTGCATAGTTAGGGGGAAATCTATAATTCGTCAGTCATAAAGGGCAACCTCATTTGGCGAAGGTATGAGATCGTGGAACTCTAGTTGTATCTGTGGTTTCTCAAGGATCCGGGCGTATACGGTGCCGGAATTTTCGGATCTGCAGTGGAACTTCGTATCCGAGTAAGGATTACGGATTTCTCTGGATTTGCTCGGAATCAGGTCTTCATTTACAAAATGCATATCTGCCACTGTTCCTGTCTTTCTCAATTACATATGTCACAAGTGTTTCATAGCCCTATTATCAAACACAGCAGATTTATAGAATTTCCTCATTAATTATACAAATTAGATCCTGATTTGCATAGTTGTAATTTTATTATGTCAAGCTACCTACAAACCAAAAATCATGACGATCCGTCAATCGGTTGTTTAGTTATCCTCTCTCGAAGATTTTAAACAAACCGTCCTGCAGTTCCAGAACAAGCTGAGCACAAGAGCTACCTACCATCCAAAATTCATGACCCCAGCATGTCCAGATCGCGAGATATTAAAACCGGAAGTTCCGCTGCAGTACCATAACAAGCCGCCAGGGGGCCCAAAATCTCATCAAGACCTAACCCACCTACCAAATATCAAGATAATCCATCTAAGCCTTCTCGAGTTATGCTGTTGACAGACACACAGACACACAGATACACAGACACACACACGGCCACGAAAACATAACCTTCTTGGCGAAGGTGATTAGTAATGATAGACCATCAAAGCTGGTGCGTTACGCAAAACACATCGATATATGTGTTTTGCGTAACCCCCCAGCTTTGATGGTAGTTTCAGGTGTTGTGACAAAACAAAAACAGAACTGTGACGAAAGGTGATAGGGCTAAAGTAGACTTTGCCCACGGTTGTTTGAAGAAGAGGGAAAAACAAGCACCGTGGGACACACTAAATCATTGAGGACAGCAAGAAGGTGAAATAACAATGTCGAGGGGAATCCAGCGCCTTTTAGTTGTCACCCTAAATGCGCTGGCTGTGATGCTGGCCTTCGTTATGATGATTGTCGCCATAAGAACCGCGACCTTCCCGTCCTACCAAACCTCCCCGCCGCAGTGTAAGCCCACCGACCGTGACTTCATCCCCGCAGACCAGGAAAGACTGACCCGCTTCGCCTCAGCCATCCAGTTCCGAACCGTGTCCTACCAACGCGGGGTGGGTACACCACAGGAGTTGCTGAGGTATGACCACGGACTAAATGATTTATGATTCATTCATTTATTTCTTTATTATCTATTTGTTTATTGCATTGTTAATAGTGTATGGCTTTTATTTGAATCGATCACCCGTGCCCCCCTCCCCCAACTACTCGACCTTCTTGAAAAGCGATCACATGGCCGAACAAGCTATCTAGACTAAATAAAGGCTTTAATTCGCATGGAAGCTCATCTGTGTTGGTAGAATCCATAATGGTAAAATTTAACATTGATCCAACACAGTTCGATCGAAAATTCATGGTGAGTTCCCTGTTTTTTTTAATTAAACACAAAACAAGACAATGATAAGGACATTGTGGCGCTGCACTCAAGTTTAAAACTGATATTAACAGCGCCACAAAACAAAAATACAATTAACATATAAATACAGTAAGTTGACATGACAGTGTGCCGTAGTCCCACCAACCCAAAACATTAAATAATGCTAATGATAACCAGGGGGAATTGCATATTGACACAAGAACAAAAGAATTATTATTTTAACCTTCTATATCTGATTGGCGAAATCAAACCGCCAATCAGAGCTAGAAGAACTCGAGTTCCCTTCTAGTGTTGGATCAAAGTTAAACTTTACCATTAAGGTTTTAATTGATTGATTGATTGATTGATTGTTCAGGTTCATTCAGTTCATCCGAGAGAGTTTCCCGACGATCCACACCTCACCGTGGGTCCGAAGGGAGGTCGTCGGGAATTACAGCTTGTTGTACCGAGTAACAGGATCGGACGCCTCGCTACAACCCTACATGTTAGCGTCGCACTTGGACGTGGTGCCCGCCACAGAGGAAAGGAACTTTTATTATTATTATCATTATCATTATTACCTTCGCCAAGAAGGTAATGTTTTCAGTAGCGTTTGTCTGTTTGTCTGTTTGTCTGTTTGTCTGTCTGTCTGTTTGTGAACAGCATAACTCAATTGTGATTTGACATGACTAAATCACAAGTATGCAAATCAGGATCTAATTTGCATAATTAATGAGGAAATTCTATAAATCTGCTTTGTTCGATGATAGGGCTATGAAACACTTGTGACATATGTATTGAGAATGAGGGGATCATTAGCATATATCAATTATGTAAATAAGCACCTAATTTGCATAATCTATGGGAAATTGCTATAATGTCATAGTGGTAACTACTGGAAAATCAATACTTGCCGCATTTGGAAGGTTAGGGTGAAGGTGAACTTCATTTAACATAATTTATTCAAGTCATGACCTTATTTGCATAATTTATGAGGATATGTTAGAATAGCGTTCTTTCTTATGATAAGACTGTCATTGGGTGGAGAATATGATCAACGGATATAACTCATGCAAATGAGGCTCTTATTTGCGAAATCAATGAGTAAAAATGTATAATTCGTCCACCAAAAGGGTTAACATGATTTGGCGAAGGTATGAGGTCGTGGAACTCTTATTATTATTATTATTATTATTATTATTATTATTATTATTATTATTATTATTATTATTATTATTATTATTATTATTATTATTATTATTATTATTATTATTATTATTATTATTATTATTATTATTATTATTATTATTATTATTATTATTATTATTATTATTATTATTAAACAAAAACAAAGACAGTGTAACGTTAGACTTAAGTTAGCACACTTATGCAAATGAGGCTCTTATTTGCGAAATCAATGAGTAAAAATGTATAATTCGTCCACCAAAAGGGTTAACATGATTTGGCGAAGGTATGAGGTCGTGGAACTCTTATTATTATTATTATTATTATTATTATTATTATTATTATTATTATTATTATTATTATTATTATTATTATTATTATTATTATTATTATTATTATTATTATTATTATTATTATTATTATTATTATTATTATTATTATTATTAAACAAAAACAAAGACAGTGTAACGTTAGACTTAAGTTAGCACACTTATTTGTAACGCCAAATACACATATAACGAAACATTATGAGATTAATTTATACATGTTTTATCCAGTGCGCCCCTTCCCATTATCCAAGGTTGTAAATAGCTACTAAATAATATATATATATACAATTATATATCTATATATCTATATCTATCTATCTATCTATCTATCTATCTAGATAGATAGATAGATATAGATAAAGGTATAAGTGGGGATGTATATATATATATATCCACACTTATACCACATCCTCAAGTATACCTACATACATATGTATAAACATATGCATATATAAACATACCAACATACATGTATATAATATTGATTAAGTAACGAATGACTTCTATATCTATTTGACAGGAAGAAAACTGGGAGGAGCCGCCATTTTCGGGACAACTCAAAGACGGGTACATCTACGGGAGAGGGGCCATAGACATAAAACACACCCTCATGGGGAGTCTAGAGGCTGTGGAGTTTCTCCTATCGAGAGGGCGTCGACCTAAACGCACTCTTTACCTCGCCTTCGGACACGACGAGGAGACTGGCGGCCATTTTGGAGCAAAGGTCATAGGTGACGTGTTGACTCAACAGGGAGAGAAAATGACGTTTATACTCGACGAAGGAACTCCTATAGGGGACGGTCTTCTTCCAGGTGAGTCTGTATACATGTCATATTCTAAGAGCAATTGAAATTATGTAGTTTGAAAAGGCCCGAATAGTTGCACATATTGCCATCGTTATGGCTTGAGAATCTAATTCGTGTTTGAGACTCCAAAGGGAATTATTATGGCCTATGATAAAGGCTTGGTATAGACACATACTAGTAATTCAGTACCAAAGGCAGACACAACAACACTAGCGTTTACACTATTCAGCACCAAGGACAAGTATAAAAATAGAAAAGTAACATTTGCAATTTAAGCCATAGTGTATACCATGTGATGGTATACACATAATGTATACCATCACATGGTTTAGCCTAACAAACTACTGCTCTGTTTATTCTTACTCAAACACATCCATATATATATATATATATATGTTGAAAAGCCCCTCCAACTCTGTCCTGCGACTGGTTACATAATGTAACCTAATACCACAGGGTGTCTGCTACAGCACCAGTTACCATGGCTGGTTAGGCGGTGACAGATGTCTGGTCCAGGTCATTGACCTTATTTGTTTGGAGAAGAAGAAGAAACAGAGCAAAAACAATATGTTTTCCTTCTCCGAAGGTAAACATAAAAACATGTAATTTCCTTCTATCCTTCAGGTGTAAGTAAACAAGTTGCCCTGGTCAGTGTAGCTGAGAAAGGTCTCTTGCAGCTGCATTTAGAGGTGAATGAAGAAGGTGGCCACGCCTCTATACCTCGATCTGAGTCAGCTATCGGTAAGTACGACTGTGTTGTTTCAGCTAGTTTAGTTCTTCTGTTTTATCATTAAAACTGCATTATGTAACATTAGGGACGATACAAAAAGTAAATTTTCTTGTCATTTCTTTACAACTTAAGTTGAATCAACCCTACTCCGTTGCAAATAAGTGCCATTCAGGAGGCGGATGTGCCAAAATATGACGCCTCATGAGTGTGTTTAAAAGCTGGAAACACAACTGTCAACCATGTTTGTTTACATTCTGGTAGTTTATGGTGGTACCATAAACTGAGTGCGCTTCGTGTGGGCTGTTTTAGCGCCAACCATAAATGTGAGATAAATGCACAAATATGTTGAAAAGTGAAAGTAAATTACAACCACACGAAGAATTTTTCAACTAAAATATTACAATTGTTGATGCAAAAATGTTACACAATACCCCGTGAAATCATCTTTACCCGCTCTCCTAAATATTCAAGTCATTTCTTGGAACCTGTTACTGATTCTAACCAATCTTCCATGCTCTATTCTTTTTGGTTACTTCAGGAATTCTATCCAAAGCTATCAGTAAGCTTGAGGACAACCCACACCCTAACATGTTCGGCACGGGTCCGGAGACCCGGATGTTGGAGTACGTTGCCACGGAGATGACCTTGCCCTACCGGATGTTGTCCTCTAACCTCTGGCTCTTCTCCCCATTGGTTGCTTGGGTGTACTCGAGAAAGCCACAAACCAACGCCTTGGCTCGGACGACGACCGCCCTGACACGTTTTAACGCTGGGGTCAAGGACAACGTCATCTCGCCCAAGGCCACGGCCGCGATAGACCACCGGATACATCCAATGTCAAGTGTGGAAGAAGTAATGGAATTTGACCTCAAGGTCGTCAATGATCCCAGGGTCAAGTTTAACGTCATAGACAGCCGGCAACCTTCTCCGATCTCGCCTTACGGGAATGATTCTCCTACATACATGCTGCTACAAGAGACTATTCAGCAGGTAGTATGTTTAAGTAGTACTATTTCTGTTCTCTTACTGTACTGTTTCTGTATTGTTTTGTCGTACTACATGTCACAAGTGCTAAACTTTAATATTATTACTTTGGTCGAGCTCCCGCTGGAACCAAGCATGCCTGATATCGTCCTTTATCTGTTCTCTATCAGAGACTGAGTTTCCTATTCCTGTACTTCAGCAGCACGTCGGCAGAACGTACTGCGCCTGCGCAAAACCTGGATTTTCGCTGGATTTTTGGTCAACGTTGCATCAGAATTTTGCCTGTTGCAGACCATATCTTTTTCTACACAACATTTGAAAACTACAGACAGGATGTCACCCTTATATACGCGAATTCGACCTTATATGAGACATTCTGCCGAAGTGCTATGCACAATACATTACGGGTTTCGCGCAGGCGCAGTACGTTCTGCCGACGTGCTTACTTCAGCCAGGTTAGTGTTCGAGCCGAGGTTGTCAATGAAGCTGATCTCAGGCCTCCCTCGACTAGTTTCGCCTCTTGCAGGTTCGCAGAAGACCATCTTGGGGTGTCAAATGTATGAGCAGCGGGTGATAAGTTTCTTTCTGCGTGCGTAAGGTCTGAAAAAAACATAGACCATGATAATCTCCAAGCAGATCTTCAGGTGGCTGCAAAGTCATTATGAAATTGGCCAGGCATGAAGTATCCATTTGCCAGTTGACAGTATCCAAAACGCCACCCATTTTTTTATACTATCTGGCAAATGGATACTGCCTGGCCAATTTCATACTGTCTTTGCAGCCTCCGAAACATCTGCTTGGAGATTAGACCCTGATGCTACCAGAATAGACTTACTTTGAAAAGTATGCACCAAGCAGCATCACTCGTTAGATTTCAAATGTTATCGACATGTTGTACACAGATCTTCCCGGAAGCCCTGGTGGCCCCCACATCTATGGTTGGCGTCACGGACACACTATACTACTGGAACCTTAGCAGCGCCATCTATCGGTTCAACCCGTGTGTCATGACGTCATCCGATCTACCCAGAATCCACGGCGTGAACGAGAGGATATCCGTTAAGAGTTACGAAAAGGTCATGAACTTTTACTATCACCTCATCGTGAATATGGACGAACCTCTGAAAGTGAAAAGGCATGGACACGAGGACGATCTATAGAGAAACTACAATTATATTTTTGTTTTTTTTATTCACATCTATTTTCTGAGTATTGGACACAATTGCTAACATATTTACGTAGGCCCTCTCCTCACACATACAAATAAAAGCAACATCAACAAAAACAAGATAGTAACAATGATGAAGAGAATTACATAACGAGCTGGGGTACAAATAAAAAACAATCAAACAAAACGACTTCTCTACAAGTTAAGTTGAAAACCACGTCAAATATTTTACAGTTGTTGACAAGTGACAAAGGAGTTGCCCCTGAAAATAGTTGAGCAGAAAGTGTTGTCAGTGGCATAATGTATGTCAACTTGAAGGATATTGTCCAAACATATCGAGTCGGACGTTTTACTGGACGTAACGGTACGTTAACAATCATTCGTCGTTCTTATTACTAATCAAATACGTTAAAAGGTTTTAAAATACATAGAATACAAAATGGTCACAAATCAAAGATCTAGAAGCAGTGATTCTAATGTGGTGTATCGAAAATAAAGCCTATAGCTACAGTCTACAGCCTACAAGATTTCGAACACTCCCAGAGGACGACCTCGACGCACCTGGTGCGACCAACTTAAGGACGATCTTCTGGCTGTCGGCCTTGACTTCAACACTGCCTGGGAGACTGCCAGAGACAGACATACCTGGAGATCCATCTGCCGAGGCGCTACGCTCCACGAGGAAGCAAGCGGCCTTGAGTGAGTGAGTGAGTGAGTGAGTGAGTGAGTGAGTGAGTGAGTGAGTGAGTGAGTGGGTGAGTGTTCGAAATACTAGGGGCGGGGCTTATGGTGTTCGATCACTTCGATCCGGATCAGTCTATTCCTTGTTCTTTTCTCGGTTGTGTACTGGATCATCTGGGTCATATTCTTCCTGCACTGTCACAGTGTCCTCAGCGATGTCTGACAATCCTATTTCCGCATACGGTTCAACGCCAGTGCAGTCAAGTTCATCGGGAATCCTCTCGTACCTTCCTTCTTCGTTGACGTAGTTGTGATCGCAGTTTGCCTCCACTATCTGCCTTACAGAGTTCACATCGTCGTCTTTGACAGACGCGTGGGTGTGTTCCGTACGGCAATCGGCACCACAATCCTCACTTGCCGTAGCTTCAGTTTGCGATGAACTTGCTTCTGCATTCGGTTCCATTGCTTGGTTTGCCGTCGCTTCGCGGGCTGGGTCTCGCTGCTGGTGGTTAGGGGCGTACATCTGGTTTGGAATAAGCTGGTTTCCCGCTCGCAATACCTGTAGTACATCTGTAGCAGCTGCTGTGCCGTACATTTGATTATCAACAAGTGGGTGGCGTCTAGCTTGCAGTGTCCTCTGCAGCATTATAGCGTGCTTGCGCTTCGCCCGTTGCTGTCTTGCCAGCAAAGCTGACAGGGGTACTAGTATCAAGATTATGGTTCCGAAAACAGCGGCAACAATAGTTTTAGTACTAGTGTTGTCGCGGTCCACTTTTGAATTAGCTTTTGCAGTGGACGCCGTGGAAAACGTAGTATGGCCTACTGAGTCAGACGTTGTTACTTGAGCGCTGGCAGAAGATGAAAAGAAGGAGACACTAGTAGACGCCATTTGGGTTGAAGTGTACGGTGTCGTCAGTTCTTCAACAGTCGCTGTTGTATTCGTTTCTGGTTGACCTGTTAGGCTCTGCTCTGACGCTGTGCCGTTCGCTGTGCCACACACACCCTCCAACACCCGACCGAGAATCTTCCCCTCCACACGTTCGGGACTCTCGCATTTCCACCCTTCGAATTCGTATTCGTTTTCAATCATCACGCCGAAATAAAGGAAGCTATTCGGGCAACTTCGGCAACAGTTCCTGAACTGTACCGGCCCGAAATCTATACAACCTGCCCGTAGACATCGTTCCAGACACCGCGCTTCGTTCCACAGCCAGCACAGCTGCTTGTCACAACGATAAGGGTTCTTAGAAACGTCCACATGCGCGTACTTTGCGGCTGAGAACGTGAAGGATTCCTCTGGAAACGAGGAGATGCTGTTGTTACTGAGGTCGATGGTCGTGATGTTTGGTATCACATGAGCATCGATCCTTCCCGACACGCGAGCGATCTGATTGGACGAGAGATCGAGGTGGACCAATCGCGGCGCGTTGTCGTTGAACCAATCCCAGCGGACGGCTGTGATGAGATTATGGCTGATATAAATGCTCTCTACTTTTGGTAGGAACGGCAGGTTTGAGATGTCTGTGATACTGTTCCATTCCAGAGACAAAGATATGATGGTCTCTGTGTAGGGGATGTCAGTAGGCAGCTCGAAAAGTTGGCAATGGTCGCAGGCAAACTCGTGATATAAAGAAACGTTCTTTCTCGCAAAGGCGTTTGCCTGTACAGTGCTTGCTATTGACAGGTGCAGAAAAAACAGGAATGCTCCTGACATCCTTGGTTTTGGTGTACGGAACATCTTTAACATTTGTTTTGATTTTAAATATTCGGATGTCGTGATATGGTCAACCGGTATAGCGCTCTAGGTTTTCGGCACAAATAAGACACCAGCCTCAAATCGGTGTCAGAAATCTTTGCTTGCTATCAGATATCTCCGCATATGAAATGCACTGGTGGAATCTCGGTGATGCCTTTGAACATTAAAACATCTCTGTTGTGTCGTTTCTATGAAAAGAAGTCAAACACAGCAGCTTTCAATAACATTGATCATATATAATATGTAAACCTATAAAAATGTTTGGAAATTTGAAAAACTCTAACAACATCAATTCCAACGTTCGAATCCGGATTTCGAATTTTCGAAAGCAGCGCACGCGAAACGCGTTCGAATCATTCTATTAAACTTTCGGAAGCTGGGAAGCCGGTGTGATAACCGTTAGAACCCCGTGTGATACGGGTAGTTATCACACGGACCGGAACACCTGCATAGAACGTTATCGCGGCCCATGTATGATATAAAAAACAGTTATTTACCTCGTTTTTCTTCTTGGGACGATCTGACGAGAGTTCAGCGGCTTCACGTTATCGAAAAACAATAGTCTATTGACACACTCTGTCACACCGAAGGCAGCTATGGCATCGTGTGAATGAGAATCGGGTGATTTCCTGTCTTTTATGTGTCCGTATCTCTTTAATATTCAATACAAAACTGATGATGAGTCGGCAGGCTGTAGGGAACGGGCGGAGATTACACATTGCCATCGTTCCTGAGTGTCTTCGTGGACAAAATAACATCCTGTTTTTGTCAGACGATTGCGGAAGAGGGAAATGCCAATTTCCCACTAACATTCTTGGTTCTTAATGACTCCATGGAAATCAGTTGCACAAACTCGACATTTTCAGGAGCTATATATCTTCAAAATCAACCAAATAATCAAATGTGGACAACTTAAAGACCTCATGACACGGAGAAAAGAAGGTAAAAGACATATGGATATCAAATATACATACCATATGTAGTAGCTTGAAATTGTTTTTATCACTATGAGGCTCCTAAAAAGAATGTAAACAAACATTGACAACAAAAAACAAACATGGCCGCGATACATGCTAGCGCCGAGGAGTTGGCAGTTTCCCAACACGTTTTTGCGGCGCAACGACGTCGTTGATCTTTTACTCCTTAAATGTCATTATGAACCCAGGTAGGCTTATAGCGCAAGAAAATGTGTAAAACAACGATGTTTAAAATAGTGAAAATCTTACATAATATCGCTTTAAGTGTAAATCTTCTTTTTCGTTCAGACAGTGAGTGAGTATTTCCATAACACTCACAAAACCGGTACGCCCACATCTTTTAATGTTGTCTCTGATTGAGTTGTCTGTTCACTTCAGAAGACGCGTACGGTTGAACATATAAGGGACAGGAACGTCTTTACAACTGGTCCACAGGTACGTCTTTTTAAACTATATAGCTATGATATACTAGTAGCTAGTGCTCGACGCATCCGTTCTCAACTCTAACACAGTATGTCCTTTTTCATGAATACGTTAGGGTTGATCGTCGTCGACAAAATAACATCCTGTTTTTGTCAGACGATTGCGGAAGTGGGAAATGCCAATGCAAATTTCCCACTAACAGCTAGGCTTGGTTCTTAATGATTCCATGGAAATCAGTTGCACAAACTCGACATTTTCAGTAGCATATGTCTACAAAATCAACCAAATAATCAAATGTGGACTACTTAAAGACCTCATGACACGGAAAAAAGGAGGTAAAAGACATATGGATATCAAATATACATACCATATGTAGTAGCCCTTTTCTGTCAATAAAAATCATTCCGCTCCAGTTTTCAGATAATTGCGCAATTCTGGATTGTTCACATGATTGTAGATCTTCTACAAATTTGACAATAACGCTTTTCCTTTTTTTCTGTAGTCACATTGTATTACATTATTTTCAGTTTATCCGTCAAATTCACATAAATGTCACATTTATACGCCTGTTAGTGTTGCCGGTAGAGATCCCTAACTTTCATGCCAATCCATTCATATCAAGTGATGCGAATTGAAGTTGAAACCTTTCGCCTGTCTTTTCATATCTTTAAATTTACAGATCTAGATTCCGATCGGGATCTCTACCGGTGGATTCTGCCAGATTGTAATGTCTACCCTAACAATTGTAAACTGGGGTGTACAGACATATTTCTCTACAATGACATATCTAGGGGTCGTTTTGAATCTAATGAATTAATTATAATTACTTGAGTATTAGATAATTTATAGTGCTTCTATATGTGATCAAGCCCTTTTCCCTCCCGGTTACTACATTTTGTTTCGTCCTCAACCCTGTTTATTTATATTAGTTAGTTTGATTCCAAGACAACTCGGCCCCTGGGACAACTCGTCAGCGGTATAAATGTGAACTTTATGTGTATTTGGCGGAGCAATGCAACTTCAAGAAATGTGAAACGATGTGACTACACATAGAAACATGTGAGAGGGAGAATTTTGGGGAAATGTGACTGTGAATTGGGGAAAATGTGACTGTGAAATGGAAGAAACAGACACCCTGGATGTTAAATGCTGTCATTTTGGCATCTTTATATATGAGCCTTTGCCCTAATTTGTTCACTGTCCATAAAACTGTGCAAGGACGCTATATAATGTTCTATTGTCTCTGCACCCTGTCTGACCGGTTTTCTGTCAATAAAAAAATCATTCCGCCCCAGTTTTGAGATAATTGCGCAATTCTGTATTGTCCACATGATTTCACATTTTGGACAAATTTGACAATAACGCTTTCCAATTCTTATCGTAGTCACATTAAAATACATCATTTTCAGTTTTTCCATCAAATTTACATAAATGTCACATTTATACACCTGTTAGTGCCAGGGGCCGAGTTGTCCTGACACCATTCATATATTGATTGGAAATATTTTCATCATCAGTTACGCCACTGGTATAAAGGATGTCTACAGCCAAATTCACACGAGCGATCGTCCGCCAGATTCCCGACTCCATCGTGGACCACTCGGAGTACCACGAATACTGTGAAATTCATGGCATTGAGAAATATGAGAAAATAGACTTGAAGAAAGCACGTAAAGAGCACGCGGTGTACACACAGACCTTGAGGGACCTGGGGCTAGAGGTGACCGTGTTGCCCGCAGACGAGTCTCTCCCCGACTGTCCCTTCGTGGAAGACACCTGCGTGATAGTCGGCAACAGGGCACTGCTCACCCGACCGCTTAATGAAAGTCGAAGGGGAGAGGTAAGATATTATCTTACGCTTAGTTTGCACTTATGGCGATAAATAATTACTCCGTGATGTACGTTTGCAGCTGTAACTCGAAGCGAAAGCATTCCTCATTTTTTACTTCACTGCCCCATATACTCCCATCATCGTGTACGCCTCCTTGACAGACTTATACAATTAAACATTCCATTCTTAGACATTAACAACTTATCCGATAGTGCTACTGTATATCTGTTACTTAATGGTTCACCTTTACTTTCATCTAAACTCAACTCTCAAATACTCATTATTACACAGCTATATCTCTCCGAAACTAAGCGATTTATCAACTGATTTATACTTCTGTATTCATTTACATGTACAATATCTTATAGCTAAACTTTGTTCCCTTGTTACCTGGACGATGCCCATGTTTTTGTGATGTAATTTTTATTTCATGTCTAGTGGTGTTGCTTGAGTGCGTCACCACTACGTATTGTATTTTTTTTGCATGTTGAAATAAAAAATAAAAAAAAGCTGTAACTCACGATTCCATGTAGTAGTACCATGGAGGACGGCCGGACAGCTGTTTGTGTTTCAATGCATCCAGTGCAATTTCAGTGAGGAAATCTGTCTGATACTGGCATTTACTGCCATTACTCAGCACATTTGCGTCATCATCCATGTTCGAAGCGTTTGTTCTGCTTGCATCGAGTTGTTTTAATTTTTTCGGTACACATTGGCCCACGTTTTTAGTCAATCCAACTGATTCCGCTCAAATTAAGACTACGACCGGAGCTGAGTTGCTAACCCCTTTAATTGGTTACATCTGCACTTCTAATTCTGCAATTGTAAGGATTCATAAAAATTTGAAGAAAATTACATGAAGAAACGATAAAGAAAACCAAGTCCTTAAGCTTATCACAATAATGTAGATCCCATAAGTACATAACCATGTACTTGACGTTCGTGCCCTTTCGATATAATTTGTATTTCTTTCTCTTTTTTCTCTTTTATAGCGTGACGCAGTGGAGAAGGTGTTGATAGACTTTGGATTGGAGATACACAAGGTTGATGATGAAGAAGCAACGTTGGAGGGCGGTGACGTTTTCTTCACTGGTTCGTTCCTGAACTTGATTCTGTTTGTAGTTTTGTCACGGTCGCATACTGAAAAGAATGACCATAACACCGCATCGCAAGCCGTTGTAAATCCCTCTGTGCTTATAGTACATGTAAACTTTCAAAGCAACTTTCAAAAGACTATTGTCACGGTGACTGACCTGTACGGAACGATTATGGCTCTAATGACACGATGACCTGCTTTTGTCGCTGTTACTTATTTATTTATTTATTCTTTGCATTTATTGTTTTGTGTTGAGACTTATTTTGACAAATGTTTGTATTATATATATATATATTACTATTATATATTATTATTTTGTCTGACCCCCGACCTTCCTCCTTAACTCGACCCCCATGAAAAGCGGCCAACAGGCCGAATGGGGCAAACTATTGTGTACATTGCACCATATCGAGTATAAATAAAGGCACAAACAAACAAACAAAAGTATTGCAGGTTTTGTTACAAGTGTTGGATCGAATAGTGAAAACCTGTTTTGTTTTACCCTCGATACATGGCCACCGCCATATTGGCTTGGGTTGGCCATCTTGTTGTTCTTTAGGGCAGAATCCTTTTTTTGCTTTTTAAAAAAATCATCTTTATTACAACGAATATATATACAAATTTGAAAGGTTGCTTTGGTAAAGTCTAGGTCAGCCCTTTACCTCTCAATACAACACCAAGAGGAGGGCGCAAGGCAATTAAGACAAATACAATTTACACGTTGCTATGTACTTCGGACATTTTGGTGTTTCATGTAAAAATTATTGCACGTAACTTGTAGGCACATTTTTTACGTAACAATTACGTTTTTGAGATATTAAATATAGATCCTATCACATCAGATTTACCTTCTACAGGGAAACAGACCGTTTTGTTAAAATTTCTTCAAAAGCAAAAAACCTGTTTTGTTTTACCATCGATTCATGGGCGCCGCCATATTGACTTGGGTTGGCCATCTTGTTGTTATGTTCTTTAGGACAGGAGTTATTCGTTGGTGATTCTAGGCGCACCAATGCAAGGGGCATCGAATTCCTGCGAAAGACGTTTCCGGAGTACCCCGTACACTCTGTCCCACTGGCACCTCCAGAACTCCACCTGAAGGGGGTCGCCTGTATTGCAGCACCGGGAGTCATTGCAGTATGCAAAGGCGATTGGGGAGATATCGCCTGGAAGGTTCGTATGAGATTCTCTTATGGTAGCAGAACACAGTTTTCGCAGCATGGGGATTTCTATAGTTATGCTGAGGTCACATTTCCAAACCGGGGCCCGGCCGGGCAGTCTTATGGAATGAAAAGTATGATGTAAAAGACAACAAAGCACAAAGAAGTTATTTGCCTATTCTTGATATAAATTGTTGATTATTCGTTAATCGAAACAGCCCGGCCGGGCCCCGGTTTGGAAATGTGACCTCAGCAGTAGCAGAACACAGTTTTCGCCGCATGGGGATTTCTACAGGTAAGGACCCCAAGGTGACTCATTTTGACGTGTTAAAAGTATAGTAGGATGCACTTCAGAAACACGACAAACATATATGTTTGAGGTTATGGAACACACTGCAAAATATCGATAACAGTTCTGCCGGCGTATCGGCTTGTGACGCCCACTTTGAAATGGTGCCCTGCGGAGGTCAAATGAACTGCAGCCGACTCAGCCCGAAAGCGCATTACGTGCTGTGGCACATTTATACCTGAACTTAAAAACCGTCAAAATCCAAATCATACATTCTCAAAGCCGATATAGTCCTATACCACACAGCAGAATTTATACCTGGCTAAAGCTCACATAAGACTTTCTACCCAGGCTTGAAGAATTTTGTCCCTACTACATGTATTTTCTACCCCCGCTACCTTGTCAGAAAAGTTACAATGTATATCGATTGTTTAGATTTGAATTATTTTAATTTGATTTATTAGGCTATATATGAATTTACATATAGCCAGGACTGCCCAACTAGCCGGAGGCTGTTTTAAAGGGATACCTATACGTGGTTGTTGAATAATAACAATCGCACTATAAAATAGACAACCCCGTTATTTTTTTATCAATTTATAACATTATTGTCACAAAGTGTGATGAAAGACCTAAACAATTATCTTCTTTATCAATCTCCAAGCAGACGACGTACAGATTGGGTTTGTTTGTGGGTCTTTTGTGGCCTTTCCTGCAAGTGTACGTCTCAATCTCTCTCCCTCTCCCCCTCTCTCTCTCCCTATCTCTCTCTCTCTCTCTCTCTCCTCTCTCCCTCTCTCTCTCTCCTCTCTCTCTCCTCCCTCTCTCTCTCTCTCCCTCTCTCTCTCTCCCTCCCTCTTTCTCCCTCTCTCCCTCCCTCTCTCTCTCCCTCCCCCTCTCTCTCCCTAACTCCCCACCTCTCTCTCCCTCTCCCTCTCCCTCTCTCTCTCTAGTAATCCACTAAAGATAGACTTAGAGATGCCAGATAGGCCACAAAATACCCACAGACCAAGTCTACTTTTTTAAAAACGTAAAAACTACACTTTCATAGCTTTTCACCCGATAGATGACTAGCCTGTGCAATACGTGTTAGATTTATGTTGTTGTTACCTCCGGGGAAGGAGGTATCCTTCCGCGGAAGGGTAGGGCGACTGGTCGGCATTTTCATGTTCGCAGCTATATCTCGCGGTTGGGTGGGCGGATTTTTGTGGGACTCGGTATACGTTTTGCTGTTAGGCTGCAGTTGTGGCACGTTCCTTTTTTTCGTTGTATGTGTGTTTTCGGGCGTGGAAATGAAACCTTTTGGAGGCCCCTGGACACCCCTTTTTGTCTGAAAATGGTTATGAATAAATTACTTGGCTGTTGTCAAGGTACAGCCGGGTGCGTCCATTTTTATCAGGCGTCTGACAGAGGGGTGTGTGGTTCCGATAAAAAGAAATTAGGTTTTAGTCAGATCGTAGGCGCGGGACGGGGTCGGAGATTAGTTGTTTCAGATGTAGGCGATCAGATGCAACTTGGTGCAGTTGACGGCAGTGGTTAGCTACTGTATTACACGTTATTTTTAACGTTTGATTTTACTGTTCTGGTTGTCATTCTGTGTTTCGTTCCGTGTTCCTTGCGGCTTTCCTAAGTTTGTAGATTTATGTTTTAAGTTGCAGATGAAAATGGGTTGGTGGTTTGTTGTTTCAAATGTTAGTTTTTGACACTATCGTGCGGAGCTGTCAGAAGTGTGGACTACATGTAGTTAACGTTATTTTTAATGGTTGCGTTGTATCGTTAGTAGTTATCGAATATAGCGCATTCTGTAACCAAATGTTGTTTTAATTTTTTTGTATGTAATGTGGTTTGGTTTTTGTTTATTAAAGTTATGCTATACATTTTTATTTTTCGTGTTTAAAAAGGGTTTCGGTAGGTAGTATTCCGTTAGTTTTTTTTATCGCGGTATGATGTGAGTTGAATGTTATAGACAGTCATCTGTTATATTTACACCATCATGACCGTTATATACACAACATCGTCAGTTTAGATGTAATTAGCCGTCAGTCAGCTCATATGTAATTAGCCGTCATTCAGCTTAGATGTAATTAGCAGTCAGTCTAGCGTCAGTCGGACGTTGCCAGTTATAGCAACAACTGTAACATAACACCGCCGTCAGACGGAGGTTTTGTGGCCATCAGTTACAAGGTTTACAACGATATGGCCTTTAAAGTTTATAGCTAGTTTTTCAAATTTAAGACAGATACCGCATATGTTGTTAACATAAGTAATATCGCTATAGTGGATTAGGCATAGTTTAGACCGTCACGTTATTAAGTATAGGTTAGAAGAAAATTATGTTCGTTGATGAAGGACGCATAACATAACAAGCTACTCACACTACAAAATAACACAAACCGATCAACAGTTATGTTCCATATCTCACCATGCTACATCAGAAACTCTTGCATTTACTACCAGTTACAATGCCAACGCCCAACCATTACCCGACACACCTTTCATTAACACTATCAAGTTCATCAACTATATATCACAAACAACATATACAAAAAGAAATTACAACAAACCCGGAGGTACAAAATCGCCGATTTTACTTGTTGTTGTTGTTGTTGTTGTTGTTATAAAACAATTATTGGCATATTTCAGGCGATTCAGGAAAAGGCTAAATTCCCTTACGAACCCCTGTGGCTGCCAGAGTGTACGCAGGAATTCGTAGATGATCATAGTTGTGACGTCATCTATTTCAACGGAAACCTCATCCACTGCACGAAAGAAGAAGGGCCCAAGAGTGTGAAGGTTTGCAATGATTCAATATTGTTCTAAGGTGTATATAACGTATTGGTATTTGTTAATTACCTTCGCCGAGAGGGTTATGTTTTCGTGGCTGTGTGTGTGTGTGTGTGTGTGTGTGTGTGTCTGTCTGTCTGTCTGTCTGTCTGTCAACAGCATAAGTCGGGAAGGCTTGGATGGATTATCTTGATATTTAATAGGTGGGTAGGTCTTGTTGAGAGCTCAAAATAATTAGATTTTGGGCCCCCTGGCGGCTTGTTATGGTACTGCAGCGGAACTTCCGGTTTTGATATCTCGTGATCTGGACATGCTAGGGTCATGATTTTTGGATGGTAAGTAGCTCTTGTGCTCGGGAGAAAGTGACGTAAGTTTGGGCCCCCTAGCAACTTGTTTAGGAACTGCAGGAGCGTTTGTCTGAAAATATTTGAAGTAGGATAACTCAAGAACTGATTGACAGATTGTCGTAATTTTTGGGTATGTAGGTAGCTTAAGTTATGCTTGACATAATTAAATGCTAATTATGCAAATCATGATCTAATTTGCATAATTAATGAGGAAATTCTACAAATCTGCTGCATTCCATGATAGGACACTTCAAACTGCAGTACCGTACAAAGTCACTAGATTAACCATAAAAGATCTTGACCTTTGTCACTAGAGGTCCACAGGCAGCCTTGTTGATGACCTTTGACCCCAATTCCATAGGCAACTTAGTCAAGAGTCACAACTATTGAGTTTTCTGATTCAATATTGCGTTCATTTAAAGCATGAGGTCATGACAGCATAAAGCTCAAGCAAACATATCATCTGGAAGAAGTTTCGGGGACAACAAAAGACGCAGATGTGTTTAAAAAATGCATAACATTTTTCTGGGGTCAATTTCGACCCCACTGGACAACGCATAAACTTTCTAGGATAACTCAATAAACAATGAGCCAATCTCAGTAAAACCGTAAAAGAAGTTACAAGACATATATACAAACAAACTTATGGGAGGAATTTCGTTTTCGACAAGAAATGTCAAAATGGCGCATATTTATATACGTCTGGGGTCAGTTTTGACCCCATATGGTGGTTTGAGGGTTAATCATACAACCTCCTATATTTCTACTATTTTTAAGAAGCGAGAGGAAGTCGAAAGTGTATTTTAGGTGTTTATATATATACATGTTTAAGTATATGATTGTTAACATGTGACCTGTATTTAGCCCATCATCATCATCATCATCATGCGTCCGGATATCTAATTCGGTGAAGTACACTTGATAAAGTTACTCCAGTATGTCCTATCCCTCATTGCGGACACTAATGCAGTCCCTGCGAGACCACTGTCTCTTTCTAACATAGACAAAAGTGTAGTATAAGGTCGTCCCACTCTACGTATTTAGCCCAGTGGGGCAAAAATGTACAATAAAGGTCTTCATTCTTATTGCAGATGTTTGCGGACAAGTTGCCACACCTGAACCGAGTGGAAGCGACTGTTGGTGAGCTGGGAAACGTGGATGCTGGGCTGACCTGCTGCTCTCTCATATTCTAAACATAAAACAACAAAATCCAGAATTCTGCATCCTGCTAAACATAAAACAACAAAATTCAGAATTCTGCATCCTGCTAAACATAAAACAACAAAATCCAAAATTCTGCATCCTGCTAAACATAAAACAACAAAATCCAGAATTCTGCATCCTACTGAGCATTTGCAAAGAGAAGATTTGGGGCATTGTAGGATTTTTGTGTCAGCCAACGATAATAAATTGTTTGTATGTTTTTACCTCCGGGGAAGGAGATATCCTTCCGCGGAAGGGTACAGTAACTGGTGGTGGTTTTGATGTTCGCAGCTATTTCTCGCGGTGGGGTGGACGTTTTTTGGGGGGACTCGGTATACGTTTTGCTATTAGGCTGCAGATGTTGCACGTTCTTTTTTTTTATAGTATATGTGTTTTCCGGCGTGGAAATGAAACCTTTTGGCGGCCCCTGGACACCCCCTTTTGCCTGAAAATGGTCATGCTCGTATGGCTTGGCTGTTGTTAAGGTATAGCCGGTTTGGTCCATTTTTATCAGGCGTCTAACAGAGGGGTGTCTGGTTGCGATAAAAAGTGAGGTTTTCGACAGATCGTAGGCGCGGGACGGGGTCGGAGATTAGTTGTTCCAAATGTTAGAGATCAGAAACAACCGGGCGCAGGTGACGGCAGTGGTTAACTTCTGTATTACACGTTATTTTTAACGTCTGATTTAACGGTTTCATTATGAGTTCCTTGCGGCAGATTGAATAGAATTTCATAAGTTTGTGGGTACATGTTGTAAGTTGCAGACGGTCCTGTGTTGACATGTAGTTTCGGTTTCTGATATGCTATTAATTTGGGGCCCAGTTGATGCCCTTTTTGTATCTGTGTTAATTCGAGTGTCGAAATAAAATTACTGGACGGCATCTGGACACCTCATGTGTCTGGCGTTGTTCAACATTCATGGTTTGGTCTGTTGTGATAGAGTATGCTGAAATTGATGGTGAAATGGAAACTAAACTTTAACTGCCAACACTACAAAGAATATTGGGACTTACCCCAAATTTTCGGTTGACTCCATCAACCTTGTTCACGGAATGGACCCGTCTACTCTTGGAACGTGACGTCAGAGACACGTGACCGTAGTAGCGGGTCATACGTGCCAGATAACTTGTGTCTCCCCCCGTCTATGTTCAGGGTAGGTCCTTGAAACCTTATTTCATTTCACGGTAGGTCTGTGAAACCTTATTTCATTGGGCTAATACTACTATAACGGACTCACAGGACAAGGAGACAGAAAAAAGAGCACGTCACTCAGGCATTAAAGAAGTGTGGTTACCCCGATTGGGTCATCAGGAAGGCCAGTACACCCAAACCCTTACCTGTAGACAGTACCACAAAGAATCAGTCCTCTTCTTCAAAACCCAGTAGAGGGCTAGTTGTCTTACCATATTCCAAGGGCACCTCAGAGGCCCTTCGGAGGATCTTCAACAAGTACGTATTTAAGACTTGCTTCAAATGAAGCACTTGGGACTTATTTTCGACCAAATCTGCTTGGTATACCAAGTACTGACATTGACTCACTTGAAATGTACCGGTTTGTTTCACCGTCAGACCCTCGTTGCCATGGCAACGGCCACTATGACCACCGCCTATGCTTGCTTAACTATGGGACTCAGTATGAAACTGCCACTGGCCCGAGGCCGCCCCCCCTTATCTGCCGCAAACAAGGCTTCCACTAACTACAAATCACTCAGAAGGTTAGAGTAGGCACTAATGATCACCATTAACATGAAAAAGACGGTCAGAATAGTACATTTGACCAGATAATGAGACCACTAAATGGCCTCTGGCCTTGTACAGGGACTACCCCTATAGCAGGTGCCAAAGTGCAAAGTTGGCAATATCTCAGCAACCGTTTTTGCTACACCACGAATGCATCAGTCATGCCGCCACTGTCACTGTCGTCGGAGTCGACCACCTCATACTCGAAATCATCATCCTTGTCAATGTTCACGTAGCTCTAAAGAAAAAAAAAGATTTTTGCAGACATAAAGGTCAGTTTATACATCTACGTAAAATGTAATATAGTAATGTTTTATGGACAGGCCAAAAGTACAGTGACGTATTTATTTATTTCATCGCAATACAATGGGTGCCCAGGCAGCTAAGGCTGATATCGGGCCCCACATAACAATATACGTAACTAACTGTATCATAAATCATACAATGACGTATACTAGGGAGATGGGAGTCCGGTTATAACTTCAGACCTTAATTGACCTGTTTCATATGGAAGTACAAGGTTTCCAAGATGGTGGCCAAAATTGTTTACATAAAATGTAAGTTTTATTTAAAATCTTTTAGCTCTTTTGAGGATATTACATTATGCTAGATATGTATATGCATAACATGCCAGGGCTTTAAAAAGTCTCAGTGATTCTTTATGTTTTCTACATATTATAATGATCATATTCTCATGATAGACAATAACTTTGGGTGTGGGGGGCGGGCGCAATTATTTAACGGAGGTATGGTTCTTGGGCCCCCTTTTTTACAAGCCATTTACCACGCTCTGAACCGGCTGTAATTTTTCTGTGACGTCACAAGTATGATTAAATATGATTTTTTATTGCTCGATGTTCAATATCATCAGAAGGGTATATATTTGGTCTAGATGTTTATGCTTATTACATAACGCCAATATTGTTGTAGTTGGTATTAAACAAATATTTTTGTTTTATGAGCGCACTTTAAACACTAAATTTTATACTTACATGCTTGTCCTTCATCATGCTCGCCAGTTGTTTGACCAGGTCGATGAATTCCGGTCGGTCCTCTGGGCAGGTCCTCCAGCAAAGCAGCATCACTTGGTATCTATAAACAGTATATTAACTCCTCATATTGCAGGTATATTTCTTGTTTTACTTCTCGCATCGTTTGAATTGCGTGGTATACCTGACACCTCAGCAGATATGATATTGGTCAATTTTAATAAACTTTAAATTTTTGTAGATTTCGTCACATTGCTAAATTGAATAAGCGATGTGTTAGTTAACCTATAATCTACAGAGATGTCGTAATAGGAATATGGTTAAAAGAAAATTCAGACGTCTAAACGGAAAACCTCGGATTTGCATAATAAGTGTTCTATAAACTGCTAGAGCTGCAGAAGATCAATAAATAAACGTACAGGTCTGCCTCACAGTTCCTTGGTTTGGGCAGCCTGTATCCTTCACGCAGACGCCTTAGAAGGAGTCTGGATTTCATTCCACTGTACGGTGTTCCTCCTAGATGAGTAAAAAGAAAGTTGTTACCTGTCCATTTGCGTAAGCCAATATCTTACCTATGCTCTTTTTCGTAAGCCTCCTCGAATCCACACGGTCCCTAGCCCAAAATTTCACTTCTTTTATACTAAGCCCCATGTTGTTTATGAATTATCAAGTCATTACAAAGTTTATTATAACCACACTAAAGTCACTGTTACAATGGCACTTATGAAAATGTATCTTAGTACCAGGGTGATCAACCCTTAGACACGACCGCATATACGATTGTTGCCGCATAGTTTGAATGACAACAATATTTGTTTTTTTTAATTCTCACCAAGAGTGACGATCTCCCAAAGCAGAATTCCGAAAGACCATCTGTGTGGAAAAATAATATTTCAGTTAAGGTGAATTTAACATAAAAGTTGTTACCTTTCGGTGTGAATTATGCACGAGGTATACGCTCGTACGTGTGAATTATGCTCGACAGCGAAGTGAAGCCAAGAAGAAGAAGATAATTCACAATAACTGCCCTTCTACTTCCTGTCTGTAAATATATGTATATGAATGTTGTAATAGATAGATAGATACATAGATATAGATGGATAAATAGATAGATATAGGTAGATAGATATAGATAGATTGATATATGGATATAAATATAGATGTGTGTGTGTGTAGAGAGAGAGAGAGAGAGAGAGAAATTAGATAGATAGATACAGATACATATTGCATGCATTCAAACATACACGTCACTCTTTGTTGTGTAGATCCTCTCAGTCAGTGCCTCTATTGCAGTGGATCGGAAAGGGATGGCTCTCTGTAATGCGAAAGACTTAAAGTTACTACTTGTACATCAAGGATTTGTTAACTAAGACGACACGACTTTTACGACGTTAAAATGTACATGATTGATAGTTGCTTTAAAAGAACTGTCTTAGTCATCTGAATGTTAGAACTTCATATACCTTTGATGTTTGTTCATAGATGCCGTCCCCACGTGATAGTCCGAAGTCAGCAACCTTGGCGATGAGACCGTCTGTTAGGAGGACATTCCTGGCTGCAAGGTCACGGTGGATCACCTGTCAAAGAACGCACATAAAAACAACAAGACTGGCAATGAAAACATACATTGCCATGGCGACGGTGGTTGCTGTTAGGGTTATTGTTTGCATGGCCCTGCCATCATTTCATGATTTTGAGGAAGACTTGGTACCTATACAGATACAGTGCACTCCCCCCCTGAGTGTATAATGAACAAGCCCCGGGGTCACAGAAATTAGGGCATCCAGCTGGGGCAGCTCTGAGAGGTCTTCAGTGGGACTCCCAAAGGCGTCCAGGAATGTAGGCATAGATGTAGGTCACATGCCTGTAGACATTCCATTCTGTCTACAGGCATGTGGACAAAATGCCTGTACAATTCCTAGAATTCTTGCGAATCACACACAATACTGTACCATTTGGCTCCTCCCTGAGACGTCGCCAAAATCTTTGAAATCAATCATTTCACTAGGGTTAATTATTTTTTATAACTTTCTACAATTTTAGTGTCAGTTTGAATTGGCTATATGTTAATAACTTTGATGATCCACTTTTTTCTTGCTGTTAATGGCATCATCATGTATGGCTTGTGGCCTGCTTAAATGTTTGACTCTTCGAGGTAACTCTGTAGTTTATTCAATGGTCATAGGTCACTAGTCGGGCGTTGTATTATCGTAACCACCAAGTGAAAAGCGGGCCATTAAACTTGTATCAATGGACGAGGCAAAGTTGCTATACATGAAGTATAAAAGTGTAGTCATGTCATGTAAACTATATTCTTACATTACGACATTTATGCCTTCTCGACTGTTTTGCGCATGGTCACCACCAAACAATAGAACATTTTCTTCTATCCTTCCCGGTCTTAGGATATAATTGAGTTCCCGCATTCAATTCAGTAACAACCAAAAACGGAGCGACTTACCTCCTTGGATGACAAATGGGTCATTCCAGTTGCTACGTCACAGGCAAAACGCAGGAGTTGGACAGGTGACAGGGTTGACATGGTGCGGGCGTCGAAATCCGGACGGCTTCGAATTCCGACGTAAGCTGTATCCATCTCTTTCTGTATCCGGGAACTTCTCAAAAAGTTCAACAGATCCCCATTTCCGGCCATTTCAAGAGCCATGTACTGTTGGCCTGCAATGAACAGATAATAGATTATTCTTTTAACATCTTTTGGGACTTTATTAGAATATCCATGATAATCTTCCTGGAATTCTTAACAATAACAATAGCATATACAATAACGTATGTTAACTTTATTTGGCATGCTTGAAACACTTTTGAAGTACAGTTGCATTTTAAATTCATCATATCATCATCATATCGGGCTTTCCCGGTCCATGAGTTAAATTATTAATGTTAAATTAGTCATACTGTATTAATTGCATAGTACTCTTTAAGGAGCTCTTTGTATAAGTGTGTCAAGCTTGACATACATGTGTTTTCCTACTATGTGATGCTGCTGTAAGGCATCGACCGTCACAGTCAAATAGTTTTAAAAAAACACGATAAGTACATTGTAGCTAATCATATCATTACATAGGTATGCATCCTCACCTTGGTAAATGCAGACCCCTAGCAGGTTGATGATGTTAGGATGATACCCAACATGGCGCATGATGTCCACCTCCTGCTGAAAATCCTGCCTGCTAGCATCATCTGCACCATCTGCAACATTGAATGGCCGCCGGTGTGGTTAGGTTATAATTAGCGGACACAAGGTCGAGAGGTCACGGTTATTCCTGGCAAGTCTTTGGGAAAGGAACTTTATACGACGTTCCTTACTCCACTCAGGTGTACATGTAAAATGGGTACCTGACATTGGTCGGGGAATGGGGAGGTAAAAGGCAGTGGAAGGAGATGGATGGACTCGGTCTAGACACTGCCCTAGCTATAGACACAGTAGTGGACTAACAAAAAGAGCTATGCGGCTACCTTTACCTTTAGACAGAGGTTTAAAAAAATTAATGTTGATCACCAAAAGACTACGTTTCTACTGAAATCACAAAACCCACTCATTATGCAAAACGTGGGACTATTCATTATCCACTGCCTTCAAAGAAGAAGTTAAACCTCATAATGGCAAACGTAGTAGTAGAAGTATAAGTTTTCCTAGACAGTAGTTGTCTCTTTCCTATTATTGTTATTGTACCGTATAGTACCTTTGACTTTGTGAAAAGCAACTAGCCTTCGGGCATGACTTTGCAAATAAACTTTCATTGATATAAAATGATGATAGATGATATACATTAGCTCACTTTTCAGTATTTTGATGGCGGATGGAATTCTCTCCCCATCGATCATGACTGTTCCCTTGCGAACCTCTCCAAAGTGACCTGCTCCGAGCAGCTTGGAGGTAACAGAGATGTCATCCCAAGTAAGCTCCCTGTTGTTAATTGCCATGATCTTCAGGGCGATATGTTGAGGAGGCTGTAGTGAAAGTAGGCAAATCAAAACTCAAATGAACAGAAAATCGGCGGTTTCAGTCCTCAAGTCTTCCGGGAAGTGTTTCGGATTTTCGTGAATGTACTGGAACTGTGGAGGTGTTTTATGATGATCGATGTGATTTATTCGTGTATTATTTGTTTATTTGTTTATTTGTATTTCGCACATAAATAAAAAACATAGTAACAATAAATAATAACTGATAAACATGCAGGGGAGGCCTGAAACCTTAAAGGTTTATATACTGGGCCTACCCTAAAGAAAATTTAAATATAATGGTGTTACAATTACGTTAATATATACCTGAATGTACCACCCATATACTCCCATCTGACTCCTGGGTCACCTTCAGGCTTCACCTTTCTATCAATCATCTGTCAAAATCACATCCCACCCACCATGGAATAAAATTAGGACAGAGACCCAAACCCACGACTCAGGCACCCGAAACAAATTAAAATTGCAACTTTCAGATATAACGTTTTGTAAGGAACAGAAAAATCATAATTCCAAATATACGTTTCATATATTAACCATGAACGTTATGCACCCACGAGGAACAATTGTATAAAGAATTTTACTAATACAATATCAAGTGCAAGTTAGCATGTGTAAGGAAGACCCCATATTACAGATATAGTATAGATTTCCACTGCGAAGGTAATTGGATATTGTTGTAACGTCTGATGGCAGTACTGCGTCGAGCACGTCTGTTGTATTCGTTTCCTTTGAAGTTAAACTGACAACCACTGTACCTCGGTTTGACAAGAAGCCGGTAGTCTTTCTGTTATACAGTTTGTACCACATCAACACCCGATCCGACAGATTGGGGGCAAATGTTATCTGTAACCGCTTACACCCAGGGAGGTTGGTAGTTATTAGTTTTGGAGCAACTTGACAGCAACATCATGTTTGTAAGACGATCGGCAGCCGGCGCCAGAAGGGAAACTGTACCTCTCTGACTAGAACATGCATATGGTTCGGTCCTTGTGCCAATCTCTCCCCACGATTAAACATACTTGTTGATAGTATCGAAAATTGGAACGACGTATTAAGGGGGTTTCCCAGCTTCGAGACCTAGTTCACGAAAGGGTATGAACCCAGTTGCATTGACCCGAAAGGTCTGCTCATGACCCTAAATTAGCAGTAAGGGCAGTTCGGAAAAATGCGTCTTTCTGCACGTAACTATTTTTGCAATGCGATTATCAGACATCAAAATGATAGGTAATTTGTACCCAAATTGGAATATTTTCACCAATCCGTAGCTGAATTTATGATGAGAATGGACAAATTTGGAATAGGGAGGATTTTCGATTTTAGAGGATAAAAGGGAGAAAAGCCGAGAGATAGGGAAGAAGGAGGCTCAAGCGGACTCTGAAGACCAGGGAACCCGAACTATTAGACAACCACCTGTGGAGTCCGACTTAGAACTTTTTCAGTTGAAGTCCAAGATAGAGCTCACCCAGGGTTCCCTATTAGTCCGCTGAGCCAAAAAAGAGGGCATCCCCCATCAAGGCTAGCTGCCGGCCGTCCCCCGCTGAGCTGTCACCAGCCTGAAGAAGCAAATAAACAACAGAACGAACTTTTGGGACTCCAAGCCTTTACCACTCGAACCAACACAGCAGGGGCAGGTGAGTCACGGGACTCTGTCATCGTGACCCAAAGCTAACAAGGCAGAAGAGTCACGGGTCTCAGACCTACTGACCCCAACCTTACAAGTGGCCCGGCGGGCGACCGACGCCGGGGTCTGCCCCTTGGCGGCACGCACGACCGACCTAGAAGAAGCATATGCGCGATTCGCGTTGGAGCGGGAATACGCCCGGCTCCGGCACGAGAAGGGAGAGATGGAGCGGGACATTCGGGGCCTCCGCCGGGTAGTGGAGAGCCTAAATGCAGAGTTTGGGGGCGCGCCGGGACGTCAGGGGCTTTACTTCTACCTGTGGAGGCACGACCTGACGAACGGGGACTTTCCCACCCCAGAACCAGACCCGCGCACACACCCGATGGAGGCATTTGTCTCCTCGGACCGACCGCACCCAGAGTTTGACATTGTATTGGAAGTACGGGAATTACAGCGGCAAGTCGGCGGACTGAAAAACCTCGCAGACGTGCTCAAGACCATGGTGAGGGAGCGGTTGGTATGCTTGGCAGACCACCGCCACCGCACGCTACAATCCATCGCCTTCGGCCTGGGAGACACCTCCTGGGAAGAACCCATGATTGACAGGCCGGAGCTATTCGCACTCCCAGACCCGATCAACCGCAGCAACAGGAGCCCGCATTGGTAAAAACAAGGACTCGAATCAGGAAGAAAAAATGGACTAAAATATTGTGTGGATGATGAACCATGGACACAGAAAAATTGATGACCCTAAGCTGAACAAGAAAAAACAGGTAGGATTAAATGTGGCATATTGTATTAGTATAGATATAAATTGGCCCAGAATGTAAGCGGGTAGCCGGGGCCTTTAGGTGGGTGGCCCTCGGGGAGTTGCGTCCCTGCCCGTTTAAGGTTAGCTCCTAGATAGAACCCCACGTGTTAAGCAAGGTGTCTTTCCGGCTTTTGGCCGCCTTCCAAGTCGTCTTAGGCTCGGCCGTCCCGTGGCCTGACCTGACCTCTCCTCTCAGATTTTGTTGTTGCTATTATCCTGGTTGTAGTATTGTTGTTACCAAAGTGCCTGAAGTGATTTTGTTTAATGGAGACGCAATCTAAGTGATGTTGGTTAATGAATGCAAACGGTACGATTATTTTGTTGTAATGTGAAGTGGGTGATTTATGGAACAGACAGGGGATGTCTTCCTGATTCCCCTTGGGTCACCGCCGGTGACGATGATGTCGCCAACGAATCGTTACTTCCTATTATTATGGCCCTATTCGTACAGGTCGCCCAAGTGGAATAGCATGTTCGTTTTGGCGACGGAAACAGTTGTTTTCTTTCGCGATTTCGTTTTAAAAATCATTGTTTGTGTTCTGTGCAAAGAGCATGCCAAGATTAGGAAGTAACGGCTCATGTACTGCCGTCGTGGTTATAATTCTCTTTCACCCGTCCGGGGATGTTTCCGTTTCTGTCTCTGTTTCTTGTACAGAAGCAAGACACTCCTTCCTTTTGTCTTTGCTTTCCTGGACAGAAGTAAGACTCTCCTTTCTCTTGTCTTTGCCTTCCTGGACAGAAATAGGACACTCCCTTCTTGGAAAAAAAAAGTCACGTTCTTCTCTGGCTCCGGTGTCTAACTTGCACCCGAGTCTTTCAAGGTCCATAGCGATCCGTCTTCAAACAAACAGTATGCATATGGTTGTTCACAGTCGTTCAAAAGGTCCGTGCAGCGGGTCTACTGTTCTGTGTTGGCTGTTGCTGACCCCCCTGGTTGGCCTAAATCTTCCAGAAGACAATCTCTGCACGTGCCTAACTTAATCAAATAGAAACATGATGATTGTTGAGTCTATTTCAATGGTATTATTGTTTTTATCGAGTGGCCTTTGTACACAAAGCTGATCCTCGTCGGACAGGCACGATTCTGTTTTCAAAACAAAGTTGAATTTGAAGCAAGTCTAAGGCCCTGGGCTGCGTCGCACGTACCGACGCTGCGGCAATTATTCTCTTCTTGTGGTCTTGGTCTGGCGACCCGCCAAATTGGAGCACAGAAAAATCCAAACCGAGCAATGAGTCAGCTCCTCCGTTAGAATCTACGAAAGTGACCATCCGTGATATGACCTTCCAAGACAAATAAACCTAATGTACTTTTGAATAGAGGGTACACAAGGCGGATGTCAACTGTCTCAGATACACTACATCGTATGCATTGCAGACTCTTGATCAGTGACAGACTTTTTGATCTCTGTCTCTCAAAAGCCGAACTGTTTCTTTTGTGAACAAGTATGAGTATGGTATTGATTCAGAAGTATTTTAAACAAGCAAATATTAACCGTAAGATTCATGTATCTTTTATACTTCTTTTATACTTCTTGACGTAGCCATCTCCCTGTCCCTGGGTCTGGATGCCAAAAATGTAATACATTTTCTGCAGGTCCACGGCCAGGAACTGTGATGTACCTTGTGCAGACGGCTGCCATGCTCCATCGCCGTTCAAGCGGCCCCTGTACGGCTCGGATCCGGTTAGTTGAGATGAAGCTGTCATTCTATCATTCGGGATGATTGAACTATTTTGTACACCTAAGGGTTGGTACAATCCTGGTGGTCTCCCTGTCAATGTGGTACCAGGCTGGATGTACACTGTATAATAAATTTTATTTGAATTCTATGAATAGCAGCCCTGTCTTTGGGCAGAACACGGAAACAGTAGAAAAGAAAACACGATTACGCAAATGCTACCCTTTAATCAGATGTTAATTGGGAAGACTGTGGCCATTTTTAAATATAGCTTGGCATATGAAACTTGGCATATAGAAACATGATGATTGTTGAGTCTATTTCAATGGTATTATTGTTTTTATCGAGTGGCCTTTGTACACAAAGCTGATCCTCGTCGGACAGGCACGATTCTGTTTTCAAAACAAAGTTGAATTTGAAGCAAGTCTAAGGCCCTGGGCTGCGTCGCACGTACCGACGCTGCGGCAATTATTCTCTTCTTGTGGTCTTGGTCTGGCGACCCGCCAAATTGGAGCACAGAAAAATCCAAACCGAGCAATGAGTCAGCTCCTCCGTTAGAATCTACGAAAGTGACCATCCGTGATATGACCTTCCAAGACAAATAAACCTAATGTACTTTTGAATAGAGGGTACACAAGGCGGATGTCAACTGTCTCAGATACACTACATCGTATGCATTGCAGACTCTTGATCAGTGACAGACTTTTTGATCTCTGTCTCTCAAAAGCCGAACTGTTTCTTTTGTGAACAAGTATGAGTATGGTATTGATTCAGAAGTATTTTAAACAAGCAAATATTAACCGTAAGATTCATGTATCTTTTATACTTCTATGTACCAATGGTTAACCATGTACCTTTGATTTAATATAGAAAATAGATATGTTAACCTGAGACCATTCTGTTGTTGTTATTCTAAATCCCATATGCACAGTATTATTAGAAGCGTCGAGGACGACGCTTGATTAAAGCAAGGGGGTGTAAGGAAGACCCCATATTACAGATATAGTATAGATTTCCACTGCGAAGGTAATTGGATATTGTTGTAACGTCTGATGACAGTACTGCGTCGAGCACGTCCGTTGTATTCGTTTCCTTTGAAGTTAAACTGACAACCACTGTACCTCGGTTTGACAAGAAGCCGGTAGTCTTTCTGTTATACAGTTTGTACCACATCAACACCCGATCCGACAGATTGGGGGCAAATGTTATCTGTAACCGCTTACACCCAGGGAGGTTGGTAGTTATTAGTTTTGGAGCAACTTGACAGCAACATCATGTTTGTAAGACGATCGGCAGCCAGCGCCAGAAGGGAAACTGTACCTCCCTGACTAGAACATGCATATGGTTCGGTCCTTGTGCCAATCTCTCCCCACGATTAAACATACTTGTTGATGGTATCGAAAATTAGAACGACGTATTAAGGGGGTTTCCCAGCTTCGAGACCTAGTTCACGAAAGGGTATGAACCCGGTCGTCCCCCGCTGAGCTGTCACCAGCCTGAAGAAGCAAATAAACAACAGAACGAACTTTTGGGACTCCAAGCCTTTACCACTCGAACCAACACAGCAGGGGCAGGTGAGTCACGGGACTCTGTCATCGTGACCCAAAGCTAACAAGGCAGAAGAGTCACGGGTCTCAGACCTACTGACCCCAACCTTACACATGGACTAAAAATTTAAATCAGTCTGAATGTAGACCACAGCTCTACTATTCGAGTGTGAATGGTCGAATGGAAGTATATACTAGGCTTATAGATAGGATCATACTATGAGCTTCATTTTGATACTCCCGCAAGCTTGGTCAACCAACAGTTACTTTTACATAAAAATTAAGGTCTATATTTGATATTAATACACTCGATGGGATACAATATATGCCATATTCTAGATTTGGTCTAACATCATAAAAGGTCAAACCTCAGTGTTTACCAATTCTTGATTTCTGGTGTTGTGGTTAGCCCCATCTGGTCCAGTTACCTCTTCAGCTTCATCTCGCACACCGTGTCCGTTTTGTTCTGAACAAAAAAAAATTAACATTATAGATCTTATAACCATTGTTATTTGGAAGATAATGAAAGACTAAGTTTGATTTTTCATTTATGATTTTGCATCGATTATATAATACCGGGTGCTATATCTGTCATCAAATTGAAAAAAGGGTAAATGAAACGACAATACACGGTATAGGTTCGACATTGCATTACCTTACCATAGTATGTTATAGCTTGCATAAGTAGAAGTTTGCCACCTTACCTGCAATAGCTACAAATGATGCATTGACGTATCCGGTTACGTTTGCTGATGGTTCTTCACATTGTGTTGTTCGAGCTCGTTTCTTATTTCGTCTGTCACGGATCGGAATAATTAAAAAAAGACCGTTCACACCTGTTTGGAGCTCATCATTCAGTGTAGTTGACTGATGCGATATTTAAACACAATATCATAATAATAGCAGTTTGGGTACACGCACAAAATAATCACAAATGCCACATATAAAACAAAAATGGTAAACTGAATCTAACCTGCGCTTAAAGAGTGCAACCGCGACCTGTATCAATGCAATTAATGCAAAAACTCCGCCTCCAACTGCAGCGAGAACCACGTTCAGTGATTGAACTGCAACTACATTAAGACATGATCGTTACTATCGATGTGCACAATGAAGGATAGCAATGACAGGAACAAGAGTAAATGAATAAAGGAACGTAAACGGGTTTGGTTCCTACTACCCTCTTGCCTGGATGCTTCCTTTTTTAGTTTTAGTTTTAGTACTTTAGTACTGTCTCTCTGCCAAAATGACTGGACCCGCATATATTCTATCCGTTTGATGATGACGTCACATAGTGAGAGCTATTTCAACCGTCGCGCGCTCGGCGGGGACTCTGCTGATTGGATGACCCTTCACCAGAGATCATGCTTTGCCAACGACCTGTTCGAATTCTGAACAAATATAGAAATGAGAGGCAAAATATTTGGGAGTCTTTTTTTGCCAGGGAAGCGACTGAGAAGGCGTACGAAAGGTGAAAAGCTTATACTCCGAACATATGAACGCGTGGAAATTTGGTATGTAAATAGAGTGTGTATACGCGTTAACCATAGAATTCTTGCTTTGATAAGTCAGTCATATTTATGCCATGAACAGAGGTGCGGACAAATAGTGTGCGTTGCACAATCAAAATTGGGACTTAAGCAGGGGAAAGACTACTTGGAGCCAACCTTAGCCTGTCTAGTGTGCTACACAAGCCAAGCAAGTAAATTATAGATTTATATATTGATGTTTTCTGCACTAAATTAGAACAATACTTATGAAGTACCTGAAACTGCAGTATTGCTGCTGCTGGGATCTTGACTTGAAGGCCCAAGACTTGGAACTTCTGTGGATTGGTACGAGTCGGATGGCAACTTGATTTCTGTGGCACTTGATGTCAAGGTTGTTGCAGTGGTCGAAAGGAAGGGTGATGTTACTGTGCTTTGTGTAGTTGTCCGTGCCTGGGACGTTGTTGGAAAGCTTGTTGTTGGTAACTCTGGAACATATACGATTTAGCTTCGTGGTTATCACAAGAGGAGTGTAACTCGTTGTTCTGTAGGAGATCCAATAATTTGAAGACTGATGGCATCAAATTTCCAAATTCATGAAGTTAAATACCGTTCAATTATATTATTCATGTGACTATTGTTTTCTAAATGTCTATCATGTTAATGTTTAATTCATCAGCTAAATTTTCTTTTTGCTACTTACCATCCACTCCGAGTAGTTCTATCCGTAATCTTGGGGCTCCAGAAAACGTCCGCGGGTTCACAAGAATGTACCGGGCGTGGATGTAGGAAATGAAGTTGTTTTGAACAATCGTCTCGTCGTCGCTATTTCCGGTAAAAGTCTGAGATAAAACACGTGGGTTATTGATTAAGAACCAAGTAGCAGGAGGAAGGAGAAGAAGGATATAAAACACTAGAGAAAAACAATATATTTCATCCATATCATGGTACGGCGTAAAATATAATCTGACGTTTACCTTGGCGAAATTATCTTCCGTGTAGAGAATTAGGTCTGTTGAGTTGTCCGACTGGTATATGATCCTGAAGGTCTCGACGTAGCCATCCCCCTGCCCCTGGGTCTGGATGCCAAAAATGTAATACATTTTCTGCAGGTCCACGGCCAGGAACTGTGATGTACCTTGTGCAGACGGCTGCCATGCTCCATCGCCGTTCAAGCGGCCCCTGTACGGCTCGGATCCGGTTAGTTGAGATGAAGCTGTCATTCTATCATTCGGGATGATTGAACTATTTTGTACACCTAAGGGTTGGTACAATCCTGGTGGTCTCCCTGTCAATGTGGTACCAGGCTGGATGTACACTGTATAATAAATTTTATTTGAATTCTATGAATAGCAGCCCTGTCTTTGGGCAGAACACGGAAACAGTAGAAAAGAAAACACGATTACGCAAATGCTACCCTTTAATCAGATGTTAATTGGGAAGACTGTGGCCATTTTTATAGCTTGGCATATGAAACTTGGCATATGAAAAGAATGGCACAGTCAACTTCTGCTTGGAGAGTACGCAAGCACCAAGACTATGCCATCTCCGGGCACCTTATTTGCTAACGTCACGTTTAGCACAGTGTACAAAGTAAATAAGACAAAAAAGTAATAAAGAAATATTCCCTTTTTAAAGTACATGTGTCCCAAGTATAAAATTACCCCTATTAAACACTAAGATATCATATAACGTTATATGTTTGCATTAATTACAAAATGCCCCGATAATAAGTCGTCCATCAATGATCCTCTTGATCCATGTTATATGTATTATAAGCATATAATTCCTGTCATTTAACACGTATAAAGTCTAATTTTAACAAATATTTAAATCACCGACTCTACTGGCCAGCTATTCCCTTCTTTTGCCGAATTCTATGATCCATACCTCCGTAGGAAGAAGGCCTGGTGGAGGCTAGGGTAAATCTACGTTCTTGGATCCGCGGAGACTATCGAGAACCGCACCTGTTTCTTAGAACTAGATAGGCACGGTTTTAGATAGGATAGTGCCTATGCATCAATATTTTAAAGCACTTTGGGACACATGGCACTTAACAAAATTGCCGTACCTGTGAAGATGACCATTTGAAGCACAACGGCGACAAGGAAGTGTTCTCCCAAAACCACCATCTTGACTCGCCTATTTGTTAAAGGGCAGGTTTGCTCAAGTGACATGCGTGGCTTCCTTACAATTAGCAAGCTACCTGACACGTGTATTTTGTACCGAAACGTTGACACCTGAATCCAGCTGTCCTGGCACGTACATGTACCTACCTCATCTGTCACCTTGCCCATGATTCACACCAGATCAACCGAAGCGTTTCCATGGTAATATGACGTACTGATTGCACAGTGCACAGATCTTGTTCTCAAAGGAATTCCAGAACCTTTTACACTGAAGCAAGCTACATGTGTCCTTGATCTGTGTATGGTGGATGTTTTTTTTCCCAAATGCACAAAAGTGTGCCATTCGATTTTACCCTAGTATTATCTAACGCTTTATACTTTATTAATTACGAAATGCCCTGATAATAATTCGTCTATCAAAGATCCTCTTGATCCATGTTATTTGTATTATAAGCATATACTTCATTAAATTTATAAATATCTCAGCAATGATGAAAAGACACTTGAGGTATCCATCATTTAAGTATAAGACAAAAACAAGCCTGCAATTCCAAGAAATGTGGCTAGAGGCCCAAAATTTACAACATTCATTCCCAGTCCGGAAGCTACCGGTACTAAAAATTTGTAAACGCAGAAAGTTCTAGACCAGAAGCTGAAATACCGGACGGACGTACCGCTGCAGTACCCCATAAAGTCACAGGGAGGCCCATTATTGAACTTGGGTTTTGTTTGGTTGGCACCTACTCAAATACTAAATATAAACACAACCACAGCAACAAATGCTGCGAAAAAACAAACAAAACATGTATTGTAGGCGCCAAGGTAGTGATACATAAAAGCACAGCAAAACCCCCGAGAAATCACTTGCATTGTGGGGGTGGTGGGGGATACGTTTGTCCAAAAAAGTGCAATGCAGTGTTATAATTTATCCCACACAACACGAAAATTGTCAGTTCTAAGTTTTGACGCAAATCATTATCACACCAGAGCCAAAAAATTAACATGCAATTACAGTACTTAAACAAACGAGCACGTCACTGTGTTTCAAGTTACTAGGATAACTTACACATCATGTACATGCGATTCCAATGGTGTAATTATAAGATCAATTTGAGCCCCCCCCCCCCCCCCCCCCCCCCCCCCCACACACACACACTTTTCAATGTGCCTGCTGTATACAGAACCGTGCTTTATCTAAAACCATGCTCAAGCGTCCAAAACCGTGCATGGGGCAAATCTACGTTCTTGGATACGCGGAAACTATTCAGAACCGTGCCTGTTTCTAACCCTCACCCATTCAGGCTCAGATATGCACGGTTCTGGATAGGATAGTGCCTATGCACCAATATTTTAAAGCACTTTGGGACAAATGGCACTTAACAAAATTGCCGTACCTGTGAAGATGACCATTTGAAGCACAACGGCGACAAGGAAGTGTTCTCCAAAAAACAACATCTTGACTCGCTTATTTGTTAAAGGGCAGGTTTGCTCAAGTGACTTGCGTGGCTTCCTTACAATTAGCAAACTACCTGACCGTGTATTTTGTAAATGGTTGCGTTGACATCTACTACTTGATTTCGCACGTAGCTCTTCTGTCACCTTGTCCATGATTTACACCAGATCAACCGAATCGTTTCCATGGTAATATGACGTACTGTTTGCACAGTGCACATATCTTGCTCTCAAAGAAACACCGAAATGCTTTCCGCTGAAAGCGAGCTACAGGTCCCTTGGGTGATCTGTGTATGGTAAATGTCCTTTTACTAAATGGAGTAAAATATGCTGTATTTGTAAGCGACAAATGTCGACTTTTCTAGTTCATTCATCCCTGAAGTGCAACAAACCTAAGCATAGACAGCATGATGGTTTAGTTATTATAGTGACTGTCACCAGTTGTGCTTTGTGTGGTTAAGACACTGTTCATCTGTGTGATCTTAGGCCACACCGACTTAATTTTATGGATGACATCCGCGCGCGCATTGATTTTCGCCTGTTCTCAAAAAAAAAATCATGTCTTTCGAGGCTTCACGGAACTCCGGAACTCGGCTGGAACTCAGTACAGACTGCCGACTCATAAATGCCGCAAAAGGGCGGCTTATCGTAAAACGAAGGAGGAAGCTGTGAAGGAGGATGAGACCTGAACAAGACATCTACATCTACCTCCTGCAAATAAAAACTTGTTTGTTTGATGCAGTCACTATGTCCTGTGCTTCAATTCGCAATACCGGCTTTGTATTCCTGCGGTTAAGCAACATTTTTTTTTTTTTTGCTGGATTTTTTTTTCGCCCTCTCGCATTAGTTTTGTGGTCCCCAGAGGATGTCATCCATAAAATTAAATCAGTGTGGCCTTATGTCTAAATACTAGTAGACCACTGGGACTTCCTGATCTTTGTGAAGGATGGCTTAAGAAGGACTGGCGTATTTCTCATACAAGTTCAGTCAATTAGTAAAGGCTTACCTTTTATAGGTATTATCAGTGTATCTTTCGCCTAATAAACGCAATTTTTAAATTTGTAGAGCAATCGCAAAGGTGAGAGCTAATAGTCACAAATTACATGTAGAATGTGAGGGTACCACAAACTTCCCCATGGCCACATGTTCTGTCTATTCTGTCCAAATGTGATCGAAAATGAGCATCATTTTATCATGAACATCCACTACATGACCTTGTGACCCCCCCCCCCCCCTCCCCAAAGATGTACAGTCGCAGGCAGGCAGTAAAGAAACAACAGTACGTTCACCCTCCCCACATGAACTGGGGGTGGTTGGTTACATCGTACACTGCAGTTTGAACCATATTTGATAGGTGACGCTGTGACTCTACCGCCCTACCGCCGGCGCAAGGTGCTCTCCTGTCTCCACATGTTCTGTCAGTGTCTGGAGCTGTCGAACGACATTGACTCAAGTAGGACAATGACTCTCGTATTTATGGTGCATTTCTTAGTTATGTCTAATATTAACTTTCCATATAATGTTGAATAGATTAAAATACCCCACAACTTGAATATTGTAAGAGAATACTGGAAACAGTTGATAAATGCAAATCTTGGACATTTCAGTGACATTTGACCTACAATATGACCTTGAAGTAGGACTTATTTATGGTGCAAAGTACTCACAATACCACATGAAAGGTCATCCAAGTCCATAATAAACATTTTTCTACATTGAACTTAACGAAATGTGAAAATGTTCGGAATTTTTGCAAACTATAGACATTTTGGACCATTTCGGCGACCTTTGACCTGCAATATGACCTTGAACTAGGACTTATTTATGATGCAAATTACTAACAATGCAACATGAAAGATCATCAAAGTCAATGATGGACATTTTTCTACATTGAATTTAACAAAATGTGGAGATGTTAGAAATTTTTCCAAAAAGTAGGCATTTGGGGCCATTTCGGCGACCTTTGACCTACAATATGACCTTAACACTACATATTTAATCGTGCAAAGTATTTTTGTGGCATAAAAAAGACCATTAAAGGGCCCAGGCTGGACATATTTCTGCGGTGTACGTTAGCAAATGTGGGGGAGCTTTGCTTTTTCTCACAAAATGTCAAACAGTTTTTCCATACTGCCAATGTACTGGTTCCTGTCTGTTTTTCATTTCTCAGTTTGTTTGGACTGTGAACAGTTCACAGTGGTAAGGAAGCAGATATAAAGGGCTTCAAATCTGCTGCCAATGTATTGCTCCTAATTGGTACATATTTTGCAGAACAACCAGTTTTTCTTAAAGCAGTAAGGCTGGGATCTTTGCAAGCAATCATTGGACCACTTGACTTTACTGGCCCTTGCATTAGAAGGATTACTTTTAAAATCATGCATTCAATAATGTGCTATACTGTACATGGCAAAGTACCATTAATAGAAGGGTTAGAAGCTTCCATACAGGCCACCCATTCAATTTTCTTGACCTTGTGCCATGACTACCCTTAGTAGCCGTTGTTAATTTGCTACTACATTGTAAGTACCGGGCATGCCATAAAAACTACTGTAAACAATTATGCTGAATGCTGGTTTTGTCATTGACTCAAGGCCACATCAAATTGGAGACAAAATTTTGCATCACATATTACGTAGATGCAAGTTAAATTTGCCGCTATAAGTGTGACACACTTTGGCGGGAACTGCAAACAATAATGACGGAAAATTTAAATGGCATGTTAACATTACAGTTTCTGTATTTCTCTCTAAATAATGTGATGTGGCCTTGAAAGGCCCAGAAACCATGGGGAATCCTACTAGGAAACCAGAGGGAAGAGAACTTTAGTATAGGACTGACCTATACTTGGGACAGGCTTAATACTTGACAATTTTACTTGTCTCTTGTATTGATGGTGTATAACGTTATACAAGTACTTAGTTCTGTCTTTTAACTTCCCATATCATGTGGAATAGACTACAGATACTTGTAGCCAGATAACATGAGTATTTTTTTTGTGAGAGAATACTGTTTTTATAACATAAGGAAATATTCGTGATTGGAAATAAGCAAAAACAAATTAACTCAAAAGCTCCGCATCAACATTATAGTTTTTTAACAGCATTACCCATGGGAATACGTGTCAAACACACACTTCTTCAAGTACGTGGAAAGCAGGAAATTCAATTAAAAGCCACTGAACTCTGGAGACACACAACAAAAGAACAGGATGTTGGGAGCCGTGACAGGATATGCGGCGTGCGATGCTGAGTAAGGACACAGTTAGCGGGGGCATTCTTTTTAATTTTTTATTCACACATTGAGAACGTGATACAACACAAAGTGGTAGCGCACTCAAGTAACTCAAGGACTACGCTACCACTTATATACATGTATAACAAAAGAAAACACAGATTATTACAAAAAGACAAAGAATACAAAGAATAGAAAGAATAGTAAAAATCTAGCACGATGTGAGAAAGAACAAAGATATTGGAAGGTTGATAAGCGCAGTCCGGTTCCCCACCCAACGACGAAAAAGATAAAATGATAGGACACGGTAACAAAGGCAAAGGAAGAATGACTTTTAGAAGCGTTTTGTTGTGGTGATAAATTTTCGAGTAAACAACAAAATGTTAGAATTGGCAACGGATGAATATAGGGGACTGTCATGGAGCAGAAGGAAAACTTTGGCGTTGTCCGACAATGCTGTAAAGTTCATCAATGAGGGTGTCTCCTAAGAGCCTGGGGAGTTTGCCAAAGAGGGTTGTACGTTGGGGATTGTACATAGGACAGTGGAGTAAATAATGCGACACTGTTTCGCATTAGCACCCACAGCTACAGGCTGGGCCGTTAAGTAAGCGGGGACATTGTTAACTGTGTTCAAGGCTGTTCGCCTTAAAGCGCCACCTTACTTGTCGTACATGTTCAGGTGGATGTCTCCACCGGTATTAAAACTACGAACACGTACTGCTGCGCATGCAAACCAGCTATCAGACTGGGACCCTCAACTGCCGTACACACCACAAACAGTCGTGCAGTCTTTCACAGGCAGTTTACATTTACAGTTTCAGGGGCCTGTAGAAGTACAAACTCTCTACTGATCAAAGGCAGCTTACCACCACAACCGCTTTGAAAAAAGACTAAAATAGGACTTGTATTCCGCTTTGTTTTGAACATAAGGCATACGTTACTTGTTTTATGTCAATGTAATTAATTTGCTTTATTGCTTGAGTATGTATGTATTCTTTTTATGTTCCTATGGACACCTGAAAATATGATCTACTGGTAAAATGAACAAATGAAATGAAAAATGACATGACATGTTACAGCCGCTACGCCACGTCGAGAGTTCCTGGCAGCTTTACTTAACTTCTGCGAGAGAAAGTAGGACGTTTCACGACTCCGGGCGTCAACATAACACCCCTTACAAGAAGGGTAGTTAACGGCAGGAAGTTTGCGCATCCATGTCCAATCGCCTCTAGGTGTTTTTAATTACCCTTTGAGACGCCGAAATGTAGCAGGCTTTACCAATTGGGCCGGCAGAACAGCCCTGGTACAAACAGAAGTGATATGCCAGAAAGAAAGCTCTTTATGAGACTTTCCAAATTTCAAAAAGCAGTCGTAGATCCTGCTGAAAGGGAGGCTAGGGGATGTTAATTGTAGTTTGTCTGGGCAAGGAACCTCTTTGGTCCTAAAGGGGCCGTCACATTGCGCGAAAATCGATCGGCCGTCGAGTCGGCGAGCTCTAAACGACATTTACGGCAGTAGTACGCCCGATGTTTCGTCGAGCATCGCGCGAATTTTCGGGATCGCCGGCGATTTTTCGGAGTCGGCCGAAGCTCGCTGACACGCGAAACGTGTTCTTCATATAAAGCCTGCGTCACATTGTCGACGAGCTTCTGCCGTATTTGTTGATCGTCGAAAGGTCGCCCGATTTTGAGATCGACCTAGGATCGCGCGTATTTTTGGCAATGTGACGGCCCATTAACAAGGACAATATTTAACCAGAAATATTTCACTTGTGGATTGATCTACCCTCTAATGCCCAAGCCTCTCTCATGATCAATATCTTAAAAAAGGAGTTAGACTCAACAGACCGACAAAACACTCCCATTTCTCTTATGCATATGGCCAAAGACACTCCGCTGTTCTTCACACAAGGCTCCGTCTAAACTTCAGTCAATTAAATCACCATCTATTTTAACATTATTGTATTGGTTACCCTACATGTAAATGCTTGCTTGTGAAATGCGTGAAGTAACGTTTCGGAGGGCTTTGCTGAAATTCAGATGTCAGATGGCTAATTTTGTGGCCTTGTCAGCAGCCGACCGAAAAAAAAAAGTTCGGCGGGTTTTTGCTAGGGTTGCGTTCAGTCGGAAAAGCGGAAACACATTTTCTTCCCCAGGCCTAAGCCTATCGAGTGAGTATTAAAGGACAGGAAATCAGTAAAATTTTTGAGAGCCTGGAACCAACCCTGAGTTAATGGAAAATGATCGAGCGTGACCCATCCCCCGTTTTTTAACATAAGGAAATATTGGGGATTGGAAATAAGCAAAAACAAATTAACTTGAAAGCTCGGTATCAACATTATAGTTTTTAACAGCATTACCCATGGGAATACGTGTCAAACACACACTTCTCTTCAAGTACGTGGAAAGCAGGAAATTCAATTAAAAGGCACTGAACTCTGGAGACACACAACAAGGGACAGGATGTTGGGAGCCGTGACAGGATATGGTGAGAGTCGTGCAATGCTTGAGGAAGATTTACAATTCTGTATCTATGGTATCGGTATACTAGTAGCCGGTATAATCGTAACACACCAGCTTCGCAGGCACAACTATCTAGTGATGATGCCCCTACTGTACTTGGTGGCAACGAGTTCCACTCTACGATAGTTCTAGGAAAAACTGAGTTTTTGAACACCTCAATCCTTGGTTGATAACTCTGGTACTTGAAGACATGACTATTTCTTGTTCTTTTCTGAGCTGGTATTAGGTACTTGGTAGTTGGTACATCTACCAGTTTATTGTTCATTTTGTACATCATTCACAGTCTGGATATTTTTCGCCTGTCATCTACTACTGGACAATGGTTGTTTACACATTGCTGATTGTTATGTTCTGTTACCATAGCGACACGGTGACGCCCACTGTAGCTTTCAATTAGCGGCAGGATGTGCGCACAACAATGCCAATCGCCTAAAGCGTTTGAGACGACGAAATGTAGGAGGCTCCAGCCCTTATTGGCTGGCAAAAGAAGTGATATACCAGAAAGAAAGCGCATTATTAAGGCTCCCCCAAAAGCCCAAAGGCGGCTAGGGGAATCCGATGTTAATTGTAAGTCGTCGTTTGTTTGCGCGAGGAACTTCTCTTTGGTCCTAATCGACTGTGTGGCGAGCTCAAGAGACCAATATTTAACAAGAAATATTTCATGTATTAAGTATTATTACTAGTACCACATTATAGTTTACTTTCGCTTTATTTGTCTTTTACGATTTCTACTTGTTCATGAAGGCTTATTTATTTTCGGTTGACCTTTGTTTAGTTGACCTTTTATTATTTGTTATTTCATTTTATGTTGAGGTTTCCCCCAGGAATCTTTGAAAACCGCCAGTAGGCGTTATGTATATCCTGGTTAGATAAATAAATAAATAGATAAAAGACTACCAGTGCTACCCAGTTAACTAGCCAAATCAAGCAGATACAAATGAGATGTCTAGAGAAGACAAACTATGGGGTCCCTTCGCGTACGCTTTGGTTGCCTGTATTGTATTAAAGAGATAAGTTATTTGAAATAGTCACCAAAATGTTTCCTAGCTTTATCACCTCTCCGGCCTACAAAAACTGCATTTCTATTAACACCTACTAATTCATATATATCTCGCAAATCGTCGGGCACTTCATATTGCATTGCACACAGAAAAGAAATCAAACCCAACAATAACTATATTAAAAGTAGCATTAGTGGTATTATTTATGGTCATTGTTTACTATTGTTTGTCATGTCCTATGTCCTTGCAATTAGCCCTTGGGTATGAATTTGCAATAAACTTCCTTTACTATTCTTGACTATTTCTTAATTTCTTTCTCTCTTTTGACAGACACATCGAACATATCAATATCAGATAGATTTAAGTCAGACCACAAGTTTATCTCTATGTTTGTTCAAACTAGTAAACATCCACGAGGGGAAAAGTATTAAAAATTTAATCAAACTTTATTGAAAGACCGGCATCTCATAAAGGTAACTGAAGAGTTTATTGATGAATTTTTCTCCATCAACCTAGGATCAAGTGATCCATTGACTGTGTGGGACACGTTTAAATGCTGCTTAAGAGGTCACACTATTGAATACTCGTCACTAAAGCGTAAGGAATACACTTTTAAGGAAAGTGAACTTAAGTCACGAATAAATAAACTTACACTAGAATTGGATAAGACGGATACACCACCTCAAGAGTTGATACATGAGCTCGACACCCTACAGCTCGAATTGGAAACATTATTTGAAGAAAAGACAAGTCAATCGATTTATAGCTCACGAGCGAATAAAATGGAATTTTCGGAAAAATTCAATAAATATTTTCTTAATATAGGACGAAGAAACCAGGCAAGAAAAAACATGAACATCTTGAAAACATCTAACGGAAAAAAATATTTATGACCCCCAAGTTATCTTATCAGAATTGAGATCATTCTATTTATCTCTCTACACAGATAGTAGTCAGGCAGATTGTTTGTATAAAGAAAAGTGTGAAGTTTTTTTTTCTCTAAGTCAAACAATATACGTTTGAATGATACTCAAAAAGAAGCTTGTGAAGGTTCCATAACGGAAAATGAACTTTGGCAAGCAATCAATAGTTTTAATGATGGTAAGGCACCAGGAATTGATGGTCTGCCTATTGAAGTATACAAGGTCTTTTTTAAGAACATAAAGAAACCGATGCTTTTGTGTCTGAATTATGCTTTTGATAAGGGTTACTTGTCCGATACTCAGAGAGTCGGACTTATTACTCTTTTACTTAAACAAAATGGAGAGGGTCAATACAAGGACCCTTGTCTTCTTACCAATTGGAGACCTTTAACTTTGCTAGGGTGTGACGTTCGGATCATATCAAAAGTAATTTCTTTAAGAATAAAAAAAGTGATAAATGATTTGATCAGTCTAGACCAAACTGTTTTGTTGAAAAATAGATTTATAGGTGAAAATATCCAAAGAACTTTCTTTAAATTGAGACACAAAAGATTGCCCGACAATCGCGCTTCATCATTTTTGAAATACTTACCTAACACAGTGTGAGACATCAGCTTCGTCAGCTGTTCCTTCCTTCTTTGCGAGATTCGCCCCGTACAATTAATTGGACCTACAAATTAGGGTAGGTTAAGGTAGAGAGCTTTCTTGTGCTCTTACAATCAAGGACATATATGATATTCTTTTTTTTCAATAACTTGCTTTCAGAATATGGGGTGGGGAAGCCCAGAGGACATCATGGCAGGATGTCAAATTAGCTCTTAATGTTACTTTTGTTATAATATGTATGTTGGTTTTACTGTAGTTGAATCTTTACTGTAAAGCTCGGCGCAATTCAGCTGTGGCTACAAGGCCGATCTACTGTGTTTTAACAATAAACCAATCACTACTACTACTCCTACTATAGCAGGCGGGGGAGTGGGCGGTGAAGTCAAAGTAATTACCGCTTTAATTAGTGTAATTAGCGGAGTAATTAGCGCACATCCACACCAGTTCGTTAGCACCTTGTTTATTTTAATGTCATGATAATATTATAATGAAGGCCGGCTTCGCTGGTGGTACCTTGGACATGCCTTCAACTACACGAGCTGTATAAGAGATTCAACAACCAGTGGGTTTTACACCAGACGTTTCTGTAACCGTCTGTCACCTTCTTCCTGGCAACAACAGCGTCGTATGTAAAAAAAATGGTTGTTGAGAACAGAACCTTCTTATACAGACTTCGGCTAGTTAATTGAGTAGCCCTGATCCTGGCGACTGAACAATATTCGCAGTATACAATTCAAGCTTTTACAAGGCGGATGGCTCCCAGAAGCCGATATTCACAACAAAAGTAAAGCTACTCTTGTTTACAAGGCTCTTATTGGTTTGTCTCCTGCCTACATCACAGCAATGTTCACCCAACTATCACATGTACACACTCACTGCCACCCGCCTCTAGGGCACAGGGAGGCTTCCAGTTGCACAAGTCACAGAAGACGAGCCTTGTCGTCCTCTGGGGCTGCGCTTTGGAACACACTACCATATCATCTAAATCAGCCAGAACTCTAGCACTCTTCAAACAAGTATACAAACTTGATTGCCTGCCTGTCAAACACACACTTCTCTTCAACTACATGAAAAGCAGGAAATTCAATTAAAAGCCAGACTGAACTCTGGAGACACACAACAAAGGACAGGATGTTGGGAGCCATGACAGGATATGATGAGAGTCGTGCAATGCTTGAGGAAGATTTACAATTCTGTATCTGTATCTGTATAGCCGGTATAATCGCCCTTTGGCGTAACACAACAGCTTTGCAGGCACGCGGCGCGGTGGAAGCTGGCTACATTACACCGAATAACGACTTGTTAACCTAACCTTTGAACATCTAACTCTTAACATTGTTTCAAACTATCTAGTGATGATGCTCCTACTGTACTTGCAATTGGTGCCAGCGAGTTCCTTTCTACGATAGTTCTAGGACAAATTAGTTTTTGAACACGACAATCTTTGTGTGATAATTCTGGTACTTGGAGGCATGACTATTTCTTGTTCTTTAAAGCATTTTCTGAGCTGGTATTAGGTACTTGATAGATGGTACAGTTTATTGGTCATTTTGTACATCATGCATAGTCTGGATATTTTTCGCCCGTCATCCAGTGCCGCCCACTGTAGCTTTCAATTAGCGGCAGGATGTGCGCACAACAATGCCAATCGCCTAAAGCGTTTGAGACGACGAAATGTAGGAGTCTCTACCCGTTCGCCTGTGCGTAGCAAGACGTTCTGGCTTACCTTCTGATGTCCTCCAACAAATCTACAAATCTTTTATCCACCCGGTGCTGGCGTATGGCTCCCCGTCTGGGGCGGTCTCCCGCGTGGTTTGTCAGATGACTTAGATAGAGTCCAAAAGACATGTCTCAAGATTTGTGGAATACCCCCAAAACAACTGCCAACCCTTGAGTCAAGGCGAAGGGAAGCGTTTATAAAAAGCACTTTGGCATGGAAGATTATCTCACATCGATTTATAGTAAACCGATTGCACTTTTGCAACTAGCATAACAAAACTGAGAATCAGTGCGCATTGTCTTGAAATCGAGAAAGGTCGACACCGTAACACACCAGCCACTCAGAGACTGTGTCCCACATTTAATGAAAATATCGAAGATGAATTCCACTTTGTTATGTCCTGTCCTACTTATAAAAAAGAGAGAGATACAATGTTACAGACTATAGCTACTAAGACAAAGTTCACCCTATCTGGAACACAGAACGATACTTTCCATCTATTGTTGTCATGTCCAACTCCCATATCCGCCTATATAGGTCAATTTCTGTATACTTCATTTCAAAAGCGAGACCAAATCATCAATACATTACCATATTGTAACCCATATATTGTATCTATAGTAGTTTGTAGAAGTAATTGTATGATAGTTTAGTTTTGTAGTATTGTTATCTTACTGCCACACATTGTAACTTGTACGATTGTCGAGCAATAAAGTTCATTCATTCTATACGAGAACTGGAAAGGATTTTGAAAGATCCCTCACACCCCTGCCACGCTTTCATTCACCCGACTGAGGAACCGCGTTACGAACTGAGACGCAGATCGCAGTACAAACTCCCAATCAGCCGGACTGAAAGACACAAAAACTCCTTTGTTGCGAGGGCCATGAAAGACTTACAAAATCTAGGCGAAGGCCCATATTCCCTGTCGTAGGATTGCCCATGCACATTACCTTATGCACACTATGTGCGTCTTTTTTATCAATGATATTTTATCAATCGTCATGTAATGTAATATCTTTTTAACTGATGGAATGTTGTTAATTGACAATTGTTTTTAAATTGACAAAATGTAAAATCAACACAATTCAGTCGAGCTAAGGACTGCCAAGTCGATTAAATAAAGTTTGATTTGATTTGATTTGAAAAGAAGTGATATGCCAGAAAGAAAGCACAATAAAACAGTGTTTAAAACTTATCTAGTGACGATGCCCTTACTGTGCTTGGTGGCAGCGAGTTCCAATCTACGATGATTCTAGGAAAAAATGAATTTTTGAACACCTCAATCTTTGGGTGACACTGATAACTCTGGTACTTGAAGGCATGACTATTTCTTGTTCTTTTAAATTAGCATATTTTCTGAGCTGGTATTAGGTACATGATAGTTGGTACATTCACCAGTTTATGGTCATTTTGTACATCATGCATAGTCTGGATATTTTTCGCCTGTCATCCAGTGACGCCCACTGTAGCTTTCAATTAGCTGCAGGATGTGCGCACAACAATGCCAATCGCCTAAAGCGTTTGAGACGACGAAATGTAGGAGGCTGTAGCCCTTATTGGCTGGCAAAAGAAGTGATATACCAGAAAGAAAGCGCATTATTAAGGCTCCCAAAAAAGCCCAAAGGCGGCTAGGGGAATCTGGTGTTAATTGTAAATCGTCGTTTGTTTGCACGAGGAACTTCTCTTTGGTCCTAATCGACTGCGTGGCGCGCTCAAGACACCAATATTTAACAAGAAATATTTCATGTATCAAGACATGTATTATTACTAGTACAACGTTAGTTTACTTTTGCTTTATTTGTGTTTTACGATTTCTTCCTTTTTTTTGGTTGACCTTTTTAGATGACTTTGTATTATTTGTTATGTGATTTTATGGCAGTATACAATTCAAGCTTTTACAAGGTGCATGGCTCCCAGTAGCCAATATTATTGACAACAAAAGTAAAGCTATTCTTCTTTACAAGGCTCTTAATGGTTTGTCTCCTGCCTGCATCACAGCAATGTTCACCTAACTATCACATGACGAACACACTCACAACACCCGCCTCTAGGGCACAGGGAGGCTTCCAGTTGCTCAAGTCACAGAAGACGAGCCTTTTCGTCCTCTGGGGCGGCGCTTTGGAACACACTACCACATCATCTAAATCAGCCAGAATTTGAACTCTAGCACTCTTCAAACAATTATACAAACTTGATTGCCTGCCAACCAAACATTGATATGCAAATTTCCATCCTGAGTTTATTTTATCATGCCCGACGTTATAGTATGTTATATCATTGTTTTAGTCATTTTGTAAACATGACTTTATGTTTGTTTAGTTGGAGGAATATTATCTCTAAGTTACCTTCAAGTTGGTTTCGTATGGACTTATGATAAGCTAGCTTGAACCTTTTGTTATTTCTTGCTATTGATGATTTCATTTGATGTTGATAATTTAGGTTTGGGGTTTCCCCCAGGGCACACTAAAAAACGCCAGTAAGAGATATGTTTCCCCTGATGAAATGAAATGAAACAAACAAACAAACAAACAAACAAACAAACAAACAAGCGGATATAAAGGCCTTTATTACAAAACCTCTCTTACCAGATAAACTGATGGCGGCACAGACCTTAATTCAAACCACGAACACCAGTGGCCACGCAATATGGTTTGACTAGCTTGTAGCGACGTCAGTTGCGACATTATAACTACTTGTAGCGGTGTATTTAATAACGGCGGTATAGCTGCTAACGCCTACGCACACTTGATTCTCTCCTACCTTCATTGCTGTCAGGCGAAGCTGACATGGATGAATTTCAACAATTCTTTCTTATCGTCCGCAAATATACAAGTACGTCAGCTGCTGACATTTGAGTGACTTGTTTTTCTAGGCAGTGGCTGATGAATAGTCCCAATTTTTTTTTAGATCAGTGAACGAAGCATTTTATATCTTCGATATTGTGTTCAACTTCATTTCACTCTCTGGAAGATTTGATAAATCACATTAACGTTATAGGTTCTATTGGTGCGACAGCCATTTTCATTTTATGTTTAATGTACGTTTTATATTTGTTACCCCAACTTTGTGATTATATGTTCTTTATGTTTTAGGAGCAAAGGAGCCTTATAAGCACATTATGTACTTTCTGTCGAATGCTCTCAAATCTTAAATCAATATTTTATGAATTTAGTTCATAGAAATTATGCCTGGAAAAATTTTAAAGGAATCAAAAGGTCTTCCGGAGAAATTATCTCGGATCCAAATGACATTTATCTGACCAAGTTAATTTTTATTCAGAATTAAAAGTAGATTTGTTGCATTGGCAGGTTGAGTGGGCTTGACTCAAGTTTATTTTTTGCGTTTCGCACCTTAGGGCTAAAAGCTGTTCATATTTCATGGAACTTTTGTTAAGTCCTGGGTTTTCCTTCAAATCCATTTAACCGCCCCATCTGGTGTGTACAAGGCTTTCCCTAGTTGCCATAGCAACATGACGTCTACCACCCCAACACACCAGGTATTATCTAAGCCAATCTCCAAGCAGATGTGGTGAAACTGTGACGTGTTGGCTCTCGATCCCTCCTATGTGCCCTTATTGCCATTGTTGAAATGTGAATTGTGGATTACTGAATGAGATGAAGAGTAAAAGGTTCATCTGTTGGTGGTGTAGCAACAGTGGTGTATGCTGCTCTTAAGAGGACAATCTTTATTACTATCAGTTATGATTAGGGCACAATTGCAAAAAGGGGCCCGCCTGGGAGTTAGCGGGCTGTTTTCTTTGTTTGTTTGTTTTTGTTTGTTTTTCACTATCGGACGTGGCCCCGTGGGACCCCTGCGGTTTCCGGGCTCTTTTGTGGCACGGCCGGGCCCACGGATTTTTTAAAACTGTGAATTAGTATCAACCCGGGGCCCGGTGGCAAAAATACGCCGTAAACTAATCGTGATAACCCCGACAGCTCCCCTCCCGGTGTCCGGCAGTCCTCCGAGCCATTTTATTTACATCACTGATCATCTGAACAGAACGAAATTTCCCGGGACCCCTACAGGGTAGCGCCACTGTGGGTCAGCGATAAGGAATATTTTCAATGTGAACGGGCTGGGTCTCAATTAATGCTGAGGTCACATTTCCAAACTGGGGCCAGGTCGGGCAGTCTTATGCAACGAAAAGTATGATATACAGGACAACAAAGCACAATAAGGTTGAAAAAATTAATAAAGGCAACTATTTGCATACATTCTTGATTTAAATTGTTGATTTCTCGTTAATCGAAACAGCCCGGCCGGGTCCCGGTTTGGAAATGTGACTTCAGCGTAAGACCACGACAGCCGGTGTCCTCCTGACTTCCGAGCCCGGTCGGGGGCTACACCCCGGCGTGTAATCGTGCTGAGGTCACATCTCCGAACCGGGGCCCGGCCGGGCTGTTTCGATTAACGAAACATCAACAATTTATATCAAGAATATATGCAAATAGTTCACATTATTAATTTTTTTCAACTCTTTTGTGCTTTGTTGTCTTTTATATCATACTTTTCGTTCCATAAGGCTGCTGCCCGGCCGGGCCCCGGTTTGGAAATGTGACCTCAGCATACGCATTAGAATTCTAGCCTATTCCAAGATATCAGTGCCAGTCCCTAGCGTTTTCGGGCTGTTTTTTGGCACTACCGTACGGGACCTGGACGGAGACTGGCGGGATTTCCGACGGCTGCCGGCCATTATTTGGCCCCGCTCGGTCGCCGAATTGATTTTAACTCAAACTTAAAATCACCCCGGGCCCCGGCGAGAAGAATAAGCCGGGACGAAGCCGTAACCTAATTGTGACCATGACAACCGGCGTCTAGATGGGGAACATGCCGCGCGAGCCCCGTTAGAAATGTGACTCCAGCATCACTGAACAAGTCTTCGCGAACTCAAAGGGAATTTTTTTCCGGCCTGAATAGGGCGGCGCTCTTCATAATCACTGTACAATCTTTAATCTTAAATCTTGTAACAGAAAATTTTCAGGAAAAAAACCACATCCTCGATTCTCTTACCATTTTGAAATTCTGCAGCCTCTCACCGAAGGTCATTGAAAGTGTGGCACTGGCTTAACCCATAAAACTACAATATGATGAATTTGTAACTCAGTAGACTTGATATTTATTCATTGGTTCAGAATGAACATGTTACAGCCAGGGTTGCCCAAGTATTACTAAGAGCTAATCCAGGGGAAAGTAGACTTGGATGCGAGTATATGATTTTTCTCGACGGGGCTCAAATTTCACTCAATCTTAATTAATGAATCAGAATAAATAATCATCCAAAACAAGGAGTCGGAGACTTTTGTCAAAATTCATATCCCACTATCTTTAATATAATGCTTCACAAGTGCAAATTACATCATTATTCAGTAGCACTAGCATATACAAAATATATTCAGGACATAGAGTGTACTACGCAATGCACATTCATTCTAAGACTACTATTTACACTATTTACACTTCTCAGTATCTACTCTTACTACTTTTCTTCCAGCAAAACACAATGGATTTTCACTGTTATCACAATAATAAAATCATGTCATTCAAAATGTACTTGCCATTGTGGACATCCAGCATTTTGCATCCACACAAAGTTTTTTCCTCCTGTGAAAAGGTTCTGAATCATGCTTTCTACACTTCAGTCTATTTCCACAATTGTTGGCAGGGTTTCTACTGTGTCTCTGTGTTTGTTGGGGCCTGACGTCCTTTGGTAGGTATGGATTTGACGGTGACGGTTTGACACCGCAGGCTTTTCATCTGGACGTGTTGTGTTTTGTCCCTCTCCGCGTGCAAGGCTTGTCTGACGGTTTTCCACCGCAGATTCTTCATCTGGACGTGGTGTGTTTGGTGCCTGTCCGCGTGCGGGGCCTGTGTGACGGTTTTCCACGGCAAACTGTTCACCTGGAGCCAGTCGCGGTGTGTTTTGTCCCTCTCCGCGTGGAGGGCTTGTCTGACGGTTTTCCACCGCAGACTCTTCATCTGGACGTGGTGTGTTTTGTCCCTCTCCAGGTGCAGGACCTTCCTGGCGGTTGTCAACGCCAAACTGTTCACCTGGGGCCAGACGTGGTGTGTTTTGTGCCTCTCCGCGTGCAGGGCCTTCCGGTAGACTTGGGACATCTCCTGTTCCAGCTTGGTCTTCCTGTTGGTCTGCACGGTTTCCCCGTACCACGGTGACAAGTGCCTGACGGATGCCTGTCAGTTTTTGCCAGATTGCCTTCCTTACGTCCGGCGTGCGGATGAGTGTTGCCATTGGGTTGATGAGTGAGTTCAGACATATCCCCGTCATTGCAATTAGTTCTGTCCTTGGGCAAACATCTTGGAGACTTTTGCAGACTGCATAGTACAGGATGGGTAACAGCCAGCAGACAAATGCAACGATCACATAAACCATTACAGTTTTAGCCTTGAACACTCTTTCTTCGTATTTTCTCTGAGCCTCCTCTTGTGCGGCGTTGTTTTGCCCTGGACCATTTTCTCCTGCCACCTGCGGACCCCCTACAGCTGCCTGTTCAAGCCTTCTCCTTTCTCGTTCCCTGATTGCTACAAACACGCTAATATTTGTGAACAGCATGACAATGCCCAGATAGAGCTGAATGGCTGCACAAGTCACGACAAAGGCCAAGGGGTACCATGCAATGCAGATACCATTTGTGAGGGTCTGCATGTGCACACAGTTCCAGCCCATGCCGGGTGAGAAGGCAAGCAAGGCGCAAACAATCCATGAAACGGTCAGAGCTACACCTGCGCGCAGTTTGGCACTGCCAGCGTTATTGTGAAACAATACGGGATACATTACAGCGACGTATGCGTTGATAGACAATAGGGCTAGAGCTGAAGCTGAAATCATCTGACTAAATATGATTAAGCTGGTACGAGTCAACCTGAAGCCATACGTTTCATTGTGTCCGGCATGGGCGACTGCGTCGGACAGAAGTCCGATACCTGCGAAAACATCTGTGATTGCCAGATTTGCCAGGTAGATGTAGATGGGCTTGTGGAGTTCTCTTGTTCCGATGATTCCCAGGAGCACGACAGCATTACTGATGATGATGAGAAGTCCCATCAGCCAGTAGACAACGTCAGTCCCTGTTTCGAGTCTCCCAGGGTACTCGTGCATTGAGCAGGCTTCGTGGGCTTGTGCGACGGATATATTATTGTTCTGTAGATGCCACTTGTAGCAGGACAATAAGTTTCTGAACTCAGAGGCAGATGTCTCAGTGAACATCCATGGGTGGGAGCTGTTGTTGAACATGATTCCGGTCGTCTGCAGTCTGAGGAAGATGGTGAGATTTCGCGAGCTGCGGGCGGCTCTGCTGTAGTTTGGGCGGACTACTAGACGGCTAGAGCAACGATGCGGCTGCACCTGGTGGCGATGGGTTTGATTCTGCGTGACACCGCAGAACATCACCACGGCGCTTGCTCAGAAGTACTTGCGTAGGCTGTTACCATGACAACACAGCAGTTTTTGAAATACAAGTAGACGTGCGCAATGATGTACATCATGAACATATTTATAGGGTCTAACACAATGGGAGTGTCAGCGTTGGTAACACTGCACCGCATACTAATTGCTTGAGCTGCAGGGTAAATCATTAGGCAGAGGTTTGACGCCCATACACACGCACACAGGACCGTTGGCTATACATCCCATCAAAAGGGCTCTCTCTTTGACAATGTATTAATAGTTTTTTAAAGCTCACGCAAAGGTTCTTCACCCTTGTGTTTGCAAAGAAGTTTTCTTTGATGTCATATTTTACAGATGCTTTGAAAGTTTGATTCGACTTGATTGGTCTATACTGTTGCCATGTCAACATAACGTTTGCTAAATTAAACTAAAACACCGGGTGTTATGTTTGTATGTGATCCATGAATTCCATCTTTCGTAACAAATATTTCTTTCTTTGAGGCCTTGTTGGCAGTCGATATAGTTCGGATCTGAGTACTAGTGTTATTAAAATTACACTCTGAAGACATCCCCATTGACAAAACAGCTAATAGAACCACCACAATGCATAAGGTTTCATCGTCACATCCTCAAGAGAATTTGGTTTTCTCCATACACAATTCGGAGGAATGTACTTGCCGATGTTTCGGTGGACCGTCTGTCACCTTCCTCAGGGCGATAGCGGATGGTTCTATTTGTAGCACGGGGCTATCTCGAAGTTTGGTGGGAGGCATGTTTAACATGCTTGAGGTGTGACTCTCCTCAAACGGGACCTCCCCTTTACGTCCCATCCGAGAGTACGTCCCTAACCGAAGCTAGGAACTCATGTTCACCTGAGTCGAGTGAGGAAATAGGTGCCTTTCAACACCTGGGCCCTCCAGGGATTCGAACCCACAACCTTCAGATTCTAAGTGAACAACCCTAACCATAAGACCACCTTGCCACCAATATAGTGCGTTGAACTTGATTGGAGACAAAGGGCAGATGGCGGGAAGGGTCCTTAACTCCCCCCCCCCTATTCCAGCTAGCTCGCTGTAACGTTCTTGATAAATCTACCTCACGCCCCTGTTACACATAGCCAACCGAGGTTGGGAGTCAAATTTAAAGACGATTGTTTCCCCAGATCATCAACGACTAGCTCAAAAGTTAATAAACCTTTTCACAAATCCCACCTAACTTCTGCACAACCGAGGCGATTGCTTCCAGAACCTAGTGACAACCACTTCCCGACCTTCACACTACAGGCGGGAAACCACAAACACAGAAGAATCGTAGAAGCAGTGCGTGAAGGGTAATGTTAACCTACATTTAATTCCTCGGTGATGTTTTAAGCATAGAAGTATGTATCGTTATGCTTGAAAATGAAATGGACTCCAGTTTTAAAAGTTCCTGTTCAAGTCCATTTTAGTTCGCGAGAAAGTTGGTAAACGGTAGGGAATGTATCGCTAGAAGTCGGGATGGTGTCGGGTGTGATTGGGAGTCGGTCGGAAAGCATTAGGGGGCCTGGTTCTGAGTAAGTCATGAATTAACAGTATGTTGTCATGTACTGGTCGTGAAATGGTTATGATAAAACATCGGTCGCGAAAACGTATTTAACTAGGCGTGGCCTGAAACTAGACCGACTGCGCCCAACGCACCGCCGACCTTGGTTAGGTTAGCTTGTGGTCGGGTGCAAAGTCGTGGGAGAGTCCTCTATGTGTGACATGGGCGCCGTCCGAATGTGTGTTTTCCTTTCTACCCTCTAATAACAGACTACTCAGTCGAAGGGCCAACCGTCGAATATTCGATTCCACTTCCGGGGTTTTCTAAAACCCGGCAGACTGTTCTGGGACTGAGAACAGCGTAGACGAATGAACGAGAGCACATGTTAGCCTCCGACTTTGACCCAAGATATAAACAAGAGAGAGTCGGTAATGATGGTAAAATCGTACTGACTGAAAGAAAAGGATCAATTTGAGATATTTTGTGGCTCATTTACCGATGGTTTACTTCTGATTACGTTGTAAAGTTTTGGGTGTGATTCGAGGGGTGTTGTGGGGACCCGATGTCTATTTTGGTTCGATCTGCGCTATCACCTATCTTTTCGCATAAAGCACATAAAGTTTCGTCTGGGATCATCAACGGGGTATTAGGTTATAGCTGACTGATTGGTGGTGAACTGATTTCGGTACTTTCTTTTCTGTGACCCACTCACGTTAGTAGGACTGCTGCTCGTTCCATCAGTTTACAAACACAATGAGTTGGGTATCATAGAAAAGAAAATTACACAAGCGTTCTAATGATATATAATACAATGAAATTGATAAAGAGACAACGGAAATATAATCGAACAAAGTTGAAGTTTAGTTCCATGGTGGATACCGCTGCAGAGCGGCCGCGTTCTAACACGCGGGGCGCTGTGGTCTAACGTTAACCAGGTCAACCTTGTCTATTTTGGTTCTGCGTCATCAGCCATTAAAACGTTATCAATCTATAATTCAAAATAAAGCTGATGTTTATGGAAATTAGCAAACACAGTTTTCAAGAGGGATCAGAATGCAACCTGCTGATTACAATCCTACAAACATAACAACATTTGGAAAAGGACATCACAAATAGTTGACGTGTGTCAGCATCTCTACACAAATACTGTATTACTGCAATTACAACTATCTAATTTATCTAAACTTAGTAACGAACGGCCATTAGCGTAAAGTATTTTTATCATGGACACTTTTAAAACTGTACAATTAACAACTGACAAGCGTATTAAATGTTGACACTCTAATCGTCCACATACACGAAGACCTCTGATAACTGATACATGTATAATATATTATGCACATAGCCTGGAGTCCAGTGTTTTTAGCTTTGGTCCGCTCCCGACGGTCGCTACCCCGCTACACAGTCAGCAAAACCACAGTTGATCTATATGTGTACACATACATGTAAGACGCCACACAAAGATGACAGTCAAGATGCATAGTTGCTTGCTAAGAGACCGCCTCACAGGGTAGAACGCGCGAGGAGCCGCGTCTCTGTAACGGAGTGAACATTTTCTATATTGGTGCTGCGCTCCCCTAAAGACAAGTCGACAATAATCTATATATCAAATAAAAGCTATGGTTTCTAAAAATTAGCACAAGAATTTTCATATTAATTCATGAACTCTACGTGCTTACAACGCCGTTACAATTTTGACCACGAAGTTCTACGATTGCATGAAGAGCGACCGTGCGCGGGGTAGAACGCGCTAGGTGCGGCGTCTTCATAACGGAGTGAACATTTCCCGTCTGCTACTGTCGTGTAATCTACCATTTAAATCGAGATTAAACTACATATTCAGGGAAAGCTAAGGTTTGTGGGGAATCAGCATATCAATTTTAAGAGGGTAAGTGCATTCTTGTCGCTTACGACGGTGACAAAGATGAACATCAAGCCCGTGGTTTCTGCTCCGCCGACGCGTTCTAATTGTGTTCGGAACGCGCGAGGCGCCGCGTCCTGTCTTCAGCAGAGTGAACATTTCTATATTGGTGCTGCGCTCCCCTATAGTCAAGTCGACAATAAACTATATATCAAATGAAAGGTAAGGTTTCTGGAAATCAGCACAGAAATTTTCGATAATATTCATGAACGCTACATCCTTGCTATAAGCCAACAAAAATGGCTTAAAATGCGTAATGTTTAGTGCACAACGTCTTACAGTGTTCCTCAATAAACACCAATATTTTGACCATCGTTGGACGCAAGAAAGCTTGTTTTTTAAGCATGCCAAGTTTCATGGACCTGCAGTCAACCAACTTTCTGCTATGAGTATTAAAGTAGAGGGTAGTTTCACGGGAGAGGCGCGCTGCGTCGTTTTTGCCGTTTAATAAAATAAGCGTGTTCTAGAGCATTGGCCCCTCATAGGAAGCGTTTTGTTATTGCCGTTTTTTGCGGATTACGTACTGTTTTCTAGCCTAGAGTCCAGGTTAGCTTTAGCTCGCTTCCCAAGACCCGTTACCCCGTCACCAAATAGCGAATCTTGGGGAGCGGACTAGAGCTGCGGGCGGCTCTCCTGTAGTTTGGCCAGGCTAGAAGGCTAGAGCAACGATGCGGCTGCACCTCAGTGGTGGCGATGGACTTAATTCTGGGTGACACCGCAGAACATCACGACGGCGCTTGCTCAGAGGGGCTTGCGTAGGCTGTTACCATGGCAACACAGCAGTTTTTGAAATACAAGTAGACGTGCGCAATGATATACATCATGAACATATTTATAGGGTCTAACACAATGGGAGTGTCAGCGTTGGTAACACTGCACCGCATACTAATTGCTTGAGCTGCAGGGTAAATCATTAGGCAGAGGTTTGACGCCCATACACACGCACACAGGACCGTTGGCTATACATCCCATCAAAAGGGCTCTCTCTTTGACAATGTGTTAATAGTTTTCTTTGATGTGATATTTTACAGATGCTTTGAAAGTTTGATTCGACTTGATTGGTCTATACTGTTGCCAAGTCAACATGACGTTTGCTAAATTAAACTAAAACACCGGGTGTTATGTTTGTATGTGATCCATGAATTCCATTTTTCGTAACAAATATTCCTTTCTTTGATGCCTTGTTGACAGTCGGTATAGTTCGGATCTGAGTGTTATTAAAATTGACTCTGTAGACATCCCCATTGACAAAACAGCTGATAGAACCACCACAATGCATACGGTTTCATATCGTTACCGAGAATTTGGTTTTCTCCATACACAATTCAAAGGAATGTACTTGTCGATGTTTCGGTTGACCGTCTGTCACCTTCCTCAGGGCGATAGCGGATGGTTCTATTTGTAGCACGGGGTTATCTCGAAGTTTGGTGGGATGCATGTTTAACGTGCTTGAGGTGTGACTCTCCTCAAACGGGACCTCCCCTTGACGTCCCATCCGAGAGGACGTCCCTAACCGAAGCTAGGAACTCATGTTCACCTGAGTCGAGTGAGGAAATAGGTGCCTTTCAACACCTGGGCCCCCCAGGGATTCGAACCCACAACCTTCAGATTCTAAGTGAACAACCCTAACCACAAGACCACCTTGCCACCAATATAGTGCGTTGAACTTGATTGGAGACAAAGGGCAGATAGCGGGAAGGGTCCTTAACTCCCCCCCCCCTATTCCGGCTAGCTCCCTGTAAAGTTCTTGATAAATCTACCTCACGCCCCTGTCACACATAGCCAACCGAGGTTGGAAGTCAAATTTAAAGACGATTGTTTCCCCAGTTATATCAACGACTAGCTCAAAAGTTAAACCTTTTCACAAATCCCACCTAACTTCTGCACAACCGAGGCGATTGCTTCCAGAACCTGTGACAACCACTTCCCGACCTTCACACAACAGGCGCGAAACCACAAACACAGAAGAATCGTAGATGCTGTCCGTGAAGAGTAATGTTGACCTAAATTTAATCCCTCGGTGATGTTTTCAGCAGAGAAGTATGGATCGTTATGCTTGAAAATAAAATGGACCCCAGTTTTAAAAGTTCCTGTTCAAGTCCATTTTAGTTCGTGAAAAAGTTGGTAAACGGAAGGGAATGTACCACTAGAAGTCGGGATGGTGTCGGGTGTGATTGGGAGTAGGTCGGAAAGCATTCGGGGGCCTGCTTCTGAGTAAGTCATGAATTAACAGTATGTTGTCATGTACTGGTCTTGAAATGGTTGTGATAAAACATCGGTCGCGAAAACGTATTTAACTAGGCGTGGCCTAAAACTAGACCGACTGCGCCCAACGCACCGCCGACCTTGGTTAGGTATTTGCTTGTGGTCGGGTGCAAAGTCGTGGGAGAGTCCTCTATGTGTGACAGGGGCGCCGTCCGAATGTGTGCTTTCCTTCCTACCCTCTGCTAACAGACTACTGAGTTGTGCTCAATATATCAGTACTCAAACTAGAAGGATTATTCCTTTTAATACATTGAACGATTCGTTTGTTAAAGTAGTCTACATAGCAGGCCTCGTCGGAAGCGTTTTGTTATTGCCTTTTTTTGCGGATTACGTACTGTTTTCTAGCCTAGAGTCCAGGTTAGCCTTAACTCGCTTCCCAAGACCCGTTACCCCGTCAGCAAATAGCGAATCTTGGGGAGCGGACTAGAGCTGCGGGCGGCTCTCCTGTAGTTTGGCCAGGCTAGAGGGCTAGAGCAACGATGCGGCTGCACCTCAGTGGTGGCGATGGACTTAATTCTGGGTAACACCGCAGAACATCACGACGGCGCTTGGTCAGAGGGACTTGCGTAGGCTGTTACCATGGCAACACAGCAGTTTTTGAAATACAAGTAGACGTGCGCAATGATATACATCATGAACATATTTATAGGGTCTAACACAATGGGAGTGTCAGCGTTAACGTTGGTAACACTGCACCGCATACTAATTGCTTGAGCTGCAGGGTATATCATTAGGCAGAGGTTTGACGCCCATACACACGCACACAGGACCGCTGGCTATACATCCCATCAAAAGGGCTCTCTCTTTGACAATGTATTAATAGTTTTCTTTGATGTGATATTTTACAGATGCTTTGAAAGTTGACTCGACTTGATTGGTCTATACTGTTGCCATGTCAACATGACGTTTGCTAAATTAAACTAAAACAACGGGTGTTATGTTTTTATGTGATCCATGAATTCCATTTTTCGTAACATATTTCTTTCTTTGATGCCTTGTTGGCAGTCGGTATAGTTCGGATCTGAGTGTTATTAAAATTATATTACACTCTGAATACATCCCCATTGACAAAACAGCTAATAGAACCACCACAATGCATACGGTTTCATAGTCACATCCTCACGAGAATTTGGTTTTCTCCATACACAATTCGGAGGAATGTACTTGCCGATGTTTCGGTGGACCGTCTGTCACCTTCCTCAGGGCGATAGCGGATGGTTCTATTTGTAGCACGGGGTTATCTCGAAAGTTTGGTGCATGGATGCATGTTTAACGTGCTCGAGATGTGACTCTCCTCAAACGGGACCTCCCCTTTACGTCCCATCCCAGAGGACGTCCCTAACCGAAACTCATTTTCACCTGAGTAAAGTGAGGAAATACTGGGGCCCGCCAGGGATTCGAGCCCAGAACCTTCAGATTCTAAGTGAACACCCCTAACCACAAGACCACCTTGCCACCAATATAGTGCATTGAACTTGATTGGAGACAAAGGGCAGATGGCGGGAAGGGTCCTTAACTCCCCCCCTCCCATTCCAGCTAGCTCACTGTAAAGTTCTTGATAAATCTACCTCACGCCCCTGTCACACATAGCCAACCGAGGTTGGAGGTCAAATTGAAAGACGATTGTTTCCCCAGATCATCAACGACTGGCTCAATAGTTGAACCTTTTTACAAATATCCCACCTAACTTCTGTACAACCGAGGCGATTGCTTCCAGAACCTGTGACAACCACTTTCCGACCTTCACACAACAGGCGGGAAACCACAAACACAGAAGAATCGTATATATAGAAGCTGTCCGTGAAGAGTAATGTTGACTTAAATTTAATCCCTCGGTGATATTTTCAGCATAGAAGTATGGATCGTTATGCTTGAAAATAAAATGGACCCCAGTTTTAAAAGTTCCTGTTCAAGCTCATTTTAGTTCACGAGAAAGTTGGCAAACGGTAGGGAATGTATCACTAGAAGTCGGGATGGTGTCGGGTGTGATTGGGAGTAGGTCGGAAAGCATTAGGGGGCCTGGTTCTGAGTAAGTCATGAATTAACCGTATGTTGTCATGTACTGGTCGTGAAATGGTTATGATAAAACATCGGTCGCGACACCGTTTTAACTAGGCGTGGCCTAAAACTAGACCGACTGCGCCCAACGCACCACCGACCTTGGTTAGGTATTTGCTTTTGGTCGGGGGCAAAGTCGTGGGAGAGTCCTCTATGTGTGACAGGCCTACGGGCGCCGTCCGAATGTGTGCTTTCCTTCCTACCCTCTGCTAACAGGCTATTAAGTTGTGCTCAATATATCAGTATTCAGCCCAGAAGAATTATTCCTTTCAATATATTAATCAATTCGTTTGTTTAAGTAGTCTGCATAGCAGGCCTCATCAGAAGCGTTTTGTTATTGCCGTTTTTTGCGGATTACGTACTGTTTTCTAGCCTGGAGTCCAGGTTAGCTTCAGCTCGCTTCCCAAGACCCGGTAACCCGTCAGCAATTGCGCAAATAGCGAATCTTGGGGAGCGGACTAAAGCTGCAGGCGGCTCCTGTAGTTTGGCCAGGGTAGAAGGCTAGAGCAACGATGCGGCTGCACCTCAGTGGTGGCGATGGACTTAATTCTGCGTGACACCGCAAAACATCACGACGGCGCTTGCTCAGAGGGACTTGCGTAGGCGCTTACCATGGCAACACAGCAGTTTTTGAAAGACAAGTAGACGTGAGCAATGATATACATCATGAACATATTTATAGGTTCTAACATAATGGGAGTGTCAGCGTTGGTAACACTGCACCGCATACTAATTGCTTGAGCTGCAGGGTATATCATTAGGCAGAGGTTTGACGCCCATATTAGGCCATACACACACACAGAGGACCGTTGGCTATACATCCCATCAAAAGGGCTCTTTCTTTGACAATGTATCAATAGCTTTTTTACATGCAGATGAAAAGAAAACTATTCTATTCCGAGAACCCACACATTACAGAAAAAGTGGGAGCTTTTGTCTTCGTCTGTCCTCAAAACAGAAGTCAAACACAGTACTTTTTAGGAGTTACGGTAGTTTGTACGGACATTTTAAGGATATATCTAATCATACGTAGACAATTTAGTCTTAGCATGCGAGTGATATAAAGATATTTAGTTTTATATTTTTAAAACGAACACGCCTCATACACAGATTAGAATGATGATAACAAAGTATAGTAGGGGTCCATCCCGTCTTGAGTGGATCGAACCTAATGCCAGTATTTCAATCAAACATATAAAAATGATGCATCTACAAGGTAAAACAAACATGCTTTTCTACTTGGATACATTGTATCATATAGCTTGATATATATATATATATATATATACCTACAGCTAAAGCATTTGTAACCAAAAAGGGAATTTCTGTGTATATATAAAGATATATAAAAAAAGACGTAGTGATTACAAACAATGGGTTAGTGTAAACACTTATATATACTAGTACAGAGTCTACCTATTTTACACTTGATACATAGAAAATGATTATGATATCAAATATGATAAAATATAACTCGCTGTAAAGTTCCAATTGAACGGCTATGACTCTACAGTGCCACGTTGTCCAGAACAATATTGAGGACCAGTGAGATTTGTGCACAGAAACACTCTACCCCTGAGATACCTACGGAATGTTTTTCCCTTTCTAGTAAATGTTACTGACGATGATCTGAATGTACATCAAGTTACAAGTCTTAAGTGAAGACTATGATTAGTACGAAAATCAACATGTAGTAGATGACAAATGCTTCTTCCTATATGTAAGTTACATAATTATAAGTGAGTTTATGGCTCCAACTGCATGCCAGAGGTCAGAGGTTGTTGTCTACACTTTGACCTATCACCCACAATGCATCATACTGTGTATGCGCGATTTAAACCGTGAACCAGCTAAATGTTATGAAACTTAACAGTCAGTTTTAGAGACTAATTACCAGCATTACTGCTGTCAGACCAAGTTTAAGTTTTCGCTACGGTTACAGTGCAGTGTCCATCAAGTGCAAATGGTAGATCCTGAACCCTGACCATCGTGTCAAAGACGGTGTCGTAGCACTGCACTGTGGCGTGGTTCTTGAAATGCACAAAGTTCAAGTTACCCGCGCGTCCAGACCGTCTTAAGGTTAGCAGTTCCGGTTCGGTTTGCCCACCGGTGATGTAGATCTCCGAGCCGCACACAGTGGCGCTACAGTGGTCCCACGGGGCCACTGCGTCCGCCAAGTCCTCGTAATACATCATACCTTCCACGTGGTGGAAGAGCATGGCACACTTCAACCCTCCGCCAACCAAGAAGATCTGAGACTCGACCGTGCATGCCTTGATGTTCCCCATCTCGGTTGGCAACCGCATTTTGAACGTCCACTTGTTCCGGGTGGGGTCGTAGCATTGAACAACGTCGGTCTCGTCGCGTGTGTCGGGATCGACGACTCCGCCGAACGCGTAGAGCCTCCCGCGGCAGCCGGTTAGGCCGAAGTTGCTGACTGCCTGGAGCAGCGGCGCAGCCTTGTTCCAACGCTTGGTTCTCTCGTTGTACACCTCGACGTCACGCAACATGTGGCCTTCGAAATTGTTCGAACGGCTGCAGCCACCAACGACGTACACCCTTCCCTTCAAAACTGCCATCCCGTGCCAGAACCTCCCTTTCTTCAGGGATCCCAGCCGCGTCCAAGTCTTCCCGGACGGCATGTACCTCCATGCTAGACGGGAGGACTTCTTTCCACCGGTCACGATTACATCCCCGTTATGAACACACGCTGCAAAGCCAACGCTTCCATGAAGCTCTTGTGGCAGCAGATTGCCGTCAACACAGCGGGAATCGAGCTCGAGTCTGCAGACGCTGTCGTTCACACTGAAGTTCCCATGCATATAGCGGTGTTTCACACCACCAAGAACCAGGATGTCGTTTTGCATAATTATGCGAGGGCTTTTATGCAGAGACTTATCCTTTGTGAGTTTCTTGATACCAGGAACCTTTGCCAGCACCTTGTCTTTCTTCAGAACATTCTTGAGATAGTCTTGGTTCATACTTGAGAAGGAAACGCACTCAAGCAGCTCCTTGAGGTGTTTTTGTCGTTCTTTAAGATCGTGCCTCACCCAAAGCATGACCACCTCCAAGACCCTTTCCTCTTTCTTAGCATGTAGGCTGTCGTCTGAGACGAACCTCTCAAAGAGGTCGAAGGGCAGTTGAAGAAACTCATCAGCCTTACACGCCTCTTCAAAATTTTTGACAGCGCAGTGTCTTGCATTGTCTGACAACTCTACGCAGTACATCCTGTCTGCTAATGCCCAGATTCCTACGCATGTGTCTGGACTCAAGTTCTTTGTTAGGAACTTCTCACAAACGTTCTCGACAAGCTGAAACTGTAGCATGTTGGCTGTTATGAACAGGGACTGGACGTTGTCGTCGTTGACTGTGATTCTTGACGTGTAGGCGTAGTCCACTAACAGTCGAAGTGCCTCTGCGCTCACTCCTACCATCTCTATCTTATCCTTGTTGCCCTCGCTGAGGCCTCCGCTGAACATGGCCTGGAAATAGTCACTGCAAGCGGCGAGAACCAAACGGTGACAGGGAATCTCTTTTCCCTCGGCACACAGGGTCACGTCCACCAGGAGACCTTCCGATCGCATGCTCCGCAACTCATCGAAGAACCAGTCTGCGTAGTAGCCGTCCACGGGATCAGGACTGTCACTGTAACTGTCACTGTCAGCCATTTCTGGACAAAGAGAAGAAAAAAAGAAAAAAAAAGAAGAAAAAACGCTTGAAAAAGAGACTTGCATCGTTGTCAATCTAGAGAAATGTGACTGTCAGAACATACAGTTGTATTACAATCATCGATCCCAACATCTGCTCAACTCAGGAGGGCTAACAATCGTGCCATTGTAGAAATTGTTTGACACTGGTGTGGAAATAGTTGGCACTGCGTTGATCTATTGTTTTGTCCCTATGGGCCTTCGTACTACAAATCTTGCAATAATTTTGTGGCTTAGTTTCCACATCATGTATTCTCCATATCTACCATATTACTGTCTGTGCACTGTAACTTGTCCTTGCAATCATTCATTCACTTTATGCTCATTCGTTTTTCTATACAAACTGTATTTGAAAGCCAGTCATATTAGAGTTTAGTTTCGCCCCCCTCCCCAAACCAAGGACAAACTTGCCCAAACTTCTAAACGGCGCGGTACGAAACAACTTCGAAAGTATTTCCAAAACCCGTTTATGCGGGCAAAACAAACGTAGCCGGTATACTTACAGGACGTATCTCTGTCACAGACAAGTCAATAAAAACAGTAATCGAAATCGAGATAGCGGTCCAGTTCAACGTCTGTGGGTCCAGTTTGACAAGCCAGGCCGAAGACTGTGCAAGGCAAGACCAGGCACGTTAGTCCACCGGGAATATGCAAAATTCGCGGGCGGAAGATTCTATGTTAGAAAAGGGGGAGTTCCTTTGTTTACACCTCCAATCGCCAGATCATGATCAACAATACGTGGCATTTTGTACTTTTTTTAGATAAAAAGTATTCGTCTATGTGTAGTCATATACTGTAACGTTATGGTTATACGTTTTAAATCGCATAATAGTCTCTGATGAGAAACATCACTTGCTCATTTCTCCCCCGGAGACTTCTGCAGTTGCGAGACTGCTGTATTTGACCTCCGACCTTACAATCTTATTATCACATATTATCGAAATTTGTCAGCTTATCGAGATGGCACGTAATGAGAAGGGAATGGGTAGAAAACGCCACAGGAAATGCTGAGCAAGGACCTCCTTGCTGTGACGTTTTTTTTTTTAAATCTGCGCCTTCAAACGCCTAATATCATTAACAAAACTGTTGACTAGCGACTTTTAAGTGTTTGGTGCCGATGTATTCGCAAAGCGCAATATACACATTGAAACTGTTGATTGAAAGGGGAAAAGAAGTCAGGATTCATCGGCTATTTCTCCCTCCTTTATTTGGTACAGACAAACACAGAACTCAATTATTTACCACCGTGTCCAAAATGCACCCTTACTTTCCCAATATTCCTCAACAAAAGAAAACAATTTTCCTACTACAATCAAAGAACCCACATATTATAGACGAAGTGGGTAAATTCGTCTCCCACTGCCTGAAAAGAAGAAGTCAAACCCAACCTAATTAGTACCACGTATGTTGTAGAATGTAGTATCACGTAGTCCCTCATACCATTGTATCTTCTTTTTCATGTTGTTGTTTGTTGTTACTTGTTTGTACTTGCAATTAGCCCTCGGGCATGTGTTTGCAATAAACTTCTCTTATAATTATTACATAAAATCGGCTGCGGAAAGAAATCGCCCACCCAAGGCAAAAACGTTACGTGTTAACGTTTCTAAATCACTAAATGTAACGGATTGGATCTAGAATGTCATGGAGAAAACTGCAATCTTCGATTGTTCCGTCTTTTGTGCGCTCCTGGCGGTCCACCGGTTATCGGCAGGCGTAGGAGATAGAGGACGTTTTCGCGTTATTTTAAGTTTGCGGTCGAAGCAATACTATAGCAAAAAAACATACATTAGATTGGCAGCATTAGAAGGAGACCGTTACTCTTTCACGACATAAATGGCATGAAAGTCCACGAAAGTCCATGAAAGTGTTGGGCGTCGACTATGCCAGAAACTTCTAAGTGGTTTTGAATACGTACACTGACTCACCCACCAACGATAGGATATGTAACGTTACTGCTTTATTTTTCAGATATTTCTTATTTTCTAGCTTTCGTCTTCTCCGCAAATAGACGACAAAAAGGACTAGGCAGCTATGATAGGTTTGGATATGAATCTGTATCTGAACCTTGAACGAGGACATCAGTTGGTGGCTACAGGGAAAGACTGGATCATAAATCCACAAATAGTATATCGTATTCAAATGCAGCAACTTTCGCGCGGCGGTTTTATTTTTGCGCTTTTCGCTGTGATCTCTACATGTAGATTGTGATCGCCAAATCATGCCCCCGCAAATGTTGTTTTGCAATTTCACAGTACTGCAGAACTAGTATTTCAACCGCAAACTACAAACACACACCCCCTTCCTCCTACCGCGAAATAAAACCACAAAATGCGCATGCATTAACAGTAATATTGCGGAGAGGATGAAAGAGACTCGGCAGCTACTGCATATATGGGTGACCCGGCTAACATGTGACCTTGACCCAACATGCGCACGTGACATGCGACCGGACATAGCCTTCCCAACATGGCGCACTCCGAAGTGCCTCTCCGCATGCCAGGTGAAGATTACCTCAGGTTTTTCCAGCCAAGGGGTTTTCTGGACACGTACTATCGCGGCGACTTTCCACAACAGGACGATGGGAAAGATTTCAGACACTTCTTGATCAAAGCCCACCACCAGACGTTCAAGTCAGGTAACTGGATTTCTCAGCAAGATTGGCCAATCCTGTACTTGTGCTCATCACACTGTCCTCGTGACTTTTAACCTAGTTACCTTCGCCGAGAAGGTTATGTTTTCCAGCACGTCGGCAGAACGTACTGCACCTGTGTGAAACCCGTAATGTATTGTGCATAGCACTTTGGCAGAACGTCTCATATAAGGTTGTATTACATCATATAAGGTTGACAGCCTGTCTGTAGTTTTCAGATGTTGTACAGGAAAAGATATCGTCTGCAACAGGCATAATTTTCATGCAACGTTGACCAAACATCCAACGAAAAACGTGAAAAATCGAGGTTTTGCGCAGGCGCAGTACGTTCTGCCGACGTCCTATGTTTTCCATAGCGTTTGTGTGTGTGTATGTGTGTATGTATGTGGTTTAGCAGGATAACTCAAGAAGCTTTTGATGGATTGTCATAAAACTTGGTAGGTGGGTAGGTCTTGACGAGACCTAGAAATGATTAGATTTTGGGCCCCCTGGCGGCTTTTGTTGGTACTGCAGCAGAACTTCCGGTTTTGATATCTCGCGATCTGGACATGCTAGGGTCATGAATTTTGGATGGTACATGTAGGTAGCTCTTGGGTTAGGGAAGAAGTCACGTGAGATTGGGCCCCCCAGCAGCTTGTTCTGGAACTGCAGGTCGGTTTGTTTAAAAATCTTTGAGAGAGGATAACTCAAGAACCGGTTGACGGATCGTCGTCATTTTTGGTATGTAGGTAGCTTAAGTGATGCTTGACATAATTAGATGGCAATTATGCAAATCAGTATCTAATTTGCATAATTAATTAGGAATTTCTATAAATCCGCTGTGTTCGATAATAGGGCTATGAAACACTTGTGACATATGTAATTGACAACGACAGGAACATTGGCAGATATAGATTATGTAAATGAAGCCCAAATTTGCATCATAAATGGCAAATTGCTACAACTTTATAGTGGTAACTGCTGGGATACTTGCCATATTTGGAAGTTCGGTGAAGGTGAACATCACTAAACATAATTTATTCAAATCTGGACCACATTTGCATAATTTATGAGGAAATGCTAGAATAGCCTTTTTATTCAAGATTATACTGTCATTGTGTGGAGAATATGATCAGCTGATATGATTCATACAAATGAGGCTCTTACTTGTATAATCACTGAGAAAAATGTATAATTAGTTGGAACGATTAACATGATTTGGCGAAGGTATGAGGTCGTGGAAAATTTGCTGTCCTTCAGGTCGGTTCAAGGGACAGCGGCTTCTGGAAGTCGGCACCGGGCCAAACATCATCAGTGTTTTGAGCGCAAGCAAGTATTTCCCGGACATCACGTGTTCGGATTACTTACAGGTAAAACCATGTTTGTACTAGCACGTCGGCAGAACGTACTGCACCTGCGCGAAACCCGTAATGTATTGTGCATAGCACTTTGGCAGAACGTCTCATATAAGGTTGTATTAGCGCATATAAGGTTGACAGCCTGTCTGTAGTTTTCAGATGTTGTATAGGAAAAGATATCGTCTGCAACAGGCAAAATTTTGATGCAACGTTGACCAAACATCCAACGAAAAACGTGACAAAAATCAGGGTTTTGCGCAGACGCAGTACGCTCTGCTGACGTGCTGTTTGTACTACCATATATTGTTAGGCCGAATATAAAAGAGTTAACGTTAATTGTAAGCTGTCGAATAACTATTGTATATGTTTTCCCCTTCGATATACATTGTATGAGCTTCAAACATGTTTTCCTGTTCTGCTCTCTTTGTTTTTCCTTCTTGGCTGCTAATGATACTTTATCAGTCAATTTTTGACATGATTCCACCTTAACGAATACAAAATGTAGTTTACTTCATGAAGAAAGAGGAATCTTGCATTAAGACGCAATGGCTTTGCAGTATGACATACGAACTGCAGACTCGCAGACTGAACTGGGCCACTGGTAAATTTAAATTATTCGGAGATTGCATTTCACAGTTATTACAAGTGTGCTGAACCGTACTTTGCTTCGTTATTGTAAGATTCATAGATTGCCCTTCAATGCCTGGATTAATCAATTAGTGTGCAGTTCATGATTTTGTTGTTATTATACCAGGCTGGAAAGTATCTTTTCATTGTCTTTTTTTATTAATATTCTAATATCTGCTTATAGAACCTCGCCTACCACATAACTACTTAACCTACGGCCTATTCCACAGGATTATAAAAATAGGGGTGTTTCTGAAATATGTATTTACCTCAATATAAAAACCGCTACGGTAAAGACAAAAACACGTGCATCTTTTCATTGTCTTTTTTTTCATTCCGTCATCTAGACCTGCCGTGACGAGCTTAACATGTGGCTTCGTGACGACCCTGGGGCTTTTGATTTTGGCCCTTACATGCAGTACCTCAGCAAGATGGAAGGGGACAGGTAAGACCGGTTTCCACCAGACGATCGCTGAGCGACCATTGAGCAACCAAAATAGAATTTATGTGAACCAGCACGTCGGCAGAACGTACTGCGCCTGCGCAAAACCCTGATTTTTCACGTTTTTCGTTGGATGTTTGGTCAACGTTGGATCAAAATTTTGCCTGTTGCAGACGATATCTTTTCCTATACAACATCTGAAAACTACAGACAGGCTGTCAACCTTATATGCGCTGATACAACCTTATATGAGACGTTCTGCCAAAGCGCTATGCACAATACATGACGGGTTTCGCGCAGGTGTAGTACGTTTTGCCGATGTGGTATGTGAACCTGGCTTGGTTTTAACATTGGAATATGATTCACGACATCAAAAAACAAAGTAGGATTGAAAAGACAACAACACGTACAACACGTATAACAGTCGATCTTTATCGTTATCTAAGACCTGCCAAATATTTGGTTACTCAGCAGTCGCACCCTCTAGTGGAAAGGAGGTGAAATATTAACATGTTAATCCACACCGTCTGAAGTGTTAAATCAACTATTTCAATCCCCTTTCCATTGACTGGAGACTGTTGAACGACCAAAATTGTATTTGCATTTGTATGACTTTACAACAGGAGTAAATATGATGTACAAGTATGATTTTTTTTAAATTGGTTTATTGGTCAAACATTACCCGTGCAATCGCAGCCTTTTCATAGCGCTGAATCGATGTAGGGTTCACAATCACACACATGATACATATATATATATATATATACATATAACATATTTGCTCCACACAAACTTTTGTGGAACTGTCGCAAGGGTCTAGATCTGTGCGGCTGCCATTCGGCACCACCAGGTGACCTCAATACGACTTTCCCCAACCGAAGTTAGGTACCCATTCACACCTGGGTCGAGTGAGGAAAGTCGTGTAAAGTGCTTTTCACAACGTCGGGGCGAATGTCCAGACATGTCCCGGGTACAACTCGGGATCGAACCCGGGTTTCGCGGTTTCATAGTCGAACCGAACGCTCTACCTACGCCACCCGACGCCACTAATAGGCGGTGAATACAGAATTTGTTTGGAAACAAAGCAAGAGCGATTTCAACAAAAACTCGGTGGCCTATCGCCCCACTGTATGAATTGAAAGACAACAAAGGATACAAAGCATACACGTCTTTGTCAATGAACTTCGTGTAAACTGCTGATGGCAGTCTTGGTCGCTCAACATTAACAATCGCCGCTCCAGTGGAAGTGGGCGGGTGTAAAGCACAATTTGGATGACATGTCCCATCCATATATGGTGAACGTGTTTTTCTATCTCATCACCAGTACACCGGAGGACATCGCATCGCGCCTGCGCTCTGCAGTGAAGGCTGTCCTGCCCTGTGACGTCACTCAACCCAACCCGCTTGCGCCACAAAGGTTCAAATTCCTCTCTGTAAAATACACAGAACTTGATATCAAAGAGATATTACCCAAGAACATACTATATAACAGCTGTTGTTTCTAGACCTTTACAATATCCGAACTGACTTTTACAGAAAATAATAGGAATCGATATCATTCCACTGGTATACATCGCACTGGGATGTGACTAAAGAGAGATTACGCCATATATACTAGAAAGACTTTGTACAATGAAAAGTATTTAGTTGCCATGATTATCTATACTTCGGTTTATGTTTTTTTATGAATGCAACATTATCATCTGCCACAGTTTGGAGCCTTTCGATGTCGTCGTCTCGTCTCTCGTCTTGGAATCGGCCAGCAAGACCAAAGAGGAGTACTGCGCATGTCTGGGAAACTTGGCTTCACTCGTCAAGTCGGGCGGGGGTCTCATTCTGATCGCCTCCCTGGACTGTACCATGTATACCGTAGGGGAGGAAACATTCCACATTGTCTCCACTGACGAAAATTTCATTATGGACAGTCTGGCGAAGCTTGGTTTCGCAAACATTGAAATCAAACGACGGGCCAGCAATATGGAGGTGACTGTTGCTGACCAGTCAGCTTTCCTCTATCTGACAGCCAAAAAGGCCTAAATAGACTCAATTCACGCATTGCGCAATCTTACACCAAAGCGAGGCTTGGAAGGCAAACACGCCCGCGAGGTCAGTGCCGTATATGCCCTGTCACAGATATGCAAATGATGTTCATTAATATGCAAATGCAAGCTCCTCTGTGTAAATGATCTCGGGGACGCCATTTTGTTTGTTTGCCTTCCAAGCCTCGCTTTCGTGCAAACATAGCCGCGGCGTGAATAAAATGTATTGTCGTTACCTTCTAAATTTTTGTCTGGTTAAAAGATCTAGATTATCTAACAATAACTACTCCTCGCCCAAAAAAATCAATCTGTTGTGGTGTTCCTCAAGGTTCTTAGACCAACATTATTTCTAATCTTTTTTTTAATCTACATATCTACAATCTACAAATATGCGTTTACAGCTGTCCCTCCTTGTTGATATTCTTAATACTTTCTGTGATGGTATATACTACAAGGCTTTGAAAGTACCGCCACAAATTCGTATTATGGCAGTTATCTTTAGATTTTACTAAAGTATAAGTGTTTTTACTACCATTATGTTTTATTGTAATATGATGATACAAATGATTTTATGTTTTATTTTAGAATAAGTTTTGAGTACGATTGTACGCCTGATAAAAACGCCTAAAAACACGTAAAAATAAGCCGAAGCCTTCTGCTGAAAGGGGAACCTCGATATGCCGTTGTCCATCACCCCATTGATTCCTTCTCTTAGTTCTAGATCTTCTACTCTTCAAGCAGAGGTTGGGTGCCCGAAAACATGTTATTACTTTACACTCGGCCATACAAAGCGACGTAACGGCTTTTGACGTATTAACGGCTGCTTGAAGGCAACAGCCAATGGCAAGTGTACACGAAGACGAGTACAATGAACGATGGGATCGGTGGGCCACACCTGAAACTGAAATTTGAGCCACACTCAGGGGGGGGGATTCTCAGGCAGACGTGCGGAGTGGGTCGTGAATTAGAACCAGATGTTTCGTCCCATGTTTAAGGTATGCTAGCCGTTTTTGTAATGTGTTCGCGGCTAGAACGCATCTTTCTCTACGTAGTATTTCTGTGTAATTGGGCATGTAGTGTGCCATTATGTCCGTCACCGTCAGATGATGCACGATTTTTTATTTTCACCGTAGCAGTTTTTATATTGAAGTAAATACATATTTTAGAAACACCCCTATAATGTTGTTGAAATATTTTCGCCCGGTTGCACCCGTCTGTGCAAGTGGTCAGATCGCTTCCCGATAACCTTCTCCCCATGAAACCAACTGTGGCGCATACAACCTCTTTCCAGTTTCTATGTAATGCTCACACACTGCTTACTTCGCCATATTGTTCCTAATCTGCAAAATATAAAATTTCACGGAGGATTGTCGCCTATGACTACTTGTTGATTTTTGTTGTTGTTGTTCCTGTTTTTTTCTCGGTGAAACAAGAAAGAGAAATACAGAAAAAAAGACATCTGAACATTCCTGGGATTCGTATTGGTCATACTAAGTTCAGGCGCCGTGGTAACAGCTGTTGATAAGACGATACCACACCAGCACGAGGGTGTCAAATTATCTCACTGCATTTCCTGCAAGTACTGCTAAAATGCCCAAACTTACAATCTTTTTTCCTGGACCTCAGTAACTAACCAAGTGCAGAAATCGTAAATTCAAACAAATCCGTTCAAAGGATCGTGAGTTATAGGTACCAACACACAAACCAACCCCCAATTTATTACATAACATATACTGGCTATACAGATACACTAGTAAACAATAAGTTGTTTATTAGGTTTTCAACATATCATACACTTTACTATAATTCAATAGATGCTCAATATTAGTATATTATTTCAGATCATATGTCCTCAGTGAATGTAAATACACTTATTCAAATCTATCATGTACTGGACACACCTGTATAGGACTGTTCAATATACCAAATAAATCTGCAAGCAGATGTTGGGAAAGAAAGTCAGATTTTCATGATTTTCCTACCTACACGTATATACGTACACGTGCTGCAAGAGTACACAAAATAGCCTCTCCGGCAGGCTCTACGAATCAGGATTTTTTAGGGGGGGGGGGGTATATTGTGAAAAGGTATATGACAAGACTGCAATAACCTCGACCCATAGAGCCTGCTCAAGAGACGAATGCACAATGTTTCAGGTTTGTTATTACTTACATCATTCAACATAACTTATTCAAATCAGGACCTCATTTGCATAGTTTATGAGTAAATGCTAGAATGTCCTTCTTTGTTAAGATAACACTGTCATTGGAGGAGAATATGATCAACTGATGTAATTCATGCAAATGTGGATCTTATTTGCATAATTAGGGGGAAAATCTATAATTCGTCAGTCATAAAGGGTAACCTCATTTGGCGAAGGTATGAGGTCGTGGAACTCTAGTTACATTTGTACTTTGCACTCGACCACTGTAGCGGCTTTTGACGTAACGGCTGTTAAGGCAACCGTGAGCTAACGCCAAGTAAACACGAATATGAATGCAATGAACCATGGGATTGATTTCACCTGAAACTAAGAAGAGGAAGTTGCAGTTCAGCCATACTTTATTCGACGACGCTGGTATGATCTGAAGAAAAAGTCTACATTCGCACCACAAGATATCCGAAAGGTAGGAATTCGAACCGTTGGCATGCACATAACAGTAGAGGGATCTGGTAACTACGTTGTAAGTAAAATGCGTTGTTTTTTTCGTCATAGGTAGAGTCGAGCCAGTCATGGCGGTCCACTTAAACCAAATATGGCGCAGCCAATGTAATAATAGACATTGTCCCACTACAAATCTACTAGATACCTTCAACAACTTGAGGCTTCAAAGCGTGCGTAGTTCAGTGGTTAGCGAACTTGCTTCTTAATGAATTCGTGCGCAGTTCGAATCCCGGCTCAACGGCGCTCACCTGGCATGTACACTATTGGCCCACTGTTCATCGTACGTTCTTGTTGGAAAGAATTAGGGGAATCACCCCTGGTACAATGAATCTGTTAACATACTGTATTTAGTGTCTGTCTTCTTTGTCATGACCAGTGGGAGTGTAGTTCTTCAGTGAGCTATACTAGTTCGAGGATAGTTTCACTTTCACTGTGGATCATGGAGATATTGTAGAAATCATGGAGGGTTGTATAAACATCTCCACAAAGGACATTCCAGAACTTACAAGCTGTATAGTTTTATAGTGTATAAAGTGCTACTACAGTCGGCTCCCTCAATCATGAATAACAAATGTCGTCATCATATGTATTACCAAAAAGGAGATTTAATCAGCCTTGGTGTTATATTCTGCTATGCCGTATAGAAACAGAGAAAGCCGATGGCCCGCTTTACATGCCTTTTCAAAAATACGTCCGAAAAGTGTATTTTTTTTAATCGTCAGAGATACGTTTTCGAAAAGACTTGGAATCCTTTTTTTGACCGCGCCTTATAACCATGATTCAGCTATGGTCTATGTTTGGTACCCTGTTGTGACCTTTTGTGAATAGGTAACGTGACCCGAACGCGCGTAATGGTCTATAGACCGTTCCCAAGCCACGCCCCCTTAGCAACGCCCTAGCAAATAACAAAATTGGCACCTAGGAAAAGTCTACCTGGCGGGTGAGGAGTGATTCTAGCTGTTTCTAAAACAATTTATGTTGTTGCTTTTGCCAAGATTATTCTTTGATATGCAACACTTGAGCCTCGGAATCGTCAAAAACGTTTTCATGTCGTGTGTGACGTCATGTACGTACATTTGTAGTACATAGCACGTCGGCAGAACGTACTGCACCTGCGCGAAACCTGTAATGTATTGTGCACAGCACTTTGGCAGAACGTCTCATATAAGGTTGTATTAGAGCATATAAGGTTAACAGCCTGTCTGTAGTTTTCAGATGATGTATAGGAAAAGATATCATCTGCAATAGGCAAAATTTTGATGCAACGTTGACCAAACATCCAACGAAAAACGTGAAAAATCAGGGTTTTGCGCAGGCGCAGTACGTTCTGCCGACGTGCTGTAGTACTTTGAAGCGATCTCTGACCTACAAATCCGGTGCTATTGATCATGCAGCCACAAGGTGTTTTTTTGACCCCACGCTGAGCTGTTGTAAACCAAGTGTAAACACACTCGAGACTGACGAGAGTGTGTTTCAGAGCCGTTGTAGAAAATGAGTTGTAGAGGGTTTCTTTTCGTCTTTACACGCATTTTCGGAAGGTGTTTTGAAAACGCGTCCTGGGTACTGTTTTGGAAAACGTGTACGTGTGGAAGTGTTTAAAAATCATTACAATTCATCAATATATTCTTGAAACATGACGTCACAAATGCAGCCGAAAGCAAAGCCTTCTTATCAAAGGTGATGCGTCATTTTGTCATTTAGCAAATGGAAATGTAGCCAAAACTCTCTTTTCTCTGGGTCGTTACAGAGGTACAGCAGAATCATACGCCTTCAAGTTCAAGTGACACTTGCACGTTAACCCCGAACACAGGAACTCATCAATAAAGACGTGAACATTTCACAGGTGGGTAGCTACCGTAGCAAAGTGCTAAATCAATTAAGTAATATTAACTTTACGATGAGGTATGGAAAGAGACCAATTTTAGAGCATATCGTTGCTTTATATATATAATTAGCTTCCTCCTACCTGAACATATTTATAGAACTGGTATTCGTCAGACTTCTGCGGGGTTGAGGCCCGCCCGCTGTAACTCAGCAACTACTTATCGTAGAACCACCAAATTTTCAGGAGATGGTGTACTAGTATAATCAAATCATAACAATAACTTCGGTGTCATTATGACGTCATTTATATCATTTTTTGGGCTAAAACGGTAAAAATCGGTTTCCCGTAAAACTCCGAAGAATACAACCGAACTTTAACAAAAGGTCTATGATACAATATTAAGGTCCACTGACATATCGCCCCTGGCAACAATACTGACGTCAAAATGACGTCATAAAATGACGTCATGCATATTCAAGCTATCTGCCATCTTGGATTTTTTTTAAATACATCTTTTTCAAAATCCAGCCTAAAAACACAATGGAAATGGACTACAGAAGTTTATTTGACCATTTTATGCAAAAAATACAAATAATTTTGATGAAATTTTAGTGAAAAAAACTGGTTTTACTTAGAGGTAATGATATGGTCCGCCATCTTGAATTTTGAACTATTAAACAAAGATAAATTTATTACTGTTACAGAGTTAGAAAAAAATGGGACAAAAACTCTCCAAATACGACAATTGTGAAGTGGGTGAGCTGTTGGGGGAAGGAGCATTTGGGAAGGTTTACAAAGCCACAGACCCCACTACCGGCGACATCGTAGCTCTGAAGATGCTGAAAATGAACACCGAAGAGCAGCAGCGTTCATCCGGAAAGGGGGTCCGACCGTTAAGAAAATTAGGACACAAGTCTCATGCCCACATTGTGAAGTATATAGATTATTTTGAGAAAGATGAGAGCCTATGGTTGGTGATGGAGTACTGTTCACAAGGAAACCTTAATGAATTCCTGCTCGGCCAGGAATCCAGTAAAGACGTGATTCTCCGTTTGATGAAAGAAATCGCTGAGGCGGTCAGATTTCTTCACGATAATAACATCGTACACGGAAATCTCAAACCTGACAACATTTTGCTTAGCGGCAACTATTCAGACCCAGTTGTAAAAGTGAGCGATTTTGGATTGGCGAAAGTCTGTGGGGTTGGAGACGGTTCGTTGTTGGATCACTACAGCATAAACTCTTCATGTAGTACGCTGTTTTTGGCCCCTGAAGTAATCAGGGCCAGAGTCACAGGAGAGAGTTACGGCATGTATTCTGACGTGTTCTCCATGGGCGTCATTTTTGTAGCTATGGTTGACGGACACAGAATTGGGGAAAAGGTGAAAGTATTTTTGCAATCACCAGCAACACCATTAACTTGGAACCCACTTTGTCCCGGTCTATATCTGTGTTATTACCCTTCTGCTGACCTTTCAGGCGAAATCTTAAAGGGATATGCCATGAATGCGCCTTTCAAAGTACTGATTGTGTTGATGCTACAAGGGAACTATCGTGTCAGGCCCGTCGCTTCAGATGTCCTTAAAGTGCTTAAAACTTGTGACGTTAACATCAGGACACCTGAATCTGAGAATGATCACAGTGGTGGTGTCAGAGTAGTTTATACTGGCACTATTTGTGCATTAGTCGGGGCCTTTTTGTGGGGTCCACTTGGAGCAGCTGTCGGGGGGCTGGTTGGAGTCATGTACATTGTATGCCGCGATTACTGATTGATATCCGCAGTAGTAGGCATTCTTCCATCTCGAGAGATGATGGTAGCACTCTAAGTCTGGTGTTGTGGCCGTGTACAGTGCCTAGTGTGACTGGTCGATAAAGGATAAAGTAATCAATATAATCTTATCTTTACTCTCAATTAGTTGAGGCACTGAGTTTGGTTTTGGTAAAACTATCTGTGAAGCAACGTCATGACGAAAGATTTGAGGAATAGATTCAGCACATGCTTGCATGATTGCTCATTCGGTGGTTTATTCAGTTGTTATAGGTCACTGGTCTGGTGTTCATGATGTCACCGTAATTGAAATAAGAATCACCGAGGGAAATGTGTGTCAATAATATCATCACATAGCCAATTCAAACGAACTCTGACATCTTTTAAAAGTTGAAATCCCATCATTTCTACTACAGATGTTCATTATTAATCATTCGTCATTAGTACACAGCTTTCTTCTTTATTAACCCATGCGTATGACGTTATGCCTGTATAACAAATGGAGACCTACGATTGGTCCACATAGCTTGGCTATATGAGGATATATGATACTGTCGGATACGCAATGATATGCATGCATCATTACTTGCATCAATACCTGACAACGTGTAATTGGTAACAATTGTTTATGACAAATATTAGTTCACTGAATGCTGAATTGTGCAGTATTATTCTAACATAAGACTAGCTCTGGAAGTACTTTTAGCCTTCAACTTGGTGTGCGTAAAATATTAAAAACATGCATGATGTTGGCTGTACCAATGTAGAACATTTCCCAGCAAAGTCTTTGTTAAGGACACATATTAGCGCATGTGTGTATTAGAGCTATAGCGATTGACTACAACAGTCTTGGGGTTGAACTAATAATTACAGAGTTTTTGAAATGCTAGTGACCTCCTTGTCAGCATATCGGAACTTAAACAAATAGCACGTTGTACTTTATGAGGCGCCTGTTACAATGAGAAATAAAAATAATGTGAGAGTACATGTAGTTACTGATTCTTTGATTATAATCATAGATACCTGTATTATAAAATCAACATTCAATTTGTCATTCTTACACAAGGAAATGCATTGTGCTCGCTATCAAAACTGTTACTAAGCCAAAAATTTCAATATATTAAATTAAACTAGATACAACTAGCCGAACAGTTGTATTCTACCGTCGTTATTGTATATCATATGTATAAGTCTGTGTAGTGTAAGTCTGAATTTATGGCACATGTATCTTCAAGCTTTTAAATTGTAAGATGTAGACAATTCAGCCATTTAGGCTGCTATAGACTTTTAACCTGTGTATATTTATGTAAATATAATAAACCAGTCATCATCATCATCATCATCAACTACTTTGATATATCATACCTTTAAATAATTCAATACATATACTACTGTATCATTTTAGATTCTGTCATCAGCTAAATGTAATACACTTCACCTGATTCAAATGTGTCATGTACAGGAACACACCTTCTGCCTACAACTGTATTAGACTGATGAATATGCTAAATAGTTCTCCAAGCAGATGTAAGAGGGAAAACATTCCTGATTTGCTATTTGATATGCTTAAAGACTATGCAAAATAGCAAGCTCTACCAATGAGTACTCTACGAATTTTGTCAAATCTCTTTATACTTTGAGGTACATATTACATATTTGGGTGTTGTCAAAAGAAGTTAGACTTACCAGGTTTTATTTCTTATGTCTCTTGCATGTAGGTCATACTGCATTTGATTATATAGATGACCCTGAGTCATGTTAAGACGTGGAATTTACAATTTAAGTTCCTTATGTTATTTTGTGATTAGCATTACTTTGATAAGGCTTCTCATTGATTATTGTGATCATATATCATTGTTTCCTGATTCTCTGTTTCAGGTTTGGTATTACTTATGTGTACCACTTATTCTGTATGCTTGTGTTCTTTTCGTAGAATGTACTTGGGAAACCAAATAAAAAGAGTGATCGTAAATTCCAGTGTTAAGAACTGATTTGTGGTATGATACTTCTTCTATATATGTAAGGGAGGTCAAAACTAATATCTACAAGAAATCAGAGATTTCTGACTTTCATGAAGTATTTGACCTTCAAGTTCACAGGCCTCATGGAAGTGTCTTAGATTTTCGTGACTGTATTGGAACTGGGGAGGGCATAGTGTATGATCCAGGAGGTTAATCTAGATTTTAAACCTCCTTGGTATGATGTAATTTAACTGGGTATTACACCACTCAACTTAGTCAGGCCACATACTAGTACTTCCACCCAAGCATGCTGGGTCACCTTCTTGGTTACACTCCTTATCAATCAACTGTCAAAATCACCTCCCACCCACCATGCAACTGCTGCTACTTGGACAGACACGCAAACCTACAACTCAGTCACCAAAAGCAATACTTCTGTACTAAATAGTAATGATATAAACAACTACAACAAATACACAAGAAGCAATAGAGTGCTATATTACTGTATTAGCATACTAGTATGAGCTACAGAACATGATGTTAGTTTTCTGCAATTTTAAGCATCTTACAAAACCTGCCCAGCAAAAAGAAAAATGTTAATTGCTTATGATTCTGAGTTGAAAATAACATATCTTAATACATTTTGCTACTTAAGTTTATACTATACATCAAATCACTTTCAAAATATTAAAATAACATGTACTTTGAAAATTGAAAGACACTTCTAAAACATGGTAACTATAAAGTGAAATAGTAATTCTTCTTAGTCAAGAAACTTAGATATCTGTTTGTGTGTTAGAAAAAGTAAGTTCAAAATTCTCACATCTAGTAGTACCTGTACAATTTGCTGACAAACTAATAGCCCCTCAACGTTTCCTTAATTTTTGACAAAAATCTACAAAATGCTATTGCCCAGTAAGTATATATTGGTACTTGTAACATGAACAGAAAAGAAAGGGGGGAAGCTGGAATACAATGAATATGCATTTTCCCTGTATGGTTATGAGCAGAAGCTTTGTGGCCAAAAGTACCATCTACAAACCAACTACGTAGTACAATGTATGTACTTTGGGCCGAGCAAGACATACGTATGCATACAGTACTTTATGCTGAATTTGAGATCCCAAAACAGTCCTCAAGCACAATGATGTACTGTACAAATACTGAAATAGGAGGGTCAGTTATGGACATAACAGCCTGCAGTACTGATTACACCTGCCAGAGGGCATGACTGAGCCTTGAGTGCAGACTAAGTCTTGGCTATAGTCACAGTGCAGTGTTCAGACAGTGGTTCTGGCAGGTCCTTGCTCAAGACCATGGTGTCACTCTTCACGTTGTAACACTGAACCGAAGCGTAGGTTTCCCTCTGACTCAGTGAAGCGTTTCTGGAAGTTATCGTTTGATGCACCCTGCCGCCAGATATGTAGATCTCCGCACCACTGACGGTGGCGCTGCATTGGTCCCACGGGAAAAGTGTATCCGCCATGGCCTTGACAAGCTGTTCTTCCAGATCAACACGTAGCACGTGCTTTAAATTTCCGCCAACGATGTACATCTTCGAGTCGACGGTGCACGCCTGTATGTGGGACATTTTCACAGGCAACCGGTCAAGAGTCCACTCATTTTGGGAGGGGTCATAGCACTGAAACAAATCAGTCTCGTTCTCCCTGACCATGAAGTCTTTCCCGTCAAAAACATAAGGCTGGCCACCAAATACGTAGATCTTTCCACTACAGGTAGTTACACCGAAACTGCTCACTGCAAGCTTTAGCGGTGCAACCTTCTTCCAGCAGTTGGTCCTCTTGTTGTACACCTCAACGTCGGGCAACCTCTCGATGACGTCTCCAGATCGAGACCAGGTTACGTGGGCACCACCCACCACATACACCTGTCCTTGCACAACTGCCATCCCGTGACAATACCTGCCAGTGTTGAGACATCCCAGCTTCGTCCAGGACTTCAGAGCTGGCCGGTACCTCCACGCTTCGGTCAGGGACACGTGACCGCCCGTCACCATGACGTCGCCGTCAACAACACATGCAGCTATCCCCCTGCTCTCATGAAAGATTACAGGCAGTAGACCGCTGTCTGTACACTGAGAGTCGAGGCCAAGCCTGTAGACATTGTTGTTACAATGCCTTCTTGGCCCCATTGCTGGGACGGCACCATAGCTAAGTCGAGAGCCACCCAGAAGCAGAATTTCTTGCTGAAGACCCTGGCAGGGTCTTTCATGCGTAGGCCGACTCTTTGCCATCTGCCTAATTCCACGAACTCCTGCCAACACCTTGTCTCTCTTCAGAACATCCTTGAGATAGTCTTGGTCCATACTTGAGAAGCAGACACACTTCAGCAGCTCCTTGAGGTGGCCTTCTCGTTCCTTAAGATCGTGTCTTGCCCAAAGCATGATCACCTCTAACACTCGTTCCTCCTTCTTGGCCAGAAGGCCCTCGTCTGAGACGTACGTCTTCAGTAAATGAAACGGTAGCTGAAAAAACTCCTCGGTCGTGCAAACGTCTTCAAACCATTTCAGAGCCCAGCCTTTCGCTGTCTCTGCTAGACGTGTTGACGCCATCTTGTCTGCCAGCGCCCATATTCCCAAACACGTCTCTTTGTTCACACGGCGTTGCAGAAACTCTTCGCACTCACCACTGACCCCGTTATCCTGTAGCATATCCGCTGCTTGAAACAGGGACCGGACATTTTCTTCAGTGATGTTGACTTTGGACGTGTAGGCATAGTCCACTAACAGCTGCAGTGCCTCTGCGCTCACCCCTTCTATCTCTATCTTCGCCTTCTTGCTCTCACTGTGGCTTCCGTTGAACATGAGTTTGAAATATTCGCTGTTGGCGGCGAGAACCAATCGGTGACAGGGGATTTCTTTTCCCTCGGCGCACAGAGTGACGTCCACTAACACACCCTCCGACCTCATTTTCTGCAATCTGCTGAAGAACCACCCCGCGTGACAACCGCTGACTATCGATGATGATGAACAGCAGTCCCTTCCCATCTTCCTAATAAAGAGCGAGAGACAAGGCATTCAAAGATGGCAGACTTCACCTTCTCAAAATGATAGTCTGACCAAGGACATTACACACATGTTGTTGTATTATAATGTCCTTGGTCTGACAGTACATGTACATACTACATATGTAGGAAGTGAACTGCGCTCTCTGGCGGAACATAGAGAAACTGCAAGGCACACACAGACAGACCACGGATCTAGAACTTAGAAGAACTGAACAGACAAAAACAGGACAGTTTCTGGCTACGCAAAACTCGAAAGATTGTGACGACACAATGGAGGAAATCGCAACAGTAGTAAAAATGGCAAGTTTGTTGAATCAAAATCAACACCCGCCACATATAAACTTTCTTGCACTTGCGCTATGTTGCCCCCCTCCCCCCCAAATCGCAGTGCAAAACACCATCTTCTTCACTACAATAATTAGAGCCCACTATGTACTCACTGTCTTTTTTCCAGCACAGACAAGACGGAGAAATGCAGAAAGAGTGGAGGGAAACTGATCACTAAGGTCAGTTGTCCCTTCCTGTGGTCATCTCCTCACAACACACCCACGTTCTGAAAGTATTTCTCAGAAAACTGACAGAGACCGACTGTACCATAGCCGTATAGGGGATCAGGGATACAAAAGGTTCTCAAAAAAATACACAATTCACCATGCAGCAGTATTTATTTTGATTACAATAACACGAAAAATGCATTTATCATCTCGAGCTTGTTTTTGTTTTTTTTTCGAATCTGAACGGTCAAATAGAAACATCCCCTTTCGTTGAATAGACTCTTCCGGTCAGTTACGTTGTATTCCGATCCCATACTGATGTAACAAGGAATTCTCTCATCTTGCTCCGTGGGTTCTTCTTGTTTGACAACTGTAACTGTAACTTGAACTGTACATGGTCCACGCGAACGTATCTAGAACGAAGCGTGCACGCTTTCTAACTAAACTGAGCACAACGTAGCTCTCAAATCAACAAGTCTCAACTGGAACTCGAACTCTATACATCCGGGGCCATGACCCTTGACCCCTGGTTACAATCTGATTGGTTTTCACATGGAGTTAAAATATAAGTTTTCACAGCCGTTTCAAATATTTAGTGTGTGTGTGCGCGCGCGCGTGCGTGCGTGCGTGCGTGCGTGTGTGTGTGTGTGTGTGTGTGTGTGTGTGTGTGAAAAATATCAAAACTGTTGATGGCATTGATTTTAGTTTTTTTAACTACATTATGTTCCATTATTAATTCAGGGTTGCAACAAAATTTTCTTTTGTTTGGCCTTTTATGAATGTCTACGGCTCTCTCAATTCAAGCACACACAAAAAGGCCATAAAAGAACCACAGAACAAACTCTACCACTACATCTGCTTGAAGATTAACATTTGTTTATGAAAAACTCAGTGTGTGTGAAACACTTAACATATTAAAAGTGTTGATGTTGTAGTTGTTGTTTTTCCACTACATAGATTATGTTTCATTATTCATTCAGGGTTGCAAAAAATGTGCGTGTGGAGAGTTTTTTTCATGTATGAATATTTCATTTCTTTGGTGCCAGATCTAAGACACACAACTTCCTGTCTCACTGACTCAGGCTTCAAAAATCACAGATCCGCATTGAACCATAATAGTTCCTATTTATTGTAGAAAACACACAAAAAAGCGCAGAATCTTAAGCATTGTCAACAATGCCAGTCTCAATGACAGACAGCAGATATAACAGTGGTATTAAACTGTTACATAGTTACAGTCTTGATTGTTACAGTGGTATTAAACTGTTACATAGTTACAGTCTTGATTGTTACAGTGGTATTAAACTGTTACATAGTTACAGTCTTGATTGTTACAGTGGTATTAAACTGTGTCATTGTTACACTCTTGATTGTTACACTGATTTTAAACTGTTAGATTGTTACAGTCTTGAACACTGTGGTTTTCATTGTTATTCTTCTGGAGACATGCACATGTAGTTCCATAGGCAATACACTCTATTCTAGATGTTTCCCTCCCATGATCTGATACATGCACTGCATTTTTTGCAGTTTGCTCATCGCTTGTACAATGCTTGTGTAATGTCCTTGCTATAACAGACCATCATCATCATCATCATCATTCTAACAGACCATGTGATAATGAATGACATGTTGATTTGTTTTTTAAGCACAGCTCGAGTTCTTTATATGCCACAGGTTCTTCCGTATCTTCATCAAACATCCACATAATCGAACCATTGCAAATCTGCTGACATCATTGATGTACAATTGAAATCCTTTTACATTGGAAAGGACTGTAAGATTTTCTATGTGAACTGTATTCACATACAGGCGCCTCATAAGATCTTTCAGTTTTAACTCCATATAGATGTTAACTCCAAGATAGTCACCAGAGTAATACCTGAGGCATTAAGAATTGGTAGTACAAAGTGTTCTTCCATTTTGAGATGTTTTAGTGTTAAAAGACTTTCAACTGTACAGACTGGGATCTAACTTTCACTTACCGTTACCTATGGATATATAATTACTTGAGAAAAGAAAGAAATTCTAAATGCTAACATAGGTCTCAATGATCAACATCAACACATTCCTTCCGTAGATAGTTTTACAGATGTTTTAGACAGATTCAGTGTCCTCTAAGATAGAAGTGGCATTGGTCATGGTCAGGCATATTCTGACCTGCATCTATCAATGTACCAGATGTTTTGCTCATGCTTTTCAACGACTGTTCCCTACCAACGATATTGACATCCAACATCATTGTTTTCTGTCTATGATTTTGACAGATGCAATCGCTTGTCGCGTGTCACTTTTCGACTTAATGAGGAATAGTAGTAAATGTAATCTCCACGTAGACGAAAGGCTTTGTTTTGTTTTACACGTTTTAGAAGTTTTGCACGTTTTTCTAGCAGAGTTGGTTTCATGCGTTTATCTGTTCAAAAATGTGCACCGCTAGAAAAATGTACAAAATGCCGAAAAAGACAAGGAAAAAAACATAGTCGTACATCTGCTTGAAGGAACATCAGGTAACATATAAGAACATCATGCATGTGTTTTCAGTGTGATGTCGTCACTGTTGCACTGCCAACTGGTTTTCAACTCTTAACTCTAAGACTCTGGCCGGAGGTCCTACTGGTAAAGGTATGTAGTCAAGGTTAGGTAAAGGTATGTATTCAATCAATGGTTTCTGCTGATAAACCAGCAATTCTCCTGCAGTCCTTTAGTGTCACTGACGAAAGGTAGTGGATGCTACCTGAAACGTCTGACCGTTTCCAAAATCATATCCAGTTGCTTGAGTAACTGTTTTTGGCGTATGTAGTCAAGGTTTTTAAAGTTGCTCTAATTCAGTCAGTACAATCATTGGTCATGTTTTAGAAGGTTGGCTAAAGTAATGTGTTACTTGCAGTATCCGAGGACTTGACTGACCAGCCCCTAACTTATACACTTTATACATCTTACGTGACAAGTTATATTAGCACCGTAAGCGTCTACTTCTATGACAGAACCGCCATTTCTGAAGACTTGTTCAAGTTGTTGTCTCCCAATATATGAATATAAAAATATGAATATTCTATTTGCACAGCGTCTACTTCTTAAGTAACGACAGAAGCACCATTTCAACGTGTGCTATCCTCCAAATATTCAGGAAAACTTACATCTGAATGTTGCCCGCATTTTCATCGACAAGTAAACTTGATATGATTCTGTCATCAGAAGGACATTGTGTGCCTTGTCTAAATAAGTAATAAGAAGTAATAAAACTGTGCATGTTCTATTGGCACAGCATCTACTTCTATGACAGAACCGCCATTTTTGATGACTTGTTCAAGTTGTTGTCTCCCAAAGTTCACTCAATTCGAGTGTTGCCAATTTTTCTCCAAGTTAACTTGATATGATCCTCCCATCAGAAGAACATTGTGTGCCTGTACATTGTATCGTAATATATATTATAATAAGTAAGGCCATGTTGATTTGATTATATGGATGGCATCCTCTGGGTACCCCAAAACTGATGCGAGCGTGCGAATAAAAAAAAAAGTTTGGCATGAAGGTTGAACAAATGGCTAAACACACAGATTATGGTATGGCGAATAATAGACTCTTCATTTTCATTTCTTCACATTTTTTTCTTCATTTGGAATTGATTTTAGTATTCTACGATATTAGTATAGTTTTCCAATATTTTTTTTCTATTTACGGCATATATTTGCTCATTTTGCAGCTGCTTTGTACGATTTCCAGTATGGTCGAAAACTTTTTGGAAACGAACGAAAATTGATGCGCGCGCGGATGTCATCCATATAATCAAATCAACATGGCCTAACAATGATAATAAAGTAATAAAACATGCATGTTCTATTGGCACGGCGTCTACCTCTGTAAAAGAATCACCATTCCCAGACTTGCTATCGTTCTAAAATTCAAGAAACCTCAGTCTTAATCTTGTGCCTTCATCTACATATAAAACCATAAATGTAATAAACATATTCATGTTTTATTGGCACAGTACAGCGTCTACCTCTGTGACAGAATTACCATTCCCAGACTTGCTACCTTCTAAAAAGTCAAGAAAATCCAACCTGTTAATCTTTCCAAGTTTTCACCAAGTAAACTTGGTTTGATTCTGCCATCAGAAGGACACTGTGTGCCCTGTCTAAATAATTAGATGATGTGCAGTATGGAAACAAGCGTGACTACCATTGTACAGTACTGCTTCATTCCATTCAGTATTTCTCCTGTGTAGATTAAACTTGTAGGAACATTTGAAAATATGGTGATCTAAACCAATACTATAATTCCCGGTGTTAAGTTTTACTGGTTAGTTTGACTGCGGATGGTCGGAGAGTCGTTGTACAGTAGTGGTGAGAGTCCCGCCTGTCGCCTATGGACGTCCTGAAAAAAAAATCAGAATTATAGGGGATGAGCTGTGGAATAGTTTAAGTCAGCCGTGATTTGTGACAAGAGCAATGATTGTCTACCGCCTTACTCTGATGGGTACTTAAGCTGTGCCGTGTTTACTGGATGGAAGGGTTTCAGGAAATAGTGAGGATGCAAATAAGTACCTGGACCAGCCTGGCATATGAAGTAACGTCGCAGATAGCATGGTGCGTCGTCCCACTTGTCTTTCAGGGATGGCTTTGCGGAGTAAACGACGCAATCTTCTTTGCCCCCATAGTTGTTCGGTTCTCCCGGTGCCCAGGAGCTGTACGTCCCGAGTGCAGAACCGTCCACCCACTCAAACCTTCCCTCTTCGCGCTGATCGTGCAGGCCGAACCAGGTGGCCCAACGGGAGTTCTGGTCGTTGCTCACGGACTTGTACAGGGAGGCCAGGAAGTAGTTGGTCTCAGCGTCTCGGGGCATGGCGAGGGTGCCGCCATCTTCACCACAGGTCGCCGCCGCTCCACTGAAGGTTTTTTCTGTGTTGAAGGCCTTGTAGCAGATTCCCCGCCACATTGAGTAACCTTCAGGACAAGATGCTGGAAAACAAGTTTTGTATCAGGAACAGGCCAAGGATGGACACATTGTCCCGCCTGTCGCAATGTACAATGCCCAACGCACAATTCTCCTTGGCAAACTCTCCAGGCTCTTAGGACACACCCTTAACTTTACAGCTTTGTCTGACAACGCCAAAATTTTCATTCTCCTCCGTGGTAGTCCCTTATGTTCACTCATTGCAAATTCCAATATTTTGACGTTAACTCAATAATTCCTTACCACAACAAAACGCTTCCAATAATCATTCTCTTTCATCCTTTTTCTGTGTCCTACCATTTTATCTGTTTCATCATTGGGTGGGGAATTGGACTGCGCTCATAAACCTTTCAACATCTCTGTATATTTTCATACCGTACCATATTTTTGTTATTCCTTATTTCTTTGTACTTCATTTATTAAGTGGTAGCGTCAAAATAAGTCATGTCACTTGAGTGCGCTACCACTTTGTCCTGTACCACGTCATATTTGTGCGAATAAAAAAAAAAAAGGATGGACACACATGCAATATATGCTTCGTCAACAATAAATCTACCCTCGGGACTGTATTCGATAACGAATATTTAGAAAACAGTATTCTTGGGCGACCCTATGACGTGGGTATACAAAGTAGTGCGGACGAAATCCTTGAAGCCTGGTTAGAACGGCTTATGTGAGAGGTAGCCAGGAGTAACCTGCGCTGTGTGGTGTAGAAACATATCAGCTTTTTAGTACAGGAGCCATTAGGCCTGAAAAAAATGATTTAGTTCAACCCATATTACAGAAAAAGTTTGACTTGATATTTTGGTAGAGGGGGTCCTTCTGCATCACAAATGATATTTTTTTTGCTCAAATTGTGGTATCATGCTCCCGCTAGCGCTAATTAAATATGTTAAGTACATGGAGCACAGAAGTAAAAATGCATATTTCTAGGGGGGAGTGGCCAAAATCTAAACATCAATATTTATTTATGAAAATTGATACACTGGTAGATCTTGACATGAGGATTACAAAAACGTTGAAATTTTTCTGATATCTGACACCGTTCTGGAGATACAGCTCATTAATATTCATTTTTTTGAGAAATTTCTGCATAAATTATGCATATTTTACTTTCTCAATGTATACATTTACTTCTGCTACCAGTTGGGTCATTTCTAATACATGAGATTGATTAAGCATATGATTCCTAACATTTTGGTCTTTAAATGATGAATTTCCTTCACTTCTAACAGGAAATATGAGTGTTTAAAAACTTACTAACAACCGTTGCTATGGCTGTTGTCATGGAAGCCTTTTGGGGTAGTTCCAAGAGATCCTTCTTTGTCCCTTCAAAATGGCTTTCAGAAACCTACTTTTCTGGTGGATTTTCATATGTTACTGCCTAAAAAGACATTTATGTAATATATAGCAATGAGTAGTGTGTTAAATTTGGACACTTTTCATCATTTTTGTTTAAAAATGTCAGTTTTTACATAAACTCGGCCTCTGCTAAGGGTTTGCGGCCAAAACCAGGAGAAAACAGAGAATGTGCTTCTAATGTTGGATTTTGATCACTAATTGCTCAGGCAGAACACTCCTTGAACATACATTTGAATGTATATCATATTTTCTATCTTATGAGACAAACTGAAGATGACAAAGTCATGTACTACACAGTACGTCACAGAGTCAAATCCTATCGCGCTTGTACGGCTGCAGCATCAACACAAACATTCACTGTTACAATGAACCTTTGCTACAGCATATTACATGTACTTCTCTAATCCATGTTGATTGTTCCTGTCAGTTTGTTTGGATTCTGACAGTCGTCACCATCCATACAGGCACATGCTTCTGTGCACGCCAAGTTGTGAACCTTGCAGGAACAGTTCGCGCGTGCGCATTGTGTGGTACAGCGACAGGTCACCAGCTCTACCAAGCCTTTGGGTGCCGGGTCCGTTGTGATAAGTACTGGTGTCAGGGAACCATCTGTGAGCTCCCAGCCATGGCCTTCTGGGTCCGGCATGTTCTGCATGGCCAGTAGAGACCTGCGCCAAATGGGCGTCTGGTATTAGCACAGCGCTGCAGGTGTAACCGTAGACAGTGAGATGTGGGTGGCAGAAGCTCGCTGTGCTGCTTCTTTTGGCAAAATATGTAGTATCTCAGTTCATCTGCCAAGTTTGACACTTTTCCATTGTCATAGATGCTGCACACAAACCTTTCGCAACCTTTCAAATCATCCTCTCCCATCTCTGGTTCCTGGCCAAAGCTGGCCAGGTTGGACTGATGGTTCTGATTTTTGCGCAGTGTTGACCACGCCCGCTTCTTCCCGATCCCCGCAAAGCTACTGGTCGAGTCACATCCCGTTACAGCATGGAATGCTGGAAGTGCCTTACATAGTGATGGGCCCAGAGATTGACTCAAGCTGTGAATCGGGATGAACCTTGTCTTGTCCTTTGTGCCCGTCCGAAACCACAGCTCCTCGCATTGAAGATCGTTGAATAGCGATGTGCAGATCACGGCCACATCAGTGTCAGGAGAGGTGATAACCAAACGTCTGCACTCTCGGGATGCATGCTGGGCATGTAGGAACAGCCTTGTATCGGCCTCCTCATGATCTGAAAAGAGGCAGTTGATGTCCTCCACACAATCCTTTGTGACCACCACAGCTCTTTTTCCATCCTCACAGCCACCTCCCATAATGATCTTCTGGCCAGGTTGAAGCTGTTTTTTTCCCATTTCACACCAGCTTTGTGTCAGAAATGAGGATAGATTTGCTTTGTTTTGGGAGTTGCCGATGTATTTCGTCCACTGCTGAGGCATGGGAGTCGTGGGTCCATGGATCTTCACTTCAAAGTTCAGACGACATTTCGAAGGCGTCACGGCATGCGCTGACCTTGTCTGCAATACCTAGCAGAACTTCTCTTTCTTCCCCTTGCAAGATATTGTTGGAAAAGTATGACTGCCATTGCAGGCGCAGCATTGCTTCCATTGCAAGTTTGTGTGCACGCACACCTCTGTTGTAAGATTTACCCTCAAGGAGGACTCTGGCAGTGTTTGCACCATACACACCTGACTCAATGAGTAGGTCTTCCAATCCAGATCCTCTGTACAACTTGCCAAGCAAAGACAGATAGTTCAAAGCAATGTGAAATCCACCCAGTCTAATGACGGTGTCCGAAAACTCTTCAGGTCGCCGCCATTGGATCTCTTTGGCCTTTGAATATATTGCAAGATCAAACATTATGACACTATCCTGCTGCCCGAAGTGTCTCATCATGGTCTGGACCTGTTTCAGTACTGTGTATATAGTACTGAACTCTCTTGGTGAACCGTTGATCATTGGGCAGTAACCAGTTACTGTGTTGAGTAATGGAGACGTAGACGTAGACGTAATGGTGGCATGGAAGCCGCCCCAGCCAGGAATGGATTGACCAGGCCTATCTCTGTCCAGCTCCACTTCAAATAGCTTTGTTGGCAGCATTCTCGTCAGCGCCCAGGCCATATCAACTGTTCCTGCTGAAGAGATTTTTTCTAGATCATCTCTACAACCAAACAAATCCCCTGCCTTGCCATGGAAACTTGTTGTAACTGGCCTCCTCCCACCTGCACCAAAATCCTGCATCTCAGATGCAGTGGTTGACTTCAGGGATCTTCTCTTGGTGCTATGGTCAGCAAGACTCTGTCTTCTTGGAGCCGGCCCAAACGTGCCCTTTTGAAATAGCACACGCGTTGTGGCATGAGTTGTGTTCTTCCCATCGAGCTTTTCTTCATTCAGATCATTATTGTCCGCTGCCGCTTATTGTACACCTGGTGTAATATTAGAGGGCAAGACAACTCCGCACAGTTCAGCCTTCGCCACTGTCTCCATGGCCAGGCTGGTGTCGACTACCTCCACTTCGTCATAGGAGGAACAGTGTCCCATTCTATTCAGCATGGTCATCAGCTGTTTTGACCCTGTTAAATGACGGACAGTTAGACCCAAGGATACATGCTTTGGCGTCTTCACTCTCCCACGACTTGCAATATGAATGATGTCTTGTGCCATCATTACTACCTTTCTTTCTTGTTCTTCTGAAAGGTCACACTCTTTACCTGTTAAGACATACTGTAACAGTTTGTATAGGCTGTCAGGTATCATTGACTTACATTTTGCAAGTGTCATGTCTGAGACATTTATCGGTTGGATTTGAATTCCGGTGACGTCACTTATGTCTGCATGAATTGCTCTGGCTGTGTGGTATATCAGGGTGCTCTTGTCCATTTCTTGTGATGGCGGTGCATCTTGCTGTTGGCCGTTATGTTCCGGTGAGGTAGATGCTTTGTGGAAGGCTGCATTTAAGACGTCTTGAAGTGAGATAGAACTGGAGTATACTAACTCAGACGTGGATCGGTCATATGGAACATGGAATACAATGCTTGCACCAATAGGATGGGCCTGTAGCTTTGATTTCAGGCGCTGTGAGGTATAGCTGCTACCATCCACCTCTCTCTTCCTCAGGTAGCTCTTGTACTTGTCCAAGAGGACTGACATTGTATATGCTCTTCCTGAGTCTAGATCAGGTTTTATTTCATCAAGTAAGTCTTGAAAAGCCACGTTAAAGCCATTGCTGCTCTTCGTGGAAGACACAGCCCTCAGGTTCGACTTACTGGTATATGAGGACTGACAAGCTTTGTGGTACTTAGCTTCAGCTGCGATTAGGTCATTGTTTACACCCCTAAGAATGAAAAGCATCTCTTCGTCCTCCTTTGCATGTGCAGCATGTAGAATGCTTTGGCATGCTTCAAATGTTGAAACATTCACAAGCTCTTTAACTTTCTTGTGTGTCTTCTTCTGAGAAAACAATCACTTCAGTTGTCCCCCCCACAAAAAATTGGTCGCACCCACTCAGCTGTTATTTGATACACTAACCAACTCAGCTGTTTGGATGACCCAGTTTTGCTCATTGCAATCTTCCCAGAAAACACAATAATATGTTAAGTAAGTAAAGTAAGTATTCTGCCGAGAAAAAAAGCAGCCAAAATCCAACAAACTAGCACATTCTATGCCAGGTAGACCGAAAGACCCGCCTCCCTTAGCAACATGCAAACAGTAGCATTTTTAAACAAAAATGACAAAAACTGGTAAATATTCAGCACAACAACCATCACTACATACAATATGAATGTCTATCTAGGCAGTAACATATGAAAATCCACCAGAAAAGTAGGTTTCTGAAAGCCATTTTGAAGGGACAAAGAAGGATCTCTTGGAACTACCCCAAAAGGCTTCCATGACAACAGCCATAGCAACGGTTGTTAGTAAGTCTTTAAACACTCATATTTCCTGTTAGAAGTGAAGGAAATTCATCATTTAAAGACCAAAATGTTAGGAATCATATGCTTAATCAATCTCATGTATTAGAAATGACCCAACTGGTAGCAGAAATGAATGTATACATTGAAAAAGTAAAATATGCATAATTTATGCAGAAATTTCTCAAAAAAAATGAATATTAATGAGCTGTATCTCCAGAACGGTGTCAGATATCAGAAAAATTTCAACGTTTTTGTAATCCTCATGTCAAGATCTACCAGTGTACCAATTTTCATAAATAAATATTGATGTTTAGATTTTGGCCACTCCCCCCTAGAAATATGCATTTTTACTCCTGTGCTCCATGTACTTAACATATTGAATTAGCGCTAGCGGGAGCGTGATACCACAATTTGAGCAAAAAAAATATCATTTGTGATGCAGAAGGACCCCCTCTACTAAAATATCAAGTCAAACCTTTTCTGTAAGATGGGTTGAACGAAATCACATTTCTAGGCCTCTTTCAGGAATTGGCTCCTGTACTATTTAGACTGTATGATTTGGATTGTGAAGTTTTTCCCGTTCGTGTATAAATGCGCCGCATTACGCAACTGCGTTCCAGGGTGAGCCGGCTGCAGTTCAGTTGACCTCCGCATGAGGCGATATAAAAGAGGTCAGCAAATTGTTAAAAAAACATAACTTTTTCTTGTTTTCAGTTATTTTGTAGATTAGACATTAAATTGCAACATATTAGTTGGTCTTGTTTCTCTAGTGCACCCTATTATAATTTTTACCGCGTCGAAGTGAGTCACCTTGGGGCCCTTAAGTATAGAAATCCCCATAGGGCGGAAACTGTGTTCTGCAACCTTGTTTAAAGGCGACCCCCCACACACCACACACACTCATACACATGCAATGTAATGTGATATTAATGGTGACCCGCATTACCTGTTTTTAAACAAATGATGTTGCCAAATAGACCAACATAAAGAACCAACAGAACAACTGAAAACTAATTTATAATTACGTAAAGTCTTCTCACTCTCGCGAAGACGCTGCTCGAAGGCCGCGGTTCGGCTTCGTTCGTTGTCCAGGTCACGCTTCAAGGCGTCAACAGTGGTGGACAGTTGGCGCATGTCGTCTTGGTTGTGTTTCAAGGCGTCAACAGTCATGACAGTGGTGGGCAGTTGGCGCATGTCGTCTTGGTTGCGCTCAATGAAGGCGTCAACAGTGGTGGACAGTTGGCACATGGCGTCTTGGTCACGCTTCAAGGCGTCAACAGTGGTGGCCATGTCGCCTTGGTCGCGCTTCAAGGCGTCTTGGTCACGTTTCAAGGCGTCAAGAGTGGCGGAGATGTCGTCTTGGTCACGTTTAAGGGCGTCAACAGTGGTGGACAGTTGAGATATTTCCTACAAACGTATATACGTACATCAGAATACCGAACGTAAGAAACAAACTTACGGAAAACAGCAGGAAATTTTTTGTACCCTCTTAAAGAAAAACAGAATGAGAATCAGAAAAAAAAAACTGGACAACAGGCTTTCTGGTACAAGACTGTTACCTGTTTGTTGCTGAACGTCAGAGGGGCGAGTCCCACGGCACCCAGGCTCAGCAGCACGGCGATGCCGGCGGCCAGGCAGCTGCGGTGGGCGCGGAGGAAGCTACAGACACCACGGCGGCCGCTCGCTCCACCCGGATACGCGCGGTCTGGTAGGAAAACATACTTCGCTCAGGTTATTGTTCGTCAACGTACCAAATCAACATGTTAAGGAATAAATATACAAGTTAAATGCTGCATCAACCAAATGAGGCCAAGCATTTAAGATTGCATCATTAAATATGCAAATGACCTCATTTACATAATTTATGCAAAGTGATGCTCAGTTTCAACCAATCTACACATGTCACAAGTATGAAATACCCATGATTTACCAGTAAAGAAAGATAGCATTATCGAATTGATTGTGCAAATTAGATCCTCATTTACATGATTGGTGCCTGCTAATGTTCCACGTGCCATACATTACATAATTATGCTATATCTATTAAGGTCCATTATGAAAAGCAATGAACTTAATGGATTTTCTTGATTACTGGTGCAAATTTTTTACCTGGTATGTTGTCGTACTTGACGTCGGGTGTGTTTTCATAGTCGTTCGCACGTGCCTGGTAATCAGTCTGGGGTTGGTCCATGGGTGGGTTGGCTGGACGAAATAATGGATGTAATATAGTCATTTGCCAAAAATATTGGGCCTTTAACATACAAAACGAAGAAAATGGAACTATGAACGATTTACCTGAACTAGAGGCGTACATAGGATTAAATATTTTCGCAGCGGCGTTCGCAAGTGATCGCCAATACGACTGCGGCTGGGAACAAGTTGAAGAAATTGCCAATAACGCTGTATTTCGAGGGGTAAATGCAGGCGCACCAACTTTAATTATTATTTTCAAGGTCTAACTCGGTATCTACACGAAAGTAGCAGTCCCAAAATGTAAATTGGAGTTGCTTTTCGCCGGCAGCTGACTTGTTTTGACCGGTAGTTGTACGAAATTTTTCAGGTCTTCCAATTCACGATATTTTTACACGAAATGCTGATGGAGCGCGCGTTTCTGGGGAGGGACCGGTCATTCGGCATGAGCAGAAATGGCTCCGTGTACAGCCACGATTTAAATATGGACTTATTACCTCCATGAAATGTCATGGAGGTTATATTTTCAGTTGCGTTTGTCATTCTGTCTGTCTGTCTGTCAACAAGATAACTCAAGAACGGCTGGATGGGTTGTTTTCATACTTGGTGCGTTGGCAGGGTCTGACGAAAACTGGAAATGGGCCCCCTAGTGGCTTCCCTTGGTACTGCAGTAGAACTTCCGGTTTTGATATCTCGCGATCTGGACATGCTAGGGTCATGAATTTTGGATGGTAGGTAGCTCTTGTGCTCGGAAAGAAGTCACGTGAGTTTCGGCCCCCTAGCGGCTTGTTCTGGAACTGCAGCACGGTTTGTTTAAAAATTTTCGAGAGAGGATAACTTACCAACCGATTGATGGATCGTCTTGATTTTTGGAATGTAGGTAGCTTAAGTGATGCTTGTTATGATGAAATTACAATTACGCAAATAAGGATCTAATTTACATAATTAATGAGGAAATTCTATAAATCTGCTGTGTTCAATAATAGGGCTATGAAACACTTGTGATATATGTCATTGAAAACGACAGAAACATTCGCAGACATGCATTATGTAAATGAAGACCTAATTTGCATAATTGATGAGGAAATGCTATAAATCTACCGTTCTAGAACAAGAACCAGCACCTTCTGACGATTCTTTGACTATGTCTATAAATCTGCCGTGTTCGATAATAGGGCTATGAAACACTTGTGACATATGTAATTGAGAACGACAGGAACATTGGCAGATATGCATTATGTAAATGAAGACCTAATTTGCATAATTAATGTGAAAGTGCTACAATTTTATAGTGGTAACTGCTGGGAATTTAATACTTGTCGTATTTGGAAGTTCAGTGAAGGTGAACATCACTAAACATACTTTATTAAAATTAGGACCTAGTTTGCATAATTTATGAGGAAATTCTAGAATAGCTTTATTTCTAAAGATAAGACTTTCATTGGGTGGAGGATATGATCAACTGATATAATTCATGCAAATGAGGCTCTCATAATTTGCATGATCACCGTGAAAAATATGTATACATGTAGTTAGTTTGTAAGGTTAACATGATTTGGCGAAGGTATAAGGTCGTGGAAGTATATGAAACCTGAAAATTAGTTTTTTTTAGATAATTCGCATACAGCCAACAATATCATACCTTGTCAATGCCAAATGATAAGGGTTTCAGCAGTGTGTCGCATGTTGCTAGGTAGGAGCCATGTGAATACTCTGCATAAAAATTTTGCTAATGAGCAGGATTGTAAATGTAAGCCATTTACAGGTGGCCATCACCATTTCACGGAGGTATGAGGTCACCGAACTCTAGTTTTTTTAAATAATTTTTTTTCCTGGGCAAATTTTGCTCAGAAAGGCCCAGTTTTCTTCTAGGAAGGACAGAAGAATGTATATTTTCAAAATCTTCCCAAGATGTGTGACCTTTGGCATGATTTGACCTGTTACTGACCCCTGTATGTATACAGGCTCACACTGACTGGACTGACCCACTAGGACAGGGGGTGAAATCCTGGTATCATTTCAAGTTTTTGGCTGTAGCTCTTGAAAACGCCGGAGTTGAACTTCCACTCTTTGTATCCTAAGAAACCTGACAAATCCAGCATTGCAGTGGGAGTAAAGCTTGAGGTTTGAAATAAAGGTAAATGTGTTTTAAAGTGCTTGTTTATAGTAGTTTTCACTATACATTGCAATGGACAATGAATATACTGGTCCCTCCCCTGAAGAGATACTGAACCCTTCTTAATCTAATTAGCTTGATTAGGTTTGGCAAAATATTTTTCCAATATTATCTACCAGTACATTTTGCTAAGTGATGACCGAATTTGGGGAATGTTGGTGCATTGTTTTGCCTGTTTTCTAGCAAAAGTGGGATATTAGCATTATATATGCATCAGCCTCCCCACGCCAGCCAGGACCCCTCCTTACTCAAGACTCCTACATGGCCTCCACGTGGCCAACCTGGTAACTTGGGACTCACTACCCAAGGCTAACTATGTAGGGGATCTCGGAGCAACGAGCGGCCCCAGAGGTGCGGTAGGCATGACCCACCGGCGTGTGGACACGCTCTGCCACCCACCAACGCTCGTCCCAGCTATGGGTTAAATAGTAGAGGATGATCACTACCTCTGGCGCAAAGGAGTACAACTCTGGTAACCGGCAAGAGGGCGTCTGTCAGATGTCACAGTAGCGGCCAGTGATCAGAAGCAGGGTGTCCTGAGACCTGTGCAACTTACCATCTCTGGTCGAAGACAGAGATGACTAAGGGCGAAGGGCGAAGGTAGGATGACAGCTTGCTGACCACCCTACAGACGGCCACAGGGCAACGAGAAGGACAACTCGTTTAACAAACCATTCTGCAGGAGTAGCGACCGCAGTATTACCAGCTACAGAAAAACCACGATGGCAAATCGAAACAACACTAGGGTTAAAGTCCCTAACAAAGCTCCCACCACAGACCGAGACCCTATGGGTTTCCATGACGACTTGTCCCCAAACCCACAAGGAAGGAACAAGCCTGATGGAGGTACCTGTACTGGGAGAAGTCTTGTAAATTGCAGGAAAATCACTACAATATCAACGCTCAACGTTAGAACCTTAAAAGAAGCAAGATGCAAAGAAGAGCTGGTAGCCAACCTGAGCTTGCAAGAAATCGACGTTCTGGGAATCCAGGAGCACCGCCTGGTACACGAGGAAGAAGTCAAGCACGAGGTCGTCAACGGTCATCTGCTCATTACTACATCTGCAACGAGGAACCAGGCTGGGGCAGCTGTAGGAGGGGTAGGGATTCTGCTTGGCCCTAATGCGAACAGAGCACTAGCCAAGGTTACAAAAAACACAGAGAGGATCATAACAGCAAGCTTCCAAGGAAACCCAGTAACAAGCATCATTGTTACCTACTGCCCAACCAACACGGCGGATGAGGACACAGTGGAAGCTCATTATGAGAACCTGGCAAGAGCTATTGGAGCCATTCCAGCCCACAACCTATTACTGGTAATAGGGGACTTCAATGCAAGAATAGGTGTCCAAGATGCAAAGTTCACATTCCACAAGGAAACCAACAGAAACGGGAGACTGCTGCTGGATCTAGCTAACGAGAAAGATCTAGTCATCTCTAGTACCTACTTCCGCAAGAAAGCAGGGAAGCTTTGGACCTTCATCAGCCCAGGAGGCATCAAGTACCAGCTAGACTACGTGCTTATACGTAGGAAGTGGCGCAACAGCATGCTGAATGTGGAAGCATACAGTTCGTTTGCGAGTGTCGGCTCAGACCACAGAATCGTGTCGGCCAGGGTAAGACTGAGCCTGAGGAAGAAGAAAGCAGAGCCAAGGAAAAGGCAGTACGATTGGAACCTGTTCAAGAACAGGAACGACCTACAGGAGCAGTACACGATCGAGGTGCACAATAGGTTCCAACCATTGAAGGATCTCGATGAATCTGCTACGGAAAGGTACGAAAGGTTCATCAAAGCTACCGAGGAGGCAGCAGAAAAAGTGGTTCCACTCAGGAAGAGGGGAAGGCGGACAAGGCACTCAGAAGACCCCAGGGTGGCAAAGGTCAGACACGAGCTGAACGAAGTGTATGGAAGGTACAAAGAGAACACAACCGAAGCTAATAGACAGGAGTATAGACATGCCATAAAGAAATTGAAGGAAGCCTACATTACAGTGGAGGAGGAAGATCTTAACAGCAAGATCAGTGAGGTGGAAAAGGCTCATCTGAACTGCAAGCACGGTCAAGGCTGGAAACTCATTAACGACATCACAGACAGAAAGACAACTAAGAAGGGTCAACTAGAAGGAAATACACAAGAAGAAAGGGTTGAGAACTGGTACAACCACTTCAAAACTCTTCTCGGAAGTCCCCCTAGCATCACAGATGAGGATGAGGAAATCCCTACTGTGTTCGAGGAGCTAGACATCAAGGACGGTCAGTTTGAACAGGGGGAATATGAGAAAGCTAGGAAATCTCTGGTGGAGGGAAAGGCTTCTGGCGAGGATGGAATACCCCCAGAAGTGCTGAAGAGATGTGGAGGGTTGGACAAAATCATCCTTGACTTCTGTAACAAAGTGCTAATCAGGGGGGAAAAACCGGAGCAGTGGTCCCTGCTAAACATCGTCCCAATTCCCAAATCCGGTGACCTTAGACTTGGGAGTAACTACAGAGGTATCAGTCTGAGCTCACTCATAGCCAAGATCTTCAACAAGATGCTGCTAAACAGAATAAGGCCAGCGGTAGACGGACTTCTGAGATGTAACCAAAATGGGTTCAGGGAAGGAAGGTCGACTGTTGGACATGTACTTGCACTGCGAAGACTGATTGAGGGCATAAGAAGTCACAACATACCTGCCATAATCACCTTCATAGACTTTAAGAAGGCATTTGACACCATCCACAGGGGCAGGATGTTGAAGATCCTGAAAGCCTACGGCATCCCAGAACAGATCGTTCGCGCCATTGGTAGTCTGTATGAGGGCACAATGGCAAAGGTGGTAACCCCAGATGGAGACACCAAGCCTTTTGAGATACAAGCTGGAGTCTTGCAGGGAGACACCCTGGCACCGTACCTGTTCGTGATAGTGCTGGACTATGCCCTCAGGGTGGCCATAGAAGGGAGGGAAGTGGAGTTGGGCTTTCAACTGGTGAAGAGGAGAAGTAGGAGGATTGGGCCGAAGGTGGTAACAGACCTAGATTTTGCTGATGACATAGCTCTCCTTTCGGAGGAAGTTCAGCAAGCCCAACAGCTACTCCGGAGTGTGGAGACCTCCGTTGCAAGGGTTGGCCTACAGATGAACGCGGGGAAAACCAAGTTCATGGCCTTCAACCAGCAGTCACCAGTATGCTTAAAAACCACGGATGGATCCACTCTTGAGAAAGTAGAGGATTTCAAGTATCTTGGGTCCCGCATGGAAAGCACCTCCAAGGACATCAACTCCCGCAAGGCAGCGGCGTGGAGAGCCTGTAACAAGATGGACAAGATCTGGAAGTCAGACCTGTCAAGTAAACTCAAAATACGCCTCTTCCTCTCAACGGTGGAGTCGGTACTCCTGTACGGCTGCGAAGCGTGGACCGTCACTCCCAAGTTGGAGAAGCAGCTAGATGGCTGCTACACGAAGATGGTAAGGCGAGTCCACAATGTAAAATGGGAACAACACCTTACAAATAAGGAGCTCTACGCTGGACTCCCAAAGCTGTCGGCAAAGATACGAGCCAGGCGCTTACGGTTTGCAGGACACTCACTGAGAAACAGCAAGGAAATAGTCTCCGACCTTGTACTGTGGTCCCCAGCACATGGGAGAAGGAAGCCTGGAAGACCGTCCCTGACCTATACAGATGTGTTGCAAAGGGATACTGGCATTCCGGCTGATGGCTTGGGGAAGGCAATGCAGGACAGGAGCTACTGGGCAGCCATGGTGGTTCGGGTGGCGGGGGATGACTGGCACCCGACATAAGAGATAAGAGAAGAGAAGCATTTACCTATGGCCAGTGTGTATAATGGATGGTTGAAAGTTGCCAGAAATAGCTTAGAAAGCTTAACTGACTGCAAAAGTGATAAAGGTTGATGGAAAATAATGGACTAAATGATTTGTAAAGGTTTTTGCCATAGTATTGTTTGTCAATTAAAAGCTGTCAATCAAATGGTGCCGTGCCTTTGCCCCCCCCCCCGAGTGCACAGAAATGGTCACTTTTAGTGTTTATAGGAACAAAAAAAAAAGTGGATATTGCTAGATTTGCCATGGACATGATACAGTGCAGTGTTTTCTGTGAAAGAAAAAGGATTTGATGTGTGCAGGCACTGCAGGGACATTCCAGCTGTTTATTCTGAGCTGTATACTAGTATGTGTAAATTTAGGGGTTTTCATAGGTATAGTATGGCCAGGTGCCTGGTTTAAAAGTTTGAAAAAAAAGAAAACTTTCTATTGAAATGTTCCAATTTCACATCAGAATGGTTGAACAGACTATGGTAAGTACTTATACAGAGTTGTCAATAGCCAGACCCTTGTAAAGTGTGGAAAAAGTCATGTGATATTGGTAGTTACTGCCAGACTAATGTATTGTTTCCAGTATAGGGTCCAGATGTGTAGGGTATAAGCCTAGCTCTGAATTCCCAAGGGAGCAATCAATGAACTTCATCTTTGGGGAACATGATCAGACCCCTTCAGTGTATCAGCCAGGGGAGTACTTTTTCCTCATCTACCTTGCTGCGTTACCTAGAATTCTACGTTCAAAAAAATCATTAAACGCACGATGTCCTGCAAATTAATCGGAAACTTTTCTTTGAAACGGTACTTGCAATTAGCCTTCGGGCATGACTTTTGCAAATGAATGAATATATGAAGAAAATTCTCTACAACTTGACTGGAGCGCTGTTTATTTTCACCAAGGACGTTGCGCTCGCCTCGGCGTTGTTCGAATCAAGGAGATTTAAATAACCTTGTTCAAATACAGAGGTCAATTTCTTTTCATTTGGTCGGAAAATACATAGATTGAGTTATATTTCCAAGAAATCAGCGGATTATTTGGGTGTGTAACTGACTTTTTTTACCGAAAAGATCGGCTCCATTTACGTAAAAAAATCCGTCTAAATTACGTTGAGTATGCGCATGCGTTGCAGTCCTCTGTCGGCCGGGCGCGCTTTTCAATTTCTGCCGTAAATCGGGTTGTTTGATAATTAATGAAGTTCTCATGAATTTTCCGTGTACACGGTGGCTGAAAATGAATATTCAGCTATAAACACAACATTAGCTGTGCCATAAACACAACACTAGCTGTGCCAGTTCAAAGTAATAACTTTCATATAACCAATAACATTCATGTCACCAGCAATTACACTTCACATGCTTTAACATTCTTAGGTTAAATCCCCTATCCAATAACAGCATTGACCATGATAGGCAACAGTTTCACTGTCACTTTCCAATAACTGTTCTTTGACATCATTATATTACATCTCAATAGGATTTACCTTAAGAACGTAACGTCACTTACAATGTTAAAGAAAACAGGTTAACTGAACTTGTTTTCCATCATCCAGTACAATTTTCACAATAATCTCTTCTTTTGCATGTCCTAGTTCTGCCTCAAAAACAGCTATCTCTCTAAATATAATTGCCACAACTAATGTTATAAGCAAAGTGCATCTAAATTCTTTTTAGCATTGCTACAATTCAAGTCAGCAAGGTGAGCAAGTCATTAATAGTGCACACCCATGCCACCCAACCAGCTATTCCCATTTTGGCCTATGGCCAGCTTTTTTTAAAAGCTTTCTTCTTTTACCTGGTTTCTTGGCGTACGTGACGTCGGGTGTGTTTTCATCGTCGTTCGCACGTGCCTGGTAATCAGTCTGGGGTTGGTCCGTGGGTGGGTCGGCTGGACGAAATAAACAAAGATGTAATATAGTCATTTGCACAAAATATTGGGCCTTTAACATACAAAACGAAAAAATGGGACTATAAACGATTTACCTGAACTAGAGGCGTACATAGGATTGAACTTTATGTTGAATTTTCCCCTAAATTCTCTGCAAATCGTAAATTTTACATGCAAAAAATTCTCTATGAAACCCCACGCGATAAAATTTAGGAAAAGGAAGCAATATGTAAGAGAAGAAAATGTTCAGTATTCGTTTCTTAGTAACAAACGTACCGTACAAAGTTTTACATCAAGGCACAAAAGATGCAAGTACCGAGACAGATGTGAACACGTTGTCGGTTGTTGCTAGAAGATTTGCGGGAAAAAATGCGTGATAAAACCAGTATTCAAGCGTATTTGAAGCCGGATAAAGAAGGGGGCCGGACAGGCTCTGCCTGCTCGTACATTTGGACTGTACTGTGCAGACTGTATTGTCGCGCAGTGTATAACTGTGAAAAAATTCATGACTATAGCAAATAATACCTTAATTAGTCTGACGAAGTAAGGCTACTTTACCCTTATTTGGAGGGATGACTTGGCATGAGGTGATGCGATGGCGTTCTGTTTTCTTGCAAGAGTTAGACTCATTTTCGTGGAAAAAGAAGTTAATCTGGGCTGGTATAAGCAGAAATCAAACGAATCTAATCAAACATACGGGAGAACTCGAAAAATATTGGGCCTTAAACATACAAAACGAAAAAATGGGACTATAAACGATTTACCTGAACTAGAGGCGTACATAGGATTGAACATTTTCGCAGTGGCGTTCGCAAGTGATCGCCAATGCGACTGCAGCTGCCGCATACGTTTGGTGCCTAAAGAAGAAGAAAAAAAAAAACTTAAATTTGAATGCGGCCATCCTTGGAAAATTTGAGGCGTTTAATACAAGGTAGACGATGCAAAAATTATATAAAGACTGTAACCAATTGACCTGCATTGGAGGCGTACATAGGGTTGGGTATTTTTGCAGCGGCGTCTGCACGTGATTGCCAATAAGGCTCATCAGGCCGCCGCATGGGTGTGGCACCTGAGAGAAATAAACAAAAATTCACACAGGAAGATAGGGTGTTTATCTTCGCCTAATCGTCAAATTATGAGGAAGCAAGAATGGTTACAAAAAGAAAAAAATATGAAATACAAGGAATAAAAAGACTTAAATGCTAGACAGCAATTCGATACGGGGCACCCATGGCAAATAAAATGATTGCAATGTTTTCTTTTTTCTCTTAAACTGATGGAAAAAAGTTTGCCCAATTTTATATAATAACAAAATTGTACACCCTTACTAGTGTCACCATCCTGATACTGTTGCTCCTCTTCCGACATGATGACACTGCAGGTTTCTGGACAGCGAAAAAAACACGTCCTACTCCGACATGATGACACTACAGGTTTCAAGGCACAAAAGATGCAAGTACCGAGACAGATGTAAACACGTTGTCGGTTGTTGCTAGAAGATTTGCGGAAAAAAATGCGTGATAAAACCAGTATTCAAGCGTATTTGAAGCCGGATAAAGAAGGGGGCCGGACAGGCTCTGCCTGTTCGTACATTTAGACCGTACTATGCAGACTGCAGCTGTATTGTCGCGCAGTGTATAACTGTGAAAAAATTCATGAATATAGCAAATAATACCTTAATTAGTCTGACGAAGTAAGATTACCTTTACCCTTATTTGGAGGGACGACGTGGCATGAGGTGATGCGATGGCGTTTTGTTTTCTTGCAAGAGTTAGACTCATTTTCGTGGAAAAAGAAGTTAATCTGGGCTGGTATAAGCAGAAACATCAAACGAATCTATTCAAACATACGGGAGAACTCGTAATATAATTCGTAAATTCTCGACTTTTACAGACATGTGCGCATGCACCAACGTTGCCATATACACATGTAGCAGAGAAAGCTTAACCCACTTCTTTGGTTGCCGACAAAATAGCTATTTTGTGTTCGATATAACTGATGCTATTTATCGTTATTTGACTGTATTTACGTTGTGTTCACCATTGTTATAATATGTATCTAAGAAATATCTGGCTACATTATCAGCTAGTAGCTGCCTAGTGCCAGTACTGTATTGTATTGTCTTCTTCTTCTTCTTAATACCCTCTAACCACCCCTATGTGGGGTATTACTGAGGGGGGGGGGATACGCGGTTTTATGGCAGGGCGGCTGCCAGCCCGGCCTTAAAAGCCTTAACTGTCGGTGCCTGTGCGACTTGGCCCGGTAGCTGGTTCCACTCGCACACCGTGCGGGGGGGGGGGGGGGGGGGGGGGGAAGAAAACTTAAAACAATCTTTACGAGAAAACATTGGCTGAAATTTAAAGTCATGACTACCTCTGGTCCTCTTCTGGGCAGTTTTGAGGTATTTGCTACTTGAGATGCTGCAATCTCAATAAAGATTAACAAGAAAGACACAATAGTAGAGATTGGCTAGATGGGGTGAACACAGCGGCAGCAATACTCATAGTTTCTTTATTTTCCTTTTAAATATCATTTTTAAGTAGAATAACGGGTTTTACAGATTATAAATCTAAATTCTACCCCTATCTGCATTTCATACTTTCACCCCAGGTGATATTCATATTTCGTACAACGCACAACAAGAATTATTGCCAGCCTGAAGGTGGTCTCTACTCTTAGCGGTGGATAACCAAGACATCACTGACAAGACTAAACAGGTGAGTAAAGCAATCCGTATACTCAAACCCATTCAGCAAGACCATTACCATTGAGGAATGTTGTCCAATGTTGTCCAAATGGAGTTATTGCATGGTCTAACCAAATGTGGCGTTACTATTAATCTAAGGGCCATCTAAAGATACAAGTGTGTAAAAAAGATTGCTTGGTCGAGGGAGTCATACATAGCTGGGACAAAAAACTTTGATAAAGAATGGAAAGTTCAATAATCCAGACTGAGTGTGAAGACTGAGAATCAGCAAATGTGTGAAATTTCAAATTCAGTTACTAATAATAATAGGTAGTTCAGAGTAGAGTTTGAGGGACTCGAGATCGTCTTATAATCTATAACATGTATAAATAGAAGTTTAACATGATAAAACATTGTTTAACATCCATAACATTATATATGATATCAAAAGGCCATCAGCTATCATGAACAGTCACTACAGATGTACCGGAGTATCCATGGTGAGGGCACTGAACATCCTGACATCGCCGCGTCACTTAACAACTTGGTTGCCTTGGTGATTACAGAAAGGCCGTCAATTATTTTGAACAGTCACTACAGATGTACCGTAGTGCCTTTGGTGTGGGTGCAGTACATCACAGGATTGCAACAGTACTGAACAATCTGGGATTGATATGGGCTGCTTTGGGCAATGATCAAAAAGCGAGAGAGTACAGAAACCAGGCGAGTCAGATGGAAAACAAACTGACACAATAGTTTTAAAACCCTTGTCCTGCTGGACCCATATATATATGGGTTGCACATATATAGTGCCTGTATGCGGGTCCCGTATATTTATGGTTAGGACTATTTCTCACATGAATGCATCGCATCGCACCGCAGCAAAACGCACCGAATGCCAAAGTAACTATGCCACAGCTGCGCAGAAGAAGTCAAGGGTTAATGACCTGATTAAAAATGAAATTAATGAAATAAATTATGTAAAAAAGGCCAGCAGGACAAGGGTTAAAGTAAATCAACTTGGGTCTGTCGTACACTGAGATAGGACAGCTGACCCGTTGAAAAGTTTTATCACACAGATGACAGATTTGCAAAAGAGAGTTGTTCTTCTGACTTCAGTCATACTAGTTGATCGACTGAACAGCCCTGTTATAACAAACAGAAACAAATCCACAGCCCCTACTGACAGCAATCTGTAGGGCTTGTACCATCGGTTACCATGGTGCACTGTTCAGGTACGCCACCTATCATCAGGTAGGGAACTGCAATCTGAAAGATCAGATCAAAATAAAACATTGACATGTTACAACCTGCTTCTTTTGATTTATTCACATCACAATGCAATATACGTGTGCACACAGACAAGCATCACAGAAGGCAAACTTTCAGCAACTCCTCCAGAATAGTCTGATGTATATTAGCAGGATAAAGTGTAAATTGTGTTGTCATAATATTAGATGTGCATCATGTTTTGGAAGTGACTTGTGGTATGTTAAATCATTACCTATACTGCTTCTGTTTCCAAGTTACAAAGTCTGTAAGCTGGTCTACACACAGTGAAGCATCCTTAAAAGATTTGTACAAATTGGTCCTAATAGTGTTATATAGCATAATTTTAAAGTTCATGTTCATATTCAAAACACAAGAAAACAATATCTACACACATTTCTATTGGGCACAATTGTACCAATTTTACTGAGAAATTGGGAGACAAATACCAATCCATCCTTTTTTTTCGTATACTTGTTATTCAATTCATTGGAACAATGAATTATGACAGTCTTGAATGTTTTACATCACATTAAAAATTTGTTGCCAACTCAAACCTGTTTTGTATACTTGATACAGTCTTTATGATAACAGTCTTGTGTCTCTTTCAATGTTGCTAGTTTACTTTCTATTATGCAAAACGTTGTTCAGTTGGTTGAATCAGTTTCCCGCCCCTATCTATACCCGTATCCCGGGTGTTCACCCTCCATATCCCCCGGTGTTATCGGCCGGCTGTACGGATCAACAGGCACCTCGTACGGATACGCCGGACGCCCGAACTCGTCCACAGGCTGCCCGTTCATCACGAAGTACAGACCGTCGTATCCCGGGTCGTACCTGCAACACAACAGCCAATCAGCACGCTGGTGTGGGAGCAAACAGCCAATCAGCATGCTGACAGGGTAGCAAACAGCCAATCAGCACCATGGACAGATCTACTGATTGGTCAATCAGCACCATGGACAGATCTAATGATTGGCCAATCAGCATCATGGATAGATGTACTGACTGGCCAATCAGCACCATGGACAGATCTACTGATTGGACAATCAGCACCACGGATCAGCACCATGGATAGATGTACTGATTGGCCAATCGGCACCATGGACAGATCTACTGATTGGCCAATCAGCACCATGGACAGATCTACTGATTGGCCAATTAGCACCATGGACAGATCTACTGATTGGCCAATCAGCACCATGGACAGATCTACTGATTGGCCAATCAGCATCATGAATACAACTGCCAATTGGCACTATACAGTTACGTTTGACCTTGACCTCTCACCTTACCCTGTTCCACACCTTTGCCCTTTCACCTATGACCCTGATGACCTTCTCACACCAGCTGCAACCCTGCTGCAACCTGAAACTTCTGTTCCTTATCCACTATCTCCTGTATTGTGTGCCAAGCATGTTAACCAGTTGCACTGAACCCGGCACTCCACTATGTCTACTGTTATTGTATCCAGAACCGTGCCTATCTAGTTCTAATGTCTGAATGGGTTAGGGTTAGGATCAGGCACGGTTCTGGATAGTCTCTATTGTATCCAGAACCGTGCCTATCTAGTTCTAATGTCTGAATGGGTTAGGGTTAGGATCAGGCACGGTTCTGGATAGTCTCTATTGTATCCAGAACCGTGCCTATCTAGTTCTAATGTCTGAATGGGTTAGGGTTAGGATCAGGCACGGTTCTGGATAGTCTCTATTGTATCCAGAACCGTGCCTATCTAGTTCTAATGTCTGAATGGGTTAGGGTTAGGATCAGGCACGGTTCTGGATAGTCTCTATTGTATCCAGAACCGTGCCTATCTAGTTCTAATGTCTGAATGGGTTAGGGTTAGGATCAGGCACGGTTCTGGATAGTCTCTATTGTATCCAGAACCGTGCCTATCTAGTTCTAATGTCTGAATGGGTTAGGGTTAGGATCAGGCACGGTTCTGGATAGTCTCCGCATTTCCAAGGACGTAGATTTGCTACAGACATGGTTCTGAATACGCATGGACTATCCAGAACCGTGCTATCTAGTTCTGTGCCTGAATGGGTTAGGCCCAGGGTCAGGCACAGTTCTGGATAGTCTCTGCATATGTGTGGACTATCGAGGACCATGCCTGAGCAAGGTTCTGGATAAAGCACGGTTCTGGATACAACAACTGTGACCTCCTCGGGTGTGTAAGTGTTAAACCTGGCGGGTGTGAGTCTGTGGTGTTGTGGCAGCGAGAGCGCTGCCCGAACTCGTCCAACACTCGTCCGTCGCTCATCATGAAGCAGGGCTGTAATGTATGTGTTACATGTACAGGTGGGTGGGTGCAGTTTGATGCTTGGGTACTAGGGGGCATTTGAAAACATACTACATGCTGTACAAGAACTGCAAGCACTTTGTAACAGGTAATGGGAGTGCTGCAATGTATGTGTTACATGTACAGGTGGGTGCAGTTTGATGTCTGGGCAATAGGGGGTGTTTGAAAACATACTACATGTTGTACAAGAACTGCAAGCACTTTGTAACAATGGGTGGGCTGTAAAGTATTTGAAACAGAACTTAGAAGAACTGAACAGACAAAAACAGGACAGTTTTTGGCTACGCAAAACTCGAAAGATTGTGACGGCACAATGGAGGAAATCGCAACAGTAGTAAAAATTCCAAGTTTGTTGAATCAAAATCAACACCCGCCACATATAAACTTTCTTGCACTTGCTATGTTGCCCCCCTCCCCCCCCCCCAAATCGCAGTGCAAAACACCATCTTCTTCACTACAATAATTAGAGCCCGCTATGTACTCACTGTCTTTTTTCCAGCACAGACAAGACGGAGAAATGCAGAAAGAGTGGAGGGAAACTGATGGATCATAAGGTCAGTTGTCCCTATGGGATTTTACTTCCTGTGGTCATCTCCTCACAACGCCCACGTTCTGAAAACATTTCTCAGAAAACGGACTGTACCATAGCCGTATAGGAGACCAGGGATACAAAAAGTTCTCAAAAATACTTCCAGGTGCCATAAACTACATAATTTACCATGCATCAGTAATTATTTTGAATATAAAAATATCACGACAAATGTATTTACCATCTCGAGCTTGTTTCCTTTTTTTCGAACCTGAACGGTTAAATTGAAACATCCCCTTTCGTTGAATAGACTCTTCCGGTCAGTTACGTTGTCAAAAACAACATGCCCAGTCTTGCCTTGCGGAGTTGGTGATCGTTTCGTGTAAACTTCTGCGTTTTCTTCGACTTGTCTGTGCCAGAAAAAGACAGTAAGTATGCCACGTATGCTAGAAGACTCACACCATTTAGTGTAGTTTAGTGTTTTCAACTGCGTTTTGGGAGGGAGAGGGAGGGTTGGGAAGTAAATGACGGTTACTTAGTGTTCCTTCGTGAAACGATCGAAGGAGTTCAAAACCTCCGTCGTTCAAACGTGGGACCAGGTCGTTGTTTTTGATTTGACAGTTATAACAGGCACTGTGTCCCCAGCAATATTTACAGGTTTGCGGTAGCATAAAAAGTTGATGTTGGCCGCCTAAGAAGCTTACGAAACTGTTCTGTTTAACTTTGCCACTTCAAGAGAGTGAAGTACAAATGTGTGGCCATGTGTTGTCAGTGTGTGTAGGCAGTGCAGTTTCTCTGTTCATTTATGCCAGAGGGGGCAGTACAATTTTTATGTGTTCTGCCAGAGGGCATTTTTATACTGTTAATAGGGTGAAGTCTGCCATCTCTGAGTTCTCATTCTCCCACGGCCGAGTCCAGGCCTGAACCTCCTTGGTCTGATCAAGGAGCTTGATCATGATTTTTAACCCTCAAACCACCGTATGGGGTCAAAATTGACCCCAGACGTATATAAATATGCGCCATTTCTACATTTCTTGTCGAAAACGAAATTCCTCCTATGAGTTTGTTTGTATATATGTCTTGTAACTTCTTATACGGTTTTACTGAGATTGGCTGATTGTTGATTGAGTTATCCTAGAAAGTTTATACCTTGTCCAGTGGGGTCAAAATTGACCCCAGAAAAATGTTATGCATTTTTTAACACATTTGCGTCTTTTTTTGTCCCCGAAATTTCTTCCAGATGATATGTTTGCTTGAGCTTTATGCTGTCATGACCTCATGCTTTCAATGAACGCAACATCGAACCAGAAAACTCAATAGTTGTGACTCTTTGACTAAGTTGTCTATGGAATTGGGGTCAAAGGTCATCAACATTGCTGCCTGTGGACCTCTAGTGAAATTAAATTAAATTAAATTATGATAATGAGCAGAAATTATTCACACCTAATCATGTCAAACTATCCCTGATAGATTAATGAAACTGTACATACATACAAATCGCAAAAAGAGTCACACTAAAAAACCGTATTCGTGCAAAACATTATGGGGTCAATTTTGACCCCATACGGTAAGATTCGTCGCAAAAAACCTACGGTGGTTTGATACAATCCACCCTGCATTTCCTACTCGTGGGGGCGTGGCCTTAATCGAACTGTCAGCCAATCATAGAAATCGCTTTGAGTTGTGCCAAGCTAACAACTATCTTTTACGCCCTATTTTTAAGGGAGTAACTTGGAAAGGCACTTGTTTGGGCCGTAGAGTTGTTGCCAAAGTTTCCAGCTCTTGAATTAATCGCTGAACCTTGTAGTAGACAGGTCGAAGTCGATTTTTCGCCAGCAAAACAGGAACTACAGACACTACAAACAGCGTTTTTTCGGTCTTTTTTGCCTCCAAAATTGTTTATGTGGTACAACTGCTGGGGTCTGTGGGTAGAAGGAGATCGCAGTATCACTGAATACCAACCGAAAACACATCAAAAGTTTTAAACCCTCGCAAAACAAACAAGTTTTCTAAGAACGACATGATCAGACTTGTTTACATGTCCACCATATTAAATTTTCGGTAATCTGGGCGCTGATTGGTTTGTGCCAAATAAGGTAAGCTCATGAGTCATGAATGTAGGAAACTGGTTGGTAATGGTATCAAAGCGGGACAGACTCTGCTGTGGGAGAATGTGAATTGTTCGTCTCTCTCTCCTTGTTAGGAATATGGAAGAGGACAGCTCTCCATCATCATCAGTCAATGGTTGTCACTGCCAAGGACAATCGACAGATCTAGAGTTTTTCGTAGAACTCCAGAAAATGAGGTCGGAGGGTGTGTTGGTGGATGTCACCCTGTGCGCCGAAGGAAAAGAGATCCCCTGTCACCGATTGGTTCTCGCCGCCAACAGCGAATATTTCAAACTCATGTTCAACGGAAGCCACAGCGAGAGTAAGAAGGACAAGATAGAGATAGGAGGGGTGACTGCAGAGGCACTGCAACAGTTAGTAGACTACGCCTACTCCACCATCGCCACGCCTATCACCATCTCAACTGACAATGTCCATGCTCTGTTTCAAGCAGCGGACATGCTGCAGTTTCTCGCAGTCTGTGAAGAATGCGAAGAGTTTCTGGAACGCCGCGTGAGGAAAGAAACGTGCTTGGCAACTTGGGCGTTGGCAGACAAGGTGTCGTGTACGAATTTAGCCGAGAAAGCAAACTGCTGGGCGCTGAAATGGTTCGAAGAAGTGTGCACAACCGAGGAGTTTCTGGAACTTCCTTTTCATCTTCTAAAGACCTACATCTCAGACGAGGGCCTTCTGGCCAAGGAGGAGCGAGTCTTGGAAGCGATCATGCTTTGGGCAAGACACGATCTTAAAGAACGAGAAGACCACCTCAAGGAGCTGCTGAAGTGTGTCTGCTTCTCAAGTATGGACCAAGACTATCTCAAGAACATGATGAAGAAAGACAAAGTATTGGCAGATGTTCATGGAATCAAGCAAATGATGAAGACCCAGTCTTCTCATGAGTCACCTCGACAAATGCTCCAGAAAGACTTTCTGGTTCTGGGCGGTTGTGAACTTTTTCTTGGTAGAGGTGCTGTCGGAGGGATGGGGCCGATGCTGCATGTGAACAGTAGTGTCTACAGACTAGGCCTCGACTCTCGGTGTATAGACAGCGGTCTACTGCCTGTACCCTTCCATGAGAGCAGGGGGATAGCTGCTTGTGTTGTTGACGGCGACGTCATGGTGACGGGCGGTAGCGAGTCCCTAACCCAAGCATGGAGGTACCGGCCATCTCTGAAGTCTTGGACAAAGCTGGGATGTCTCAAGAAAGGCAGATTCAACCACAAGATGGTAGTTTTGCAAGGACAGGTGTATGTGGTGGGTGGTTCCCGACCCGTAAACTACTCCCGATCTGGAGACGTCATCGAGAGGTTGCCCGACGTTGAGGTGTACAACGAGAGGACCAACCGCTGGAAGAAGGTTGCACCGCTAAAGCTTGCAGTGAGCAGTTTCGGTGCAACCACCTATGGTGGAAAGATCTATGTATTTGGCGGTGAGCCTTACCTTTATGAAGGTGATGATTTCATGAAGAATGAGACTGATGCTATCCAATGCTACGACCCCTCCCAGAATGAGTGGACTTCCCATGCAAAGTTGCCGGTGACATTGTCATGCATACAAGCATGCACGGTCGATTCAGAGATCTACATAGTTGGCGGAGAGTTACGGAGTGTGCTGTGCTTCGATCCCGAGGAAGGGGAATTCCAGTACATGGCGGACACACTGTTTCCATGGCAACACTGTAGCGTCACAGTGTGTGGTGAGGAGATCTACATATCTGGCGGCAGGGTGCATCAGTTCGTAACCTACGGAAACGGAATACTGCGTCAGGCGGAAACCTACGCGTCGGTTCAGTGTTACAACGTGAACAGCTGCACCATGGTCTTATGTAAGGATCTTCCTAGGCCACTGTATGGACACTGCACTCTGACCATAGCCAAGACTTAGACAGTTGGCTCAATTGAATTGGACTGGCCATGGCCAGTTTGCACAATACCCCAGTACATTACTCAATTTCTTTAGGATCTCTTGTTTTCTTTACTATCAGTATAATTATCTTTATGATTATGATAATTATCCTTATTATTATTATTATTATTATCTTTATTATTATTATAATTATTTTATTATCCCTCTAAGTATGTATCATCATAGAGTTCACAACTGAGTTAACCTACTTCATTTCGAATGTATAGTACTAGTTTATAAGTTTTCTATCCTTTTGTAATTTCATTACCTGTTTAATTTAACGTTGTTTTGTAATAGCACTACATTTATATTTTGTTTAGGGTAGGCCCTAGATAAGCCTTTCAGGTTTCTGGCCTCCCCTGCATGTTCGTTTTATCACTATTTATTGGGTTTTTTTATTATTCTTTATGTGCAAACAACAAATAAACAAATTACTGTGGCTTAGCATATTGTTTTAAGACTACTACCGAGTTGACCTTGTAACACCTTGATGTAAAATGGACCTTGTAAGATAGCTCTATTCAGGCCATGTGCAACCTCTTATTTTCCCCCCAGTTTGTCATCGAACTTCCCAATGCTTGTTGGAACCCTGTTATATAGGCTGTTACCATGAACTCGTCAGCAGAACGTACTGCACCTGGGCGAAACCCGTAATGTATTGTGCATAGCACTTTGGCAGAACGTCTCATATAAGGTTGTATTAGAGCATATAAGGTTGACAGCCTGTCTGTAGTTTTCAGATGTTGTATAGGAAAAGATATCGTCTGCAACAGGCAACATTTTGATGCAACGTTGACCAAACATCCAACGAAAAACGTGAAAAATCAGGGTTTTGCGCAGGCGCAGTACGTGCTGATACCATGCCGTCACGAGGACCATGTGACTCTGAGCCAATCAGAACGCTCATACCTATATCTTAGGCAAATTGTCTCTCCTGGCAATTGTTTCTCTACTAACCCTCCCCCCCAATTGATAGTAATGATGCATATTTTGATTTTGTTTGCCTAAAACTTACTATATGCCTAAAATTTAAACATCTCTCAGGTTTTTAAGATTTTGAGGGTGAAGTCTATTGCCATGACAACAGTATTGTTACATTTAGTAACGGATTGGGAACTACATGAGTGAGACATTTTAAACTGTATGCTTCATCATTTCCAAAAGATGATTTAAACATGAACTTTTAGTATTTGCTGATATTTTTATAACAAGTGTTACTAAATTCAACGAGATGTCTACTGTTTGAATTTCTATCAATTGTACTACAGTGTGATTACTTTATTTTTTAATACTTTCTATAACTCCCTTTTTAAATATTAATTACAGATGTACCTTGTATACTTAGAATATGTATTTTTTGCATTTTTTCTGTATGAATTTTTTATATGCTATTTTCGGTTTGTTATCAGTTTATTGCTACTTTATTGTACAAGTATGTTTTTAATTTTGATAAATATTTTCATTATACATGTATCTGTTTGGTAACCTATACAACATAGTTTTGAAAAGACCACTATCACTATATGCAAGCTTATAAACCAGGTAAGCTGAGCTAACTCCACAGTATCCTATAGAAAACAACATGTGGAAGTGGTTGTGTGAAAACTTTTATTGCCACAAAAAATAAAAGTTGTCAACGTTAATATTAATCTGTACTGTATGCCTGATGTTGTTACAAAGGAGATTAACCTTCTCCCTGCTGTCTCACCCATAACCAATACAAATTAGGGTGCCAAAAGGCTACTTCGGCAGGGAGAAGGTTAAAACAAAGCAGGTAAGTCAGCTGTGGGGATGTGCTTAATATAAAAGTAATAATATAGACTTTAACACATCATGTTTCATAACTTAACCAGGAACTGAAATTCTGCAGTAGTAAGGTAGCTTTACTCTTCTTTTCAACATCACAGTGACACAATCTGTTCGTTGTGAGTGGATAGACACTGACTAAGTAGTAAGTTACAGTCCAATTTTACCTAGCTGGTACTTAATACAAAACGTGAACCAAGGAGCTTACAAATTCAAGCCATGATATAAACCAGCTTGTTATTGTCAAGAAACTTATGCCCTACGTAAACATAACTGTCAGCTTTAGAGACATGATTGCCAATATGGACTGTTGAATGTCCATGAAAGTTCACCCATCTTCGGCATCGACTATGCTGGAAAGTTACAATGTCATTTTGTATTTACCTCATACATTACTGTCGTTACATATGAGAGTGTCATAACAATGGCGTCAGTGATAACGGTGCATGTGAACAACTTTTGTTTTTGTAACAACAAAGCTATACAAGCTACTACTTTACATGTTTAGTCTGTTTTCTTCAATACTTTCCACATGATCTTAACATGTTAGCTTATATAAGTTATATATGTTAACTTGTATAAGTTGTAACATTGGTAAGCTGCATACAATATGTGCATTTTCCCTGTATGAATATGAGGTGACAATCAGACATACAGGCACACCCCAAAACAACCTATGTGGGGAAGGTAATAAAATGATTGATTCTTAAATTAAGTAGCAAATTTGGTTCCTGTGATCAAGGAGGATTTTAAACTCCTTGCTACGATAAAATACTTTCTGCTGTTTTAAGCTTTTTAGTTCTGAAAACGTCTGGAAATGTGTTTTGATTCCTCATCCATTTCGAGCAGTACCGGTAGTTTGAACACGACGCTCAGGCCCAGTAAACCTTCTGCGAAAAGGTTAGTGAACTACCTCTTGATGGTTACAGTCCAGTGTCCATGCAGTGGTTCTGGCAGATTCTTACATAAGACCATGGTGTCACTCTTCACGTTGTAACACTGAACGTAGGCCAAGGTTTCAGAGTTGCACCACGTGCCATCTCTGTTACGGGTGTCGTCGTGTGCCATGCCGCCTGTTATGTAGATATCCGTCCCGCACACCGTGGCGCTGCAGTGGTCCCACGGGACTAGTCTGAAGGCCAGATCCTCGGTACGCTTTTCCTCCGGATCGAAGCACATCACGCGCTCTAACTGTCCACCGACCAAGTAGATCTTGGAGCCAACCGTGCACGCACTTAGACAACTGACATCCTCTGGCAAACACATGTCCCGATCCAATGACCACTTTTCATACGGGGTCGGGTTGTAGCACTGGACATCTGAATTTGCATAGTACTCGTCAGACTGGCCGCCGAACACGTAGAGCTTCCCGCGGCAGGCAGCTATGGCAAAATCGCTCACAGCCACCCGTAGCGGATCTGATATTTTCCAACGGTTGTTCTCCTCGTATACCTCAACATCAGGTATCACACACTTCTCTGGAAGACCTGTCAATCGGCTGATCCTGCCATTCTTGGCACCCCCAACCACATACAGCTCTCCCCCCAATACCGCCATGCCGTGGTTGTATCTTCTGGTCCGAAGATTTGCCAGCTTGACCCACGTGTTCTGACGCGGTTTGTACCTCCACGCTTGGGACATGGATTTGTTCCCGCCCGTCACGACTAGGTCATTGTGGAAGACACACGCCGCCATCCCACGACTTCCCTGGAATTGTTTCGGCAGCGGATTCGCGTCGACGCTCTCAGAATAGAGTTCAAGTCGGTACACGTTATCGTTCAATGTCGTTGTGCTTCCTGTGACGCCACCGATAACTAACATGTTTTTCTGGAGCATCAGGCGAGGTACTGTATTCTGGCTCCTCATCATATGCCTGATTCCACGAACACCTGCCAACACTTCATCTTCCTTTATCATGTTCTTGAGATAGTCTTGGTCCATACTTGAGAAGCACACACACTTCAGCAGCTCCTTGAGGTGGCCTTCTCGTTCCTTAAGATCATATCTTGCCCAAAGCAGGATTGCTTCCAAGATTTGTTGCTCCTTGGCAAAAAGGCCCTCGTCTGAGACGTACATCTTAAGTAGGTGGAAAGGAAGTTGAAGAAACTCCTTGGTTGTGTACTGTATATCGAACCATTTCAGCGCCCAGCACTTCGCTTCCTCGGCTAAACCCGTACGCAACAACCTGTCAGCCAACGCCCACGTTTCCAAGCACGTTTCTTTGCTCACATGATCTCGCAGAAACTCTTCGCATTTGCCAGAGACCTGGTTAAACTGCAGCATGTCCGCTGCTTGAAACAGGGCATAGACGTTGTCAGTTGAGACGGTGAATGTGGACGTGTAGGCATAGTCCACTAATATCTGAAGCGCCTCTGCAGTCACCCCTAATATCTCTATCTTGTCCTTCTTGCTCTCGCTGTGGCTTCCGTTGAACATGACTTTGAAATACTCGCTGTTGATAGCGAGTACCAAACGGTGACAGGGGATCTCTTTTCCCTCGGCGCACAGAGTCACGTCCACCAACAGACCCTCCGAACGCATTTTCTGCAATTCGACCAAGAACCAGGGATCCTCTTCCATATTCCTAACAAAGAGAGAGATATATACTTCATTCACAGATGGTAGACTTCACAACCCCCCCCCCCCGGTAAAAGCCCTCTGGCAGAACACACAGAAACTGCACTGCCTCATCTGGCATAGATAAACTGCATAATTTGCATACACACAGACTGATCGACCCTCAAACAAACAGCACATTTGGACAATGTGTAAGCGAGGAGGTTATTTATATTAACCTCCTTTAATACTATAACCTACTTGGTGTAACAGTGGGCTAAGATATCCCCCCCCCCCCCAAGTCCTTTATATCCATTACAAATGTAACGTTACTTCACTCTCTTGAACCACGGAGCTTGGATGAACTGGGCAAGTTAAAACAGAACAGTTTTTGCTCTCGCATATTAATGAAGACACTGCATATGTAACTAGCCGTGGACGACTCTAGTAATCCTTTTTGCATGATAATCCTGCATTATCATGCAAAAAGGATTACTAGAGTCGTCCACGGCTACATATGTAACGTAAACATGTCTGCCGAATCAAACACAACGGCCTGGCCCCACCAAGGAGGTTTAACCCCTTCGCTTGAACTTATAACTTTCTCATGTCGCTCAAATGAATGAATATAGCTTTTACGGCTTCTCAACGCTGCCCCCGCTAAGAAGTCTCGTCTCTTCTCTACTCAACCTCCTTGTTCTCACCGTGTTGTCGCCCCCCTCCCCAAGCTGCCCCAAGGAACCGCAGTACAACAAAATTTATCAAAACTACTATAACAAACACTGAGAGTATACACTATTTAAAACGGGATGAATCTTCTAGCATCCGTGGCATACTTACTTTCCTCTCCTGGAACGGATTGTAGTCGAAGAAATTATCATTTGTACAGACCAAGGCTGACAGAGTTGAGCACCACACGATTCTCGACCTCAGCAAGGCAAGCCTGGACACCAAGCGGAAGAGTCTATTCAACAAAAGGGGATGTTTTCTTTCAATCGCTAGAGAGAAAAAAGGTATAAAATATGTTTTTTTCGTGGTATAGCCATTAAATATGCTTTACTTCTTAATACATTGTGTACTATAAGACGCCTGGAAGTATTTTTGATATCCTTGCTTGAAATGATCTATCCCTAATCCCGTATACGTCTATGGTTCAGTCCATTTCGCTAGTTTCGCGCCAGTTGTACTCTCCAAGCAGATGTTGTGGGAAGATTGTGACCTTTCTATTACAGTAACATGCCCCGTTTTCTGTGGAGAGTGGCGTCAGAAAACGGGACATAGAAAACTCCCCACCAAACTCTGCTTGGAGAGTATAGCCAGGTGTCCCTGTGGGATTTTACTTCCTGTGGTCATCTCCTCACAACATCAGTCATGCTGCTTTTGACGCCCACGGTCTAAACGCATTTCTCAGAAAACGGATAGAGGCCGACTGTACCATAGCCGTCTAGGAGACAAATGATTCAAAAGGTTCACAAAAAAACTTCCAGGCGCCATAAACTACACAACTCACCATGCAACAGAAATTAAAATTGGTGTAAATATCACGCAAAATCTTATTTGGCATCTCTAGTATGTCTCGTCATTTTCAAATATGAGCGTGGAAATAAAAACATCCCCTTTTGTTAAATAGACTCTTCCGGTCAGTTACGTTGTATTCCCATCTGTGCTGGTGTCAACATGCCCAGTCTTGCCTTACGAAGTTCATAGTCGCTGCGCTCAACTCTGCCTACGTTTCTTCGACTTATCTGTGCCAGAAAAGTAAAAGTAAGTATGTCACAAATGCTAGAAAATGTTCTTTATATTTCGGGGGTAGTTTTATAGTGTTGTGTACTGCGGTGCGTGGGGTTTAGGCGTAGGGAGGGGGGGGGGGTCAACCTTGGGAAGTAAAACTTTCAAGGAGGAGCGACCAGAGAACAAGGAGGATACCTCCTGGTTCGGGATATAAACCAAGAAGAAGAAGAGGAAGCTGGTTTAATAAATCTTCTTGGTTCGAAGGTTAGGCCAGGCCGTTGATTTTGGCAGTGTACGGTACGTTGCCCAGTTGACAGTTGCACTGTGCAATTTTTGCTTGGTGCAACCTATTTCTACACCCAGGTAGCCCATTGCACTACCTTTATAGTAGATTTCGTGGTACGGATGCCCCTTTGTTCCATTGCAAACTGTTTATTGAGAAGTTCCCATGGAAGAACTCAAGTAAGGAGAAACAAGTCTTTGTCATAAAGGTGTAAAATTTATGCAAATTGCATATGTATTAGTTAAAGGATGGGCGGAGCGAGTTTATGTGGATTTGGTACAGCCCCGCCCTCCCGAGGATTTTGTTGGCATCCCGAGGGCGGAGCCCGAGGGGTGCCAACAAAATCCGAGGGGGGTGCGGGCTGTACCAAATCCACATATACGAGCAATTCGCCCATCCTTTAACTGACTTAGAACATGGCCATATTTCCGAAGCAAAAGAAACACATTTTACACAATCATTTTTTTTAAAACTCATTCAAATGTATCTCATTTGTTTTCCTAGAAACCTGACCAACAACATTAGTCATTACAGCTTGTAGTACATCCTTTTGTCCTCATTCATGAATTGCAGCTGAGGCACTTTTCACAGCCTTGTGTAAAATATGCATAGCGGTTGCTTTCTTGTCAAGGTTTACAACACTTTCCTGGCCCCACAATGCCTTCTGTTTTTGGGTTGAAAAATTCTGGGTTGTCTGTTGAGACAGCAGATCCCGACCTGATCTCTAAAGAGTCGGTTGTGCTGTCTTTTGGAGACCAAGGCTTGGATATGTGGGCATTTCAACAGCCCGACCCGCTAGTGTACAAGCTGGAGCCGGCATGCCGGTGGATGATGCTCTGTTGAAGTAATTTTCTTGGCATTTCTGCCGGCCTGATCCCAGGCATGCCTGTTCCTGCCAGACGGCCCTGTCGATGTCCCTATCCCACCGCCCTGCCGGAGCATGTTGGTGCATTCTTTTCATGTGTATGCAGGGTTTTTTTCAAGTCTATGATTGAATGTGTTGATCATGTTAGATCCGTTGGCTAGACTTTGCTTTGTTTTGATGTATCGTTAATTGTTTGTAGTTTCTCCGTTACAGTTTTCTGTTTACATTATATCCTTACATTATATATGAAGCTCTTGTAAGAAACTTGTGATCACCATTCTGTTTCGCACTTCATTGCCCTGGGAATTTCCTTTGTTTATCGCTTTGAATAAAGATGTCCAGGAACATTGATTAATTTACTGTTTTTTTGTGTTGTTAATCCTTTTATTTGCATGTGAATGGTAGGCGTCTTGAGGTTAGTCTAATTTATGTGTTGGTTAGTACATGGGCGTCTCCCAGTTAAACTAATTTATTCGTTAGTTAGTACACCCCTGTCCCTTTGGGGACCACACTAAGTGGATTTAGTCACAAGAAATACAGGCCCCTGATTGGCTGAGGAAAGGTGGCCATGTTCTAAAACAAAGTTAATCATAATGTAGAAGCGGGCAACCTGGAATTTTGATGGGCAACCTAGCTGTCATCCTAGGTTGCCACTGGGCAACCTGCCTCAAAAAAAGTATTTTGTACACTGATTTGACAAACCAAGGAGTTTTAGCAGTATTTACACGTTTGCAAGAGCGAAAACTGTCAACCTTCTTTATATTTTGCACAAATGTGTTGTTTTGTTTTGTTTAGTCCATTTGTTAGTATGCAAATATGTAGTTTCTTATGGCAGTGGAGGCACTGTGCAGTTTCTTTATGTTATGATATAGAGGAGGGTACAGTGCAGTTTCTCTGTGTTTATATGCCAGAGGGGGCCGTGCAGTTTCTGTGTGTTCTGCCAGAGGGCATGAGGGCCCTGTGGGTAAAGTCTGCCATCTCTGAATGCCTTTACATGTCTATCTCTTTGTTAGGAGTATGGAAAAGGAGCACTGGTTCTTGGTCGAATTGCAGAAAATGAGGTCGGAGGGTGTGTTGGTGGACGTCACGCTGTGTGCCGAAGGAAAAGAGATCCCCTGTCACCGTTTGGTTCTCGCGGCCAACAGCGAGTATTTCAAGGTCATGTTCAACGGAAGCCACAGCGAGAGCAAGAAGGACAAGATAGAGATGGGAGGGGTGACTGCAGAGGCGCTTCAGCTCCTAGTCAACTACGCCTACACGTCCAAAGTCAACATCACTGAAGAAAATGCCCGGTCCCTGTTTCAAGCAGCGGACATGCTTCAGTTTAACCAGGTCTTTGGCAAATGCGAAGAGTTTCTGCGAATTGGCATGAGCGAAGAAACGTGCTTGGAAACGTGGTTGTTGGCTGACAGGTTGTCGCGTACGCGCTTAGCCGAGAGAGCGAAAAGTTGGGCGCTGAAATGGTTCGATATACAGTACACAACCAAGGAGTTTCTTCAACTTCCTTTCCACCTACTTAAAACGTACGTCTCAGACGAGGGCCTTTTTGCCGATGAGCAACAAATCTTGGAAGGAATCCTGCTTTGGGCAAGACACGATCTTAAGGAACGAGAAGAACACCTCAAGGAGCTGCTGAAGTGTGTGTGCTTCTCAAGTATGGACCAAGACTATCTCAAGAACATGATGAAGGAAGATGAAGTGTTGGCGGGTGTTCGTGGAATCAGGCATATGATGAGGAGCCAGACTCTGAATACAGTACCTCGCCTGATACTCCAGAAAAACATGTTAGTTATCGGTGGCGCCGAAGAAACCGAAACAACATTGACATTAAACGATAAAGTCCACCGACTTAAACTTGATTCCGAGTGCGTCAACGCGAATCCGCTGCCTAAACAATTCCAGGAAAGTCGTGGAATGGCGGCGTGTACCTTCTATAACAACGTAATTGTGACGGGCGGGGACAAATCCATGTCCCAAGCATGGAGGTACAAACCGCGTCAGAACGCGTGGGTCAAGCTGGCAAATCTTCGGACCAGAAGATACAACCACGGCATGGCAGTTTTGAGGGGTGAGCTGTATGTGGTTGGTGGCGTCAAGAATAGCAGGATTGATGATGATGATGAGAAGTGTATTCCCAATGTTGAGATATTCAACAAGAACAACCATTGGAGAATAACGGATCCACTACCGCTGGCTGTGAGCGATTTTGCCATAGCTGCCTGCCGCGGGAAGCTCTACGTGTTCGGCGGCGAGTCTGACGAGGACTATGCGACTAGCGGCATCCAGTGCTACCTCTGTAAAAATGAAAGCGTCCCGGACGCTCAGGACGCCATCCCTGACCATCCCGAACCCATCCCAGGCCGTCGGCCCGTCCCAACACAATTTAGACCGTCCATACACGGACGCCTCGGATGGCCTAGAAGAACGTCCCAGAACCGGGGACGGTCCCAAACCGTCCGGCGTAGGTACGGATGCCTTTATGGACGCCTTTTTTAATTAATACCATCATTGGCAGCGGACGTTGGGCTCGCACGGCGGGGTTTTAGTCAAATGCACATGCGCAAATTTTGAAGGCGGCGATTTACAAAATGACCGTTACCAGTTTACAGAACACTGTTCTCTGCGTTATGTCCGGATTTTGTGCCTATTTGTTTGATTGCGCGCACTTTTGGAGGATAGACCTCACTTATACAAGCCGCAACATGTTTCCACAACATCGTACAGAGTTTGGTTGTTACTCAAGCGACGGAATCGCTACCAATGGAGCTCCGTTCCTGTGGAAGAATTTGCGGGTTTTCGTGGCGGGTCAGGCCGCCGGAACAGCAGTAGAAAAATCACCGAGTGATCGCAATATCGTCAAAGCAGTTTTTCTGTTGAGGGACAGGTAAGTGAACGAGCATTTTATGCTGTCAGGACAGTCAGATGTTAGAAAAGAAGACAGTGTTAACAATTTTACAAAGAACAAAATGCCGACTCGATCTGTCGCCAAAGCGTGCCACCCTCCCCAGTCACGTAAGTTACGACGGAATGAAGGAAATTGAGGATGTTGTTCTGATACCGCCAAATAAAAAGACGCACTACAACATTGTAGATACATGTATACATCACCTGATGCTTTAATAAAGAATGATGATGCCGCAAAAATGTACAGGTAAGGTTCAATCTTACAAACTCTGAGACCACCGCCGCCAAGCCGGGCCCCGCAGTGTTTTGTTTGGCGTGCTGCCCTCCCCACACGCAACGAAATGTTTTGATATGACAGAATTAATGGACGCACAAGAATATTAAGAAATACACGTACATTATATATTTGTTTTAATAAAGAATTATCATTCCTTTAAAATGTGTGATTCTAAGACAATAGATTATAACTTGAAACCATTTTGCACGTACCCACCGTTCAACGTTTGCCTGCGGTCGCCACATGGTGAATCTGGGGCAAAGGTCGAATGAGCTTTCATCTTTGCTGCGTTGTTCAAGAACCCAAAGTTTTGTACGTCGCGGAGAATATTATGGAGAAAATCGTTGGATTTACGTTTGATTAAAATTTAGGTTCTAGCTTGTGGTTATTATGGCGGCCTGTGACAAGGACCACACGCAAAATACCGGTCGGTATGTGCGTTTTCATGTTGATTTATCTAAGCCATCCGTGACGGGACGCCGTCCAGAGCCCATCTGCGTCGTCGTAAAACCCGCTGGAAAAAGCGTCCGAACCCGTCCCAGAGCCCGTCCAGACCATCCCAGAGCCCATCCCAGAGCCCGTCCAGGCCATCCCAGAGCCCGTCCCAGAGCCCGTCCGTGTCGTCCACAAAGGCGTCCCACAGCCCGTCCCGGAACCCGTCCCATAGCCCATCCCTGACACCATCCCCGATGCCGTCCCGGACGCCGTCCTGGACCATCCAAGCGGCCAATTTGGACGGGTCCCGAGCCGTCCTGACCGTCCCTGGCCATCCGGGCCACTTTTTAAAAGGCGCTCATCGGCCACATAGGCCATCCCGAACGGGTGCCCGTCCCTGAAAGGATGCCATCCTGGATGGGCGTCCGGACCGTCCGGGATGCTTAAATTTTCACAGAGGCACGACCCAACCCTGTACAAAAAGTGGTCGTTGGACTTGTGGTTGCCAGAGGAAGTCAGTTGTCTAAGTGCGTGCACGGTTGGCTCCAAGATCTACTTGGTCGGTGGACAGTTACAGCGCGTGATGTGCTTCGATCCGGAGGAGGAGCGTGTCGAGGATCTGGCCTTCAGACTAGTCCCGTGGCACCACTGCAGCGCCACGGTGTGCGGGACAGAGATCTACATAACCGGCGGCATGGCGAGTGACGACACCCGTCCATGGTATAACGATGAAACCTTGGCCTACGTTCAGTGTTACAATGTGAAGACTGACACCATGGTCTTGACTAACGATATGCCAGAACCACTGTATGGACACTGGACTGTAACCATCAAAAAGTAGTTTACGGGCTGTTTTGCACTGTGTTACTGGGCGTGAGCATTGTTTCCATAGTACCTCTAGTTCAAGTAGTAGTTGACCTTGTAAGACCTGGAGGGGAATTTGACCTTGAGTTGACCTTGTTAAATTGACCTTGAGTTGACCTTGTATTGTAAGGCCTGAATGTAAAATTGACCTTGAGTTGACCTTGTAAGACCTGGATGTAATATTGACATTGAGTTGACCTTGTAAGACCTGGATGTAAAATTGACCTTGAGTACTAGTTGACCTTGTAAGACCTGGATGTAAAATTGACCTTCACCTTGAGTTGACCTTGCAAGACCAGGATGTGAAATTGACCTTGAGTTTACCTTTTAAGACAGCACTATTTTGGTAACTTGTATTTGTTTTTTTCAATTTTTCTGTACAACTTTCCTTTATGCTATTTTAATTTGTTGTTACTATCAGTTATTGCTACTTACTAATAGTTTGATTGCTACTTACTTGTATACAAGTATGTTTCTAATTTTGATATTTTTTCATTATGTCTGTTTTGTAACCTATACAAAATAGCTTTGAAACCACAATATGCAAGCTTATAAAATAGGTAGGCTGAGCTAACTGCACAGTATTCTATCAAAAACAACATCAAAGTGGTTGTATGAAAACTTTTATTGCCACAAAAAAATAAAAGTTGTCAATGTTAATCTGTATGTTGAGTTTAAAACATGGCAGGTAATTTACTTGTAGTTGTGGTGATATCGGTGTTCACCAAAGTAACCATTATGTTATACAGTACAAGACTTGTACATCATGTTTCATAACCTTAAACCACAAACTGAAATTCTCCAGATATGAGGTATGTTTGCTCTTGTTTTCAACAGCACAATTTTTCTTGGCTTTGAATCTCTTTGCAGTTACATCATAGGGGCTATTCATTCTTCATCAATGATGCATTAAGTTATACACCAATTGCTTCTTCTATATATACCACACTTGGTACACTATGCAAATCAAAGTTATGGTTTCTTTTACAGATCTGTATTGTTCACTATAGCTTTATAAAACTACATGTACCACCTCAGTGCAGTACATACCTGAACATATTTTCTATATGAAAAGAAAAGTAAACATAAAATATAAAATCCTGTCTGCATTACCTACAGCTGTGTTTTCCCCATCTACAGTACTGGTACTATCTTTAAAGGAATGCATGATTGGCAAAACCCCCTTTAGACCCCCTCCTGCCATCATCACTCTTTCATCTCCCCTTCTTCGTCCTCTTCTTCCACCCCTCGGATGTACAGAACGTTGTTACATCTGGGGAAATGAAGAAAAAAAAAACGTTACCATACATTCTCACATGCAAATGCAAGCAAGAGTTGAATTTACATGTCAGACACTAAGTTAAGTGAAAACAACATACAACACGGTGTATTCCGTATCGCCCGAGGTGTCGGATCGCCCGAAGGCCGGGCCGAGGGCGATGCAGAATACACCGTGCTGTATTCTATTTATATCATGCCCACCCAAGAAATCACGGCTTTCAATGCCAAATGAGCGAAAATTTGGTGTCCCTAAACCAAAAAAAATGCAACAACATCAATTCCGAAGTCCGGATCCTGTATTCGAATTTTCGAAAGCGGCGCACGCGTTTAGGGCGAAACGCGTTCGAATCGTTCTATGAAAGCCCAGTCGTAAACCAGGTCGTACCGTAAAGTTTGACCGGGTATGATATAAATTCATATACAACAGTTAAATTTACATCTAATGTTACTAGAATTGTCTACTGTAAAAAAACATTTGCTGTAGTAGTCTGTTTACTGAGGAAGACCAGAGGAACTGGTTGAAAGCTCTAGTGGAGAAAATTTACCTTGTGTTGGATCAAAAGTTTAACTTTAAACATCCTACATTTTTAATTGTGTTATCGGCTCTAGCCAGCTTGAAATGTTTTTCCGTCAGCCCAGGTTTGTGATGGCAATTGGGGAGAGGAGCGCCATAGTAGGCACGACACGACTCGCAATCTAGGGGGTCCGGGGAAAGGCTCCTCCGGGAAATTTTGGATTTTCATGCCTTAAAAAACACAATTTCCCGCATTTTGCGAGGCAAATCATGGAATTTTAATAGATGGTTGTCGGTGGTCCTTCTGATGTTAAAATTATTTTTACCCAAGATTTTTGGTGATTTTGTCTGTCAAGGTTGACGGATTGGTCTAAAATTTTTCCGTCAGGCGCTGCAAAGTTCCAGTAATTGACGGAAAAACAGATGCTGGCTAGAGCCCTGTGTGTTCTGTAAGAATGGACTCCAGTGTAGCCATGTTTTCTCCATAGACTACACAACGAACATCCATGTCATCAGCTGTTCTACCTCCCCTCCCAAACACACCACAGCAAACTCTACTGCTGGGTTGTCCCTTGAACGAAGAGGATACTGCAAGTCGTGCGCATTGGTTTTATTTTCATGGCAACCTCACCAAAGCAAAATCATGATACAGTGAATATACATTTTCGTTGCATTATTACTGTACTACAGATACACTGTTTCAACCTTGGATGGAAAACCTCCTTTTCCCTCCTGTGAAATTAAGTTCCACGAAAACGAATGAATTTGCAGTAGTCAGCAAGGTTATGTGCAACAATTATCCACCTAGCTCTTGTATCTGTTTATTTTGCATTTCAAAGTCATAGTGTCGTACATGTATCTTTTCAGGCCTTCATAACCATGAACAGGAAGTCTGGAATGTTAAGGGTGAAAGGTTAAAGTTCATGTTGTGAGTCTGACCTGATGAGCACCTCCCCCAGGTTGCCTGCCAGAGCCCCGTCGATGTACTCTTCTGTGTTGGCCAACTGGGGAGGAAAAACAACACAACGGGTTACACTCACTGTCAGATAGTTAGATGTGCAAAGTTTAGGTGTAACATAGCCAGCTGATGGCATACAGCGTGCCTGCAAAGCTGGTGTGTTACATCGAAAGGGTGATTATACCGGCAATACAGATACAGACACAACAGGTTACCCTTACACTCACTGTCAACCATGCTGTGGCCCAACTGCCCTAATGGTAATGCAACCCCTCTGCTTCGCCATATGGATCGAATTCCGTGATCAGCACGGTTGTTACCTTCATGTACAGAGGTACATGTTTGTTTGTCTGTCATACCCAACCTTTACACATCTAAGTTAACTGCAAACGTTGTTCAAAGCTATCTAGTGAGGATGCCCCAACTGCACTTGGTGGGAGCGAGTTCCACTCTATCAGTTATCTACTAGTAAATGGATACATCTTGTACCCAGCAGACTGAGGGTTAATACCTGTAGGTTCATGTATCCGTCGACTGACACCAGATAACCCTTGTACTCCATGCCCCCCACATCTTGTACCCAGCAGACTGAGGGTTAATACCTGTAGGTTCATGTAGCCGTCGACTGACACCAGATAACCCTTGTACTCCATCCCCCCCACACATTGTACCCAGCAGACTGAGGGTTAATACCTGTAGGTTCATGTAGCCGTCGACTGACACCAGATAACCCTTGTACTCCATCCCCCCCACACATTGTACCCAGCAGACTGAGGGTTAATACCTGTAGGTTCATGTAGCCGTCGACTGACACCAGATAACCCTTGTACTCCATCCCCCCCACACATTGTACCCAGCAGACTGAGGGTTAATACCTGTAGATTCATGTAGCCGTCCACTGACACCAGATAACCCTTGTACTCCATCCCCCCCACACATTGTACCCAGCAGACTGAGGGTTAATACCTGTAGGTTCATGTATCCGTCGACTGACACCAGATAACCCTTGTACTCCATCCCCCACTTCAGTTTCACCATCACAGGTTTGCCTGTCAGCCCGTTCAGGAACGGCTTGGGGTTCAGCGGGAGGGTCTGGAACACAAGGTTTGGACATAAGTATGCGGCAAATCTTGAAATGCTTGCAAATTCATAATACCACGAAGTTCATCATCATCATCAGTCAGCTGCTTTACAGGCAACTGTATGTTACCGGTAGCATGATTAAATCGCTTTACGGACACTGCCCTAACATCCAGTCGGCCCTGGTAAAGTCAAGGATGGTAAAGTTTGGTGGGGGCCTGTATGCCCTTTTCCGTAGAGTGTAATCGGCCGTTTTAATTCTACGTAGAGCGTAGACGGACCGCTCTAATTCAACGTAGAGCGTAATCGGTGCATTTTGCATAGAGCGTAATTCGCCGTTTTATTTCACGTAATGCGTTGTAGCTCCCCAGAATTTATCGTAAAGCGTAATGGGGGAGGCTTCTTGAATTCAGCGTAATACGTAGCCGGCTCTCAGAATTTAGCGTAGAGCATTGTCGGGACCCGCCCCCTCCCATGTAGGCCCTCTTTGGTGATACACAGACTAGTTTCTTCCAAAGTTACGAAACACACATACTGTCCTACAGAATTGTTTCGAGTACTGTAGAGTAGAGTTGTTTCAATAAAAAATATTTGCAAACTGAAAACACTGTGAAACCACCTTTCCAGCCCTACTAGTACTACTGTGAAATTATGTCCCTGCAAAAATAAATCAATTGACAGTATCACATTTATATATTGGAACATTCTATTCTCAATATGGGTAACTAGCATTTTTCTTATGTGTATATCTCATTATAGTTTTCATCTTGATTCTGAGCATCCTTTGTTTTCACCATAAAAATATGCCCCCCACCCCCATTTTGGTAACATGAAAAACGCAGTTCATTATTAGCGCCCGTCCAACCAATAAACTACATATTCTTGACAAAGCTTCTGTTCCTTACATAGTATTTCACAAAGTAATGGTTCAAAAATGCTGGTTACTTACCGACATTCTGCCTAAATTTGATGAAATTTGGGTCAACAAAATGTGAAGAGGCCGCCACGCGAGTCGAAAAGGCTTGTGGGTAATTTACGTCAGACGAGCGTATGGATGAAGCCATTACGACATTTGGGTAGTTAAAATGGACTTCATTTACTTGTCTTAAGTTTTAATATAAAACATAAATGGATGAAACATTGTCAAAACTTTACCCATCACCAAGTTTTATTCCGAAAATTATCATTTTTATATCATATTTATATAGATTTCTCAATTCAAGATAATATTCTCCATTGCAAAATATTTTACCGCTTAAAAATCACACCTTCACGGCAAATGAACGATTCCATGACGTCACTCACGTGATCATTGCTAAGTCGCCATTTTGGGGAGGAGAGGAAAAATCAGGGGATGAACTGGGCCGTTTGACTTAAATTTAAACGTTTTAACTAAGGTTTCTGCAACTGTAACTTCTTAGTCAAGATGTTCGTCATATGCGGACCAAAGCTGTCCATTTGCGGCTTCATTATCAGCATCTGGGCCATTATAATGATGGTAAGAAGCCTAAAAAATTGTCATGCATTTTTTTTCACCTTGATAAAAATGTCATTCACTTTTAAAACTATAAGATGAAACCTACATAATTTCATGTCCTTTTCCACAGGGTTTGATGGGAGTGTTCTTCCTGATCAAGAGTCCGTTGCTTCTAGAAGACATCGGCCCAGCCACAGACGACGACTGGAAAGAGTAGGTTCTCTTTAAAAATATTTATGATTACATGTATATGAAATACCACCTGCAGATATAATTTGTATCACTATAATAAACTTCTCTGGCATGACGTTAGGTTAGTATTACATACACTGCACATTTCTTCCTTGTTTGTTTTTGCAACGAGGTCTCTCATAGTAGAGTGGAACTCGCTGCCTCCAAGGACAGTTGGGGCATCATCACTAGATTGTAGCTGCAGCTTTAAAGGAAAGCAACACAAAATTTCAAATTTATAATTTTCCCGTAGTCTACACATTAAAAAGTTGACATATCTCAATTTTTACATTAGTCCACCAATTAATTACCCTGTGCACGTGTTTGAACTTCGCACTCTCCTAGCTCGCCCGCCGCGATGGCAATGATTTATGCTTTGCTCTGACGTCTCCGTTCCAAACCCGCTTATTTGCATATTGGCAGTGCCACTGGGAGATCACTGGACTGTGATATGCAAATAAGCGGCTTCAGAACGAAGACGTCAGAGCAAAGCATTAATCATTGCTATCGCGGCGGGCGAGCTAGGAGAGCGCGAAGTTCAAACTCGTGCACAGGGTAATTATTTGGTGGACTAATGTAAAAATTGAAATATATCAACTTTTTAATGTGTAGACTACTGGAAAATAATGAATTTGAAATTTTGTGTTGCTTTCCTTTAAACAGTGCCTACAGTTACTAGTAGTTGTGCAAAGGTTCAGTGTAACAAGTCATTCGGTGCAATGTAGCCAGCTGTCGCTACGCCGCGTGCCTGCGAAGCTGATGTGTTACGCCAAAGGGCTGTTACACCAGCTATACAGATACAGATACCATGCAATTGTTTTTTCTTGTCATTTTACAACTTGTTCCCTCCTTCCCACAGTCGAAAGAAGATCGACGCGATATTCCAGCAGAGTGCGTACAACTGCTGGGTGGTGGCGGGCGTTTACGTGTTCCTGGGTCTCTTCAGCTACTTCCAGATGAGGATGAACAGCAGACAGCAGTATGTCGTCACGTGAAAACATGGCGGCCGCGAAAATAGATACGTTATACGCAACTTGTTTTTTTTTTTACAGTAGAATCTTAGTTATTAAGAATTGGTTGTTACAAAAAGTATGAAAATTGAGGAGGCCAGAGCATGTAACTATGCTAATAGCTTGGAAGAAAACAAAGTGAGAGTGGATACTTACTTATGAAGTATGTGGATATTGTGGAAGGTGTTCAGTGTGCGAAATACTAGGTTGCCCAGTTGTGCCGTGCAACCATATTTTGCTTGGTGCAACCTATTTTTACACCCAGGTAGCTCAGTGCACTACCTAAATTTTGTGGTAAGGATGCCCCTTTCTTCCATTGGGAACTGTTTATTGAGAAGTTCCCATGGAAGAGCTCATCACTTCACGTAAGGGGAAACAACTCTGTGTCAGAAATGTATAAATTCACAGTTGTATTCTAACAAAGTTAATCATAATGTAGAGTTTGAATTTGGGGCAACCTGGAATTTTGATGGGCAACCTAGCTTTCATCCTAGGTTGCCACTGGGCAACCTGGATCAAAAAAGTATTTCGTACACTGGTGTTATTTTAATTGTCAATTTACAACTGGCATTTTCTGTCGTGGATTATTCAAATTCTGACCACAACGAGTTATTTAGAGATTTGATGTGGGTACAAAATGTACGTATACTATGATATGAGGTTTAGGGTATGTTTCAGTACTATATAAATGGTTCCAAAATCCAGCTCTGGAAAAGGAGTTTTCCATTTTCTGTGGCACTATTATATTAGTGCTGTATTAATATAAGTGTGATAAATTATCATGTGCATCTCAGTACAAAAGGGAAGGACTGAGCTTTTGGTAATAAAATGGTGAATTGTACATGTGATGTTTCCTTCCAAAGTAATTATGATATGATAATGTTTGGGAAAAAGAATTCCTGTATTCTGAATTTCATTTGCTTGTATCATTTGTATGAAATGGATTGTAAGTACTAGTAGTTCAGCATACAAAACTGAAGATAGGTTCAAATGCAGAATGGTAATGTGTAAAAAGTGCAGAAGCTAGTAGAATTATACAGTGCAAGTCAGTTATATAAAGAGTATGGTGTATTGTGAACCATATATACGTTATAATATGATAAAATGTCAGGTAAGATGAAGTCACACTCAACATGGATGTCCATTCAGTTCTATATAATCATTCAGTTGTGATATCTAGTACAGTATAAGTGTGAAAAAAAGGAAGACTGTATCCATGTTTCTATAACAATTGCTGTACATTGTTGGTGGTGAACTTGTAACATTTGTAGTGTACGTGCTATGAGAAACAATGCTGCAACAAGAAATCAGATAGTTCAGACTTCTCGGAAGTGTTCTGTGACCTTCAAGTTCGCCCATTTCCTGTGTTTGACCTTGTGAATTCTGCCTGTCAATCTCTCCTCACCCACGTGCTGTCAACCTACTCTCAAGTTCAGCTCATTTCTTGTGTCTGACCTTTTGACCTGTCATTCTGCCTGTCAGTCTTCTCCCCACCCTATACCCAGAACACTTGAAATGGACTGTTCAACTTATGTTCTTGAAATACAAATGCATCAGTTCACTGTGTTTATATATAGTACAATGTAGTTGGCACAAGTTACTCTATGTGTAACCTACAATATCTGAAAAATATTCCAGAATATTGAGAAAAGCTATCTAAAAATGTCGTGACAAAAATGATGTGTTGGTGAAACCATTACAACAATGTGCTGATGACTGAAATAAAAGCCCTTGTGAGTTATGTACATGTACAGTGCGCCCAATACAAGTGCAATACAACTTGTTCACTATACCACTCGGAAAGTGTTGCGTCTCTTATTCACATGGTGGAAAGACTCTAACTCTATTTATAATCATTACAAGGTAGCAACGAAATAAACAAATGTATACAACAGGCGACACTTTAAATCCGGAACAACACTTCAAATCCGGACAACTTTGATTATTAAGACATAATCATAAGTGTGAGAAGGAAACTTAATATTCTAGATTATCACATACTACATGATAACAATTACGTCTACTAGGTAACATTGGTAGGTCCCGGTGGACTAGGTCAGTTCTGCAGAATTCTGCATCGGAGCGCAATTTAAAGTGTTGTTCCGGATTTAAAGTGTTGTTCCGGATTTAAAGTGTCGCCTGTTATACTAAACATCATAGCAAGATATTCATGAATATCTTTGTCAATATACCGAGCACCAAACCCAAAGGTGGTCTCTTATAATTATATGAGTACGCAAAATGTAGATGATTTTTTCTTTCCTGATGTGGTCATTGGAATGTCTTTTGAAGAAGTCTTTTTGCTAGAACTGTTGTCCTCCCCTTCTAGTCCTTTGCCTTTGTCCCCACTTGTCTTCTCTTGCTCGCTAGTGTTGGCCGTTTTTACTGCTTCACCGGAATGTGTTGGTGTTTGTTGAGTTTCTTCTTCGATGACGTCCGTGTTCCCAGGCGGCAGGGCGACACGCTTGGTCCCGTCTTCGGGAATCGTGGAGAGGCGCCGGTTGGGGTGGACCACATCGCTCCGTCCGTTAGAAGAGTCTGTTTCCTGCAGAAGAAATGGTAGACTCACTTTTGAAATCACAGAAATCGGAGATTCTAAACCTCGGAAGCTTTTGTGAATTTCTTGTTCTGTTCATTGTGAATTTCTCTCTTTAAGATGCTTATGTATTTTCCCACTGGCACCCTGCAGGCAACGGCAATTTTACTTATGGCTCTCTGCCAGCTTCTGTGACCCCATTTCCTGCGTCTGACCTTTTGTGGTCTGTAGTGAGGCAATGGCAATGCCCCACCCACGTGCTGTCAAGTACGCAACACATATCTCCACCATACGTATATACATTCTTAGTGGAACATCTTTAATCATCTAAATTACATTTAAATTGTACCTGAATGGAATTCTGGACTTTCTCTTTGCCATCTTCGTCTTCTTCTTCCTCTTCTTCTTCTTCTTCTTCTACTACGTGAGGCTGGTTTGGGGCCGCAAATGGTGACTTACTAACCCAAGGTGTGTCCTTCCGCCTCCTGGCCTGTCTTGCAGCGTCATCGCCTGCACAAAGTGTCCGAACATATAACATATAACAATTCATTTTAGCAAACTATCACTGCACGAAACGTTTGATTTACCAATGGTAGTAAATGCCAGTAAAGTCGGTTAATGTTTACTTTGTAAACAGTACCAGACTTGACAATGGTGGTAAATAAAATTCAAGTCCGGTAATTTCGGACTTAAGAATGGTAGTAAATGAATACGTTTATGAAGATTAGACATCCAGGTAGATAATAATGGTAGAAACAAATGAATCCATACTACTGGACAATGTTTGAAGTATATTCAGACGTATGGATTCATTTGTTTCTACTATTGGTAGTAAATGAAATAACTGGACTTGACTTTTATTTACTACCATTGGTAGATCCAACTTTTGGTGCAGTGCAGCAAACGCCAAAGCCAACTGTTCTGAACACACTATCATCTTGAAAACAAGTATGTGTTGATATGCTACAAATATACATCAAATTGACATTAAAATGAAATGCGACTTGAATTTTAAAATCAAACTTATACCTCAAAACGGTTAATCAAACCAAATCGAATAATATAATAATAATAATGTAATATTAGTTTTCAACATCTAAAAATTGTGTTTTGAAATTGATAAGATATTCTATTGTGGTACAACAAAAACAACATTATATTTATTACATGTAACAAGCACAACTTACTTTTGGCAGAGAACTCTTTGATCTTGGTGACGAGGTCTTCTCTCCCAGCCGTCTTCATCCCTTCTTCAAGTTTACTCAAGTTTTTTGGAGGCTCAATTTTCCCGTGATCCTCTAGGACCTCAAATAATTCAAACGGACTCGCCACCTTCTCTAATATGCCCTCCCCCACGTCTTCCTTGAACATGAACTTGATAATCTCCAGGTCGTCTTCCGTCATTTCTTTGCCCAATTCGCACAGAAGTGCCTTATACGGTGTTGGGTTGTCATCACTTGGTTGGTCTGTCCGCCATTTTGGATCGTCTTTGAAGGTGACCGCCATCTTGTTCACCTTGAAGTCCAGGAGGAGTTTCTTCCGATGATTTTTATAAGTTTTCCAGCAGGGCTAGCCCAGTGTTTTCCTTTGCTCTAGTTCACCTTCAATCAGTTGTCAATATGTGACAACTATGTCCTTTGGACGACATCTCTAACTAAATACTTCAGCTCTGCTAGTTGCTTTTCCTCCAGCTCATCCGAAAGTTCATCGGCCAAAAACTAACTACACGTAGTCCTCAAAATCACTGCCAACATCGTTGTGAAACTGCAACGCTCTGTCCTTTCATGGTGTTAAAAGATGATGGCCACCGAAAACGACAGAACAAGACCTCCGCCTGCAAAAATCGTGGACAAAGGAATGCGTCAGCTACTTGAAATTAAGCCATGTGAACTAACGAGATTAAATCGCCCTTTCTTAGACTTTGGACAGATTCCGACTGGCAACCTTTGTTGGGAGTGTGGGGACTTTGGACAAAGGCTACTGGTACTGTGCAGTTACACATTCCTTTGTACCGGATGAGAGAAGCTTAACCCAGCCGAAAAAGGACGAACAACATTATCCTGACGACATATCCTTCTCCATTTTAGACTTGAATAAATCTAAAGATAGGACGTTTACTGTTAACGTTAATGACAAATTTGGTGTAAGAAACATTTTTTCCCCGTTACGCATGCATGTTTCTGTAGTTTCCGCTCCGACTATTTGCTATGTGTGGGTCAAGGGGCGAAGTCCAACAGAAGAGAAATAAAAGGCAACGTACGTCCATTTTAGATCCCATGCTTTGAACGATGTTTGGCATAAGCCTTACTCATTCAAGCATCCTGTCCACCCTTATACTCTTCATATTCACCTAGAAAACTTTAAAACTCGGCAGCAGATTCCTTTTACGCAGATTGCACATATAGTACAAGTTTGTACTACATTGTTATTACGATTCATGTTTATTATAAGCTACCGTAGAATACAGCACACGCTGAACTACGCAGAGGTATTTGTTAAAGTTATAAAAGTTATATAGTCAACAAGATTCCTCCACTGGTATGGTACGTGAGGAATGAGACGGTAACTTAAATTGAGGACATTCTGGGGACAGTCGTGGAAATGTCGTACAAAATTCGTGACGGAAAATGTCGTCACAGATTCTTGTCGGCGGCCGATACTTTTTGTCAATTGCTAAAATCTTACGACGAAAAACCAACCGTACGACGTATGCAACAACTTTAATAACACGACAAACGCACGACATAGTTCAATTCATGTGTACATCATTTTACTACACATTATTTTGTATATCTCGATCGTTCAAAAACAAGCAGTTATATCTACCTTATTTGTTCTCGGAGGTAAATTTTCTCCTTATTTCCTCCACCGCACGCATGCAAGGACTAAACTAAACCTAGCAACATTGTGTAAACAGTCGGTAACATGCCTTTACTAAGCAACCATAAAAACACGTCAGGCCTGTTCAAATACACGGGCAATGTACAGAGATTTATACTGTTAAAGGAGGGGGCTGTTTGAATGGTTGATTAAGTTAGAACGGAAAACAAACGAATAAAGTGAGTTCAAGAGGCTTGGTGTATGTGTACGAGACGACAGGCTAATTTACATAAGGGAACAGCAACACTTGTTTAATAACACGAACGTAAACCACGGTAGCACGATAGACAGATGGTGACTGTCAATCACAATTAGCAGTTCAACCAATAAGAGAATGGCAATTAGCGGTTCGACCAATTGCAATGAGAGAGTGGCAGCATGTCCGCCATGTGTTTGCCTTCAAAGTTTATTATTTTGTTTGGTCAAACGGTTGGCACGGGTCATGTGATAGACGATATATACACATAATAAACATCTAGATTTTGTTCATAAGTTCCAAAAACCGGAAGTTCTGCTGCAGTACCAACGAATGCCCCCAGGACACAAAACGCATTTATTTGAAAGGTCTAAATTTAACCACATACCACATTTCATAGCAATCAACCCATATCACCTTAGTTATGCTGTCCAACCACAAACATGCACACCGTTACACTGCTACAAAGGCCCCGTTCAAACGAAATCACTTTGAGTGCGATTCGGGTAAACCACATTCCTCACATCTGGTCCACGTGCTACACGTTCCTTCTAAACCGTGCCCGAGAACGATTCACCTAAACTACATTCATTGTTGTTTGATGAAAACACGCAAGGTGGCGTCTTGCCAATGTTAGAGGTTAGGGGTGAAAGTGCATCCTGCCCTAGAAGTTGTCGTGTTTTTCTTATGTGTAATCGCTTGCAATCGGCTCAGAGGAGTACGAAGGAGACGCAGTCTACGGGTGGCCCTTGCAAGAATTCGTTGCCGACGCCGCCGCTTGTTATTTGCGGACCCCGAGGTCAATGACCGGGTTAATATGCAAAGTAAACCTGATGAAAGCGCATCGGCGCGTTCAGACGCAAATCGCGATCTAGTCAAGGCGGTTTGAAACCACCTCCAGATGTGGTTTGGGATCGAGGCGCTTTCAATGCGATTCGGAGCGTTCATTTATTTATTTATTTCTGTCATTTTTATACAGGGTAGCCCAATTAAGTGCATTGCACTTCTTTTCAATGGGGCCCTGTTTTACACAACAAAAACACAACAGTCACATACAAACAGTAAGAATTGGCATACAATAAATAATGATAATGGCAATAATAATAAAGAAAAAAAACAGTAACTAACCAATAACAATAATAATCAATGATAATAACAAAAGTACAAATTTCAGATGGAGCCACATGAATCCAGAATCCGGCCAAACCACATCGAAACTGCTTTGAGCGATTTCGTTTGAACGGGGTCAAACGCTAACAAAAACCTTGTATTTTCAATATGCAAATATGGGTGTTATCTTTTCTAAAACCGACAGGCGGCGCACATAGCTGTACCCAGAAACTTGAGGCGCTGTCCGGTAATACTAGTACTACCAACGGGACCGATCGTTTATCTCTACGTACATGGTCATATCTCTCACCACATATCCTGATTAACACACCATCCCCTCTCAAAAATGCACCATCCCGCAATTGCCGTTCTTTACTATTTGAGAAATTCCCTTTTAATCTTCAAGTGATTTTTTTTTTTTTTATTCCAACATTTCATGACATGACGTGGTGACGACAAACTCAAGTTTTTTCCAACTTATTTAATGCCGCCACCAACACAGGGGACAAATACAGGACAGGACAATGCTCATTTTCACCTGAGCGAAGTGAGGAAAGTCGTGTAAAGTGCCTTTCCCAAGGGCACAAGGTCGGTGGCATGTCAGGACTCGAACCCGGGACCTCTTGGTTCTGAGTCGAGTGCTCTGCAGTTGCGCCACGCGGCCCCACCTCAAGTGATTGCACCCTAACTCTGTTTTGATGCCGTTGAACGCCCCCAATGCCATGACCAAAATATAAAAATTAAAGCCCTAAGGCCATGTAGATTTGATTATATGGATGGCATCCTAAGAACACCCCAAAACTCGTGCGAGCGTGCGAAAAAAACAGTTGCCTTCATTATGAAATCTCCGTGGTCAGGAAGGTTGAACAAATGACTGAACACACAGAACATGGTATACTAAACAATAAATCCTTTACTTTTGAAACGTAAGCAAGGTGAGAGAATTAATGGTTGTGTATAAGAAAATCCCAATATCCTATTTTATTACTTTTGTTCTTTCACATCTGGAAGACTTGGTGGTACAAGCAAGTTGTAATTTGAGCCCTGCTTTCTTCCTCTAGCATCTTCTTCTTTTCCTTTCGACCTCTGTCATCCTTCAAGTAACTAAAGAACAGTATAGTCGCAAACTTTCTTCTTCTTTTTTTGAGACGGACGAAAATTGATGCGCGCACGTAATTGATGCATCCATGTAATTAAGTCAGTATGGCCTAACATACCATCGGCTCGAGTTAAAGGCCTATCTTATTCAGAACCGTGCCTATGTAGTTCTATGCCTAGTTTCTATGGTTAGGGTTAGGATCAGGCACGGTTCTGGCTAGTCTCCGCGTATACAAGAACGTAGATTTACCCCAGGCACGGTTCTGGATACGCGTGTACTGTCCAGAACCGTGATTGAGCATGGTTCTGGATAAAGCACGGTTTTGAATACAACACGGCCTTTTTAAGTGTAAGACGATACCTACCCTTACCGCGTCACCCCCGTGCCAGTTGCGCAACTTGTCAATCCCTCCCAGCTATATATAAGGCACGAAGGCACCGCTGGGTAAATTGTAACAGCCGCCCGTCGGAATCTGGAGATAAATATAGAATTGTAAGCCCGTGGATGCGTGTTGTCTGTGTAGGCGGCTATGTTAGGTTGACTTCCGACATCATACGACTCTTATAAAGTGAGTACTGTAGTTGAGTTATAAACCTTGTAGTGTTGTTGTTTTGTGGTTTATTTTGTTGTTGTACGTTGAATTATACAGAAATGAAGCTTGTAAAGGCTTTATTTACGACGACTTTCCTTGCTTCTTTGGTGATCCACGATTCGGGAACCGCATGTTGAAGGAAGCGTGGTCACAGTATCTTGTAGTGCGTCACCGCAATGTGCCATGATTTTGCGGCTACGACAAGGCTCCTTTGCTGCAGCTGCGAATTAATTAAATCAACGTTTTAGCTCCTTCATTGGCTACTGGAACAGACAGGTTTAGTGTGATTGGTACGACAGCTGAATGTGGTTTTAGCATCGGACTGTGATATGTTTTCCGACGCTATGATCACACCGAACACCCACGCACGGAGGGGGAGGGGGGTTGAAAGTGGGAGGGGGGTGTAACATCTCCAGTAGATGACGATAGTGAGTATTTTCGTCTTTCCCATCGAGGAGAGTTGGATTCATTAAAACTTTGATATGACCACAGAGCATTGGAGCTGAGCTAAAATATCTGTCTGTTGTTCACTTTTCTTCGTGTCTCAATATACTTGTATCTCTTCTAACCCGTCTCGGCAGAGGTTGAACATGTCTACAGACGAAGAAATGCCGCTGCAGGACAAGCTGTGCGCGCAGTGTGGCGCTGCAGCGGAGCAACGGTGTGGCAGGTACAGTACCTTACTACCCATTTTACACAGCAATCACAACCTAACTCTATCAAAAGGATGGATTTAATCAAGGAGCTTCCATCGATTTAATTGTGCATTTGGTCTTTGATCTTCCACCTAAGAATAACAAAACCATGCAATTGCGAACCTAGAATAAATGTGTTCCTCAGCTGTATTCCTCCTCTGGTGTGACGTCATATGGTTTGACGTCATAACTTTTAGGTAACGCCGCCATGTTGGTAGATTCAAGATGGCGGCAGATGTTTATAAAATGAACAGGCAGGGGATTGGGTCTATATAAAGAATTATTCGTAAGTTCAAATGTACGTACCTATTCCCAAATAAGGACTTCCCTTTAAAATATAATCAACCAATATGGCGGACGCTGAATGACGTCATAGTCACGTGACTGCAAACCCTCCTCTGCCCATTTTGCAGATGTCTGTCAGTATATTACTGCTCACGTGACCACCAGAAGGAACACTGGAAGGCGCACAGACTGGACTGTAAACCGTACAAGATAGAGACAACAGACGACAAAGGTGAGACATGCTATTTTATTTCCCGATTCCGAATATGTGAAGAGAAGTAATGATTTTTTTATCTTTGCTTCCCCCTTCTATATTTTTCGGTCAAGACTAAATGATGTGGAATTTGGTACGAGGATAGCTTGTGCCAAATGTAAGTTTTTATTTCGAACTGAACAGGTCTGTCCCTGGTGCTGAATGTGCCTTCCTCCTCCCTTCCTCCTCTCTCTCTCTGTCTTTCTCTGTCTCTCTCTCTCTCTGTCTCTCTCTGTCTCTCTTCGTCTCTCTCTGTCTCTCTCTCTCCGTCTCTCTCTCTCTCTCTCTCTCTCTCTCTGTCTCTCAAGTTTATGCCAACTATATCATGAAAACGACGCAAGACAATGTTATAACCACAATCACACTTCTTTATTCGAACGTTATTGTGTGCTTTGGGTGGAAGTAAGTACACAGTTCATGCACACGTTAGAGAAATTATTTAAAAAAACGTCACATTTTTTCAGGAGAAAAACTAACTGTGCCATATTTCTATATATTCCGAGCCCATGTTGTATAAAGGTAACTTGCAACCCCCCCCCCCCCCCCTTATCAGGTGGTATCGTATCAGGTGTGATCAGGTGATCAAACATCACTACCGGTCGAAACTCTGCTATCGCCCCTCCCGCGCCAATCGCGTCACCTTAATTCCAACGCATACAAGCCATTAACATTCAACAAGGATTGTTACAAATATTCATACTTTCCACAAACTGTGAGAGACTGGAACAGTCTACCACAAGCAATCACAGATACAGCAGAACCCAAGAAGTTCAAGGAGGCTGTTCTTCAACATCTAAGACAGCAATAGCGCAGCGCACTCCCCCTGCACGTTTGGCCCCAACTGAGGGGCGTTGTGCAGTACAAGATCAAGATCAAGATCAAGCAGGTGTGCTCAGGGCATGGGAAAGCATGATGGGCGTTGGCGGGTACATTGCCGCGGACACCCTGGTGCCAACACGTGCATTCGGCCACGCAGTAAGCATGCCTGCCGCAGCTTGTACGCCTGCCGCCTCTGCTGCCTGCTGCTCCACCCGAGCCTTCTCGGACGCCTTATCGCAAGACTTTCTCCTCTCGCGAGACTTCCTCCTCTTCCTGCCTCCCGACTTGCGGGCCTTCCCCACCTGCTGAGCCTCCCTGACCTTCGGCTTGGCTCCCTGGGACAAAAACCCTTGCTTGAACCCTCCGAAGGTTTCCTTTGATGCCCCTCCCTTGTTCCTGGTATCTCTCTTGTTAGTCGAAGGCTGTTCAGCGCGAGCTTGCGGAGACAGTAAAGTGGTAGGCGCCGAAGAGCTTTGACGGGGCTCCGGCTTGGCCGGACCAGCTACTTGAGATGTAGACGGCTTGGTCTGCTTTGGATGAGGGACGTTTCCCGTAGGCCTATTCAGTACGACGTCTGCCTGACGCTTCTTCGCCTTCTTGTCAGAGTCAGGTCCGCCACTCTTCCCTTTCTTTTCCGTTGTTTTCAGGCTGACATTTTGCCCTTTAACAAAAAAGTACTAAACATTTGAAACATCATTTTAGCTCCAGTGTCTTTCAAAGCTTAAGAAACAAATTTTACTTTTTAAGACCATACCTCCATTTGGTTCCATGTATCATGTGTTTTCTACAACGTATAGGAAATATTGGTTCTAGAATAAAACTTTAATATATTAAGTATATATATATATATATATATATATATATATATATATATATATATATATATATATACTGTAAATATACTGTAAATATATACTGTAAATATATAGTATATTAAATTATAGTATATTAAATTTCCATACTTACGCTATAGTATATTAAATTTCCAACACCTTTTAAACTTAATGGCTATGAAATGCCCTGAAAACAACCGCATTTAATTGTTTTCACACTGGTGCACCACCGCGTTTTCTTACATTTTATATCGACATCACCGTAAGTGTTCCACGATGACTACAGCGAGAAAAGTTCTAGAACAAACGTTCAGTTTCGCGCGTTGTTACTTGTAAACAGTGTATCCCCTGTCCCCTCTATGTCAGAAACTGATAAATAGAATGCCAGAGCACTAGTTACAGTACTAATATATCTCTTACGTGTTAAAACATAAGAAACGTCGGGTTTATTCTGTTGTTGTTTTTTTTAAATTACAACATGCAAAGGAAAGTACAATACGTAGCGGTGACGCACTCAAGCAATATGCTTATATTCACGTCACCACTGGACTTGAAATAAAAATTACATCACAAGACAAAGCTTAAGAAAAGTCACATGGGTATCGTCCAGATAACAAGTAAACAGAGTTAAGCTATTGAAATATTATAAACTAATACAGAACTATAAGTTTATTCTGTTACATGTATTGTCAATCGTCGTCTCATCTCGGGAGCAACTCGGTATCCAACGTTTTGAGTAAAAGTATCGAACACCTTTGCAAGACTGCTTCCCTGACGTTCTTAGAACGTTTCCCTCTGAGAATGGACCCCCCCCCGTTCGTGAGAAGGTGTCAAATTTCACTTACCTTGTCTCAGCAGGAAGTTCACTGACTTCGTCATGACTCTCTGTAGCAACCCGGTCGTCAATAACATCAAACCGATCATTTTTGAACTCGAAGTAACTCGAATTTCGAGAAAAAAACTGTCAAAATCAAGCAGAAAATCAAAATGCGTCCGCACTTGGTTCACTGTGAACTGACATGAAAAAATCTGGTTATGACGTCATAAACAAGGCGCAGATTTTCGTCGCAAAGCCTTCCCCTGTTACGAAAGGTCACGTGGTTATCGCGTCACGTGACATATTGTGATCAAACAAAAGTCCAGTTAAGATCGCTGAATCATGCGGCTTTCATTGTGACGAACACTGATTTCTTTCCACCTTCCAGCGTCTGTATCCCTGGATTCATAACGACATATATATATATTTACGGTATCCTATGCCATTGCGCACCCACTATGAGTGAGGGAAGGAAGGAAAGAAGAAAAATTAAAGCGTCCGAATCCTGGTTCATTGTTCATTTACTTTATTTGCCTTCATGCTATTTTCTGGCTCTTTGGCGTGGGTTGCGTATATTTTATATTGTATTAATTAATGTATTACATAACTCAGTAAGGGCGCGGTTACATCCATCGTACGATCGCCGTACGATTGCAAACTGAGGGTGTTCTTGGGATAGTTGTGCACGTGTCGTAGAAAACTCAGCTGTCTTCTTACTGAAAATACTGAAGAAAAAAAACAAGATCCCGGCGTACTACACAGGAAGGTACCTGGTGTCTCCACCCACTCACTTGGAACCCAAACATACAAACCTAGCATAAATCAGCGCCACCCAAAACAATACTTCCATACGTACGTACTCAGTTATATATTTGTAACACACGATTCCGTACTACACAGGAAGGTACTCACTTGGAACCCAAACATACAAACCTAGCATAAATCAGCGCCACCCAAAACTATACTTCCGTCCCGGAAGTACTGATACGTACTCAGTTATATATTTGTAACACACGATTCCGTACTACACAGGGAGATACCTGGTGGCAAACGGAGACCTGCCGATGGGCCACCTGGTCATCTCGGAGGAGCCCATCCTGACCGGGCCTTCCTACACCACCTCCGCCCTGTGTCTGGGGTGTTTTGACGCGGTGGACGGCTCCTACAGGTGTAAGAGCTGCAACTGGCCGCTGTGCAGCAGGAAGTGCGAAACAGCCGGAAGCCATCAGTTAGAGGTATGCACCAATAGTTTTGTAAGCGTTTGTTAACATCGTTTGGTTAAATTTAAAAACGGAGGAATTAAAAACTGAAAACAGCCAATAGCCATCACCGTGAAGCATACACACATATAAGTTTGTTGCTAGGTTAAGTTTGTAAACATTCAAATATGGAATCGAAGCTTTGAGATTTCTTTTTAGAATACCTTTTTGTAAGATCTGATTGAAATCTGAATTTAAAATATATTACTTGAGACCGTTACGCCCCCCTGCGGCTCTGTTTCCAATTGCAAAGATTTTTAAGTATGAATTTTAGTAAAGTACAACCTGCCACAAAGGCATCGTATTAAACGTCTGTTTGCTTTTGCTGTTGCTGTTTTAGTTCGGTTTCAAAGTTTTTAATTACCACAGCAATTTTTATTGTCTTTGATTTTCTTTGAATAACTGCTGTTTACAAGCTGCTATAGTCTGAACACATTATTATGTTTACACAGAAGGAAAACATATTGTTTTTGCTCTGTTTCTTTTTCTTCTCCAAAGAAAAAAATTAAAACTTCAATGGCCTGGACCAGGCAGCTGTCACCATGGCAACTGGTGATGTAGCATACACCCTGTAGTGTTGGACTATGTAGAAGAACAGAGTTGGTATATGAATCTGTAAGAATTTACAGAGCAGTAGTTTGTTGACCGAGACCATGTAAAGGTAAACATTATGCATCTGCTTTGCAAATTTACCTTTCTTGTTGTATAGTCATAATGTATACCTTGCTACAGTGTGCCGTTTTGAAGTCAGCCGCCATCGACATCACGGACTTCGTCGGTCCCAACTCCTCCTACCAGGTCATCACACCTCTGCGCTGCCTCCTGCTCAAGTCACGTGATCCCGCCAGGTGGAAACTCATCAGCGGGATGGAGTCTCATGTCGAGGACCAAACCCGAGAATACAGGTGGGGAGGCAGCTGAGAGTATAGAGCTTTGATTGGTTGGTTGATTGATTGATTGATTGATTGATTGATTGATTCATCAACAGGCCATGCTGTTCTTGATCTTGATCTTGATGAGGTACTGCGTAACACCCCTCTGTTGGGGTAAGACACGCAGGGAGGGGGGGGGAGTGCGCTGTGCCCTTAAAAAGTCCTCACGTGAAGCAATACTGCTTCTTTGAATTTGTCAGTCTCTGGGATCTCGGCTATAGCCTCTAGAAGCGTGTTCCAATCCCTGACGGTCCGTGGAAAATAGGAACATCTGTAGCAGTCTTTGTGGGACGGAAGTGTCTTGTAGGAACTCGGGTTTGTGTGTCGCGATTGGCGCGGTGCAGGCATAAGCTGAGTTTCTACAGGTAGGGCTATTTTGTGTTGGCGGGCTTTGTTTCATTGGACAGAGTCCATTTGAAAGTACTGGACACTGCATTTTAATAGGACTACAGCGTAAGGAGGCCATCTGCATCAGGGCACATCAGCCTTCACTCAAACAGAGACGGGGGGCGGTATAGACTTCCTGGCACTTTTGACCAATTGCTGACGACACGTGTCGGTAAGGTCACCTGATTGAGGTCACGCGGGTGTGGGAAGCTGAAAAAAAACTGTGACTCAAAACTCAACTACAATCTGTTGTCAAGAACGTCACCTAGCAATATTCGTGAGAATTGCACTATGACCACGTGACGTACAGCTTTGAAGACTCCATTTGGGATTCCAAAGGTCACTTGAATGCCAACCAGTTAACTGAAAATAGTTTAACTTTAATCCTTTGTCTTTAGGGCGTTGCAGACAAAGGCTACAGATCATTGCACTTGTCAAAATGAGCATTGGATATTTTGGAGCCTGTTACTGTTGTATAAAGTAGCACGTCGGCAGAACGTACTGCGCCTGCGCCAAACCCTGATTTTTCACGCTTTTCGTTGGATGTTTGGTCAACGTTGCATCAAAATTTTGCCTGTTGCAGACGATATTTCCTATACAACATCTGAAAACTACAGACAGGCTGTCAACCTTATATGCTCTAATACAACCTTATATGAGACGTTCTGCCAAAGTGCTATGCACAATACATTACGGGTTTCGCGCAGGTGCAGTACGTTCTGCCAACGTGCTGTATAAAGTGTCCTTCTTGACAAGTAGCTGTATTGTGAACATTAACTATTCCATGTGCATGTTTTCATACATCCTTTAGAATGGAGATGGGGCGGAACGTAGTTCGCGTGATCCGGCAGACGTTAGGCATGGACGAGTTCTCTGACCACGAGATCATGAAGATCTGCGGGATCCTCACAGGTAAGATCCTTCCTCTGCAACTCAATAGCTACCAATCGATCAACTGCGTGCAAGAACGCCACCTAGTGTTACATGTGAGAAGTGCACCATGATCACGTGATGCATAGCCATAGGTTAACGACTACATTTGGACAGATATATTTACTGCTATAAACATTTTTAACTCAAACTTGTGGGTATACGAAGCTGAAAAACACACAACCGTGACTCAAAAGTTAAAAGACAACGATAACCTCCGTGAATAGTTTCATCAGGTTGGTAAGTCACTGAATAAAGAAACTCTTTCTACACAATCAAATGTTTTATTCAGCCGACGTTTCGGTGTACTTGTGGATATGTAAATACGTTTGGGAACGCATCTATAGCAGCGACACCTATGCTGCAGTGCAATGTGAACCTGTCAGAATTGCCTGAGGAAGGATGAATAATAAAACACTTGGTTGTGTAGAAAGAGTTTCTTTATTCACAACGACAACCTGTTGTAAAGAACGACTCCTAGTAGCATTCGTGAGAACTACACCAGGATCACGTGACGTGTAGGTTTAAAGACTCCAATTGGAAGCCCGGATTTCAGCTGGGCGTGGTGGCGCGCGCCTGTAATCCAGCTACCTGGAGGCTGGGGTTGGCGGACCGCGTGAGGCCGGGGGTTCAGAGGCGTGCTGTCCTATGGCGTCCACGCTGAGTTCGGCATCGATATGGCTACCGTGGCCCAGGGCAGCCCAGGGCAACCAGGTCGTCTAAGGCAGGAGGGACGAACCGGCCCAGCAGGCAGAAGTCCCCGTGTCGATCAGTAGTGGGATCGCGCCCGTGAGTAGGCACTGCGGCTCAGCCCGGCCAACAGAGCGGGACCCAACTCTTTTTTCGTCGCTTTTTCTTTCACACAGCCAGGAATAGACATTTTGACATTAGCAGTTAGCTACAAAATACGTTTTATGGCCATTTCTTTTAAACGTCACACGACGTCATGTTTAGAAAGGACGCGGGATCCTGGATATCCGGATGGAGTGCCAGCATCGTTTTAGGTAGTGGACGATAGATGATGCTGTGTAACTGTAGCTTTTAAGCTATATAGAGCTTATGAATGCTATCTGAATGAGAATATTTTGTTTCTTTCGGGATTACTTTTATCTCAAAGCCATGCTAGCCTGGGTGCCATCCTGGTTAGTTTACGTCGTAGCTAATCTCCAAGCAGATATCCTACGGTGGCACAAAACAGTATCCAATTGGCCAGAGGAGATCTATACCCAGAGTAGTGTTATTCAGCCACCGAAGTTCTGCTACCACTTCGGTGGCTGAACGACACTACTCTGGGTATAGATCTCCTCTGGCCAATTGGATACTGTTTTGTGCCACCGTAGGATCTGCTTGGAGATTAGTCGTAGCTACTACCAGAGCCAGGATGGTACCCAGACTAAAGTATGTATAAATAATGGGATTTTTATAGTCAAACTGTCTATATGACAAAGGTTTCTCATTAGAAAGTCATCCTTTGATATATGACACAGACTGCAAAGTCTATATTGTCTATTGTTTAATTTTATCTCAAAGTCCTGCATAAACAAAAGGATTTTTCATATGCACATTGTCTATATGACAGATGTTTCTCATTAGAAAGTCATTCTTCGATATATTACACAGATTGCAAAATCTATATTGTCTTCTGATGCAGTAAACGCCTTCGAGTTGTTCACGACGGGCCCGAACAAGGACCAGAGACTCCACACCGCAATTTATTTTTATCTCAAAACCATACATAAACAATAGGATTTTTCATATGCACATATTGTCTAAGACAAACATTTCTCCTTAGAAGTCATTTTTCGATATATCACACAAAGTGTAGTCATCATTGTCTTTTGATGCGTTTCCGATGCAGTAAACGCCTTCGAGTTGTTCACGACGGGCCCGAACAAGGACCGGGACTCTACTCCGCGGGCCTGGGCCGTCTACCCGACCACATACCTCATGAACCACGACTGCCTGGCCAACACCCTCACCTCCATCGACTCCAAGAACAAGATGCACGTCAGAACAAGGGTGAGTCCTTTGTCATGGGTAATGACCCACTCAGTCATCTAATCTGTCACGTGACCTTATACGGACATGTGACGTCAGAAGTGAGTCAAAGGTACCCGGAAGTCTGTGCAGAGACGGGGGTCGTTACAGACTTTCGGGCACCTCCATCGACTCCAAGAACAAGATGCACGTCAGAACAAGGGTGAGTCCTTTGTCATGGGTAATGACCCACTCATCTAATCAGTCGCGTGACCTTATACAGGCATGTGATGTCAGAAGTGGGTCAAAGATACCCAGAAGTCTGTGCAGATACGGGGGTCGTTACAGACTTTCGGGCACCTCCATCGACTCCAAGAACAAGATGCACGTCAGAACAGGAGTGAGTCCTTGAATATCAAAGTACTTTATTCACATTGTTTACAAGAGGACGTTTCGATGACCGTCTGTCATCTTCATCAGGGTGATTCTGACCGGTTCACTTTTGCAGCGAAGCTAGGTATTACTGCGAAAGTAATTGGGACATATTACGGATTGAAGAGTGAGTCCTTCATCTGGAGTAATGATCCACTCATCTAATCAGCCACGTGACCTTATACAATACAGACACGTGACGTCAGAGGCGGGTCTGTACCGAGACGGGGGTCGTTATAGACTTTTGGGCACCATTATCAGAAGTAATGACCCACACTGTCACGTGACCTAACAAACATGTGATGTCAGAATTGGGTGAAAGGTGCTCGGAAGTATGTGCCGAGACGGGGGTCGCTACAGATTTTTCAATTTGGACACCTTCTGGCGTCACGTGTCTGTAAGTCACGTGGTAGCAGTGAGTGAGTGAGTCATTATTCCTGAAGAGGACAGTAGGGCTGGTTACCAATCTAAGAGTTTGTTTATTCTGTGTCGGGACGGGGTATCTTAATATCAATGTATTTCTAGTAACACACATGCATTTCCATACTGTTTCAGATGCCGGTGAAGAAAGGGGAGGCGCTGACGGCGGAGTACTCGGAGTGCCTGTGGGGTACGGAGATCAGGAGACACCAGCTCCACAGGTACAAGTACTTCTGGTGCAGCTGCCAGAGGTGCCGGGACCCCACGGAGCTGGGCTCTTTCATCAGTTCACACAGGTGAGGCACTTAGGATATTTAATATGATATATCTCATCTTGATCATAGTTTGAACAACACAGACCATGCATATACACTTACCGCGTTCTCAAACAATCCCCCGGCCTTCCCTAGAAATACTGACCCATTCTAAACTAGAAAGGCAACATTTGCAATTCTCCAGTGTCGCTGACGAAAGGTGGTGGATGCTACCTGAAACGTCTGACCGTTTCCAAAATCATATCAGGTTGCTTGAGTAACTGCTTTTTGGCAACATTTGCAATGTTTACCTTCACATGGTCTAGCCCAATAAACTAACGCTCTGTTTAGTCTTACTTAAACACATTCATATATCTGGTGACCAGCCCCTCTATGCCACTTGCTACATAATGTAAGCCAACACCACAGTGTGTCTGCTACAGCACCAATTACAATGGTGAAGCCGTCTGGTCCAGGTCATTGACCTTACGTGTTTGGAGAGAAGAAACTTGGCTAAAGCAGTATTTTCCTTGTGTGAAGGTAACCATAATAAAACAATAAATTCACACAAAAAAAATGATGGAGGTATGAAGTCTTTGATTTCTTGTTTTGTATTTGAGACATATGGTATTGTTCTCTTTTTCCTCCAGGTGTTCGAATTGCGGGGGGAACGTGGTGGCCACGAAGCCGCTGGACTTCAACTCTACTGGGTTCCGGTGCGAGAGCTGCCGCGTCATCATCCGGGGGGAAGTCTTGAAGGGGACCAATCACCAGGTGGAGGAGGAGGTCTTTGAACTGGAGTCCAAGGAGCTGGAGACTCCCATTGAAGAATACGAAGGTACGTTTCAACCAGTCTCTCATAACAACCATTGTATCTTTTGAGTGGCCTTGGTAACTACAATGTATGTGTGTAAAACACTGTAAGAGTCGGCAACTATTCTGTGACAGAGTGTTGTCATTGGCATTTTCATTCACTTTCCATATCAATGAAAGAGACAAGTACCACATTATCTTTATCTTATATATATATAAGATAAAGATATTATCCTGTTGATAAAACAGGCTATATGTATAAGACATAGAGGATTGTAGTTGGTATGGAAGTGCAAATTCATGTTCGAAGACGGATTAAACTTTATTCAAACACCAGAAATAAGACTCATCAAATTTTCGACTAGACCTCTGGCCTCCTTCAGAATATCCAAAGACCCGATTGCTCAGGATACGTCACCTGTCGGAAGTGTGTGAGCAACGAGTCAAAGCCGGTACCGTCCCCCGTTTTTATAACAGTTTTTATATGAGATGTACAGCAACGTTTAGTATATTACTGGAGAGGATTACGACTCTTCTGTCTTTCTCAGACCTTGTGGAGAGACATGAAAACATCCTGCACCCAAACCACTACGCCATGCTGAGATGTAAGAAGTTCCTGGCGCATGCGTACGGCAGACAGCCCGGCTACAGTCTGGCCGAGCTGTCCGAGGACCGGCTGAACAGGAAGATGGAGATGTGCAGAACACTCATCGGTAACTAGTTCCTTCTTTTTATGCAAGTCTACGAAAGCCACGCCTTCCGCACGGGTGTTCCAGTGCTGATCTAGTGGTCAAAACTGCGTCAGCACAGCGGCAGAACGTACTGCGCTTGCGCAAAACCCTGATTTTTCACGTTTTTCGTTGGATGTTTGGTCAACGTTGCATCACAATTTTGCCTGTTGCAGACGATATCTTTTCCTATACAACATCTGAAAACTACAGACAGGCTGTCAGCCTTATATGCCCTAATACAACCTTATATGAGACGTTCTGCCAAAGTGCTATGCACAATACATTACGGGTTTCGCGCAGGTGCAGTACGTTCTGCCGACGTGCTCGTCAGCATCGAAGATAGTCGAGCACTGGTTTTCCAGTGCTGAACGCCTTTGTTCCAGTGCTGAATTAGATCATTGCCTTCGTCAAGAAGGGTATGTTTTCATGGGCGTGCGTGTGTGCGTGAGCCTGTCAACAGTATAACTCGAGAAGGCTTAAATGGATTGTCTTCATACATGTATTTGGTAGGTGGGTAGGTCTTGATGAGGTCTAGAAGTGATAGGAATATGGGCCCCCTGGCGGCTCGTTATGGTACTACAGCGGTACTTCCGGTTTTGAAATATGGTGATCTGGAGGAGGTAGGGTCATGATTTTTGGACGGTAGATAGGTCTTGTGCTCGGAAAGAAGTAACATAAGTTTGGGCCCCCTAGCGGCTTGCTCTGGAACTGCAGGAGCATTTGTATGAAAATGTTTAAAGTAGGATAACTCAATAACCGGTCGACGGATCATCCTGATATTTGGGGCATAGGTAGGGTAAGTGATGCTTGACATAATTAGATGACCAGTATGCAAATGATGATGTAATTTGCATAATTAATGAAGCAATTATATAATTCAGTTTCCTTCCATGATAGGGCTTCCATGATACTCTACCTTCATTGTGACACATGGGCTACAGGCTGTCCCAGAGGGAGAAAGTCCCAGAGGGGATAGTCCATGTAGCTGCAGGCGGTGTTGCCTTACAGCCTGCACAGATGTTTTTCCCTTGCCCAATGCACGATTGCAGCAGGGGTAATTTTCACAATCCAACTTCCATATTTAGGGGGACTAATATATCACTTCTACCTTCTTAAGTTATATAACGATAACATCTTTTGACGAAGGCATGAGATCGTTGACCTCTAGTTTGAATATTATTCGATATCCTGATCACATTTCTTCATTTCATCCACCAAGAAGATCCTGATTTGTATAACCAGCATCTAATTTTGTCAATGACCACCAAGGATGCGTAGTAGTACAACATGTACATGCAAGGAGGTTGAAAAGAGATTTTTAACCTCCATGGTACATTTAAAACACCAGAAACATCTGTATCTGTACAGATATAGATGTTTCTGGTGTTTTACATGTACCATGGAGGTTAAAAATCTCTTTTTGACCTCCTTGCATGTACATGTTGTACTACTACACATCTTTGGTGGTCATTGACAAAATTAGATGCTGGTTATACAAATCCGGACATGAAATCATCCCTCCTTGAACTATCCTCTTCCAAAGCCTTCAACAAAAAGACCCCTGCAGTTCCACCTTAAAGCTGCCAGGTGGTTCCAGATACATATATCACTACATAAGATGTAATAGATTTAAACGTGGTTGAAGTTTGCTGGTACATGTAAATGGTTTTTAAGGTTAAGTAAGAGGTGAAGTTCTTAAGTAAGGGGGGGGTTATTACTTATAATATTGTGTATATTATCATCAATAAAGAAATATAAAGATCTAACGATGTAAAATTGAGGCTGAAGATACTGTCGTCTTTCAGACGCGCTGGAGATCGTGTCTCCGAGGTTCAACGACGACACGGCCCACTTCCTGTACGAGCTGCATGCAGCGCTGGTGGAGATCGCCAGGAGGCGCCACGACCTGGGCGTGATCTCTAGCCAGGAGATGGTGGTGGCGCTGACAGAGGCCAAACACATTCTCCATGTGAGTGACAGGAATCCAGATCCTGTCTTATTTGCCAGAAGGTTATGTTTTTGGTAGCGTTTGTGTATGTATGTATGTATGTATGTGTGTGTGTGTGTGTATGTACAATGTATGTACGTTTGTATGTATGTATGTGGTTTAGCACAATAACTCAAGAAGCTATGGAAGGATTGTCATGAAACTTGGTTGGTGGGTGGGTAGGTCTTGATCAGTCCTCAAGATGATTAGATTTTGGGCCCTCTGATGGCTTGTTTCTCATGCCTGATGGGACATTTGTAGACAAAAGCACGAATATGGCCAAACCTATATATTGGAGCATTATGTGTTCAGTTGAGCACGTCGGCAGAACGTACTGCGCCTGCGCAAAACCTGGATTATCGCTGGATTTTTGGTCAACGTTGCATCAGAATTTTGCCTGTTGCAGACCATATCTTTTTCTACACAACATTTGAAAACTACAGACAGGATGTCACCCTTATATACGCGAATTCGACCTTATATGAGACGTTATGCCGAAGTGCTATGCATAAGACATTATGGGTTTCGCGCAGGCGCAGTACGTTCTGCCGACGTGCTGTTCAGTTGTATTTTGGCATGTCTTTTACATAGGCTGTAAGGCAGCGAATGAAAAAAGGCAACCTTGGAAAAAAGGGCACGCATGTATACATTATGTCACAGGGCAGACTGTAATTATTGCCCCTACTATTCTTTGTATTTCTTGAATATACATGCATAACTGTTATGTCCACAGCAAGCCCTCCAGCATCTATACCCCTGGAATGACGGTGACCTGCGCGACCTTGAAGCCGAGTCTAAAGCCAAGACGAGTCTGGAGGCCCTGGACGCCTGGATAGAGCATGTCGAGACCTCCAAGCCTACCAAGCTGGTCGAGAACACGAAGCCTAAGAAGCCTGCAGAGGAGGCTAAACCAAAACAGGAACAACAACAACAGCAACAGCAACAACAACCCAGTGCCAAGAAACCAAAGGGCAAGAGGAAGAGAAAAGGAGGGAAAGGCAAGTGAGTCAGGCTGGACAATACTGGGGACTTGTGTGATGGTCCCAGGACCATTCCTTGTGGGATACCTGACAATTCTACATGTGGTACATGCATTGCCAGTGGCTGAACTGTTGAAGCAATGGTGTCTTTGTTGAAGTAATGATTGTCAAAGGAGGGAAAGGCAAGTGAGTCAGGATGGACAATACTGGGGACTTGTGTGATGGTCCCAGGACCATTCCTTGTGGGATACCTGACAATTCTACATGTGGTATATGCATTGCCAGTGGCTGAATTGTTCAAGAGCGAAACTCTTGTCTTTCATTCACAAATTGAGGAAAACAAGATACCCAAATAGTTAAAAATGAACTTAGAATATTGACACACAAGAAAAAACCTCTTGGCAGACTATTGTGAAAGTACTGTATTTATTTATTTCTTACATTTAACTTTAAAAACAACTAATTCTTTAAAACTGTTACTTTCATCATATCTTCTTGAAACTTCCCATGGTTTACTTCTTAAATATAAGTTATTTGCTTCTTAAGGAAAATAAGATATTTCTAACATGAATTCAGACTAAATTGAATTATGGATCTAAGGAACTAAGGGTCCTTGAATTTTTTTCAATGTCTGTTTAGTTGACAAAAAAATCAACATACATGTATAGTACGTGTTCTATTTTGTAAATCATCAACGTTTAGAAGAAGGAAATTAAACATATTGTTTCTTCTTTTCATAACTTATTGTTGATCTGCATTGTAATCTGTTATGGCATTTATGTTTTTTGGCATACACATGTACATCCTGAATCTTTTAAACTCAAGCATATCTAAAAAGACTGGTTTCTCTACATCTAGCAGAAATAAAAACATTAAAAGATGACAACCGAGTTTGTCATTCACTCTTAATGTTCAGGTATCACGGACCTATTTTAAATGGACTGGTATAGTTAAAGGAACGCAACACAAAATTTCAAATTCATTATTTTCCAGTAGTCTACACATTAAAAAGTTGATATATTTCAATTTTTACATCAGTCCGCCAAATGATTACCCTGTGCACGCGTTTGAACTTCACGCTCTCCTAGCTCGCCCACCGCGATAGCAATGATTAATGCTTTATTCTGACGCCTCCGTTCTGAACCCGCTTATTTGCATATTGGCAGTGCCACTGGGAGATCACTGGACTGTGATATGCAAATAAGCAGGTTCGGAACGAAGACGTCAGAGCAAAGCATTAATCATTGCCATCGCGGCGGGCGAGCTAGGAGAGCGCAAAGTTCAAACACGTGCACAGGGTAATTATTTGGCGGACTAATGGAAATTAATCAACTTTTTAATGTGTAGACTACTGGAAAATAATGAATTTGAAATTTTGTGTTGCGTTCCTTTAATGTTCAAGTATCACGGACCTATGTTACAAGGACTGGTATAGTTAAAGTACTGTAACCCTCCTTACTTCATGTGCACTGTTTCTTTAGCCCAGACTTAGTTTGCAAGGCTGGTCTCTTCTTAAGTCTGTTCACAGCACCTGAAGGAACAGGGGCTCTTCTCACCTCCTCACCGTCACTGTCCTCACCTGAAGATTCCGTCTTCTCGCTTCTCTGAGGATGGTTCTCCTTCCCAGATGTACTAGATGTAGACGGCTACAAAGACAGAAAAAACCATGTGTTAACTCAAACCCAGCATGTCGGCAGAACGTACTGAGCCTGCGTGAAACCCGTAATGTATTGTGCATAGCATTTTGGCAAAACGTCTCATATAAGGTCAAATTCGCGTATATAAGGGTAACATCCCGTTTGTAGTTTTTAAATATTGTGTAGAAAAAGATATGTTCTGCAACAGGCACAATTCTGATGCAACGTTGACCACAAATCCAGCGAAAATCCAGGTTTTGCGCAGGCGCAGTACGTTCTACCGACGTGCTCTCAAACCCTAGCCTGGGCTTCAGGCTTTGTTTCCTTTTAACAGTTGCTCTAGTGTTGAAAAGAAGCGGTCGCTGGGAAGCAAACCAAAGTTGAACCTCAGAGAAGTGAGTTGAGTTTTCGTATTGGAACTGTGGAGGGGGTTGTATGACGTAATGTCATCGGGTATTACACAGAGTCCACCACTTCCTGATCATGAATTCCTCCAAGTACCACGCCCACTATATAATTACTCCCTCTTGGTGAATGCTGGGTCACCTTCAAGCTTGACCTCCCTGTCAATCAACTGTAACCAGATATTCACCCACTCTCCCTACAACTGTCTATGTTATGTCTACAACATACAGCAAACCCACAGATAAACCCATCCAAAATAATACCTTCCTACCCAGAGGTAACTAGCCGGGATACCAGACTATTTAAATCCAACATTTGTAAGAATCAAACAAGTGTCTAGTGTTTACCTATCACTAAACAAAAACTTACCCCACTAGTTCCTGCAGTGTTGTCCATGGCATGTTTCTCTGTCCAGCGCTTGGCATTCTCAAGGTACAAGGGTCTGTTGAACTTGAACTCATTGGACTGAAAGAAAAGAAAAAATACAATTATATTATATAAGAACTAATTAAAGATCTCTTCTCTCTATGAATGCGAGACCAATTTACATGCTCAATAATATCTTGGTCCATAATAGTCTTTGTCATGTTCATGTTTTTTTCTTACACATATACATTATTAGTGTTGACTAGTTCTGTCAGTTTACTTTAGTTACACTGAAGAAGAGTGATGGATGTCACTTGAAATGTCTGGAAGTGATCTCCGTATTCTATCCAGTAGTAGAGTTTGAATTGTCTTTGAGTATCATTTATCAGGATGTCTAACCTTCATCAATATATTCAGTAACTGTACTAGACATGATGCAAAGTAATGTACAGAAAGTGCAAAGTGAAACGAAATGGAGTAAAATAGAGCAAAATTTACTGGCCACTTCTGTGTATACTACTTTACTCAGTTCCCTTTCCTTGCACATGTACATGTATTTTGTACTATTCACGATCTACTTTTGTTTTTGCTTCACATGTCGTTTCATTTTGCTCCAGTTCATTCCATTTCGCTCCATTTCACACTTTCTGTACACCGCCATACAAACACCTACAATGTCCGTCATGAGCGGGTCGTCAGGGTTGGGTTCTGCCATCAGCAGCTGGATGGACGTCAGGACGGTCGACACGTTCAGAGACGGCTTCCAACCACCCTGGGTAGGTTACCAAAAACATAACATATCTGACAAAGGTACAGACATCACTCTGTAACAAGTACATACAGGAAAGATGGCTATGCTCCTGTGGTGTTACCAAAAACAAAACTGGAGCAATGTGACATGTCGACATACATGCAGGAAGTAAACACATTACTAGTACATGACTGTATCATTTTAAACAATGGTCACTTCAAATTTTGCAGGCTGTCTAACAGTTTTTAAGAGTACAACAACTGTGTTTGGAAGACTTACATTTGAGCTCATTATGTCAACTTTGGCATGCAAATTTTGAAGGAGAAACAAATAAAAAGCAAGAGGAACAAAACATATTTTTCAGCTCCTAAACCTGTCGAGATACCACAATATTTGACTTGATACATTTATCATACTTGAAAAATTTTCTGTGTCTTTCCACATTGGTATTATCTGATCATTTAGGTACAAGAGGGAAAGAAATGGCCCCAGGACCATTCCATGGGGTACACCTGACATTTCTATATGGTACATTTTTGGCGACGTCTCAGGGAGGAGCCAAATGGTACAGTATTGTGTGTGATTCGCAAGAATTCTAGGAATTGTACAGGCATTTTGTCCACATGCCTGTAGACAGAATGGAATGTCTACAGGCATGTGACCTACATCTATGCCTATATTCCTGGACGCCTTTGGGAGTCCCACTGAAGACCTCTCAGAGCTACCCCAGCTGGATGCCCTACTTTCTGTGACCCCGGGGCTTGTTCATTATACACTCAGGGGGGGAGTGCACTGTATCTGTATAGGTACCAAGTCTTCCTCAAAATCATGAAATGATGGCAGGGCCGCAGTGCCATGCAAACAATAACCCTAACAGCAACCACCGTCGCCATGGCAATGTATGTTTTCATTGCCAGTCTTGTTGTACATGTATAGATTGTGACAACCTGATACTTGAGATTTGCAATTTCTCTTTTGCAAATCTTTAAGAACCTTAAGACTGGTACCTTAGGAGGCATCTTGAGGATGTCCAGACAGATCCTGCCCCCGTCATCGATGTTGGGGTGGTAGATGGGGGTTACAAACCTCACTTTAGGGGGCTGAAATGGGTACCTGAAAAATGCAAGAAGAGAACATGGTGGGACACAGTTTGGGACAGTTATGGCACATAACAAATGCAGTGTTCGAAATACCCACTACCACACTAGCAATTGCTACCTGATTTTCTTGTGCGCTAGTTGCTCCCTGACTCAGGTAGCGCACCACGCAACCTGAAAATATGTACCGCTGAACTCAAAGGTGCACACTGTGCTACCTGGTTCAAAAAAGTATTTCGAACACTGAAATGCTAATTTACTGGTTTAGCTACATTTGTAAAGGTAGTCCCATAGCCTGTTCAGGCCGTAGGGGTTGTTGATCCGCTATGTCTGGGCACCACTACCTTTTACCTCCCCAATTGAAGTCAGGTAGTACCCATTTTATACCTGGGTAGAGTAAGGAAAGCCATGTCAAGTGCCTTTCCCAAGGACACAATACATCTACCCAGGAATACCAGGGATTTAACCCTCAACCTCTCCATCTTGTGTCTGCTTGCCGCAGACATTTGACGCCACAAATGCTACATTTGTATGCCTTACAAATTCAAAGTTAGAGACTTGGGCTTTGATTGTGATCTGCTCTTACCAAGCAGAAAGTGGGAGCAGGGTCACACTACATCTTTCTCTACATCAACATCTACATCTGATTGTACATTTACCTTTCTGCGACTTGTATTTCCAACTTGAATACACCGCCATGGTAGGGTGTATCTTCTGCTCCAAGTATCTCTGGAAGAAGATTTGAAAAACCACTTTTTAACTTTATTGGAACTGTAAAAGAGTAAAACTGTAGTTTCTGTAGTCTTTAAATGCAAAATCTACAGGTATACTTATAACGTTACTACTGATGAAGGTATAGGCTTTTCATACAATTTACGTTTATACAAAAAACATAGCGGCATATAACCTTCATGATCAAGTTCACCCCATTTCCTGTGTCTGACCTTATGACCTATTATTCTGCCTGTCAATCTACCCCCAGTGCTGTCAACCTACTCTATCCAGACAGACACACAAACCCACAGCTCAGCCACCCAAAACAATATTTACTTCAATACCTGAAACAATGGACAGCCAGTAATGTTACATGTACAGTGGAAGCACGTCGGCAGAACGTATTGCACCTGCGCGAAACCTGTAATGTATTGTGCACAGCACTTTGGCAGAACGTCTCACATAAGGCTGTATTAGAGCATATAAGGTTGACAGCCTGTCAGTAGTTTTTAGATGTTGTATAGAAAAAAGATATCGTCTGCAACAGGCAACATTTTGATGCAGTGTTGACCAAACATCCAACGAAAAACGTGAAAAATCAGGGTTGTGCGCAGGCGCAGTACGTTCTGCCGACGTGCTTACAGTGGACAACTTGCCACCCTAAACTCCTGCCTATCAACTTACGAGCCTCGAGTTCGTCCAGTTTGTCGCCCTTCGGCCAACAGGAGATTCCCGGCGGCGGATCACGTGCAAACATCTCCACCTCCCGCTTCATACGCGCCGCTCGCTGCATGGCTGAAAAGGGTAAATAAAACAACTGTTGCAGTACCCAAGAAAGCTGCTAGGGAACAAAAATCTCAAAATGTTTTCAATCATAACAATCCATCCATAGCATAGAATCTTGCTGTAAATCATACACAAATGCCTCCTGATGGATGCTTTGATACTTTAATACTACCTGAAACGTCTGACCATTCCAAAATCATGTCCAGTTGCTTTAATAATTGTTTTTTGGCGTATACACAAATGCTACCGAAAACATTATCTTATTGACAAAAAGGTACAAGATAATAAAAAAAACAACTGCACCAAAAAACGCTATATGTTATGTAATCAAATGATCTATAATGCAACATAGCTTTGTTATATTTCAAAATTAGATTGTTATGTTACATGTACTTGTAATCTTGTATTATAATCTATCACTCAAAAGATAATACTGTTTACTTATGTCTATGGAAATCGCAGCAATTAATTAATTTGTGCAGTGTCAACCTAGGCCAGGAGTCCTATAATTTGAGCCTCCGTGGTTAAATCAAAGCATGGAGTTAAAATATCAAAGAGAGTATTTTAAAAACGTTAGTTGTAACTTCCAACTCACCTTGTTTGTTTCTTTGTGTCCTCTGTACTGTTCAGGTAATGTGTACTCCTTGTACCTGATGTTTGTAAGCTAGGCAGCCAACGTGTTGCTGTATTCTCGTCCAGTCTCTTGTTGCGACAGTGGAATTTCCCGCGAAAATTCTCCCGGATGTCTTACAGGCGATACCATTAAAAAAAGGTACTGACAGACTCACTCAATTTTCTTTAACTTTGCACCTCATCCAGCTCATAAAATACCTTTCAGGCATATTGATATACTCAATATTAATTATTTTAATTCCGTTATCGGTAAATATCTTTATTAACTTTGTTCATTAAGCGTCTTGGTTATCCTTCATCTCCCCTGTTTTGGTTATGGTATCTTCCCCGCGCATTAGGGTGAAAGGTCAAACAAAGATGGCGTCCGTAGATCAGAAATGCGAAAATTTCTAACATCACTGTGAAAGTTTGAGAGTTTTATCCAACTAAACAACATGGGCGTCACCTGGTAAGTGCTTCTTTATTTTTGTGATTCTTCACAGAATTGTTTTAAATGATTTTGCGGAAGCTCTTTGTTTACCTTGGGAAAATAGGCTCATTGAAACTCGGGACCATCACAGTCAAATATAATTTTTTGTCGCCTTTTGTCCTCGATTTCTAAAATTTTCAATTCCACTACATGCTTTCGCTCCTGGATGCGATATAAGTAAATATATCAAGGTAAACGTGAAATCAAACCTCTCATACCCCCATGAATATTTAGAGCAGCATTTTGTGAATTTCTTGTTATTCATTATCAGTCTATGTATTTACCCACTGCATATAGCAGGAAATTAAAGACAGGAAAGGAGATAACCTTTTCTGGGACCTTTGACCTAACGTCTTAGATCCTGTCAGTGCCCATAGCTTATGGAAATAACTGCGGAAACTCAAAACTCAAGCTAACAGAAAAAGCAACACCGAATAGAAAACTAGATGTACACAGAGGTAATTTTTTTTTTTCTAAAGAAGTTTTGTAAAAAAAAAAAAGAAGTGCATAAAATTCATCACCACCTCTCAACCCCATGCAGTGTGAGCCAGTGGCCGGTGCCTGATGGGAAGAGTGGACAGCAGGCGGTTGAGATTTTACAGCGTCGACTAGAGGGAACCGGAGCCACCAAGGCTGGGTCCTTCTGTGTGGACTGTGAGACCTACATGTCAGGACAGTCCATCAGTGAGTTATAGCTTGGTTAGTTAATGAGTTAGCTAGTTAATGAGTTAGTTAATTAGTTGGTTGGTTGGTTGGTTGGTTAACCATAGCCACCAAGGCCGGGTCTTTCTGTGTGGACTGAGACCTACATGTCAGACAGTCCATCAGTGAGTAACAGCTTAGTTAGTTAGTTAATAGGTTAGTTAACTGGAGCCACCAAGGCTGGACTGTTCTATGTGGAATGTGAGACCTACATGTCAGGACAGTCCATCAGTAACAGCTTAGTTAGTTAATTAGTTAGTAAGTTAGTTAATAGGTTAGTTAACTGGAGCCACCAAGGCTGGGTTGTTCTGTGTGGACTGTGAGACCTACATGTCAGGACAGTCCATCAGTGAGTAACAGCTTAGTTAGTTAGTTAGTTAGCAAGTTAGTTAATAGGTTAGTTAACCGGAGTCACCAAGGCCGGGTTGTTCTGTGTGGACTGTGAGATCTACATGCCAGGACAGTCCATCAGTGAGTTACGTAGCCTATTTCATTAGTTAACGATTTAGTTAATGAGTTAGTTAACCGGAGCCACCAAGGCCGGGTCGTTCTGTGTGGACTGAGACGACAGAGCCGTACATGTCAGATCAGTCCATCAGTGAGTTATAGCTTAGTCAATTAGTTAATGAGTTAGTTAACTGGAGCCACCAAGGTACACTTCTGTGTGGATAGGTACGTTATAGGTACATTATAGGTACATCTTACCACCTAACTCAACTGTGTTGTATAATGTTTTTTCCAGCTCCATCTAAAACCGCCCATGTGATGCACAACACAGAACATCCCCTGACTTGTTTTGCCATCATGGACTCAGGAACGTGTCTGGTGGCAGACAGCAACTTTGACCAGCTCATGACAAAACTCAAGGTAAATATAGTATATCCTACAAACGTCCTTTTTTTCCAGTTTCATCGATTCATTTTTTGGGGGTCAAAATATGGATTCTATTATAACATGGATATAAATTATCCAAGTAACTATTTCTGCCAATTTGCTCTTGTTGATAGTAATGAAATTTACCTTGTTTCCAATGACACCTTAGCAAATTTAGTTGTGTTTAATAATAATATGGCCTCACTCAGAGTGACTAACACACTCCTGTGAGCATAGTTATTAGAGTAGGTTGACAGCATGTGGGTGGGGGAATATTGACAGGCAGAATGACAGTTTAAAAGCTTAGACACAGGAAATGGTGAACTCGAAAGCCACGAAAACCCAAAATACTCCCAGAAGTCTGAAATCCCTGATTTCTTGTTAGACATGTGATATAATTCACCAACACTGAGAACTGGGCTTTTGTGCTAATAATATTCTCACTTATTTCATTATTTTGTCATTAAAGGGTTTTTACACACCAAGGAAAGGAGCTAAGATAGAAGTGAAGGGACCAAGATACGAGTACGTGGACTTCATCATTAAGATCGGGACTGTGACAACAGGACCTACTGCAAGTTCCAGAGGAATACTGGTAGAGGTCTGTATGTTGGTCAGATTTTCTACAACAAACAGATTATGGCACCAACACAGTCATATTATAAGTTATATTATTACATTACAGTGTGCGAAATACTAGGTTGCCCAGTTGCACCGTGCAACCATATTTTGCTTGGTGCAACCTATTTTTACACCCAGGTAGCTCAGTGCACTACCTAAATTTTGTGGTAAGGATGCCCCAAAAATAAATTCTTCCATTGGGGACTGTTTATTGAGAAGTTCCCATGGAAGAGCTCATCACTTCAGGTAAGGGGAAACAACTCTGTGGCAGAAATGTATAAATGCACATTGCATTCTAACAAAGTTAATCATAATGTAGAAGAGTTTAAATTCGGGGCAACCTGGAATTTTGATGGGCAACCTAGCTTTCATCCTAGGTTGCCACTGGGCAACCTGGCTCAAAAAAGTATTTCGTACACTGTACATTTGTATTATAAGAAGAAGACCAGTTTCTATCTGGTACCCAAAATTGGTACCCAAAGGCTACCTTAGTAAGGAGAAAGTTAATGTACAGAATTTGTTGATATGACAAAAATATAATACACATACTGGTAACTTAAAAGTTTGTGTCGTATTTGTGTCGTAACATTCAGATTCTGTGAAAAATAGTACCTTCCTATTGAATCATTTAGGATGCAGAATTACCGGTAACTACAGTACTATAAAAGAAACAATACAGAGCTACAACAGGGCAAGGAGGTTGAATGGAACCATTCAACCTCCTTGAACAGGGTCACACATACATGTAGCTTGCTTAAACCCCGGGGGAATCTATATAATATAAGAAGCCTGGGACCAGATGGGGCCCATTACTAGGCCGATACCAGGTATCGGAATCCCCGGGTTTAAGGTTAAGATAGTTGATGAAAAGTGATTTTCACGAGTTTCTTCCCCCCCCCCCCTCTTGCAGGTTGAATACACACCATGTGTGGTGCCCAATGACTGTTGGAGTCTCCTAACAGAGTTCATGGGAACGTTCATGGGAGACAACAAGCCAGCTATCCCACAAGTGCTAGCCAACAAGCAGGATGGGGTGTACTCCCCCACAGACACCATCTTACAGTACTTAGAACACTTCAACAACTACAGAAAAAGCAACAAATAGAGAGACACGTTGTTGTGATATTTTTATTTTTGTATATTTTTTTATATTTAGTCACCAAGGCAAGTATAGTAAAAGATAAGCAACAAAAGTAATAAGTTCCAAATGCTACCATGCTCCAAATTCAATGCTGTTATCGCTTTAAGAACAAAGCCATAATTTGAACTTGCAATCTTCGAATCTGCACCAATAACATGATTTGAATTTTTTTTCAAACTTGATTCTAATCTGAAGTCTTTTTCCCACGTAATACATAATATTTGCAGCTCTTTATTCTTCTTGAGACAGCTTCAGCAATAATAAGCCGGTCCATGGTTCCAACTGTGTATGCACAGTGGGATGCATTGTGGGTAATATGCCAAAGTTGAAGGCCCCTGAGACATAAACAAAACACGTCTAGACATGGTATCAAGTATGGCTTAGCTAGAAAAGAACTGTTTTAATACCAGTTAGGGGCCTTCAAATTTGACCTCATGCATGTGCAGTTGGAACTGTGAACCAGCTTATAGCCAACAGATGCCAAACATGACAAGCTCATCATGATCACGTTCAATAGAACTGTGCAACAAAAGTAATATTTTGGATGTGACTTTCCTTTGCTGTCTCTTTCCAACCTATTCTTATTAGTACATGTTGTTTGATTTTTTTTAAGAACAAAGCTTTCGAAAATTTGAAAAGGATGAACTTAAAAGCTATATTTTGTCCTTCAGAATCTGTATTTCTCCAACTTCTTGGTACACATACTTACAATTATCATGCACCGCTAAGTTCTATCAACAGCCACTGCAACAAAGCTTTGGCGCAAACCATCTTCTAAAAAAATATCTATGTCAGGAAGCCTCGAAGATTTCAACAAGGAAGACAACATGAGTCTTCATTATACACAAATCTTGTCCTATTGGAAAGATTGTACATGTACCTAACAGCAGCATACAATTACATACTGTACATGTAAGAGCCTTTTAGTATCAATGTATCTACATGTACACAGCACTTTGGAACTGACTATGTTCCCATCACCAATAGCAATCGCAATGTGGGAGACATAGGAAAATGAAGTTCTTGAATCAACTAAGTGGCATGTTTTGGTACCTCCCAAGGGCCTGAATGGACTCTATTGGCTGCAGTACTACTCCTTGCCACATGGTGGTGCTGCAGCAAGAATGCATGCAATTCCAAATATGACTGAATCTGTATCCCCCCTTCCTCTTGGTTCAGGACTGGTGCACATTTTCTTACAAGCTGTACTAGGAGGACCCCAGCTTATTTTCTAACTTCAATTTCTTTTCACATGAACGCATATTCTGTATCTGTATCTGTATAGCCGGTATAACAGGCAGACAGCAGCTGGCTATATTACACCAAACAGCTTGTTACAGCTAGGCTTTACACATCTAACTGTAAGCGTTGTTTAAAGCTATCTAGTGATGATGCCCCTACTGTACTTGGTGGCAGCGAGTTCCACTCTATGATAGCTCTAGGAAATTACACATTTAAATTCATGTTGTTAAATCCATGTTGTTTTAAACTTTTGAGGCACCAATGTGTCGCAGTCGGTTGTTAGTTGCGGAAGGCCCTCTCCAGCAAGGTTTCGTCCTCCACAGCATGCGGCATGGTGACCTTCAGCTTGCTGTTCTGGTCCATGGCACGGCAGATCGCCTCCTTCGCGTTCTGGTTGCCGCACCAGCTCCGCCTAGCAACCTGAAAGCAAGAGGATGATTATGAAATCCCTGACTTTAATGTTGAGAATTTCTATGGACATCCAATAGAAAATAAGACCTATTTTCAGCTGTTCTCTGGCATCGAGTGACTAGGCTATATAGCGGATAGGAGATCAAGAGGTCACAGGTTCGATCCCTCGCATTCCTTGCAAGACGTTGTGTCCTTGGGAAAGGCGCTTAACACGACTTTCCTCACTCCACCCAGGTGTAAAATGGGTACCTGACTTCGGTTGGGAGCTAAAAGGCGGTGGAAGGAGAGGGATGGGCTCCGCCTTCCAATACCGTGCCCCAGACACAGTGGACTAACAACCCACTGCCCCTACGGCCTCAAAAAGCCTATGGGACTACCTTTACTTAGTGAATATTCACTACATGTATGTCTTACCCCATTGGAGACGTCCCATTGAAGCATCATCTTAGCCCTCTCACCAGCATCCTGCAAGGAGGGGGGGAGTAAAAAACAGATCATTTACCGACTGAAATAATAAGAGACTGCAGGAGAATTGCAGGTTTATAAGCACAAACTATGATTGATATGCAAATAAGTGAAGACAAATTTTGCGAAAGTCCAAAAGGAAACAAAAGTTAGACAAGTCAAGACAAGGATAATGCAATCGACCTTCACCGACGACTGAAATAATACCTTGCAACAAGTCAAAAACTGCAGCAAGTCACTCCACAAAAATGGCAGAAATCTGTCAACTTCTTTTGAAGGAACAATTATATGCTGTTTCAAAGTGAACTACAAAGTGTTACAAGGTACTTATTTTCATATTCCATGTTGGATAACAATTGGCTTATTATATATATTTATATATTCCAGAAAAAAAAAAATTATGAGAAAAGAGTCCTACCTCTGAACCATCCAGCACCAGACCAAACCCACCATTGATGACTTCACCCCTGGGAAGGTAAAAAAAAAGATGTTACTGTAACATTTATTTTCCCACTACAATAATTCTGAATGTCCAGCACTCTGGTATACTCCAAAAGTACAATTACGAGCGATCACTGTTTTGTTTACATCATATACATGCAAGTTATTTGAAGACATTAAAAAAAAACAGGCAAAAAGCTGATTTATTTGCCTACCAATAATTTGCATATTATGCAAATTATTGGTAGGCAAATAAATCAGCTTTTTGCCTGCCACTCACCAGCCATGATGTTATGGCGATCACTCGTATGTATATGACTGCAGCATGTGAAATACTAATTATATATACTAATACCGCCCAGTTGCGCTGTGCAACCATATTTTGCTTGGTGTAACCTATTTCTACACTCGGGTAGCCCAGTGCACTACCTAAATTTTGTGGTAAGGATGCCCCTTTCTTCCATTGGGAACTGTTTATTGAGAAGTTCCCATGGAACAGCTCATCACTTCAGGTAATAAGGGCGAACAACTCTGTGTCAGAAATGTATAAATGCACATTGCATTCTAACAAAGTTAATCATAATGTAGAAGAATTTAAATTCGGGGCAACCTGGAATTTTGATGGGCAAACTAGCTTTCATCCTAGGTTGCCACTGGGCAACCTGGCTCAAAAAAGTATTTCGTACACTGGACTGTATTAAATTGTAGCTGTACATTTGTCATCAATTACAGAAGTTTGAAGACCACTTTGAAGAAAAAACAAGAAAGAAAGTTCCATGTACCATCCACATCCCCCACCGTTGTGTAGAGCCACCCATGTGGCACCTCGGAACGAGTCACCAACAAAGTTCTGTACAGCCATGTCTGTAGGAAATACATGTACATGATGTAGTGATAATCATTTTACCAGTAGGCATCATAAACATAGATACCTTTACTGGGGAGGGGTGGATTTGGGGGAAACAATGCTAATGTTCAAAATTCAAATTCACAACACAAAAATTCACAGCACAAGCTAGTTATCAAACACTGTCAGATACAGAACCAATACTATATTGAGTATGAAATGTAAGATTGATAATATATATAGTACTACTTACCAGCACAAAATGCTGAACCATCATAGATGTTTGAGGTCTCTCTGAAAGGGCTATAAGAAAAACATTATAATTGTAATTTTAATACTCTACAATACATGTAGCTTGTCCCCATGCTGTCTGTATTGTGCTTAAGTATGTAAAAATAATATTCGAAACAAAAATTATTCCTTATGTATCATGTATTGTAGTGGAAATACCAAAGATATAGGATCCTCATTACATACAATGTCATGTAATAGAATGTTTACAAAGCTTTTAGCAATTTATTTAGTATTAAGACGTCCAAAAAAACAACAACAAAACTATAGAAAGGTAACAATTGCAAATGCATTACGTTTAGCTTCAAATGGTCTAGCCCAAGAAACTACTGCTCCATTTATTTTTACTCAAACACATTCATATATATGGTGTCCAGCCCCTCCAACTCTGTCCTGTCATTGCTACATAATGTAATCCAACACCACAGGGTGTCTGCTACAGGTTACCATGGTGACAGCCGTCTGGTCCAGGTCATTGACCTTATGTGTTTGGAAGATAAGAAGAAGAACAAGACACAGAGCAAAAACAATATGTTTTCTTTCTGTGAAGGTAAACATAAAATAAAAATAATGTTTCCTGACCTGTCCGTTCCGCTGACGTCGTGGTGGTCCCTGCTGATGACGACCGGCCCCTGCAGCTTCCCATCAGCCACTGCCTGGTTAAACGCCGTGGCGATGGAGATCCGACCCACACGGTCCGCATACAGGATACGGGCCTGGGAACCAACCACCTGGGAAAGGAGAAAATTAGTAATACCGGTTATCATCAATCCTTTACCCATAGGACCTGAAAAGCTTGTTACATCACAAGAAAGACATATTTAGCAGGGGTCGAAATACCCCTCTGTGTGCAACTTGGTGCAAGTGAATTTCGTGTCGTGCAACTACTTTTTTGCCGGTATGCACCGCGGTGCAAGTTTGCTTTATCCGCTGTTACTACCTGTCAGTACCTGTAGAAATACCCAATAAAGAACTGGAAAGGGAACAAAACCAGAATCCATGAAGTTTTTATTAAAGTTACTACATGTACTTTTGGTTGTGTTCGTTTTATTTTTGGGGGGTGCAACTATTTTTCTTCTGGTGCAAGTATTTTTTTTTTCATCTGCACCAGTGCAAGTTGGCCCCAAAATCTATTTCGACCCCTGTTTAGGCTATGAGCTTGTTTTGCACTGACTTAGTCTTCAAGAGATGTCTTGAATCAATTAGTATTCTATTTGTATGTGGGTTTTTTTACAGAAGTTTACAGTTGATGACTGAAAGGTACTGTATTATGGGTTTGCTGGATTCAGAGCTTCAACAGTTAGTAAGTCTTCACCAACAAAGACTGGAAGGATTGTGGTCTGTAGGTAAGTATGGTGTATTGAGACTGACCATTTTGTGAATGCCTGCCTCCTTAATCCACCTGATGTTATCCTGGAACTGCTGCTTTGCGCTCTCAGGAACTGTGCAAAAACAATACCAGATTCCAGATTAAACGGCCAAGTGGCATCCATTTTGTAACGGGGCTCCTTGCGCTCGCTGACCCGACAAAAGAAGGTCAGTGAGTGCAAGGATCCCTGTTACAAAACGGATGACACCCAGCTAACGGGCAGCATCTAATGTAATAAAGCTTTTTGTTAAAATCATCTTCATTACAATAAATAGAATCTGATACAAAGATGAACAATTTCTTGGGCGAAGGCTAGGTCAGCCCTTTATCTCTCAATACCAAGAGGAGGGCTCAAGGCAATTAAGACAAATACAATTTACACATTGCTAATAGTATGTACATCAGACATTTTGGTGATTCATTTTTAAAAAAATTATTGCACGTAAGTTGTAGGCACATTTTTTATATAACAATTACATTTTACAGATATTAAAAATATATCCTGTCACAACAGATTTACCTTCTACAGGAAAACAGACCTGAAGTATTTTCCCAGGCTGCTATGTTTCTAGAACAGTATATGGCATATGATGCGCACAGGGCGCATTTTCCAAGTCTACTTTTGAGGTGTCTGACTTCACGGTCTTTGTGACTGACAGGACAGAGCGACAAGTTCTCGCCGTTAACCCAGCCTCTACTTCCTACTTCGACCGTAACAAGGGTAGCCCTGTAACCACTATGCAAGTTTATTTCATTTATCAGACCTTCATACTTTGCAGATTTTCTGTCCTGAGCGTGCTGTGCATTCTGTTTGTACGGGACAGTACATGTAAGTTCAATCAGGGTCAGCTTTCGTTGTACAGGATCCTGAAGTGTGATGTCAGGTACCAGCGAAGTCGGCAGGATATACGAGAGATAAAAATGTTAACCATGTGTTCTGTACCTCCTTTGTTTATGATGTCCTCCAGTACAGACGTAGCGATCTCGTCGGTGGTGGCCAGGTCGTTAGGGTTCCCTGACGTGCACACCCAGCGGAACGGACCAAAACCCAGCGAGAAGATGTCACTGAGAAAAAAAGCTCAAATACATTCAAAAAGACCAAAACAACAATTTGACACAAATCAAAAGATTTGCATGTTGTCCCCAGGTTGTGTGCTGTAAGATCATGTCAAGCCTTCAAGTACCAGAGTTATCACCCAAGGATTGAGGTGTTCAAAAACTCTTTTTTTTTTCCTAAAACTATCGTAGAGTGGAACTCGCTGCCACAAAGTACAGTAGGGGCATCATAGCTAGATACCTTTAAACAACGCTTACGGTTAGATGTTCAAAGGTAATATATGCCGCATGCCTACGAAGCTGGTGTGTTACGCCGAAGGGCAGTTATACCGGCTATACAGATACAGATGTAAAGGTTTTCTCACCCCATGATATCCTGTACATAGGAAGGGTAGCGGAACCTGGTGCCCAAAGTGTCCCCTTCTTTATTCACATCAGCACCTGATGGAAAAACAGGGAAGAAATACATACTTACGAGTGCTGTTAGCAATATTGTCAGCAAACTGTGCACAACAAATATACCAGGTTAGGGCAATAGTTACGTTTTCTAGCCCTAAATATCATATAATGCACCAGGTCCTACAATGGAGTGTTTTTCATGACGATCATGCTGTACGTTGTAGGTTTGAGAAGAAACATCGGGTGCATCATAATAGTTGAAAAATTAAGTAAAGACATGTTTCTTCTGAAACCTTCGTTGTGCGGCAATATCGTCACGGAAAAAAACACCGTAGGGGCATCGTAAAATGTTATAATGTGACCGGGACTTAAATGAGCAACAAATTACTTAAAACAAGAAAAACTGTTACTCAAGCAACTGGATAGATTTTGAAAACTCTCAGTTGCTAATGAAAAGTAGTGGATGCGACTTCAAACATCTGACAGCTTTAAAATCTATCCAGTTGCTAGAGTACAAATGTAACTGTAACAGTTTATCTCATTACCAGGATGTCTAACCTTCATTGACATACATTACTTTAAACTTCTACCAACCTGCCCGTTTACACTCCAGTAAGAAGGCATTTCCGTAGTCCCAGAAGAACATCCCTCGGTCAGCGAGCTTGTTGATGGCAGTAATCTGACGGCGCAAGCTGACAAACAAAATCAAACACATCAAACATCTTTACTTATACATATATTTATTTCATCACAAGACGGCTGGGTTGCCCCTTCAGCTTGTAAGAGCTGATTTCTGAGTAGGCCCAGCATATACAAGACATGTTACATCCTGGAGATAGAAAAAAAGACTTCCATGGTTACATTCAGTCAGGAGACAAAATAAAATCCAGTATGTTAAAACAAAATCATTGTCCATAACTCAAAGTCTCAGCCATTCCAAGGTCAAACTCAATAGAGGTCAAAAGTTGAAGTGAAGGTCAGAGATCTTTGATAGTAGGCAGGCTTAAAAGAACTCTTTCTGGCACTGGTACATTGTGTGCCAAGAATAATCCTATCTAAAATGCAAGCAGAAATATGAAACTTGGGCTATATATCATGAAAAAAGTCAGACCTTTCTTGCACCAAGTTCTTGAACCTGAGAGGGTCGCTGTGTATCACCTCATTGGCTTCAGTAAACGTCAGCTGAAACATACAAAATATGTGTAAACTGGTATCACATACACGTGTCAAGTAAATTTGGTGTCGTGCAACTAATTTTTTGCCCGTATGCACCGCGGTGCAAGTTTGCTTTATCCGCTGTTAACATGTTACTACAGTGTTCGAAATACCCGTCTGCAATTTGCAGATAAATTTTAAAGATTGCAGAAGAAAAAATCATACAATCTGCAATTTTGCAGAAGGAAAAATAGGCTCCGGATTCAAAAGTTTTCAATGGTCTTCAATTTAGCAAAGTAGCGGCGCTGTGAATAGACTGAAAACCCGCGCCGCACGAACCTGGCGGCGTTTTGCAGCTGATGTATATGGTCCCATATAAGGAAATTTGGGGTCAAAGTTGAGCAATTCCGACCATGCGACGAAAGGCGACGATAACCAAATAAGGGCACTGGCCATTTGCCGATGAAAGATTTCGTCATCCGGGAGGACCCGACAACTTCCTTGGCAATTTTCGGCAGTTTTCGCCGTGCATTTCCCAGCAGGCAACGTGGCAAAACATGGCTCCGAGAGTCAGTCAGGCTGATAGAAACACCAAGAAACAGAGACGATTTAGTCCTTCTTTGAGAAAACCGACGACAATCGGGACTGCAACAGCAACCCATCGCACACCCTTGAGATCGGCACAACTCAGGATGGTTGCTGTCGCGGTTAGATTCTCGACAAGGCGGCTGAGGAGGCCGACGCAGCCTCTAGACATGACAGATCTAGAAAATTATTTTGTAGAAACTCTCGCCGAATATCGCGCCCAAGAAAATAAATGTGCAATTTTTTATTCAGAATGTAAATATTGTCGAGTTGTTGTGTTTAATTTAGCAAGGAAAGATCGTGTGTTTTTTCACAATTTTCTTGTAAGTTCTATCAAGTCCTTTGTTGTCTTTTTTTTGGTCAAAATATTTACGATACTATTCTAGGAATATTTAACGTTACCTTCCTTGACAAGTTACGCGTCCATCCAAATTTTGTGCTTATTTAGTTGCTTTCTACAAATGTTCAAGTTAATTGTTTCTGTTTTCTTACCATTTTTCTCATGTCAATTTTAGGTACAAAAATTATGTAGTAACATCACAACTTCAGTTTTTGTAGTAACGTCACAACTTCAGTTTTTTAAAAATTATGCAGTTCTAGTACAATCCTGTTACCGCATGTGTCATTGTTTCCATATATGTACATGTATATTTCTTCTGTGATGCTGCTGATATAATCAAATTGCTATACATGTATGTTAATTATTTTGCCATGTATTTTGCAATGAAAAATTTATATGCTTCCCATAGAGAGCTGAAAATTTAGTTTGCTGAAAAATGGGATCATATGCTTTCAGTGGTGTCATGAATGATACCAGGAAATGATAAATTTTCTGTAGAGAACGATATATAAAGTCTTATATCAAAAAAGAGTGATATTTTAAAGAATTTTAGTAATGCTACAGATTTACAAAACTATATATGATGTAAAAATAAGCATTATTGGTTTGAAAAGGTTGTAATACGGGGGCATATGTATTTGCCGAAAGTATTTCCAAATTGCAGGACAAAATTTTGACTCTTCTGCAATATTGTAGAGCACTAAAAAAGTATTTCGACCTCTGTGACATTAGGTTAGTAGTGTAAGCAAATATTGGATGCTATTAAAGTTACTACATGTACTTTTGGTTGTGTTCGTTTTCTTGGGGGAGGGGTGCAACTATTTTTCTTCTGGTGCAAGTATTTTTTTTTAAATCTGCACCAGTGCAAGTTGGCCCAAAAATCTATTTCGACCCCTGCGTGTACTACTCTCAAAGCAGAGGTTTAGGCTTTGGCTTATTTTTTTGTGTTTTTACGCATTTTTATCGGGCTTTCTTTTTTGTACTGGTATCTTTTTTTCCCCATACTGCCCAGCCAAATGAATACTGTCTTGCCAATTCGATACTGTCTTGCAGCCACCAAAAGATCTTCTTGGAGATTACATTGTGTACTACAGTCCTATTGCCTACAACTGACTAGTGTCTGTCAGGAAATTCAAATTTTCACAAAACAAAGCACACCGGTATCTTCTTATTAGATGTAGGAAATTTAAAAAAGAGCATATTTTAGTGATACATGTGTGAGACTGACCTGTACAGGGTAGTACCCCCCACCATACATGTGTGAGACTGACCTGTACAGAGTAGTACCCCCCACCATACATGTGTGAGACTGACTTGTACAGGGTAGTACCCCCCACCATACATGTGTGAGACTGACCTGTACAGGGTAGTACCCCCCCACCATACATGTGAGACTGACCTGTACAGGGTAGTACCCCCCCACCATACATGTGTGAGACTGACCTGTACAGGGTAGTACCCCCCCACCATACATGTGTGTGACTGACCTGTACAGGGTAGTACCCCCCACCATACATGTGAGACTGACCTGTACAGGGTAGTACCCCCACCATACATGTGTGAGACTGACCTGTACAGGGTAGTACCCCCACCATACATGTGTGAGACTGACCTGTACAGGGTAGTACCCCCACCATACATGTGTGAGACTGACCTGTACAGGGTAGTACCCCCACCATACATGTGTGAGACTGACCTGTACAGGGTAGTACCCCCACCATACATGTGTGAGACTGACCTGTACAGGCCAGGGTAGTACCCCCCACCATACATGTGTGAGACTGACCTGTACAGGGTAGTACCCCCACCATACATGTGTGAGACTGACCTGTACAGGGTAGTACCCCCCACCATACATGTGTGAGACTGACCTGTACAGGGTAGTACCCCCACCATACATGTGTGAGACTGACCTGTACAGGGTAGTACCCCCACCATACATGTGTGAGACTGACCTGTACAGGCCAGGGTAGTACCCCCCACCATACATGTGTGACACTGACCTGTACAGGGTAGTACCCCCCACCATAGGGGTTGTGACAGGAGGTCTGGTCCGACCCCAGGTCTGCTAACAGCTCACCAGTACTGTCATACTCCTGGACTAGCCGCTCCCTGACACAAACAGAATTTTAACAATTTCATTCACATTTACTATCTCCATATATTTAAAAAATACTGCGCCTGCACGAAACCTGTAATGTATTGTGCATTCACACATTAAAGGATGACATCCCATCTATAGTTTTCAAATGTTGTGTCGGAAAAGATACGTGTATCGTCTGCAATGGACAAAATTCTAAATGCAACAGTGACCAAACATCCAACAAATTGAAAACTGTGAAAAATCCAGGTTTTGCATAGATGCCAAATCACGCCATATGTTCTGCCAATGTGATATCAAAAGCCATATAGAGAAATGTACTGGTAGTCTGATAACCTACCAGAGGTCCACTGCATTGCCAAGGTAACCAATGCTGGTGGTCTTCTTCTCTCTCTTGTACCTCCTGAAGAAAGTAGAACATCAGGTGTGGTACACTTAGTTAGGATGCTACGTTAACTAGGAAAGGTAGTCAGTGAGAGAAATAAAACATCCATTAAGACTGTGAATAATTTCATCAGATTGGTGAATGATTGAATAGCAAAGTTCTTTATTCACAACCATTTGTTTAACAAGAGCTGAATAACATTTCGATGACCGTCTGTCATCTTCATCAGGGCAATCATGACTGAAGCTAGGTGTTCCTGCTAACAATGCAAAGTACACAGTTTTGAGCTTTGAAATTGTGATAAACCCAAATTCTATACCTATATTTAAAAAGCTGTCAATTCTATCATCTAAAAAAATTTTGACCGAGTGGGCACCTGATCATGTTCATACATTCATCCAGGCTGGAGGTGGTTTCCATCAACCAACTGTAACAAATCAGTACACAGGCAAGTTTTCACACAAGTCATAGGGAAAATACAGCTACAATGTTCAAATATACAATACTACCTGTAGATACGATAAGGATAAAAATTATTAAAGTCAGTTTGAAATGTATATATCTTTATCATTAGCAGGGTTTAGATACTATCATGCAGTCAGCTGCTTTTAAACATATAATTGTAAATTGAAACCTTACTGACTTAGTTGACAAAGAATACATGTACAAATGTACAAATAAATGATATAAGGAACAAGCAAATGAACACAAATAAATACATAATATATGAATGAATCGATGCATGGATGGATAAATGAATGAATGGATAGATGAATGAATGAATGAATGGAATGAATGACTGGATGGATGAATGGATAGATGAATGAATGAATGAATAAATAAATAAATGAATGGAATGAATGACTGGATGGATAGATGAATGAATGAATGAATGAATGGATAGATGAATGGATGAATGAATGAATGAAGAGATGAACGGATGAATGAGTGAGTGAGTGAGTGAATGAACAAATGAATGAATGAATGAGTACACAGTCAGTCACTGTTGTCCAGAACCTTACCCCTGTTTGTGCCTCTTGGTCAGGGCCTCCTCACTGACCTGTGAATGTATATGACAGACAACATGTTATCAACAGGAAATGTGCCATGGTCTGTGGACAGTGAAGAAGTCGTAACAAAATACTCTAGCAACAATAAACACGTCGCATATTATATGGATATACCTGTGGTGCTCACAATCTCTTTGCCAAAGTCCCACATGCACCTGTTTCTATGGTTTACCTTTTGTTCATTACATCCACACTTTTAGCCTGTGTTTACAAGCTCTCGGCCGGGGGTATAATGACCCCCACCCCATTTTGGGGGGCGGCAACTTCGGGGCGGCCGGCCGACAGGAGCGCGATTAGTCAGAGTAAAGATCAAAGACTTTGTCCAACTCCTTTCATTTGTTTGCTTCATTTGATCATTCATTCATTTGTTGCTCATTCATTCATTCATTCATTCATTCAGCTATAAGTGTGTGGCAGCTAATGCCATACTCCATTCATTCATTCATTCATTCATTCAACAATTAAAGACAGCATATTGCATAAATTTAAAGTTTCTGTGTCTCATTTGTTCACTTTTGTATGAAAAGTATATTAAAGGTCCCTTTTCTTCCAAATACAAACAAAATGCCTGACAGATACCACAGTTTTCATGTGAAATAATGGCAACCAGAACTAAAGAAGAAAAGGCTGATGTTCCTTATTTATACAGCTGTGTGTGTGTGACTGTTCAGGTAACACAATTATCTGACTGGTGAGTGTCCAACACCAACATGGGAAGTGTTGACATCACAGAATCACTTGTCCAGAACTGGAGAACTGTGAGTTCAGGTGCAAGGGGAGATTATTGGGTGAATGGAGATTTAGCATGGGAAAATGTTCTACTATATTTTAATCTTTTACTATGAATACAAAAATAACACCAGATTTCAAAGGGATTTTTGTTACAACTCAAGTTCAGGAAAGACCAATGTTAGCATGATACCCTCACTGCAATATCACCTAGTAGATTAGGCCATTAAATCACTGAATAAGATGGTCTTGTGGCAAGGGTTGTTGACTTAGAATCTAAGGGTTCTGGGTTTGAATCCCTTAACTAGTTCCTTATGTTGTACCAATGGGAATATTTACATCTATTTCCTCACTTGACTCGGGTGGAAATGAGTACCTAGCTTCGGTTAGGGATGTCTTTTTGGATGGGATGTAAAGCAGGAGGTCCTGTGTTTGAGGAGAGCCACACCTCGTGCACGTTAAAGATCCCACCACACTTATCGAAAAGAGTAGGGGTCCTTCCCGGTGTGAGTGGTTCAAACCTTACAGTCCGGTCTTACACAGCTTGTACTTACTGCACCAAACTACAAAACTGGTGTGTTACAACAAGAGGTGGTTTAATGTTTGTGCAAAACAAGAAAAAGATTTCTTCACCTCCGCGATGACTCCTATACAGCCGGCTACAACAGCTGCTTTGGCCTGGGCACCGCTCATTCCTCCTAACCCTGACGTCACAAACACCTGCACACAAACAAGTACATAAAACATACAAAGCTTAAAGACTGCATGACACCAATAACACTGAAAACAACAGTTCCTCCAGCCATGGAGCCTTAAAGGACAAGTAAAGTAATTTCAGTTCTTGTGCCTTTGAACCGAAAATCCTGTTTGCAAAAGGTGATTCATTGGTTTATACCCGTCCCGTACACATTGGGGTGATATTTGACCCAAATCTATGTTCACGTTTGATGACTGCCTATTCCACCAGACAGCCACCGTGACGTCACCTGTCCACTTAATCTAATTTACTCTATAGTATATGTATGTCTTTCGGAGAAGATATGACGAATGTCGTGATTGTAGAAGGACTGACAGCTCGTTCGTTGTATGTAGCCAGCTGCCACCGTGCCGCGTGCCTGCGAAGCTGGTGTGTTACGCTGAAGGGCGGTTATACCGGCTATACAGATACAGAAGCTGGTGTGTTACGCTGAAGGGCGGTTATACCGGCTATACAGATACAGGTACAGCTACATGTACATGCAGACAAGAGCCTACCAAATTCTCTCTCAGGTGATTATTTGTCCTCTGGCTTCTCTCTATCCTTTTCATTTCGTGGAGATGTTCTTTTATGTACTAACGTTAACAGAGTAGTGATTTTATGGCCAGTTAATTAGATTAAGTGTACACATGATGTCACGGCAGCCTGCTGGTGGAATAGGCAGTCATCAAACGTGAACATGGATTTGGGTCAAATATCACCCCAATGTGTACGGGACTGGTAGAAACCAATGAATCACCTTTAGCAAATAGGATTTTGGGTTAAAAGGTACCAAAACTGAAATGAGTTTTTTGTCCTTTAAACTACATGTACTTCTAATACTACTACTGTCTTATAGTATACTAAGCTATTGATTTCCAAGTAGATTCTTTGTAAAAACCCATTTAGATGCATATAGTACTACCTAAATAATTGAATGATGCATTCAAATGTCCCTAAATAATGTCCCTACATCACTAGACTCAATATGTAGCATAATATTTTCACCTTTCCAGCCAGGTCATTCAACCCCAGGTACTTGCGGCCAGCGTTCATTACTGTGATCTGAAACATGCAAGAAGTTTGGTTATATATATATAACGTACTGTTAATTTGTTTACTTTTGCAGGGACTTGGTTTTGCAGGAGAAGGGTATAAAGGAGGCTGTTGCTGTATTCTAAATTTGCAGTTGAAACAATTCCGTAGTACAGTTAAGTCACATGCGGTTAATACATTGGAAACACATGTATACATGTATTTGCAGTGTCATAAATTCATTATGTTTGTTTGTTTGTTTATTGTTTATTTGCACAAAAATACAAAATAAATTGAAGTAAACTAGATAAAAAAACACTGTTCAGGAGAAGGGAGGAAGCCTGTTAGGCTTATTCTAACCCTCCTCCTTTAAACATAACAAAAAATAAACACAATTTAAATGAAATACTTGAAATGACAAACAAGGCAAATGACAAGAAACTATTAACAAATTATAAATAAGTAACAATTAAAGAATTAAAACATAATTATAGCAAAATAAGTATCTAATGGAGAAGCTAAGTAACACTTTTATAAATGATTCAAAACAAGAAAGTATAGCAGCTACACATAAATAAGACTATCTAATAGAGAATTAAGCTAGTTGAATTATGGCAAAACTGTTCAGAGTTACAAAAACATACTGTGGTTCCATGAACGATCCCTTGTGGCCCGATGTAGCAGTAGCTTCCTGCAGTCATCTGTCCATACCTGTTCAATAAAGTAATACAACAACCAATGAATTTAACAATGCCTAGTTTTATATCTCAATAAATAAAAAGATCATGAAAAATAAAGTTTAAGTATTGAATAACTAGTTTTATAGCAGAAGTGAGGCAATATGCTGTTTAAGCAATAAAATATCATAAAAGTAAATTCAAACCCGCAGATAAACCCACCTAAAACAATACCCGGAGACAATAAGAGATAGCCTACTCACATGGTGACTCCTAGTGCAAACATTTTCTCATACTCCTCCCTGGAAGAATAATTTGGAACCACCTGCAAAGATAAAGATACAACAAGAAAATTAAAGTGTGTGCCAATTGGCCTGCTGATATAGCTAAACAATCCATTTTTTTCACATACTTGCCAACAGTGTTTTCACAAAAACACTTTCCTGTAGCTTTCTACCTACCGCACATGTAAACTTGATAGTCAACAAATCCAACCGTAGGCTGTATCTTGTGTTCTGAAGAAACATCGACTCAGTGACTATGACTTAATGCTTGTATTCTGTGGCTTTGTACGACCATTGTTAGAGTATGCTTGTCCTGTGTGGCATCCTGGTCTCACTACTTTACAGTCAAAGTACATAGAAGCTTTACAAAAGAGGGCATGTAGGATAATCCTAGGCAGAAACTATGTTAGCTATGACAGAGCACTAGGGCAGCTGTCACTTACTCCGTTGTACCTGAGATGCCGTAACCTCTGTGTGAACTTTGCAATGTCTATAGCTAAATCCCCCACATTCTCTAGTTGGCTGCCTCCTAAACGTGGAAGCCTACATGGCAGAGAACTAAGAACAAAGGACAACTTGACGCAGTTCAGCTGCAGGACTTCTAGGTTTAAGAATAGTGTTTTACCTTTTATTGCCGACTTGTTGAACCAATCATGATGAATTTTAAGTGTATCATGCCCCAATTCAGCCATGTAAGGCTGCAATGGTATGTGTGTTGCAAAATAAACCAGTCTATATAGTCTATAAATACAATCTCGGCGACCTCTACCGACCATGCCGTTGGTGATGACGAGCCTGGGCGCTCCGCGGTGACTGGGGAAGAGTCCGGAGGGGTGGCCGGAGTACATGACCAGCGTCTGGTCCTCTGTCATCTCCGACAGGTACTGCATCGTCAGCAGGAACTACAGAAAGAACATGTATAAATGCTGTGAACTGCTTCCGTGAATAGTTTCATCAGGTTGGTAAGTCACTGAATAAAGAGACTCTTTCTACACAACCAAGTGTTTTATTCAACCGACGTTTCGGTGACAGACGGTCACCGAAACGTCGGTTGAATAAAACACTTGGTTGTGTAGAAAGAGTCTCTTTATTCGCTGTGAACTGCTGTTAACCAAATATTATACAATGCAGTGCAATGTACTTGAACTTCAGAAAATTAAAAACACAATAGCCTGGGAAAACGACCCTGCTCAGAAATCCAGGGGCATGGAAGTCATTTTTAAAACAATATGCACTATTGGCTCTGTCCCTAAGGCCATGTCAAAAATCATTAGCCTACATTACTACAAGTCAAGCATGTTACATACAATGTATCAACCATATACATATACCTGTGCCCAGTTCCCAAACACTTGTCCATTGCCACCATAGGTCACCAACTCATGGGGGAACTGAGGAAAGAAGATAAACAAAAATCGACAAAGTTTTAACATAAAGTTTAAAAAAATACAAACTTTCTGAACTGAAATTGTTCAGGCATCATATATAACTGCCCTCTTGAAATCTACAAGTACAGTAATTGAATTTACTTACAAATAGGATCAAATTTAGTATTGAGAACTGAACTCTTTCCTATGTTCTTAGTTCATACCTGTGCAACCCTGGGATCCAGGTTGTACATACATGTACATGTAGCCATGTGTTCTTACCTGTGCAACCCTGGGATCCAGGTTGTACATACATGTAGCCATGTGTTCTTACCTGTGCAACCCTGGGATCCAGGTTGTACATACATGTAGCCATGTGTTCTTACCTGTGCAACCCTGGGGTCCAGGTTGTACATACATGTAGCTATGTGTTCTTACCTGTGCAACCCTGGGATCCAGGTTGTACATACATGTAGCCATGTGTTCTTACCTGTGCAACCCTGGGATCCAGGTTGTACATACATGTACTAGTAGCCATGTGTTCTTACCTGTGCAACCCTGGGGTCCAGGTTGTACATACATGTAGCCATGTGTTCTTACCTGTGCAACCCTGGGGTCCAGGTTGTACATACATGTAGCCATGTGTTCTTACCTGTGCAACCCTGGGGTCCAGGTTGTACATACATGTAGCCATGTGTTCTTACCTGTGCAACCCTGGGGTCCAGGTTGTTCATGATCATGTGCATGATGGCAGCAGCCTGGCGAGTCCGGGCAGGGTATTCATCAATGGGGTAGGCTCTGGGGAGAGGAAGTCATCTGAGTTACTGTAGTTTCTTGGATCTTAGATTTTTTTCTAAGCAAAATGTAAAAGGGGGAGCCATAAAGGAAAACCTCATGTTACTGAGGTAGAGTCTCATAAATATAATATTAACGGAAAATCCAAATTGATAAATTTGTCACAATTGTCTTAGTCAAGTTAGTGTGTATATGTATGTATATGTCACAGGGGAGACTGGAATCCAGGGGAGATTGGAATCAAGGTTTTTAATTATTGATTCTAACCCTAAAATGTACTGCATACTACTCCCTAGTCTATAACTAACTTCAAAAAGTACTAGTGAGTAGTATGCAGCATATTTTAGGGTTAGAAATAATCATTAAAAAACCTTGATTCCAGTCTGCCCTGGATTCCAGTCTCTCCTGTGACATAAATTTATATATGTGTGTGTGTGTATATTTATGTGTGTGTGTGTGTGTGTGTGTGTGTGTGTGTGTATGTGTGCTTGGGCATGCAGGAATTTACAACTAGTACATGTAGCTTAAAAATTTTCTTGAACAAAGAAATAAAATTTGCCAGCCACCTCATCTCACACTGCGGCCTGAAGCGGTACATGTAGATGTGTCCGTAGTCCCGCAGCTCCTGGGCGAACTCCGGAGCGAGGACCCCATGCAGCTCTGGTGGGAAGTACCGCAGAGCATTCTGCAGGGCCAACTGTAAGGGAAAAAAATAGTTTATTTTTTTCTTTTCATAATGATATCTTTCTATATCTATCTTGCAATACGAGGGATCGCCATGACGTCACGGCCAGCAAGTAGTAGGCAAAAAGGGGGTGACAGTTGGCTGATTTGCCTACCAATAATTTGCATATGCTTCAAATAATTTGCATGTATATGATGTAAACAAAAACATCAATCGCTCCTATGGGCAGCAATGTTAAATATTTTCCTACAAAGAATTCTAAAAAAAGTTTCTAGTGATCATGTGTTGTAGTTCTACATGTTTTAAATCTTTTATTTATTTTTTCAATGGACATGAATGAATACTGTCAATTAAAATTCAAAATTTTTTTCTAAAACACAGCAGGGGTCGCGCCCCCGGACACACCCCCAGGGCTAACCAATCACGTGCCTCCATTAAGATTGATGTTTCCCGCCCAACGTAGACTCAAATCTTTCCGCCCCCCCTCCCCAACATTTGTACACGATTTTGACCTCATAAACACAAATGATAGCGCAAATAAAGTAGAAATCGGCTTCCTAATCATAATTCTGAGCCATACGTTGCAATCTACAACAGTTGCGGTCGTCAGATTTTTTCGCAGACGACATAAATTTGCCGACTGAGGACAAATATTTTCACGTACCCTCTCTTCTTCAAGGGTCAAATGGGGAGTTCGAACCGGTGCGTGCGGTACAGAGTCGTCGCGTTCCCTCTGGGGAGGCAGCTGGTCGACAGGAAGCCCAGAACAGACGTCTTTAAGAGAAGACATCGCGGGAAAATTGTAAAAGTTGTTGTTTGTTGTGTAAAGAACAGTTTTTCACACGTCCGGGTGAGCTGAGGGGTTAACAGTCGCAAAATGAGCCGTAAGTCGGCAATTTATCGTAAACGCATGGCTCCAGGTGTCGTAAAACGACTGAAATGCACGGATTACGTCTCATAGATGGTAAAAAAAAGAGGGAATTGTTGTTTCAACTTATAACACGAGGTTAGAACTGCTAAAATTGAAAAAGGAAAACTTAAGGGAATCATGCAAGAGTTTGAGTCACAGGTACGCATTACTGCAGGTCACTTCTGGGTCGCTGGGAGCGCTGATGATGATGCCATCCACTTGCGCTGAGGTGATCTTCAAGCAGATATTGGGGTGAAAGATCGTAACGTTTTCTGAGCTTTGGAAATGACTATTGACAGGATCATCCTGTCAACAACAGAATGTTTTGTACTATTGACAAGATCATCCCGTCAATAGTACATTTTTCCACTATTGACAGGATGATCCTGTCAGTATATTTTTTCCCACTACTGATCATGACAGGATCACCCTGTCACTACACTAGGCAACGGAATTTTGCACAGGATCAATCTGTCTTGAAGGTGTTCGACCGGGCTTCGGGATCAGTCTACCGTATGGAAGATTACTTTCACTGAGCAACCTCTCACAAATGACGTATCCCGAATGACGTAACACTAACTTTTGTCGTCCGAAAGAACCGTCCATCAACAGGGTCTGAAAAAGGCGGGCTATTTGGACAGGCTTGTCAGGTCACGCAAAAGGTCAATTCTACAGTTCGCCTGAGCGAGTCCCGGCTATGCTAACAGTTGTCCCTCTCCTCGAGAGCAAATGTCAGACGCTGACAAGAAAGGGTAAAGAAGATCAACGAAGCTTTAAACGGATGGAATGTTCGTGTCAAAAGGGAAGACAAACTGGACAAAAGTGTCTTTCCGGAGCGACGCCGACGAAGCGTAAACTGGTTACGCTCAATCCGGGCTACTCTTGCCGTGACGGGGGGTGCTATAGACTTCTGTAGTGTTGTGGGACACGGGAAACTGAGAGATAAACACAATGGTCAACTGAAACAAGCCAATGGTCGGCCGAATTTTAGCCTGGATGCCAGACTGTTCTCAGGGACAATACACAGGCCATCCCCCAGATAGACATTGAGAAGCACGCTCAGTGTCTAAACTGAGGGGTCTGCGGTAAAATTTCTTTGGGAACATGTTGGCCCTGAAGCCGAGGAGCTGGCCTGTATACATATACAGGCCCTGGCAATAGTCTGGCACCCAGGCTAGGCAAATTTTAGAATATCTTAACTTTTATGTGGAACTACGTATAATTCAAGTACAGTACTGTATATATAACACACAGAGACTGGGTGCAAGTAAATGGATGACAAATGATAGAAAAGCTTGAAATGTTTAATCTGAATCATACTTTGGGGGACAAAATCGAACCTGTGCTGTGTTTTTTTTTCTTACTCTGCTGATCTGACTCAGCCACAAATGAATAGAAAACGTGTGGTTTTGTTTTCCAAAAGTCCAAATTTGTCATCTAGACAGTCTACGTTCTTTTAACATCCACAAGGCTTGTCTGTAGAGAACGTTTGGTCTGGTCTCAACCAAACGTCTCTTTCGACTGAACAAATACGAGAAATTCATGAAAATAGTCCGGTGGCGTCTACATATACAGTCCGCCAGTCAGAAAACATCGCTAATCTGGAGAAAAAACATCGCCAAACATCCATCAAATGAACTAGTCATTTAGCTAGTCTCCACCAGAATTCTTTGCAGGCAAATTGGTGCTAGTATGGCCGGCTAACTCCCCTGGCCAATCATATCCCTTTTTAGGCCGATTTCTACTATTTATTCAGCCTATAAAGGAGTCTGGTGGAGACTACAGTCATTGGCGTGTAGATGAACGAGTCAACCGACCGTCCGGAAGTCTAAGAGGAAAAGAAATCTTCCAATTCGCGTCTGTCAATCAAGCAATGGAGTAGGCGTGGCTAAAAACTGACGAGCCGGCCTGCATGCATATGCGACGCAAACGATTTTGGCAGCAGCGACCAATGAGGGACTCCGCGGTGCTAGTATTCCCCTCCAGTGGTTTGGTATTGCGTTTCGCAACAGTAAACACGAGCTAGAGAGGCCAGCCCTAGTTTCGGCGGCGGCGTGACAGGCATATTTACCGTCGTCTACGGGGCAAGCCACACGACACTGGGAAGGCTCAACTCGCCTTTAGACCTCGCCTCTGCGAAGCACGCATTTGGGGAAACGGACTCTACAACCAACCCCGGCGCCCTATATTAACTCGTGTATACGTCAGCTCCAAGCAACATGGGCACACGCCACCACCTCTTGTTGGCTGTACAAGTGCTCGTCCTTTCCGCAACGGCGCAAGGTATGTAGGCGAGAAAATATCTCCTGTCGTCTGCTTTCGTCAAAATCGAGTTCCGATGGCTTTACATAAACATATCGTGAGGAAAATATAGTACCCGGTGGAGAATATAATTGTAGACAGAGAGTGTTTGGGGATTGGCTGCCTTTTGTGTGAGTTATTAGTCTTGTACGGGGGTTGCATGTACAGAGATATAGGATACTTGGATGCGCAACTGAGTGTGTACGTGAAAGAAGCTCGGGTATTCGCTAGTGTCGGACAAGTCGTCATGTGTATCTTGTTAGGGCATATCGTGGACACAACGCCAAACGCTTCAGAAGGCCCCGTGTCAGTATCTGAAAACACAAGTCACGTCAGGCATTCTGAAAGCCTGAATCACTACTGAATAGAAGGCTGGTTTCAGGGAGTTGAAGTATAAACGTGTACAAAAAGCCATTCAGTGCAAAAATGTTGGCGTATGTAACTAATAGACAGTTTGTAAACGAAACTTCAATAGGCAATCAGGGCTTAGACGATTCTAGCCAACACGTGCGTAACGATAGCCTCTACCAGGCTTCAGAGGCGGCTGGAAAAAGAAGAAATTGGCCAATTGCAAGTAGACAGATAACATACCAGGGGAGTTGGTCCGCTCGAGTGCGGCAAATTGTTAGCCTCTACCAGGCTCCGGGAAGCGACTGGGAAGAGTAGAAATTGGCCAAATAGAAGACGCCAGGGGAGTTGGTCCGCCAGAGAGTACAGTTTAAATTGCTGCGTCTGGCATGTTATCTGTCTACATGTATTTGGCCAATTTCTACTCTTTCCAGCCGCTTCCCGAAGCCTGGTAGAGGCTAGCGTAAGTGCGTGGTTATAGTCGTAGGTTGTCGTACGATTTTGTGATGTCGTAGAATTCTTAAGCAGACGGTGACAGAACCAACCGCCGACAACTAGTGATCTATTCAAGACAGCCTTTCCCATAACAATACAGCCGACTTTTGCACGACAGATACACGACTATATCCCAATAATGCCATCAGTCGTACGACGATCGTGCGACGAATGTGACCAGGCCCTAAACTAGTCCACTACAATATTGTTTTATTTCACAGTGAAAATACATTGTAATAAAAACTTTATCCTTTTACACTGAAATAGGCAAATGTATCGTCTGTTTACATACTGTACCATCAAGATATAATCTTTGGTGTTATATCAATCAATCAATCAATCAATCAATCAAACTTTATTAACAGGTACAAATGCATGGCAAGTTCTTGAGCAGTACTAAATATCAGACTAATATCTACGCTATTGCCTGCAACAATGCTAAGGGCTTCTACACTACGCTATTTTTATATGATTGGTACTATATATCTGATATTGTCTCTACGTTAGCCTATCGCAGCCGCTGTGACAGGCACTCGTGTCATCCTCCGCCTGGCTATCGGCCAATCGGATTGGCTAAAATACACTAGTGTAGAAAAAAAAACACATATCATTTTACACTAAAATAGGCAAGTCTGCCGTCTGTTTATACTGTTACACCAAAATATCATCTTTGGTGACGTGTCTGATACTGTCTCTACGTTAGCCTATCGCAGCCGCTGTGACAGGCACTCGTGTCATCCTCCGCCTGGCTATCGGCTATAGGCTAAAATACATTGTAGAAAAAACACATATCATTTTACACTAAAGTAGGCAAGTCTGCTGTCTGTTTACATACTGTTACACCAAAATATCATCTTAAGTGACATATCTGATATTGTCTCTACGTTAGCCTATCGCAGCCGCTGTGACAGGCACTCGTGCCACCCGCCGCCTGGGAACTTGGCTATCAGCTATAGGCTAAAATACATTACAGAAAAAAAACAAATATCATTATACACTAAAATGGGCAAATGTGCTTGTTACATATCAAAATTTTGGTGACATGTTGTTTGACTATTGTCTTTACGTTAGCCTATCGCAGCCGCTGTGACAGGCACTCGTGTCACCCGCCGCCTGGGAACCTGGCTATCGGCCGGCAGCTCCGGACCACCACCACGTGTGGAGAGAACGGCGGGGAACACTTCTGTTCCGTCTCCTCCTCCTCCTCCTGCGCCAAGGCCAAGTGCTACAAGTGCCACTCCGGGAGGAAGAACCGCGCTCACCCGCCCAGGTAAGCTTCGAGGCTAATTTCCGTCTCGTAAACGGTCGTCGCCTTTTGAAACGGTAGATGCCATATCACAGAACGGCTAAAAGTGTATCAGCGCGGTCCATTCACAACCGGGATGTTTCGTAGCGTAGAGGGTTAGGGTTTAGGTTAGGGTTTTAGAGCTACGCTTTTCGACACTGGTTCGAATCCGAGCTTGTGCTTTTTCATTTTTCACCAATACCTTTACTACTACTACTACTACTACTACAGGTACATGACCGACACCGGTGCTGGCCATCGCGGGACTTGGTGGCAGTCTAAAAACAACGGCGGCGCGGAAACTATCCAACTGGACCTGGAGAGCCGCTTCTACTTCACGCACCTCGTCATGGTGTTCCGAACTCCCCGCCCGGCCGCCATGATCCTGGAGAGGTCCTCCGACCACGGGAAGACCTGGCGGACGTACAGCTACTTCGCGCGGAACTGCACGGAAACCTTCGGGCTCAGGGAGGGGGTGAACCCCGAAGGGAGCCTGTGTACCTCCCGGTACTCCGCACCGGACCCGTGTACTAGAGGGGAGGTAGGTGAAAACACTCTTGCTTGTTAACCTTCACACAGCGAAGGTGCTTTTTAACCCTCACACGACCATGCTCAGGCCAGCATTGGTTAACTAGAGCTATCAACCAAGGATTGAGGTGTTCAAAAACTCTTATTTTCCTAGAACTATATACACGTAGATTATAGGGAACCTCCTTTGACTATCGTAGAGTGGAGCGCGCTGTCACCAAATACAGTAGGGGCATCATCACTAGATAGTTTTTAAACAACGTGTGCAGTTAGATGTGCAAAGGTTGGGTGTAACAGGTCGTTCGGTGTAATCTGCCGCTGCGCCGCGTGCCTGCTAAGCTGGTGTGTTATGCCGAAGGGCGGTTCTACCGGCTATACAGATACAGAACCTCTGCAGTGCTCAGAGACGATGTTTTTAGATAAATATAATGGTCGCTATAATACACGTGGGTAAAAAAAAACTCATGCCAGGCGTCTGAATCAGCAAGTAGTCGAAGAATTCTTTCTTTTCAGTTCAAGTCATGCGGCAGCTTTTTTAGCGACGCCTTTGGGGGGTGGGGCCTACTTCATTGCCGTACGTAGGCCCGTCCCGGAAGTATTATTTTGAGTGGCTGAGATGTGGGTTTAATTTGTGCTCACACAGGAGTCCGTCTAGGAAACCCACTAGTCGGAAGATATTTACCTTTCTGTTTGACAATAAACAGTTTCAGTTTACTCATTTCACCAGCAATTACTCTCAGGTACAAAACAACCTGTTTTTCAGGCAATGCTGGGTATACAATGTAACAGACTATACAATATTACGGAATCACAAACGATACAGAATGACATAACAACAGCAAGAAAAAAAACAACCTCACAAAGTTTCGCCTCTCCGTACAATCATTACATCACAGTTCCTGTATGAATTTTACCAGCTCCAAAGTCTCACCGTTGGATACGACTAATTCTTTCCGCTAGATAACTAGTAATACAGTTGACTTCGCGGGCTTTTTGCGGTAGCGTCTTTTCCGCAACAAGCACGCAAAGCATCCGGGCTATGGCTTCCATTTGTTTCGAACCCCCCACACCCTTCGCTGGGAAGTTGAATTGATGGAATACCGTGCGAGTCGGTAGTACATGGAATCTGTGTGTCCAAACGTCGTGCTAGGAATTCCGTTGGAACTGCCATGAGTGACAGGAATTCTTTGCAGGATTCCCATAGCTTCCTTTTTAGGTCCCTTCAGGTCTGTTCATTTTGAAGTCTCTTTTGTTGCGTGAAAATTTTCTAGCCTGTAGTCTAGCCTTGTTATTACGCTACCCGGCCAATTGATCTTGGGAAGTGGACTAAAGCTAACAAGACTGAAGGCTATACATTTTGTGAGATCATTTGACGATTTTTTCATCGAGTATCGGGCTTGTAACTGACAGGCATTGTGAATGGTCTACAAGGCCAGTTGCATGGCAGCCTAACTATTTCAAATACTGGGTCGAGGGGCGACTTCATGCTTCTGGGACCCCATTGCCTACACACACACACACACACACGTACACACACACACACACACACACACACACACACACACACACGTACACACACACACACACACACACACATACACACACACGTACACATCCACGTACACATCCACACACACACACACATCCACACACACACACATATCCACACACACACACACACACACACTCACACACACTCACACACACACACACACACACACACACTCACACACACACAAAACAACAACAATACAATAGCTCCCTACCACAGGTAACAAAACACTCCCGTTTCTTCGACGAAGTTGAGTGGCAGAACAGAATACAATATACATGTACCGTATATATACAGTATTACAGTATACCGTGACAATCTTCCCTCCCAACACTGTGTGTTGGAAACGGTGACATACATCCACAAACTCGGCTAAGTCCCGCGGCTGACCTGAATCCCTCCATGTTTTCCCTGACGGTGTGAGACGTGTGAAGTTTATTTTTGTTTGTCTGTGGTCTGTCGGCGCCGCGCTTACAGGTGGGGAGGACACCACTGTTAGCAGCCTTGCCATGCGGGCATGGGCGGTGGAAAAACAAGAGAAGACACAAAGAGAGCTTGCACGCCATCTAGCTGTCACACAAACCCGAGTTCCTACAAGACACTTACGTTTCACAAAGACTGCTACAGATACTTCTATTTTCCGCGGACCGTCAGGGATTGGAACACGCTTCCAGAAAGAGACGACTTGACACAGCAAAGTTCTGCTTCAGACTGACCATGCCATGAGGTGGAGACCTCCTGGCATGTACTTTAATTGATAACAGATTATGCTAATCACTACTTCAACTTCCTGTTGTCTTCTAACTACAGTAACCTAAAACACATTGCTAACAATAGTACATGTTTGACAAATGATGCTGTTACGAGACAGAGTGCATGCAAGTGTAAAACGACGCTGGATACAAGATATCATATGTAGAAAAGTAGAGTAACTTTGCCAATAGAACAAAAAGACCACTAGGGTGCTGAGTGCTCTTCATCCAAATCGTTGCTCTACTGACCAGTACTGTCTTTATTTCATTCAGTACTAGTACGAAATTCTCTATCCATAGAACAGGAAACTAGGCCTACTCTCCAAGCAGAGGTTTGGGTTTTGGGCTTATTTTGGCGTGTTTTTAGGCTTTATAATTTTTTATCAGGCTTTCTTTTTTCACTGAAATTTTTTTAAATCATACATGGGTTAGGATAAAAAAAATTCAGTAAAAAAAAGAAAGCCCGATAAAAAAAAGCCTAAAAACACTCCAAAAATAAGCCCAAAACCCAAACCTCTGCTTGGAGAGTAACTAGGCTCACTGATCACGGAAGAAGATTTATGTGGCCCCTCTTGAGGGTGGGCGGGCCGTCTTGTCCTTCAAGCCCTCCCAGCAAGGCGTAAGCATCCCTGGAACGTCAAGTGGTCCAGAATGTCCGGCCGGCATGTCACTGACCACCGCCGCGCGTCTATCTTCAGCCGGACACCGCTAGCCTGGGTACCAAACCTTTGGTCGGCTTGGCGGTAATTTTTCGGCCCCGGCCTTTAGCAAGCACAGGCGAGTTACGCCACGGACCCATCTCCAGCTGGTTTCCCTGTATCCGCTGACTTCCTGTATTACGCTCAGTCTTCTATTGCCGCCGACCCAAAGTTGTGAGCGAAGAAATTAAAAAAAAAACCGAAGCGCGGTAATTGAGGCCTGGTTGGCGGCCCCAAACGCTCTCGGCGCCGCAAATTTCCGTCTCGTAAACGGTCGTCGCCTTTCGATGCCTGGTCGATGCCATATCCGAGTGTATCATAACTTTTTTAGGTCCAAAAATAAGTATAAAACGTATAAAAGGCAACATTCTAATTGCAAATGTAAGGTAAGATCATGAAAAATAGTAAAGTTATTAGTGAAAAAAGAAAAAGCACAAGCGCGGATTCGAACCCGGGTCAAAAAGCGTAGCTCTAAAACCCTAACCTATTCCCTAACCTCTACGCCACGAAACATCACGGTGTGGATGGACCGTGCTGATACACTTAAAGTTAGCCGTTCTGCGATATGGCATCGACCGTTTCAAAAGGCGACGACCGTTTACGAGACGGAAATTAGCCTCGGCGCCGAAGGGATAGCGCTGAGCTCACGGCGGTCTGATTACCAGGCTAGACACCGCAGCACTAAAAATAAATCCTGCCGATTATTTTTGAACAGTTGGGAATGGATATGGGTGACCTTCGGGTTATGTAACGGTTTTTAAGAGATCCTTTTCGCAGACGTTTTAATAAATCACTCTCGTATGCAACATCCTTTGACACAGGCATGTACTCTCGTATCCAGTGTCATTTGACATGTTTGACACTGACACACTCTCGTATCCAGCGTCATTTGACACACACTCTCGTATCCAGTATTCCTTTGACACAGAGGAACCCAAAAAATAGCCGCAGGCTGGTTCTAGTTATTTATTGGTGGTACCCAAAAATAAAGGGACTCCTCATGTGGCTTGTTTTGTGGGCATTTCAAACGCTTCAAGTATGAAATGATGACGAAAATGTGCCAAGAATTGGCAGTAAATGTCAATAATATCAGACAGATTTTCTCATCCAGAATATTTTTGTTTGCTGCCCTGAAATTGCATTGGATGCCTTTCATGTGTAGAGCATTGCATTGGTTTCAGACCGAGAAGAAAGTTACTGTAAATTCGTCTAAGTTCGCGACACTTATAAATTGCGCGGCACGGCGACGATAAAATGATTGCACTAGTGTGAGTTCGCGGTTAAAACAACGGTAGAAACACAATGGAAAACAGAACATATGTTTGCAAAGTGAAGAGTCCGACAATTTCAACATTTACAGTACGCAGTAGCGTGCGTAGTCCAGTGGTTAGCGACCCTGCCTCTGGACTAAGAGGTTGGGAGTTCGAATCCCGACTGTTGTCGCTCACCCGACATGCACGCTACTGGAGAGGGTCGTAGTCCTTAGGACAGGACGTTAAGCCGTGGTCCACTGTTCATTGTACTTGTCGAAAAGAGCTAGGGGAATTTCCCTGGTACAATGAACCTGTAAATACTGTACATAGCATCTGTCTTCTCTGTCACGACCAGTGGAGGGGTAGCTCTTCAGTGAGCTAAACTGGTTCGAGATCACTTTCACTTTCACTTCATTCTATTTTGCATTTCTGCAACGTGCACTGTTGTTTATCTTTAATAACAATTAAGTTAAGACACATTAACCCTCAACAGTACACCTTCCCGGACTGATTAATCTGTCCACCTGGGGTCCGCACGGACCCCAGAACAGTTTTTTGCTAATTTTTAGAAATGATCAGTATGCTACCATCTCAATTGTTTTGCTGAATCGATGTGTGAACCTCTGAGTCCACATTACGCACAAAAATCATACATTGTTACCTTTTCCAATTTTTTGGTGAAGAAAAGAAGGAATCAAGAAATACCCGTTTTTTTAAAGCTTTGGAGGTTCGTGGGACTGGGGGAGGGGGCTTATTGCCCCCCTCAGAACTCGGGAACGGTATATCGTATGGCCACCAAATTTTTAGAAGATGGTGTACTAGTAAAAATTAATCAATACAACAATTTTGATGTCGTTATGACGTAGTTTGACGTCATTATGACGTCATTCATATTATTTTAATGGCTAAAACCGTTATAAATAGGTTATTCTCTTAAAACTTAATGGTATACAACGCAACTTTAACAAAAAGTGTTTATGATAAAATGATAAGGTCTGCTAAAGCTTATGTTGCCCTTAGCAACACCAGTGACGTCATACAATGACGTCATACATATCTAATTATCCGCCATCTTGGATCTTGGTTTTGACCAATGACGTCATCAAATTAGCATAAATTATTAATAAAAATCACATTAAATTATATAAAATGTTATTGATGTTCGAAAGCATGTGTCACTTATCATAAAAGCATGAAAATAAAGTAAAGTATAAGAAAAAAAGTAAAGTATAAGAACGCCAGTGTATCTATTACGATCGAGAGCCGGCTGGGGTCCGCGCGGACCCCAAAAGAAAATCAGATACAAAATTTAAAAAAAATGGGGGAAACGGAATTTTCTGCACTGTGTTGAGGCACAACATTGTGGGTGACAATTACCTAAAATTTCAGAAAAAAATCTTTAGAAACAAAAAAACTATTACAGAATATATAGTGCTGGGGTCCGCGCGGACCCCAGGTGTACTGTTTAGGGTTAAAGACACTTTCGTCTTCAAATATAATATAATGACCAACCATGAAATGTCCAACCCCCTCCCCTCAATATGACATGGGTAAGTGCCCTACTACACATGTATTTGCGGCCGTTGCCCTAGTTTCTGTCAACAGTTAAAGTCTTTAAACTGTCACATCCAAGCACTTTGCGTGGTTTGCAAGGTTTAAAGCTAAAGATAATGTAGTTGTTACGTTTTTTTCCATTGAACTTTTTAATGCGAATTCTTAGATAACGTACTTTACAGCATCGTCTTATATGTGAACTTCGGAAGTAAGCCATTCGATAAAAATGCGTCAATGATTTTATGGCTTCCCAAACTGTACAAGATTTAAAGCAGGGGGATGCCTGGCTTTTGGTCTACAATTTGATACATCCGCTCACAAAGATTGGGAAAGAATGTTAAACGCTTGTAGCATGATCCACGCCCTTCCTCTTTTAACGCGTATTAAGTTCTTGTCTTGAATTCCAAGAACTTCAAGGCGTTATATAATACATCCTGTCTATTATAATACAAAGTAACGGCTGTTCTTCTTATAGCCTAGCCTCCACCAGGCCTTCCTACGGGCATACGAATCGTAGAATTCGACAAAAAAGGGAAATAATTGGCCAGGAGAGTCAGTCCTCGGGAAGGTTAATTTCCCCCTGGGGCAAATGAACTCTACCGTTTTACATTTTGAATCATAAACGGGGCCTAAAAACTCCTCTGGCCAGTTATTCTCCCTATTTGGCTAAATTTTCCTACCGACCAGAGGGTTTGTCCATTTTGTCCAGAACAACTTGAGGAGGAATATCACTTCTCAAGCTTGATTGTATGTCCTAAATATGCTGATATACGTAATTCACTGTACACTAGACTATCAGCTTCCATACCAGGTTTTACCTCCATGGATTTAAAAAGCAAATTTCAATACATATTGACATGCGACAATCCTACATGGTATACATAGGGATATATATATAAAAGACTGTATAAACATTAGAAATTCATTGTAAAAGTTCACTCCTATACTAGCCACCCACTCATGTATTAGTTAGGTTAGCATTATGAAATGGTAGTTATGTAGTAGTAGGTGCCATACTTTGTACCTTGTACAATTGTTGTGCAATAAAGTTATTATTATTATTTTTTACTGTCTTTGAACCCGCGTTGTTAGTCTGGTGGAGTCTGGTAGTTTTCCTTATAGTTCCTGTCGTCTAGCTTCTGTTTCCCGCAAATTTATGAGTGGCCGCGCCATAGTCCCAAACAGGCCCATGTACACTGAAGTGACCTGTAGGTCAAAGACCTGCGCTCCGGACAAACAGTTCACTGCGGATGTTTTTCGCCGGAGGTATCTGGAGAATCCGCGCGCAAATCTTTTGAGCCAAAGGTTCGAAGCCCATATAAACCCAGGACTTATAAATACATTAACGCTACCACCAGTTGTAGCCTAGATATAGCCTCTACCAGGCTTCGGAAAGCGGTTGGAAAGAGTAGAAATTGGCCAAATAGACAGATATACACGCCAGGGGATTGGTCCGGGAGAGAGTACCGGACGCGGCAAACTGTACTCTCTCCGGGACTAATCCCCTGGCGTGTATATCTGTCTATTTGGCCAATTTCTACTCTTTCCAGACGCTTTCCGAAGCCTGGTAGAGGCTAGCCTAGATAGATGCTAGACTGTTTCCAGGGTCTACACAGGCCAGCTCCTCGGCTCCAGAGCCAACATGCCCCTAAGAAAATTTTACCAAAGAACACCCAACCCCCCCAACTACCTCCCCCCCCCCCCCCAAGTTAGATCCAGTCTTTGGGGCATGTTGTAGCCTCTACCAGGCTTCAGAAGCGGCTAGAAAGAGAGGAAATTAGCCAAATAGACAGATAACATGCCGGGGGAGTTAGTCCGCTAAAGGAGTAACGTTATAGTTTGTCGCTCCAGATCTAGAGCGGACCAACTCCCCTGGCATGTTATCTCTCTATATTTGGCCAACTTCTACTCTTTGCGACCGCTTCCCGAAGCCCGGTGGTAGAGGCTAGGCATGTAGCCCTAGAAACAGTCTAGCATCCAGGCTAGCCCTGGTCTAGTATATGGGCTAATACGGTGTCAAAATGCGTGGATTTTCAACAAAATACTGGCTCTAAGTCTTTCCTGTGAACTTCTTGGCGTAGGATTCTCAAGCTAGAAGTCCAGAGAATTCCTGGAATGTAATAATCTGTTCTAAGAAAGCACGCGTAAATCGTGCCAAAGCGGCAGGTTGTATGTTTAGTTGTCCCACTTGTTGGCAGGTGGGTCGCTGGGAACGAGAGTATCAAACTGCATGCAAGGCGGGTAATCCTGGGGGCGAGAGCAAACAGTCGTCGTGTGTGGCGGGAAGAGCTGACGGGAGTATTAGGACTGTTTGGGACGTTAGATTGACAGGTGTTTTGAATGGGGCACGACCGTTACTTTGGGACGTACCAAGATGGACCATAGGGGTGGGGTGTTGCGTGAAAATGATGGTGCATTTTTTCTTCTTTTTGATCAGCTGTCTTCTTCTTCTTTTTGGTCAGCCCTTTTCTGTCAATTGTACTGTTCCAGTTTTTTTCAAAAGTTTGATTAGCTAAATTTTGTACGACACACCCATCGGACTATCCCAAGACTGGTCCTCAACTTGTCGTAAACATGGTCGTACAACGAATGCCAACAAAACCCCGCGACAACCTCAGTTTCCGTCTCAATACAACTGAATGGTGTACGTATTTCTGTCAATTGTACCGTTCAAGTTTTTTTTTTTTTACAAATCCACGACTGTCACAAGAATGTCCGCAATCGATTTGCTGTCTTAAACCTGTCGCACAAAGACGGTGACAGAAACCTGCAGAAAGAAACCTGAACATATGATGTTTCATTCAGTCGCGGGAATTGCTAACTGGCATACTTATCTGTTGACGAAGCGAGCGGCTTTGAAAACAAATCTAGCCACCGTCTGCCTAGCCTCCACCAGGCCTTCCTACGGGGGTACGGATAGTAGAATTTGGTTTTAAAAAAAGGGAAATAGTTTGCCAGGAGAGTCAGTCCGCGGGATGGTTAATTCCCCCCTTCTGAAGGGGGTAAATGAACTCTACGGTGGCTAAACTCCCCTAGTCAGTTATTTTCCCTATTGGCTAAGTTTTCTCTTTTTTTGAACCCGCGTTGTTAGTCTGGTAGAGACTACCGTCTGCCCACTGTGAGTCACCGGTGCACCGAGACTCTCCCACCGTCCGTGTGGTGACCGTGTCACGGTGAGTCACCGGGGCGGACCGCCAGGAATGCTGCCTTCGTGTCCGCAAGCTCCGGTCTTTCAGAAAATACGGCTGGGAAAGTACAGTTATTTCATCCCCTGAGAGACGATTCTCAGTGCATAGGTTTGCGCTGAGTGTACATTCAGTTGTTACCTCCCTGAACGGAAGTATTGTTATTGGCGTTTGTGTGTGTGTGTGTGTGTGTGTGTGTGTGTGTGTGTGTGTGTGTCTGTCCCTCTGTCTGTCTGTCTCTCTCTTTGTGTTTCCGTCTCTTCTGTTCTGAACATGTTATGGTCTTGCTATTTTGGTGGCAGATAGCTTTTGACGCCGGCAAGAAATGGGCTAGGTTTCGGCCCCCATACAGCTTCTTCCAGAACTGCAGGGGTGTTTCTGTTAAAAACTTTGGAGGAAGATAACTCTCTGACAGATTTTCTCCTCTGTTGATCGTAATATCTACGGCAACGGATGTGTGATTTCAAGATATTCAATATACCCATGACAACATCCACATACAGATCATTAGCAGAGCTTACAATGATATTGTACCTCTTCCTTCATATGCATGACCCCAATAAAAAGCGACCTACAGGCCGATTTGAGCTTCTCGTGAATAAACAAAGTTTCAAACAAACAAACTGTTGAAAGGATATAAAAAAGATATTGCACGTAAAAAATACCAGCTCTCAAAAAATGTTTAATAATAAAACGGCTTAATGAAATCCCGGACTCTTTTCCCAAATCCAAACCGTATGTTTCCTACATTTGACCCACTCCCCTGGCCAGTCAGACCCTTTTTTTTTGCCAAATTCTAGCCCAACTCCCTTCCGAAGGCCTAGTGGAGGCTATACATTTCTGGAACAAGAACGACGAACTCCACTTTGGGATCCCACAAAAACTGGTGTCTCTGTTTCTGATTAGCCAGTCATTGTCGAACAAACACACATGGGACTGGTTGAACTTACGACACGGACCAAATCTAATTGTCGTGCGATACGGTACTTAGTCACAAACTTGGCTTAAATAGCGCCGTGTTGGCACCAGGCATTAGGTTTCCGCTGATTTAGTGGAAAAAACAAGTGTCAAATATAGGAAGCATACGGGCAAATGAACTCTACGGTGGCCAAACTCCCCTGGCTAATTATTCTGAGTCCCTTTTTGGCTAAATTTTACTGTTTTTGAACCCGCGTTGTTAGTCTGGTGGAGACTACCAGAAAGGCCTAAAATATTGTTGTTTGTACAAGCTGCGTAAGACCAGACTATATATGGCAAGAAATTCTTTTGAAATAATTGATATTTCATAGTTTTGGTTATCTCATGTTTGGGATAGAGGCCGGTTGAATCACTACTTCTTGCAAAACAGTTGATTCCCTTGGGTGCAATGTCATTGTATGGTACGTTTTTTGGTAGGTTTTGAAATGACCTATATTCTACAATGTCCAATATCTTGCCACTACTGGACCAGACTGCTAGATTTGATCCACTCACACCGGGATGGACCTCCACTCTTTTCGTTACTTCATATTATCATTATTATATAATATATTATTATTGGTTTATCAACTGATACAATTTCAGTTGGTGTGTACGCCGAAGGGCGGGTATACTAGCCATACAGATACAGATACAGATTTGTACAAGGTTCAACGTATGTCATCCACTGATACCGTAGATGGCATCGCACGATATATGTGAACGCAGCCAAATTTGCGTTATTCCAACTCTTGGAGTCAGGCCCACCACCTGTTACCCTTGACGATGAACACCCGTTCAACATGGCACCGTTCTGTTTACAGCAAACAACAGAAATTGTAGCCTCTACCAGGCTTCAGAGGTGGCTGAAAAGAGTAGAAAAGGACAGATAACATGCCAGGGCTGCGGCACACTGTACTCCTTTAACTCCCCCGGCATCTTACCTGTCTATTTGGACAATTTCTACTCTTTCCAGCCTTCTCTGAAGCCTGGTAGGGGCTAATGAAACCTCACGACGACTCGTCTGGCACGCGGTGTGAGGTTTCTTCCGAGTTTATCACTAGGAAGGAAGTCTTTAGTGTTACAGTGGCTGTTTAGCCACTTGTCTTTGAGTTCTGTCATCTCCTTGGACCCCAACTGGTGCGTTAGCCTTGCTACCATTTGGAAGAAGGCTTTCGATGGTGTTTGTTGTTTGCTTGTAGACAGCATACATGTAACTCGAGAAGTTGTGGATGGATGGTTATGGTACGTATAGGCAGGTGTCGGCAAAAGGAAGTACCGTGAGTTTATAGTATATGGGTTCCCTAGCGGCTTTCTTTGGCACTGCAAGAGAACGTCCGGTTTTTGTATCTCATGTTCTGGACATGCTTTGGCCATGATTTTTTGGGGGCAGCGGGTAGCACTTTTTCTCAATACTTGCATCAGATGTCGTTGTTAATGTTTCATTTCGTACAGGTGTGAGTGTATAAGTTAAAAGTATGTCCCTTTACGTTTGTTCCTTTTGTTCCAATTTTGTTTTTTTTTTCACCTAACTCCATGGATCCAGAGAGCGTAGGTTCGAGCCCCGCTCGGGTAGGTTTGTGAGGGGTGGTATCAGTCCTTGGGATGGGGACATAAAGCCGGTGGCCCCGCGTATGAGGAAGCTTCAGGTGTAACCCGCAAACTTCTGCACGTACTAAAAAGAACCCAAAACACATATCGAGAAGAGTAGGTGTGACTCGGTGTACTAGCATGCTTGGCTATAAACGCTAGCCGTAGCAAACCCACGTTGCATTTCTACTATCTAGAAAGCCATCTAAAGTAGTCAAAGGGTAACCTCTTTGCAGTTGGGACATGTAAACCCAGTTCTGAAAAAAAGCATTTGACAATGATCAAAATCTAATCCAGTCCTGCTGAAAATATAATTTACCTCCCAGGTTTAGGCCACACCAAGTAATTTTTATGGATGACGTCCTCTGGAAACCCGAAATCTACTGCAAGAGCACTAAAAAAAACACAAGAAGGGCCAAAAAAAAACAAGACGCCTAGAAATATACTAAGAGGCGACACATGTCAGGACACAAATTGAATGACAGAATACAGTGTAACAACCAACAAGTATTTCATTTGTCATCAAAACAGCAATAAATCAGTGGAACAGCAGTTGTCGTCCTGTCCTGTTTCTGTCTTTTCATCACATCTTCCCTTACCCACTAATTATGACTCTTTGGTCATGGTTACAGCAAGCGGAATTTCTTGGGGTTTTTTTCTGGGAACAGGCCCAAATCAATGCGCGCGCGGACGTCATCCATAAAAATTACTTGGTGTGGCCTTAGTACAAAAAATAGCCAGAGGCTATAAGAAACGGCTAACAGAAATAACGGTCTTTGTGCCAAGTTCACCGTCATCAATGTTCCCACAGCCAAAATATCAATTATGTAGAGGATAAGCCGGAATGTGGAGAATTCCTTAAACTGTGTTAAGGCGACCGCGCGTATGCGGGGTTTACGAAGATAAGGCACGCCTTGTCTTGGTGAAGTGAAGTTGCTTTTAAATCTTTGAGACGTTGGCTGGGGTTTCAGACGCTGACGTTGCCAAATAGGTCTGCCACCTGTTTCTTAGAACGGTTGGGCTGTGGGAAAGGAATTTGACTGGAGACGTGTTGCTATGGGTTTATACCAGGCGTAGCACGTCGGCAGATCGTACTGCGCCTGCACAAAACCCTGATTTTTCAAATTTTTCGTCGGATGTTTGGTCAACGTTGCATCAAAATTTTGCCTGTTGCAGACGAAATGTTTTCCTATACAACATCAGAAAACTACAGACAGGCTGTCAACCTTATATGCTAGTAATACAACCTTATATGAGACGTTCTGCCAAAGTGCTATGCATAATACATTACGGGTTTCGCGCAGGTGCAGTACGTTCTGCCGACGTGCTTTGTGCATAGCACTTCGGCAGAACGTCTCGTTTAAGGTTGCATTCGCGTATTTAAGGATGACATCCCGTCCATGGTTTACGAATGTTGTGTCGGAAAAGATATCGTCTGCAAAGGGCAAAATTCTGATGTAACGTTGACCAAACATCCAACGAAAACCGTGAAAAACCAACGGGAGAGCACCTGCATGTCCGTAATATATTTGCATATTTTTATTCCTATATTATTATTTTCATTCCTACGTTTCGACGGAGGTGGTTAAGGCTATTGAATCGGTATATTAGCGATGTGCTACTAGTATTTGCGATATGCACTTCAATACAGTGGTATGGTGGCCTTGTGGTTAGGGTTGTCGACTCAGCAGAATCTAAAACCTCTTGGTTCTGACGCTTATCGATAAGTTTGTTGGCCTAGTACAGAGGCTTCTGCCATAAACACGGGGGGGGGGGCGGTTTTTAACGTCACTTCCCAAGGACGAACAAACCAACTAAAGGTCATTCCCGTCCGCCCCTGTGTTATTGAAGGCACGCCACAGCCATGTCCGCCTGTCATCACCCGTGCGGCTGACTGACACCCTGGCTCGCTGACCGCCGTCAGGCCTGCGAGATGTTTAGGGAGCTGTGGAGTTGGTTCATTCCCACAGGCTATTAGTAGGCGTTTATCCCGATCCCATAGCTCCGTCAAAATGTAAATGTAAATAAAAAGGTAGGAAGGCACTGTGTAAATCTACTTAGCATGCTGAAGGGAGACATGAAGCACAGAGGGCTAGGCCCTCCTACAACAGCAAAGAAAACTCCGAGAGCTAAGGGAGCTCGCGAGAAAAAAAGGAACAGTGGAAGAAGATGAAGAAAGACTGAATGCAGCTGCAGGACGTTCTTACGACTGCAGATGCAGAATACAGTGGATTTATGATGATGATGAATGCAAATATTTGACGGACATGCAGCCATTCTCTCATTGGTTGAACTACTAATTGCGATGGACGTTGACGTTAAGATCGGTCTATATATGCCTTTACCTTTAGCATGTAGAGGAATGAGTTCACCTTCACATTATCACATACGGTCCAACTGAGATTTCTGGTCTTTCTTTAGATAGCATGTAAATGCAGGTTACATATTTTAGACAAGGACGCTGAGCACTGCCAAGGCGAGATGGTTACGAAGCTGTGGAATGACTCTCGGTGGGGAGGGTAGATTCATTCCCACAGGCTCTGGGAAGCAGTTACTTCCGGGTTCGGAAGTATTGTTTTGGGTGGCTGAGTTGTCGGTTTGTGTGTATGTTTGTGGGTCAGGGGGCAAGAGGTCAAAAGGCCAGATACAGGAAATGGGGCGAACTTGAAGGTCCCAGAATCTGGCCGGGAGCCAGCAGGAATAAAGGTCGACATGGGGGAATTCAGGAAGCCGGGGATTGCAAGAGTGACCCTCGAACCTGCGCAGTTTCTGTCCTAGTCCCCATTAAAGTATGTCATACCAAGGAGGTTTCTCTTTGAGCATCCCTGGCCATACTATCTCCTCGTTTGTTCCAATAAATTAACGGAAACCCCAAATGCTTTCCAGAAGTCTGAAATCTCCGATTATTTTGTTCTGGTTACTCGCGCCCCATTTTCCAGTCTTCACTCTATCTAGCTCTCCGGGTGGTCCGAAGTTGTAGAATGTATCCTTGAAATGTTTGGTATAATTTCAGGGACTAACAGTACTGACTAGTGGACGACAGTTTAAGCGACTGGCATCCAGCGTGCTGGATTTTCCAGACCTAAGAATTTGGGGCTTGCGTTCAAATCATGTTAACAGAACACACATTTCGCACTTTCAGAATACGTAATATTTAATGTCATTGTTCAGCGTTTAATGTTCTTAAATTTTACTGCGTTGTATCCGTCAAACTTCTGTTAGAAAGAAGAAAATGCAAAAGTTGTTGATCGATTCGTTTAATGTGAAAAACAATGACACGTTCATTATGGTGTCTTTGCGCTCACGTGACAATGACGTATTTTCCGCCATGTTGGATGGTGAAACCTGGAAGTTACCAGGTAAACTTGAATTTGTATAATATGTAATCAAAGTCACGTTTTGGGGCTATAAACATGCAAAATTATTTGTATACACTTATGTATACCTTCGCAGAAGGAAAACATATTGTTTTTGTTCTGTTTCTTCTTCTTCTCTAAACAAATATGGCCTATGACCTGGACCAGACGTCTGCCACCATGGTAACTGGTGCTGTTGCAGACACCCTGTGGTGTTGGGTTACATTATGTAGCAAGTATACTGGGCTGGTCACCATTATTATATTTGAATGTGTTTGAGTAAGAATAAACAAAGCAATAGTTTGTTAGGCTAGACCACAATGAAGGTAATTATAAACATTATGTATTTGCTTTGCAAATGTTACCTTTCTAGTATGTTTTATTTTGCATTTCTACGTTTTGGTGCCGCTGGAGAAGACGGATGCCCAAAGCGTGTGGGTCTCAGATTCGCAACCTGTTATCCACCTTAAACAAATCCACGCGAAGGCCACCGTGTCAACCCTTCTCACTCAGGTGTAGGGACTGACACGGTCATCATACTCGGAAAATCTGTATATCTGTACATGAATCTGTGTCTGTGCATGAATATGTATCTGTACATGACTCTGTATCTGATTACAAATAAAGATCTCGAGTGATTGCCATACCACCTACCACGTTTTAAGGGAGGTGGGTAGTGTTAACGTTACGGGACCGGTCTATTCGTTCATGGTCCACCTTGCATTGGTGCCCACGTTTCCAGATGGCACCCCTGGCTCTGGCGCGTGTGGCACAGGAAATGTTTTTAACAGCGCGTTCCCCAGTGTTTGGCATGTTGTTGGCGGGGTTCCATGTTAGCCCTTCGGTCGGTACACTTCCTGGGTTTTACGGCGACCCACGGGAATCAAACATACACGTACATGCCCCAACTACGCACAGGAAACTGTTAAGGCCATACCGATTAATTAGTGGCATTTCCGCGACGTTTAACAAGTTACTACAAGGTCGTGACCGAGGCTAGCCTCCTTGGAGCGGCGGCTGTTATTTTTTTTTGGGGGGGGGGGGCGCTGATACGCGATTTTTTCTACACAGGCTAATGTTCTCTAATGCGACAGAGGGAGTTATGCCGTGGAGGGAGTTTCGCCTCCCCCTCTGCCGCATTAGAGAACCTTAGCCCGTTTAAAAAATCGCGTATCAGCGCCCCCCCCCAATAAACGCCACCCCGAAGAAGTCTGCGAAGGAGGCTAACCCAGCCGTCGTTTGTTACGCCCACGTAATGAACGTCTCTATTAAAATTGTAAGAATGATGGAAAATCGTTAAAAAAAATAGTCCTGACACATGTTACATTCGTCATACGACAGTTTTACAACAGAAAATTGAGGGACATTCTTAGGACAGTTGTAGAAATGTCGTACAAAATTCGGCTGTTGTCTTGTGAAGGAAAAAGTTAAGTCGTTAGATTCTCGTGGAGGGTCAGTTCTTGTCGTAGCATCGTTGAAAACGACAAAAAAAAGTCGTACGACAAATGTACCAGTGTCGTAAGGTATAAATAAAGGGGGGGGGGGTGTGTGAGTGCTAGTTAATACCAAAACAAGATCGTTTTACCACAACATCCGACTTGTGTGACGTTTCTGGGACATTTGTCGTCAACAATGTTGATAACAGGTCCTTGACCTGCTGCCACGTGTACTGTACTATTGATGTGTATACTTAGTGTTTACGGTCTTGCTTCAGGAGTTGTAGAAATGTCGTACATAATTCGGGAGCTGTCTTGTGACGGAAAAGGTTGTCGTAGATCCTTGTCGACGGTTGGTCCTTGTCGGGCCTTGTCGTAGCATCGTTGAAAATTCTAGCCTCTACCAGGCTTCAGAGGCGGCTGGAAAGAGTAGAAATTGGTCAATAGACAGATAACATTCCAGGGGAGTTAGTCCGCTCAGAGCGGCAAACTGTACTCCTTTAGCGGACTAACTCCCCTGGCATCTTATCTATTTGGCCAATTTCTACTCTTTCCAGCCTTCTCTGAAGCCTGGTAGAGGCTACAAAACTCAACGACAGACAAGTTGTACTGTAGCCTGAGTGAACAAAATCAAAAAGGTATGAAATGCAACTACTGGTGGTAGTACTACAGAGAACAAGATCGGTTTACCACAACATCCGCCTTTCTGAACGTTTTTGTTAATATTTATCGTCAACAATGTAGATTTGCCGTCCTTGGCTTGTAGCCACATGCACATGTACGCTACCGTGTTTACGACTTTGCTTCCGGAATTTGCAGATGATTATCAACAATCCATGCAAGATGCTGAAAGAAGGGATTATGAGAGTTGTTGACATTTCTTCGGCGTGGCGTGGCGCAATGGTTAGAGCGTTGGACTCGGAACCCATGGGTCCCGGGTTCGATACTCACCATGCCTCGACGCTGTGCCCTTGGGAAAGGCACATTACACAACCTTCCCTTCTCTGACAGTGGAGTGACGCCCACCGAGCCTCTTAGGCTAATCTGTCTAAATGTGTGCCAAAAACACACTACGGATTTGGTGCGCCAATGGGCCAACATCTGCACATTTGCCACCAACCGTTAAATTTTTATTTATTTATTTTTTTACATTTCTTCGGAGACATTGCATTGAAAACAAGCAGCAATTTTGAAGACCTGGTAGAACCTAAACTGAATGACGTTGAATACTCACATTAACGTAAATCATGTAACGTTAATCATGGAAAATAAAAAAAAATTTTTTATACCATTTGCGGTTGAGGATTATGAGAATTGTTGACATTCCTACCGAGTCATTGCAGTGAAAACATGAAAACAATCAGCGATTTTTTAAAGACACCTCGACTGAATGTTGTTTAATACTCACATTAACGTAAATCATGTAACGTTAATCATGGAAAGTTTAATTAAACATTTCTTTATACCATATGCGACTGAGGATTATGAGAATTGTTGACATTCCTACCGAGTCATTGCAGTGAAAACAATCAACGATTTTTTTAAAGACACCTCAACTGTATGTCGTTGAATACTCACATTTTCATAACTGTGCACGTTAATCATAGAAATTATAATTTCTTTTTATATATCATTTGATACTGAGGAGTATGAAAATTGTTGACATTCCTACCGATCAACGATTTTTTAAAAGACACCTCAACTGTATGTCGTTGAATACTCACATTTTTATAACTGTGCAACGTTAATCATGGAAATTATAATTTCTTTTTATCATTTGATACTGAGGATTATGAAAATTGTTGACATTCCTACCGAGCCATTGCAGTGAAAACAATCAACGATTTTTTAAAAGACACCTCAACTGTATGTCGTTGAATACTCACATTTTCATAACTGTGCAACGTTAATCATGGAAATTATAATTTCTTTATATCATTTGAGACTGAGGATTATGAAAATTGTTGACATTTCTACCGAGCCATTGCAGTGAAAACAATCAGCGATTTTGAAGACAAGGTTGCACCTCAACTAGTAGGTCATTGAACACTAACACTTTCTTGAATAATATACAATGTAAATCATATGGAAATTATAATTTCTTTTAATATCAATATTAATTGCGATTGAGAATTATGAGAATCGTTGACATATATACAGACTACAGAGTCATTGCAGTGAAAACATTCAGCGATTTTGAAGACCTGGTACCACCTCAACTATTACGTCATTGAACACAAACACTTTATTGAATAATAAACAATGTAAATCATATGGAAATTATAATTTCTTTATATCAATTGCGGTTGAGAATTATGAAAATCGTTGACATATATACAGACTACAGAGTCATTGCAGTGAAAAAATTCAGCAACTTTGAAGACTTGATAGAACGCCAACTAGTACGTCATTGAACACTAACACTTTCTTAGATATACAACGAAAATCATGGAAACTATAATTTCTTTATATCATTTGAGACTGGGGATTATGAGAACTGTTGACATTCCTACCGAGTCATTGCAGCGAAAACAATCAGCAACTTTGAAGACTTGATAGAACGTCAACTAGTACGTCATTGAACACCAACAGTCTCTTAGCTACACAACGTAAATGATGGAAACTATTTCTTTATCATGCGATCTTATCAGGGAAGTTGATCCTATTAAAACGTATCGTGACGTCGATATCACGTCAAGACGCGATAAGCTGTATAATTAATCTCGACTGCTTAGGAGTGTTTGCAGTCGTCATCCGCGCTGAACACTCCAAACATCCTTTGGAAGATGACGTCAAGACCTTCAGAGATATTCAGAAAACCAAAATAGAAGCGCCACGAGATTTGGATACGTTGAGCCAGCTAACGACCTTCGTTTCTGTACTGTAGTTGTATAGCCGGTAAAACCGCCCTTCGGCGTAACACACCGGCTTGGCAGGCACGCGGCGCGGCGGCAGCTAGCTATATTACACCGAACGACCTGTTACACCTAACCTTTTGAAATCTAACTGTAAACGTTGTTTAAAACTATCTAGTGATGAATCCCCTACTGTACTTGGTGGCAGCAAGTTCCACTCTACGAAACATGTAGTTCTAAGGAAAAAAAGAGAGTTTTTGAACACAATTTTCGTGTACCAAACAAACCTCTGGTTGGTTTGGCTGGGGTTTGCGCTCTCAGTCTGGTGCGCTGGAATCTCAGGTTAAACTACTCTAGCCCGCCCGTGCCTTTGATGTGTTGATTTTGGCAGAAGAATGTGGTTTTCTTGCCAAGAGTTCTGTTCCTAACGGTTAGTAAGCAAAACCTTTTTGGCAGCTGACAAAAAAGCTAATTAAACTAAAGAAGAATAGAACTAGTCAGCTGCTTAGTCGCCACATTGTATTGCCCTGTTGCAATTCCAATAAAGTCAAAGAACTTTAAAATATCCGAATGAAAAAAAAATTACCAAATTTGTCTGAAATACGTTCACTTTGGTACATTAACGTTTGACTTAAAGACAGAGCACGAAATTGTTGCACTGGCTGTATTTACTGTTACCGTGTCCAACAGATATGACCTCTTCGTGATTACAAACTTAAAACATCAACTCATCAACCTTTGAGGAAGTCCAGAATCTTTAACAGCTTCATCAGAGCATCTTTCATCTGGAACTCCTCACTATAATAATTTCTTGATTTGATATGGCTGTACCTTGTACTTTAAATGATGTTGCTGCAGTGTTTGGACCAATCATCATCATCGTCATTATTATCAACTGTGTTCTGCATTTGAAGTCGTTGATCATGAAACCCTGGTTGAGACGTGCTAGCACGTCGGCAGAACGTACTGCGCCTGCTCGACACCCGGACATTTCACGTTTTTCGTTGGATGTTTGGTCAACGTTGCATCAGAATTTTGCCGATTGCAGACGATATCTTTTCCAACACAACATTTGAAAACTACAGACAGGATGTCATACGCGAATATGACCTGAAACAAGACGTTCTGCCGAAGTGCTATGTACAATACATTACGGGTTCCGTGCAGGCGTTCCGTGCAGTACGTTCTGCCGTCGTGCTAAACGTGCTACAATTGCAGCATTTCTCCCAGGCCTTAGTGTTCTTGTACGAGGACCTGGTCGTGGAAAATGGTATGAGGTTGTGCCAAAAAACAGTTACTCAAGCAACTGGATATGATTTTGGAAACGGTCAGACGTTATTTCAGGTAGCATCCACTACCTTTCGTCAGTGACACTAAGAACTGCAGGAGAATTGCAGGTTTATAAGCACAAACTATTGATTGATATGCAAATAAGTGAAGACAAATTTTGCGAAAGTCCAAAAGGAAACAAATAGTTTGTGCTTATAAACCTGCAATTCTCCTGCAGTCTCTTAGTGTCACTGACGAAAGGTAGTGGATGCTACATGTACCAGAAACGTCTGACCGTTTCCAAAATCATATCCAGTTGCTTGAGTAACTGTTTTTGGCGTATCTTGTCACCTGGATGTCTAACCTTCACCGAGGTATGAGGTTGTGACTGCATTGCAGTTGATTGTTGTTTGGCTGTTGTTTTGCAGGTGATCTTCAGGGTGCTGCCAGTAGGGAGGAACCGCAGCATCAGTGATCCCTACAGTCTCCACGCGCAGGACCTCATGACCATCACCAACATCAGGATGCGCCTCCTCAAACGCCAGGTACAGAGTTTACATCATGTACTGATGAACCAGAAAAGTGGGGTGAAAATGTGGTATATTTTTGTGTGTAAACAGTTTCCACGGTTTTCCTGCCTTTTTATTTTACTTTAATCAACTGTGTTGCAAAATTACTAGTTTAGGCATCCTCCAAAATGCTAACACTTCATATCTAATGCAAAACAATTTTTCTGATCGATTAAAATTTTACCAAATACATGTACATGTACATGTAAGTCTTCTACACTTCAGGTCTATCATCAGCATCTTCAAATAAATCTTCAAATGACATTTTTCCAATGAGAGCGCAAGTTGTCTCCGTGACGATGTCTGTTTGAATAGCATTTTTAAAGATTCAACATACATTAAGTAACACCTAAAATTGTTATCATTTTTGTTTTGTTTTATTGTAAACCCTCTTGAGGTTGTAATCTCCATCGATATCACGTATAGCCAGCTTAGTCGGACAGAAATTGTGATTTCCTGTACCAGTCCTGTAGCTGTCCTGCGGAAGAGGTCGAGGAGAAGCCCTACAAGTTTGCCCACTTCGCCGTGTTGTGACTTCTTTTTATAGCCAGCTTCTTGTGACAGAAGACAATAATTAACCTTCTTTCTGCTGTCTAACCCTACCACCAATACAAATTTGGTGCCAGGTGGCTACATTAGTAGGCTAAAGGTTAAATTACGACTTCTGTGCCAGTCCTGTAGCTGCCCTGCTGAGTCCGTCCAGGAGAAGCCGTACAAGTTTGCCCACTTCGCCGTGTATAACCTGATCGTCAGCGGCAGCTGCTTCTGTAACGGACATGCCGACGTCTGCGTGCCCATCGACGGGAGGAAGGTGGTGGGACCGGGGGGACAGAGCGCTCATCTTAAGGTGTGGTATCTTCTTCCTCATCTTAGCACTTAGCAAATTATAATCACCTATGAGTACGGAGGTATTGTTTTGGGTGTGTGTGTGTGTGTGTGCGTGTGTATGTGTGTTAATGTGTATCTGTGTGTGTGTAGATGTATGTGTGTGTTTGTGTGAATGTGTATCTGTGTGTGTGTGTGTGTGTATGTGTGTGTGTGTATGTGTGTGTGCGTGTATGTGTGTGTATATGTATGTATGTATGTGTGTGTGTGCATGTGCGTGAGTGCGCATGCACGTGTGTGTATGTGCGTGTGTGCGTGCGTGTGTGTGTATGTGTGTGTGTGTGTGTGTGTGTAGGATATGGGGTCCCAGAAGCAGGAAGTTGGCAGGGTGCTAGTGGGAAAATCCATGGACAATAAACAGAGAAAGTCACTATGAAGAAAACAAGAAGGTCACCAAATTTTTTCAAATCATGTATCATACATGTAGCTGAGTCTAATAGAATTGCATTTAATAGATAAATAACCCTCAGATGACGGATGTCCATTTAAAGATTTGTGTGACTTTTGTGTCAATGCGTACGTTAGAAAAATAGCTTTGACAGCTGAAGTTCAGAACACTGCCCCCCCCCCCCCCCTTCTTAGAAACATGTTATTACATGGTCAGCACACTTAGTAAGCCTGTTGACAACATCCTGGTTTCCCTGAAAGTTATTCATAGCCAAAGGCCGCTGTTTCAAGGCAGTTCGGTACACTCAATACAGCTGAAGGGGTATTGGATGGCAGACTTCTGTCGCCAGGGGTGTTGCCCTTTAATGCATCTGCTGATCCCTGAGGTACCACAAATATTCCCAAGTTCAAGGATGATTTTCAAAGTGGGATGAAGTTGGACTGGTAAGGATAGGGTCATGACGGGAAATGTGATATCTAGCTGTCTTTGCAATACATTGGGCAAGTTCAAAGTCAACGTGACATGTATATGGCATTGAACATTCTAATTAATCCTAAGCACAAAGCATTGTTTAAGTTGCCAATTCAAGCTTTTGGCAGTCCTTGGGCAGTCTTATTCATAGCACGAGTCATGTACATGATATGACAGCAAATTGATAACATATTTATGGGCTGATTGGGCCTCCTTCTTCTAAATTGAAACATTCCCAATCGCAGTACTATCACTAATCGCTATGGAAATCAGTCCAATATCACCAATATAGCAGCTCAGGATTCTCTGTCACAGTGACTATAGAAACCAGTCATCACAGCCTCCAAAATTTCATGGTATTATAGACAGCTCTCAGTCTGACAATAAATTGACATAAATCAACCTTTGAGGATTAAGATGTTCCCAATTCTCCTTCTGACTTAGAAATGTTGGTCATCAAGCTTCTACTAGTACAAATGTAACTATAGGGGCCTGACCAATGGAAATGTAACAGTGGGGTTCAAGCGCCAGTAACTGACCCGGTCCAATGGGTCCGGATCTTTTGGCCTAGTGGTTATGACATCGGGTTTGGGAGGCTGGCAACCCAGGTGTTCGATACCCAGGGCCAGGAGACTGTGCTACTTGCCTCTTGTTTCAGAAAGGCGGTGCTAGAAGCGTGGTTTAACCAGGTTGTACCCCATGATGTGTTGAAACCTCCTGATGTATAGCCATGCCAGACAGGGAAAGTGGTGTTTATTGGGACAGTCATCCGGGCATCACCGGGAGGGAGGAGGAATCTGGGTTGAGTGGGAAACCTGCTGCACACATGACATCTTCAGCAACACTGACTTCGTGGGAAATGAAAAATGAATCACAACAAAAAGTGCCTAGCACACTTTCAACATAGCAACCATGCTTTTTTTTTTACTTCCAAGTATTGTTTTTGGGTAGCTGAGCTGTGTAGCCTGGGTACCATCCAAAGAGCTGTGGGTTTGCATGTCTGTTTGTCTGGACAGAATACAATATAGGTTGACAACATGTGGGTGGGGGAAGATTGACAGGAAGAATGACAGGAGGTCTAAAGATCAGACAGTGAGCATGAAGGTCTCAGAATCTGGTCGGGAGCCAGCAGGAATTGTGGTCGAAATGGGGAATTCAGGAAGCTGAGGATTGCATGCTTCCCGATAGCATTGAATGAATGACAGTCGCCCTCTTCCCAAGACATTACAAAAACACACAACCCTTGACTGGGATGGCAGCCATCTTGATTTCTTAGCTGTTGTCATGGCAACCACCAAAACATACCCCAACATTGGAAGGTGTAAATCAGGGTTGAGAAACAAACTCTGACAAACTTTGGCCACCTGTTGAAATAAATCTGCAAGGATTGTTGCATTCCTTTATAATCAAAAAAGTCTAAAGATAGAAAATTGTTTTTAATGAATTACAATAACATTAAAGGTTTTTTTTACATGTATATACATTTGTAATTAATGCCCTAGAGTTATAGATGTAAATAAATTTTAGGATGGTCAATGTAAAAGATGGAGGGAAAATTGGCAATTGAAATTTTTATCCCAATTTATTATTTTCTATCCCAAAACTTTCAAGTCACGTACCATGATGTAGTCTTTGATTTTCTAACTTAGCTAAATGCATGGCCTGCATAAAATCACTTGTTTCAGATTTTGCAAAGATTTTGGTGATGCACAGTCAAGCTGTCCTTGAACATGCTACTCACCTGGCCTATAGGAACTGTCAACGCTGTGTTAATGTGTCCTAACTTCTAAGGTGCACAGTTAGTGAGCTGGTGAAAAGGTTACATAGGTTGACTAAATGGAAGGTCAGGGATTGCCCTTCTGAGTTAAAGTCATTAAACGCCCATTCTTCGTTAACGTGTGCAATTGCTGTCGCATGATAGTAGCGGGCCACCAAGTTTTTAAAAGAAGCAATAACTGCGTATCTTGTGCTTTCCTGTTATCAGTACATGATAGTAATATACTAAGTTATGTTTTATCGCAACTGTCAGCTGCCTTCGGGTCGTCCAGGCGAAGATTTTGCTAAGAAACACGCTAAAATCACCTGTCGCAACCACTAGTAGCGCACAAAACGTCGGGTTCAAACAATAAAAACGTGTGAGTTGACTTAATTTTCAGTCATAATCTACACCTATCCACCAAACTGTCTTGCCACAGGTGGATGAACTTGTCCAGCTGGCGTCCATACTAAATCTGATGCCGTTTTAGTTTTGTCGCAAGGTTTTGTCTAACCTACGTTATGGAAAGATAGACGGGTATAATTCGCCCACGAAAAGACATTTCACAATAATTTTCACACTGTCTTATCCACTAGACTGTGTTTTTTGCGAAACAAATCCATGGCAGGGAGAACAAAACGCGAGTATCGGAAAAATGACAACAACAAACAGCGTCAGGCCGTTTGTCCATTTTCAATTCTAACCTACGTTATCATGGTTATTCCATTGAGATTAGAGACAGATACTTACACTTCCATTCATCAGAAAGAGGGTCATCAGATATACATTTGCATGTAAATTTTATAGTGTAAGGGCTGACGGCTTGGATTGTATTGATCATCATAAGCATAATTCTAACCTACGTTATCGTCTAACCTACGTTATCATTTTTTTCTTCACTGTGTTATCGAATTTACAGGACAAGGATACGATGCAAAGTTCGATTAACAGTATTTTATCAACTGTAACAATACTGTAGTTGGCCTTGTCTTGCACAGAAGGTTTACTCTCCCTGCTTTAATCTCCAAGCAGATGTAGCACGTGAGCTTGTTTTGGCTATTTGGTGGTGTCTTTGGTGGTTTGTTACGGAGATTACCATATCTACAGACAAAAAACTTAATATCTCGAAAAGTATAGGTGGTAGCACCGTACAAAATTGGCAAAGGATAGTCGACAATACTGGTAACAAGTTCAGTACATTTGTTAGGTATTTGGAAGAACTTTATTTTTCACCATTTTCTACCCCCAATTGCACACGTTAACGGAGAATGGGCGTAAAGCCCCTGTCACACATTCACGAATTTGGCCTCCCGAACGCTAGCCGAACGCCCGCCAACCATGGTTAGGAGTGAGTCGGCTGGCGTTCGGCTGGGTTGGCTACGGTTCGGCTGCGCCAGCCGAATGTTTCAAAATGTTAAAAACATTCGTGAGTCGTTCGGGAGGTTCGATCATATCTGGCTGGTTTTCGACCGTAAGTCAGCTGCCAAAACACCAGCCAGCCATCCGGGAGTAAGTCAGCAGTGTTCAGGGCGTGTTCAGGGATCAAATTTGACTCCAGTTGAACCCAAATTCGTTTCGATTCATATAGAAAGGTAGGCGTGGCCTAAATCTGGTCAGAGTGCTCCCGAACCAGGGTCGGCTGGCGTTCGGGAACAGATTCTGGGGAAGGTCGTGAATGTGTGACAGGGGCTTATATAGATCAGGAGGAGGATGACAATTTGAAAGGATTCTTCTAAGGCCATTTCAATTTAATTTCTTGCTTCTTAGATTTAACGCTTCATTTTTTCCGAATTCAATGATCACATGTACCATTAAGGATTATGCATCAACCATACATATCATGATATATATTTCCACCAACAGTTGAGAAAAGTCCTAATGTCTTCCTAGTTGTTTTTTTCCAGTTATCAATATGCATTAAAAGTTTATGTTGACCTGCACTCCTCAAACATTGGAGTACCTTTGTCTTTACATCCTATCCAAAGGACGTCCCTATAATAAACCAAAGCTAGGTACTCTTTCTCACCTGAGTTGAGAGAGCAAATACATGTAGGTGTAAAGTACCTTTCCCAAGGGCACAGCATTGGGGCCTACCAGGGATTTGAACCCATAACCTTTAGGTTCTAAGTCAACAACCCCCTAACCACAAGACCACCATGCCACCTGTACACATACCACAGTGACATATGTCCTGACTATACATGATATATAGGCCTGGGCAGTGACAGGTCCTGTCAGCATTACTTACTAACTGTGCACATAGTTCTAGTGCTACATGAACTGTTGTGATACAAGTCATTTCTACTGAACAAAAGACGGAGGAAAACAAACAGATCCAGCATAGATGAGCCATGAACATGATTTACCAGCAATATCGGCAGAACGTACTGCACCTGCGCGAAACCCGTAATGTATTGTGCATAGCACTTTGGCAGAACGTCTCATATAAGGTTGTATTAGAGCATATAAGGTTGACAGCCTGTCTGTAGTTTTTAGGTGTTGTATAGGAAAAGATATCGTCTGCAACAGGCAAAATTTTGATGTAACGTTGACCAAACATCCAACGAAAAACATGAAAAATCAGGGTTTTGCGCAGGCACAGTACATTCTTCCGACGTGCTTGATTTACCCACGTGTGAAGGGAAGGCGGCATCTGGTCTAAAATTTCTCTCCAAGCAGAGGTTCAGGTTTTTGCTTATTTTTGACGTGTTTTTAGGTGTTTTTAGTGGATTTTTTTTAGCACTGGTATCTTTTGTTTAGCATCCAAATGTTTGGTCTTTTAGCTCAGTCTGAATTAAAGATAATCTTGTACTTTAACTTGTTCCACAGTGAAAATATCTAATCACGAATCACACAAATGAGATGCAACATCAACTCATTATTCTGAAGATTGACAAGCAGAATGACAGGTCAGGTCAAAAAGGTCTGAAACAGGAAATGGGGTGAACTTGAAGGTCACAGAATCTGGCTGGAACCAGCAGAAAGTACAGGTCGACATGGGGGAATTCAGGAAGCCAAGAATTGCATGAGGTACCCTTCAACCCTACACAGTATCTGTCCTATATAGTCCCGATTGAAGTACCGGGGTAAATCATTGTTAAACTTCTCGGTTCAATAAATTCACGAAAACCAAAAATACTTTCAGGAATTCTGAAGCCTCCAATTTTTTGCTTTGTCAATGTGGCAATCTTTGTATTCAATTATGATTGAGAATTATGAAAGAAATGACATTACATCAGATTCTTAAGAATTGATGCAGATGTTTTTACCTGTTCTTGGTATTTAAATTTGTGAAAGCACATTTTTGAAATAGTCTTTTTTGGCACCTGAGGGATTCAGGAATCTTAAAACAGCCTTGGGTCCCATTGAAAGCAACTTGCACACTGTATCCAAATTCCTTACTGCCCCCAAAGTTGCCCACTTGTGACAGAAGACTTCCTGTCGGAAGCGATGGGTGGAAGAAATGAAGCAGTCAGGTGGATGGGGTTCAGCGAGATAGGGAATGTTGATTATAGAAACTGTTGACAGGTGGGTGACAGTTATTTGCATGTGGTGTGGGGAATGCCGTACACGCCAGAAAAATGTTCCCTGCACCGTTTTGTTGACTTTTTGCAGCAGGTCAAACAAAAGTCAAATAAGAGTCTTTCACAGTGCTTACAAGGTCAAGGTTACTACAATGTACATGCCTGTCTACAAGACAGTTACATGTACACTACTAAGTCTAAAAAACTATAAAATACAACTAAAAAGAACTACTAAAAGTAGAATAAAAGAGTAAAACTAAAAAAAAAGGACTTAAACAATTAAAAAAATGTAAAAAAAAAAGCAAACCAAACCTCTGTCAAGATATGTTTAGTGTACAATGTAGTGCCTAACAATCTTCCCCCCACCCACATACTGTCAACCTACTCTGTCCGGACAAGCAAACACAAAAACCCACACTCAGACAAACCCACCCAAAACAATACTTCCAGGTCTTCCAACAAATCACAGGAAATTAGAACAACTTATCCTAAGAATTACAGGAATTATTATATAATAACTTGCCTCACTTCTTTATACTGGTACAGAAAAGGGGAATGCAGCCCCCCTACGTGTACATATGCTTGGAGATTCGTTCCAGTGACACCTGTCTTTTTCAGCAGTTTGAGGGTCAAAGTCATTCTTAACAAAATGAAAAAAGGAAACATTAAAACCACTGTTGCAGAGGTAGCTACAACACTTTATTCTTAATTCAGGTCTTGGAAGACCACCTACAATGTATGTTATATTCTGCTACATTCAGAATTATGGCAGTTATACATATACAAAATCTGACCACCTTGCTATGAATTATGTGGATAAAATAACTTTCCCTATGAAGTAAATGATATTAGAAGGATATTCCCTATGAAGTAAAGGATATAAGAGTAATACTATACCTTTCCCTACAAATTAGCTGGTGTGTTACGCCAAAGGGCAGTTATACTGGCTATACAGATACAGATTGTGAGTATAGCCTGCCTATGCCTTATGGAACGGGGAATGCACCCCCCCTACATCTGCTTGGAGTACAGTTCCAGTGACACCTGTTCCTGTGACCCTACATGGACCACTTGTGCCTCCGTCAGCGCCCAGGTCCATGGATAGCAATAACAAACACTGGGTGGAGTCCATGTTAACTGGAATTCCAGACATTGTGGACATAGTTTACACTGACAACATTCTGTGAACAGGTTAAGCCATGAAAGCCCGCCTACGGGGTGTGGGTGGTTTAAAACTTGATACAACATTTGATAAGTCCTCAATAATCTTAAGCTATAGAAATGATTAAAAAACTTTACAACTGGGATATGAACCTGGATGACTAATAGTCACAAGCGTATAGAAATTATTAGACTAAGTAATATTGGTGATTTTAGTTGCAGCGGTGTGCAAAACTTGGAACAGCAGCTTTATATGGGGAAAGTTTTTCCAAATTGCAGGTAAAATTTCTGATAACTTGTGACACCATAGGTAACAGAATTAAGATTTTCACACAGACTGTCTTTCACTTTAGAACATATGGATTGCATTTGTGTATCATCTAATTCTAAAGAAACTCCCTTTTGTACGAAGAGAAGATTTGTTAAAATGTTGGGTAGCCCATTTCTCCAAATAGAATCAAATAATGCTTTTTAAAAGTCATTTAGCCCCTATACTGTTGCCATGCACTGTACAGCTCATGGTCACTCCTACCCTTCAACCATGGTGGCAGTGGGTAGAGGTACATGTATATAGTATATACCTACGTAGGAGTACAGTCAGCATACCAGTCATTGTTGAGCAGACTTATCATCAGGTGGGATAGCACTGGGGAATACAAGCTGAGAATGTGATGAAATGAGTCACAACAATCTGACACTGTACAGGAACATGCATGTACATGTTGAAAAGAGGGCACAATTGTAAGCTTGAAGTCCCTTTAGCCAGGGGAAGGGTCAGAAGACAGACCTTTAGCGTCAGAGTTGTAAATGACTGGAATGCTCTGCCACAGTCCGTAATTAACTAAAAAACAGTGAATGAGTTTAAAACACAGCTCGATAAGTACTGGGAGAGTATGAAGTACAACACGGAGTAAAGTTCGAGACCCGGATGTACTACAGGCTTGCCTTCTTGTCCCGAAGACGGTATCAAGGTATCAAGGTAAAACATGAGTGCAAATAAAACAAATAAATAATACAAAGTACATATTTATTAAACATAAAACCACCACGAAAACTTCTTGATTTACAGAATTCTATGAGGCTCATATTCAAACACCTAGTAGATATAGATCCTTGTAGTTTCCAAGAACAAGAATGTCCTCGTTGATTGACAAGCTCGGGACAAGTTTGGTCTCTACTGTTAACTTAGCACATTCCAACAGCAAATCACCAGTCAACTACTTCAACAAGTAGGTCAAGATACTACCAGAGGCATTCTGCTGCAGAATCAGTTATAGACAGGTTCTAACACTCAGGAATTTTGTAGGTGGATGGCAGGCTGGCTTAAGAGGGTCTGCATGCAGGTTAATAGTGCTTGCAATGCTTAATATTAACAGTAACTCACTGACAGGAAGGCTTAAATTGATGAGCATTCGAATTCCTATGCAATTTACTAAGATTTCGATATTTCAATTTGGTAAAATTTAAACGCTGCGAATACTGACACAACTGGACATGCCCCTGGGACTATTGGGAAATTTGGCAGTCAACTGTTACCTTCAGGTGTGACCTCCCTATCAATCAACTGTCAAAATCTCCTCCCACCCACCATGCAACAGAAGCAATTACATGTAGGACAAGCAGAAACACAAACCTACAACCCAGCCACCCAAAACAATACTTCCGTAAAAGGCATGTACTAAGACTCTTTTCAAACCCTCAGGAATTTAGTGGGTGGACAGCAGCTTGGCTGACGTCCCATCTCTTGTGATGTACACTCAGGCATAGTTGGAGTGCCAGCGTGTGGCTTGGCTCAACTTACAACACCTCAAAAGACTGTCAGACGTCAACTACGATTAAGTTAACATGTTTTATGTTAACTGGATCAAGTAGAAAATTAACACTTAAGGTCAACAATGACACAAACCCACAGAGTACTGTACTGTGTACATTCCCCAAGCTTAATTCACTGGAAGTCTGCCCAATCCGAAATAATCTGACGGAGATCCAAAAAGGCGGGCGCAAAGATTGTGTATTTACCATCTTGGTTTCTGTTCTTCCCTCTTTATGTGATCCTTGTCGGAAGTTGCAGAGATGTCAGTTGGATTCTTGGCTGAGTCAGAAAGTAATTTCTAACATTTCACAGTGCTGCCAGAGACCCTGCACTGTTTAAGTCTTCTTTTGGACGTGTGCCATTCAAGTGCTCACATCTGAGATAGGGGTAAAATCTGTGGGATTCTAGACATTCTTTTGTGATGACAATTCTGTGAGGTTCAATCGCTGTCAGTGAGAATGCTGCATTTGTAAGGCCAAACCAACACTTGCCATTATGTAGCAAGTGGCAGGACAGAGTTGGAGGGGCTGGCCACCATAAATATAAATGTGTTTGAATAAGAATAAACAGAACAGTTTTTTAATTTTATTTGTTAGGCTAGACCATGTGAAGGTAAATTGCATTATTTTGCTTTGCAAATGTTACCTTTCTCGTTATATTTTATCATTATCATTTTTGTTTGGCTCTGCGAGTGAATGGTAAGTGCTGGCACAACGGCAGGAGTAAACTGTGAGTGCTGCTGTGCTTACCATGGTAACTTAATAAGTACAGTAGCACACACCCTGTGGTGTTCGTTTGTATTTGGTAGGACAGAGTTGGAGGGGCTGGTCACCCTATATCTAAGTTTTATGTGTTTGAGTAAGGACATTACCTTTCTAGTTTATTTACCATTTGGCCCTGCAGGTGAATGGTAAGTGTGTGTGTTGGCACAACATGGCAGGAGTGAACTGCGAGCGTTGCTGTCACCATGGTAACTTAAAGTACAGCTAAGCATACACCCTGTGGTGTTGGATTACATTATGTAGCAAGTGGCAGGAAAGAGTTGGAGGGGATGGTCACCATGTATATGTGTGTTATGTGTTGGAGTTAGAACGTTACCTTTCTAGTCAATTTTCATCATTACCGTGCGGCCCTGCAGGTGAATGGTAAGTGTGTATGTCGGCACAACACGGCAGGAGTGAATTGTGAGCGCTGCTGTCACCATGGTAACTTAAAGTACAGTAGCACACACCCTGTGGTGTTTGTTTGCATTATGTAGCAAGTGGGAGGAGTTGGAGGGGCTGGTCACCATATACATGTATATGAGTTTTATGTGTGTGTCGGGACAACACGGCAGGAGTGAACTGTGAGTCCTGCTGTCACCATAGTAACTAGTGCTGTAGCAGACACCCTGTGGTGTTGGATTACATTATGTAGCAAGTGGCAGGACAGAGTTGGAGGGGCTGGTCACCATATAGTAAGAATGTTACCTTTCTAGTTAATTTTTATCATTGTTTGTCTCTGCAGGTGAATGGTAAGTGTGTGTGTCGGCACAACACTGCAGGAGTGAACTGCGAGCGCTGCGCTCCGCTATACAACGACCAGCCGTGGAAACCTGGCAACGGACGCACCGGCAAGAAGAACATGTGTGAAAGTAAGTCTGAAGAGTGAAAGCAATATTGTCATAATAAGAAATATCATCAATTTGAAAAACTGAAATAGACATAATACTCCTTAATATTGACTTGGAAAGGTCCAACATCAAATAAAATTCAAAATTTAGTCTTAATCTCCTTGCTAAAAATGGATATATCTTCTCCAACATAGAAGAAAGCATGTGCATCAAAAGCATTATTACACAGACATATCGAGAGGATAGTAACTAAATTCAAGAAGTATTCATCTACATAGGTAGACATACAACAAGTCACAAGCTTTTTAAAAGAGTGACAATTTTTCTTCACCTTTCAGAATGTGATTGCAACAGTCATGCCGACAGCTGCCATTTTGACTTGAACGTGTGGCGAGCGACCAATGGGAAGACGGGAGGGGTGTGCGACGACTGTCAGCATAACACCATGGGCAGGAGATGTCACCGCTGCAGACCTGGGTTCTACCAGGACCCCTCCAGGGACAAGGCACATCCTGACATCTGTAAAAGTAAGACTTCCTTTCTTGCCTTAGCCTCTGATAACAAAAATGCCACTGCAGTTACAGAACAAGCTACTAGGGGGACCAATCTACACCACTTTTTTTCTCACACCAAAAAGTATCTGCTATCAAAAAAATCAAAGTTCTGCTGCAGTACTATCAGAACCCCACCAGGGACAAGGCACATCCTGACATCTGTAAAAGTAAGATTTCTTTTCTTGACTTATACTCCTCAAAAGATTTTAACAAAAATGTCACTGCAGTTCCAGAACAAGCTGCTAGGGGGACCAAATCTACACCATTTTTTTCTTATATGGAAAACTATCTGCTACCAACAACTCAAAGTTCTGCTGCAGTACCAAGGACAGCTGCAAGAAGGCCCACATTTTGACCTTGACCTTTGTCTTCCCAAGACCTACCCACATACTGAGTACCAAATATCATTTAGGCCTTCTTGAGTTATGGTGACCACAAATATGCTTAAACACAAGTAGGTAGACACACAAACAGACAATTTTTCATAGAGGTAAAAATTAGTGTCCAAATCCAAGAACAATGGTGTTGCCTACAATGATCTTTTGCACACCGTAATGTCGCTAGTATATACAGAACATCCCGTGATGAAAAAAAATAGAGTAAGAGAGCACCCCTAAAGTTCCTAAAAGCTCTCCAACAAGTCCGCGACACTTCCTTACACGCTTGTACGACGAAACCTTTGGGACTCGCCGGCTTCCTTCAACAAATACTGACATCCTGACCAGAGTTTTCGCTCACAGTCGACACCACTGTACTCTAACACTCTAGGGATCCATCAAACTGCACATGTTAGTGTTTAGGGGGGTGGGAGGGCTGACTTCTGTAGCTGTGCCAAGTTGTTTCTGTACTTCACAAAGGATCTCCGGTTGCATCTCAAACAAACAAGGAGGTCCAAGGGCTCTGTTAAGGGCACTTCCTTCAACTTAAGTGATTGTAAAGTACAGAGGAGTGGGCAAGCTAGTGTACTGGGGATCATTATACTGTGAGAAAAAAGTGCAGCGCTAGCTTTACACAACATAAAAAACTTTTAAGAGTTGAATGTATGTCACTGAACTTTATGCATAACCTGTACCTGTACCTAAACAAGTTTGGCCAATCATCTGTAAGTATAGTCGAGACATGCAGCCAACTGTTTTTTAAGTGTTAAGTTGTATGAGGGTTTACATATCTTAATCTAAAAACAAGTTAGAGCATTAACAAGTTTTCCTGATTTTCAAGTGCTAAATTGTCAAAAATAAATGGTGTCCGCCAGTGTTATATTTGGTTTAGGTGTGGACCCTGCAAAATAAAAACATATTGAAAGTATTCAAATGTTCACAGACATGCAGCCACTCTCTCATTGGTCAAACCGCTAATTGCCATGCTATCATTGGTTGAAATGCTAATAGTGATGGACAGACAGTATTGGCATTACGAATTACATATACATGTAGCAGGAAACAGAAAAATTTCGAGCCCTGCAAATTCACGAGGACCTTTCTTTTTACCTACAGAAGCCAGAAGAACTTAATCTCCAAGCAGATCTTTTGGTGGCTGCAAAGACAGTATGAAATTGGCAGGGCAGTTACCATTTGCTGTTTGGTTTGCATAATAAAGATACCAATACTAAAAAGAAAGTCCGATAAAAACGCCTAAAACATGTCAAAAATAAGCCAAAGCCCAAACCTCTGCTTGGAGGGTAGGAAGAACTAAGTCCAAGTGTACACATGGTGACTGTCAGAAGAGGGAGCTTACTTCTTTCCTTAATTGTCTCTGATCACACAAACGAGGAAAGTCAATAATTACCTCATTACCCAGGACAAGGCACTGTTGTGGGGCGGGGTCAACGCTCTGACCTCCTGGTCAGCTATTTCTGCAGCCCTGCAGACAGACAAGTCAACAGGGTCTAGACATGGACTGGCAGATATACAAATGTGCCTTCACTAACAGACAGCTAGGCTACCTCAGGCACCCAAAGCGATTTCAGGGCGGGCAGTATAACAGGATTTTTTAAAGTCAATTTTCTGATCATTTTTTCAATAAACCCAATCCCATAGAATACTTATACCTGTGAGGCAAAAATGTGACGTCGCTGATGGAAAACAGTTACTTGTTTTGTATTGTAGGTTTTAGCTATTTATCGGTGGTACCAAAAAAATAAAGGGACTCCTTGCTCCTGGGCTTGTTTCTTGCTTCTGGGCTATTTCAAATGTGTCAAGTATGAAAATGTGGTATTACTAAGAAATGCCAGTAAATGTCAATATCAGATTTCCTCATTGAGAATACTTTTTGTTTAAAAAAATCTGCCCTGAAATTGCATAACTAAAGAAGAAGCTAATTTGTAAGAAAATGAAAGAGAACTAGAAAAAAAGTTACAGTGTGAACTTCTGGCCAGGCAGCAGTTCTTAAATCTTTCCTTGAGATCTGTATCTGTATATGACATTTGTGTTCTGTATTAAATCTAATTTGGTGTGCTAAAAAAAGACGAAAATGCAGTTGGACTAAGACAAAAATTATTTGATAAAACCTGACAGTTAATGTTACTGATTGACAGATGGAGCTGATCAATTAATATACAAATCTTACTAATTATAGTTACAGTAGCAGTTGTTGATGATTGCTCCCTTCTGCTTCTGTACTAGCCACCTGCACCTGGTCTGCAGTTCCACAACTGTGCTGCGCCCCCTAACATATCCTTGTAGTACTGCAGCCACTTGAAGCAGCAACAGCCACTGAGCAACGTTAACATAACACTACTGTAAATCACTTTAATATTCCGGTCGGTAATTTTAGCGGTCGGGAGAAAATGGAGTAGCTCCCGGCACTTAATTTTAGCGGTAGGAACAAAGTTCTTGTCTTAGCAGAAGAGTAATCAAATGATACCGGTAATGAAATTTTAGCGGTTGAATAGTGACAGCTAAATCAGCTAAAATAAAGTGACAGGGAACAAATCATGATTTACAGTATGTTGCTGATGTCCTAAGCCTACGGCCATGCAAATTCTTTTCTTTACTTTTCGGACATTTAAAAAAAAATTTCGTAAGAGGACAAGATGAAAGTAGAAGGCTTGGAGGAGAACTTAACTCTGATCGTGTCTTCAAAGTTCATCTGTATTGGTAGAAGTCATTTGCAAGTTTAAACTGTAATTGCCAGTACAAGAAATTGGACTTTTGCCTGAACAAACTGTACAACTCCAGTCTTTGTCAAGGAATGAGCAATCCATCGCTTCTGTACAGTTAAAAACTAGGGAAAGTCCAATTTTTTGTGTTGGAAATTACAGTTCAAACTTGCTTCATATTGACTCTGATTATATATTCACTTCTTATACTTTAAGTACTGTGTAGTATGGTACAGGTATGGTGATCTTCCAGTCAAGCAATAATTCTTTCAAAATCTGAGAGCCAACAAATTAAAACGGTGTGCTCCCCCCTCCAGAATGTGAATGTGACCCAGTTGGTACGGTCGACGGCATATCCGGGAAGCGGCCCTGTAACATGATCACGGGCAGGTGAGTAAAATATTGCTATTACATGTGAGTAATGACTTATTATTTGCTGTTACTATTATCATTTATCTTCTGTTGTTGATTTAATTTGGACTAGGAAATTTCCTGTTTCCCTTGTTTCTTTTACATTGCTGTTATAAAGCTGACAAAAATATAAAATGCAGGTGCAAGTGTAAAAACGGGGTGACCGGCGCGAGGTGCGACCGCTGCAGACCGAACTACTGGGGCTTCGGCAAGATTCGCAACGGCTGCCAGAAGTGCAACTGCGGATTTCAGGACATCTGCGACCCGGAGACTGGAGCGTGTCGACCAATCAAGGAGGAGACAGAACCAGACTTCCAACAGTACATCTCTCTACAGAGAACAGGTCAGGAATGTACCACTGGAAGGGCTGCGGGGGTGTTATGTCAAACTGTTATAAATTCTGTAAAAAAATATTTCAATTTTTTTTTATTCTTTAAATTTTGCATTATGCTAGTGTTGGTAGTGTTGGTTTTTCAATTTTGCAATTACATGTATTTTCTTTTCTCAGTTGACTTTGGAAATTAACACTATGGGATAGCAAAGTTCTGTCATACAGTTCCTTTTGCAGATTAACACAATTCATCACGTATAATCTTTCAGGTACATTTCTATGATAGACATAGACATTTTTTTTGATAGTGGCAAGTCTTGTTTCATTTTGTTTGACAATTTTCCTCTTGCAAAGCAAGACAATGTAATTTGTATTTGGTGACCAAATACTATGTATAAATATGTACCATATTGTTGCTTTAACTACATGTAAATGTGACATTTGAAATTCCCATCAATGATTAGTAAATACATTTAGTAATCATAATATATCTGCCATACTTACATTGGATGTCTGTCTTCTTATCTCTTCCTTCTCAGACCACTGCAAATGTCTTGAGGAGACACTGAAGGATCCAGAACTCCTGTGTGACAAGCATTACGACTTTGGTACGGTCTTCTTCTTGGGTCACTGTTGGAAGGAATTAAACATTGTATATACCGGTAGATTAAGTATTTCAGAACACATACTTGTACATTTAAAAAAAAAAAATTAACAGGCTTTATTCAATAAAAAGAGTACATTGTACATTGCTTTCAAGCTGAATTTTCTTTGGTTTTGATTTCTGCCTGAAGTAGCCTGGATGCCAGACCCATAGCATTCTAGGCCCAGAGTTCGGGGTCTAACTGAGGGGGGCTAATAGTATAAAATAATTTCCTTGGGGGCATGTTGGCCCTGGAGCCAAGGAACCGGCATGTGTGGGCCCTGGAAACAGTCTGGCACCCAGGCTAACCTGAAGCAATGTGTATGTCAGCCATTTGCTAACAGAATTTCTTCTTGAAAACCAGCTTGTAACAGGTCGTTTGGTGTAATGTAGCCAGCTGTCGCTGCGCCGCATGCCTGCGAAGCTAGTGTATTACACCAAAGGGTGGTTATACTGGCAATACCAATACAGATGTCCACTTACTTGGTAGGGAAACTCTCTTTAAACTTCTCTTCCAGCCTTGCGAGCGACAGTAAAGGACGCTCACGACCTCGGCGCTCACGTCGCGGTGACCGTTCAGATCCGGAAGGTCATCCTGTCCAAGAACGTGTCCGTGGAGAAGGGCGAGGCGAAGGTCTGGCCGACCTCGTGGACGGAGCACGGCTGCACCTGTCCGATCATGAACGTCGGCGAGGAATACCTGCTCACAGGGTTCGAGGACGTCGCGAACGGCCGCCTGATCGTGAACGAGACCAGCTACGTGAAGGAATGGGCGCAGGCCACGACGAGAGACATCACCAGAGTACTTAGAAAAGTCTGCACATGATGTACAAAATAGTATAGGAACATAGACGTACAACTTATTTAGATGATCAGTATACAGAAGCACGTTGGCAGAATGAATTGCGCCTGCGGGAAATCCAGAATGTAATGTTTAAGGCTGTTTGAGGCTGCGTTCACGTATTTAAGGACATCCCATCTGTAGTTTTAAAATGTTGCGTAGGAAAAGATACAATATTCTGAAGCAATGTTGACCAAAGTTCCAACAGAAACTTTGCTTTCGTGCAGGCTCAGTACGTTCTGCCGACGTGCTACATACATACATGTACTTATTACATTTAGTTCATTTGCCTCGAAGTAAAATCCACACTTCTCGTCTTTAGTTTCATTGCCAGACGCATTTCCAAGTAAAGAGAAATATTCCTTAGAAGATACTATCATGGTAACATAGATGCAAGACAACTTAGAATAGGAATTGATACAGCTTAACATATTTCTTATGTCTCTAAGTCAGTGATTTTTGTCCTCTGAGTTTCATTTTTGCAGCTGCAAAACAAGACAACACACATTTCCAAGTTAAGAGAAATATCTGTTTCCTTGAAGAAGATACTATAGTACATGTAGTTGATGCAAGACTGTATCTTTACAAGTTTATGAGTTATGTCTAGGTTTTCACTTTAACATGTAATTATTTCTTACACTTCGTGAAAATTTACATCTTCGGGACAATGGATATTTTTTCTGAATTTTGGCTTCAAGTTTAAGATTGTAAATAAGATATGTTTAAAAACTGTACATGTGGGCAAAATTATTAGTACAGGGGTCAAAATTACCAATTTTTAACGTCCAGAGGTATGATATCCATGGTATCATCACATATACATGTATATGGGGTGAAAGGAAACTCATTTTCTACCACTCTTGTACATGCAGTCAAAGTTCCTTCTCGCACCTACCGGTATATACATGTAATATATGGTGCATAGGGCCATTTCTGTAGCCCTTGGGCCACACAGTTGTGCAATCACTACAGCAGAGGGCTAGTCCACTGGTAGTGGTGTGTGTTTAACTCCCATACTCTTACCCAAATGCTGAGTGCTAAGCAGAGAAAGCAGTATGTGCCATTTTTAAAGTCTTTGGTATGACTCGGCCGGGGATTGAACTCACGACCTACCGAATGCAAGGCGAACACTCTACCCACTTGGCCATTGCACCGGTCTTAGAAGATAGTAAAACGAAAACCTATGAGAAAGATAATATTTGTGCAACTCTTACGAGAGATCAACACAGTACTTTTTCAACAACTGTTCTTGCTATGAATATGCTGTAATATTCAAACATTGAGCATGTAAATATTGGGAACTATTGATGATGATGGGCCTTCTTGGAAGAGTGACTGTAGTACATTGTCAGATTTCAGAAAGGATACATCAATTTTAAGTGTAACATTAAAGAGTTGAATACCTTTAACTTGCCAGTGAGGACTAACTTAAATAAAACTCATGGCCATACTTGCTCATGTGTCTGTAAGGAATCGTCAAGTGTCTTTAAGGAATTTGTAAATAAAAGAATGTTTTCTCATCTAAGTATGGTAGTTTGTTGTACTATCATAAAACTCCATAGTGTTGATGACTGATATAAAAAGATCATAGATAGGCCTGACATATCTATGAAAGAGAGAGAGAGATTTCTGTACAAAAATCTGTAAGTTTTATTGGTGATTGAATAAAGACATTGGTCTAGGATGACCAAATCTCTGTAACACTGGCTGAGCTTCATAATGTGTTTTGTGCACAACGAACTTTCAATTAGACTTTCTGATTCTATTTTTTTATCACACACAAAATTTGTATAATCATTCTACAATCAAGGTTTGTAGTACTGTAAGTTCTAGAGATTCACAAACACAGTAAAAAGAGTGTCTGAAGAAACGTTCAGTTCAAAAACAACAAAACCGGAACGAAACTGAGGTATACAATACTCAAGATCGCCAATCATTAAACAGCCCAAGTACATGTACATGTAAGAATGCATATCCCCAGGTCTCTCTGCTTGAAAATGTTCTTTTTACCAAAAATTGGTTCATCAAATTTGTAACCCTTCATGTACATTGTTTAATTAGTGTTTACTGGTTGGAAAAATTGGCTGTCTCTAAATCGACAGTAGCCCTGCGAACACACTTTTACCAGACAATTAATTATCACAGAAGATGCTTCTGATTTAGATGTATCTATTTTCTCAAATCACTTACTGAACATGCTTAACTATAGGATATATGTTGAAACATCTCTTTTATACAAGGTAGAAACTATGTAGATCTTGGTTAGCTTGCTCGAGTTGCTACAGATTCCTTGGTAACACTAACAGCCACCTCTTCGCTTGTTTTCTGTTCAACCGTTGTTGTTGTTTTTGTTTGTTCTTCCTTGTCGTCGTTTTCCTCGTCCTTATCGAACGGGTACAACTCGGGGTACTTGGACATGCACTCCTGCATGGAGCGGAACTCCTCGATGCAGTCCGAGCCCTTGGGTTCGGCCTGGCTGTAGTGGAAGCAGGAGAAGGCCTCCTTGAAGGGTTCTCCGCAGGGCCCGCTGGCCATGCCGCCTAAACATGGACACTGCCAGTTGATCTCTCCGTTGGGAAGGATCAGTCCTGTTGTAGAGAGGGAAAAAAATAACATCTAAGGCCACAGCAAGTAATTTTTATGGATGACATCAGCGGGGGCATTGATTTTCGCCTGATTTTGGGAAAAAAAAGAAGAATTTTTTTGCCTTCTGACGGTAGTCAACATGCCGAAAATGGGAAATATGTCGTAAATGTCTATCGGTTCAGAGACCATCAGGGATGAAGCAAACTTGAGGCACAGTTGCTTGCTTTTGATGACAAGTATTGACAGTCTAAGGTGTTCCATTGCATATGAATACCCAATGTAGTAGCTCCCAAGATGGTACAACAAGCTCTTTTCTAGTTTGGAGATGTACAATGTATACGCATCTACAATCTACATGGGCAGGTAATACTGTTGAATACAGGAATAAAAGACCTGTTGGTTGTGATATCATGTTTTGTCCCCTCAATTCATGTTTGACAAGGTTTATGACATCAAAATTTGAAAATGTAAGAATCTTTTTTTTTTGCCCGCCCTGTGGAGGATGTCATCCATAAAATTTACGTGCTGTGGCCTAACAGTAACACAAAGGGACTCAAAGCCCAAAGTTTCGATAGAAACCATCAAGACAATATTTTTAAGGTGTGAGTATGGGAGCAGCGGTATACAAATAAGATGAAACGCAGGCTACATTTTCTTAGCACTAAACATAAGAATATGTTAGATGTGCAATGGCTGAGGTGTAACAAGTCACTCAGTGTAACGTAGCCAGCTGCCGCCACGCTGCGTGCCTGCGAAGCTTGTGTGTTACGCTGAAGGGTGGTTATACCGGTTTTACAGATACAGAAGCTTGTGTGTTACGCCGAAGGGTGGTTATACCGGTTTTACAGATACAGAAGCTGGTGTGTTATGCCGAAGGGCAGTTATACCGGTTTTACAGATACAGAAGCTGGTGTGTTACGCCGAAGGGCGGTTATACCGGTTTTACAGATACAGAAGCTGGTGTGAACGCCGAAGGGCGGTTATACCGGTTATACAGATACAGAAGCTGGTGTGTTAGTGTTACGCTAAGGGGCAGTTATACCAGGTATACAGATACAGATACAGAAGCTGGTGTGTTACGCTGAGGGGCAGTTATACTGGGTATACAGATACAGATACAGAAAATGCACAAAGAAACCATCTTGTCTAACTTGCTTTGCCTATCTGTGCAAATGGAAAAGAAGGTCACACAAGGAATTGAGCAAATGACTATAAGCTAATGCAAGAATAAATGAAAATCAAAATCAATGACTCCCTTGTCTTGGTTTAATTAAGGGAACAAAAGAAGAAGATTGTGAAGGGAAGTGAAGCAAAGACTTACAGTGTTACACCTAGATTCTAGAACTAAGTAGGAGACTTTGCAGCAAAATAAAGACTGAATGAGAGAAAACGTCTTCATTCCAAGACATCTTACCAGGACTGTCGTCGTCTTCTTCAGGATTGTACGAGATGTCAGCTGTGGACGGGCTCTCGTGGTCCTCCTTGGTGACAAAAATTATCTTGTCTTTTCCTGGACGGAAGCAGAAGAAAGCGTCGGTTAGAAACTGGACCTATCCACAAGCCAGACAAGTAGGTTGCAGGGTTGGACAAGTCCACTTGCCCAGGGCAAGTAAAAGTACGTATACTGTTTGGGCAAGTGTATATCAGCGTGCGAAATACTAGGTTGCCCAGTTGCACCGAGCAACCATATTTTGCTTGGTGCAACCTATTTCTACACCCAGGTAGCCCAGTGCACTACCTAAATTTTGTGGTAAGGATGCCCCTTTCTTCCATTGGGAACTGTTTATTGAGAAGTTCCCATGGAAGAGCTCATCACTTCAGGTAAGGGGAAACAACTCTGTGTCAGAAATGCACATTGCATTCTAACAAAGTTAATCATAATGTAGAAGTCAGAGTTTAAATTTGGGGCAACCTGGAATTTTGATGGACAACCTAGCTTTCATCCTAGGTTGCCACTGGGCAACCTGGCTCAAAAAAAGTATTTCGTACACTGTATATAACCCTATACTTGCCTGATTGCGTAAGTAAATTTTTTGGATGCGAAGTATAGCCGCTTCGGTGTTTAGAGCAAAATCACTCATCATTTTGCCATAATGATATCATATTAATGTCCTTCTGTCAGAAAATCCATTGCTTAGTCCCAAACCACCTTATTTTGATAAATTAAGCATGCAGCATTATAAACTTAAGATTTTGTTTGCTTGTTTGTTTGTTACTTCCGTATACGGAAGTATTGTTTTGAGTGGCTGAGCATGTCTGTTTGTCCAGACAGAGTAGGTTGACAGCACATGGGTGGGGAAGATTGACAGGCAGAATGACAGCTTGTCACGTCAAAGGTCTCAGAATCTGGTTGGGAGCCAGCAGGAATTAGAAGTCAATATATGGGGGAATTCAGGAAGTCATGGATTACATATACTTCCCAGAAGTCTAAAATCTCTAGATTTGAAATTCTGGTTTCTTTCTTAAAATTGTATAGCATATTTAATTGAAGAGTAACTGCAGTTTGTAATGCCTTAATCGGATTATCCATGTACTTTCTAAGAAGTGACCAAGATACCAAGAGCAGATACAAAACCTTCTTCCAAATACAAAATGTAGCCTGGTTACCAGACCTATTTTAGCTCCCGAGGCTGTATAGCGGAAAAGATACAGTCTGAGGAGCTAAAATAGGTCTGGTAACCAGGCTATCTTCAAAATACGTAATGCGTACAATTGCTGGACTTCCTATCTAAGGCTTAGGAAGAATGATTGATATGTTGAGTCCGTAGGCATTGACTGGTACTTAGGGGGCTTGCCCTCTGGTTTAACTGAATTATAAGATTGACAAAGAAAAAGTCAGACAACAAATCTGCACTACTTAGCTATAGGGTGCAACTATCCACTAATACTTTAACCCACATATACCACCTGAGTCTTCCTCAGACAGAAAACAAGGCAAATGTTACTCCTAATGCTGATTCTTTCTCAATCCTTTAGAAAAGGTTTGGTAAATGCCAAAGCAAGAGAGGATCAGTTGAACTTTAAAAAGACTGGGGTTATTGTATTTATAGGAAGCACTTGATAGGTTACAAAAGGTGGTGCTGTAGAGTGTTTTGGTTGGTAGTCATGGTAATAAGAGTTCGTAGGACACCAGCTTCTGCTGTTCAGGGTTGCAATGGTCCCTAAATCTTTAGGTTAGGTTCACCAGTGTAGCTACTGGTATTCTGAAAAATAGATTTTGAGACCTGGCATAGCATATTCGGATATACACTGTACACATGTACATTCAGTGTGGTGGGTTCTTTAACATGCTCAGAATATGGCTGATGACCTACATGTAATATGTCTGGCTTTCAGTCTCGCTAGAAGCAATCATTGTTTTTGTTTGCAGCGATTATTGCTGGGCATGTGCAAATTTTTGTTACGCATATGAAAATTTTTGTTAAGCATATGCACATTTTTCGTGGACATATACAAATTGTTTTAGGCATATGCAAATTATTTTAGGCATATGCAAATTATTGGCAGGCATAGACAAATTATTGGTATACAGTACATGGTAAGCATAAGCAAATTACTGTAGAGAATTTGGTCAGGTAGGACTGCATATATGGTATAAGGTGCCCTTCTTGAATTGCAATCTAGTTCTTTAGAATGTTGTAATTTCTGAAAAAATTACGTATGTAATCCATGGAAAACTGATGAAACTTGCTAGATGGGGAGGGGGGCAGCTAGTGCAGAAAAGTGATTTTGGACATAATTTTAGAGCATCAGACAAAATAACAACAACTCTAAAATCTTTACCTTGTTCCCTGCAGTAAGACATGATCGCTGCACAGTCTGGATATTTCTAAAGAAATTGCACAAAACTGTATCAAAAACCAGCAAATCAGCTTCACAGTAGTACACACATGTTCCTCAAGGTGAACCACTGCGCATGTCCTGGTCTTCCAGTTTTGTAACTCTCGCCAAATCTCGCCAAATCACGCGTGAATATTTTATGCAAATCTCGCTAAATCTCGCGTGACGTCACGGATCCTGTTTCCGTTTCCGGTTCGACGGCGACTCGATGATCACGTGACCCGAGGCTGACAGAAAAAATGGCGGTGACCCCTCGAACCGGCGAGAGAGTGGGCCAGCTGGGCGAACACTGACAAAAATTTCGTCAGACTCCCGTAAAATCGCAACTCCCTCCCGTTTTCGTGGTCGTGCAAGGTCTGTGGGGATATTCTGAGGCGAACTGCGCGGTAAGTTTGTTCCTGGAAGCCGTGAAAGGGCGAGTTTCTGGGGTGTAAAAGTAGACTTCCGTTGGTGAAAGACTTGGACTGAGTTTTGTGTGTGGTGTTGGTAGAGCGCGGTGCAAGCACTGCGGCCCAAAACATTCATCAAATTTAATTTTCCACGGATAATTTCCAGATAGAACATCAATTCCTCAGATCTCAAGAGTAAGATATGTATTGTTGTGCTAAATTATATACATGATCCAAATATTTATAAAAGACTTTTTGTTTATCAAAGACAACGTCACGAAAAATTTAACTTTCGCACAGGTAGATAATCAAACTTTGAAGCACGTGCATCCAAACGAACTTTGTCAGACCAAGTGACGACACAAACACTCCCAATCTTTATTCTGCCCTTCGGTTCGGATTGTGTACAGCCAGCCAGCCAGCATTCATGCAAGCTTTTTCATTTTTTTTCTATGCATACAAAAGGCCCTTTCCAGCGTGACTGAAGCTATCAATTAAATCTTGAGGGTAATCCCTTTCAGGGGGTATTTGCATCAAAATTCTCGTAACAAAGAGAGATTATCGTAAGAATAACTCTTAATTTTTGCTGAGTGAACTAGAATTTATTCAATTGTATTTCCTTTGCAGCAAATCAAGGGATAGAAGGACGAAATTTGAGTTGTGAAAGCTGTTGGGTAAATTATTGGAGGGAGTGTAAGTGATACACACCACCTCCCATGTACTGTTGATATTCCCACTTTTCGGGTTTCAATTGGACTGGCACTGATGGATAAGTGCAAGCACGTTCTGAAGCAGCGTCTGGCGGAGGACCACTCCATTCTCAACCCGCAGAAGTGGTCGTGCGGCATCTGCGGCACCACGGAGAGCGTCTGGGCGTGCCTGAGCTGTTCCCACGTCGCCTGCGGGCGCTACATCAATGAGCACGCGCTCCACCACTTCCAGGAGACCAAGCACCCCATCTGCTTGGAGGTCAACGAACTCTACGTCTTCTGCTACGAGTGCGAGGAGTATGTCTTGAACGACAACAACGCTGGCGACGTCCACCTTTTACGAACCACTCTCAGTGCCATCAAAAACCAGAGCCTTGGCGCCCGAACGACTCGTAGCGGACGTGTGCTGAGAGCCGGCAAGGATGACAATGCCGGGCCAAAACAGACCAGCGTCGAACCCGACCAGTACTACACAGCGATGTACTTCAGGCGGTTCATTCTCATGCGGAAAGTGTTTCTCATCTGGCGCGACAACGTGCGAGCGACCAGGAAAGCCAAAGGTCTGCCCCCGCACCCGGAACCCAAGAAACCCGAGAGAAAACGAGTCGTCAAGAGGAGAAGGAGTTACGAGCGGCCGTCGACCCCCAGCAGACAGAGCCAACGGAACGCCGACAGGAGAAGACTGAAGGAGAGCGAAGACGATTCCAAACCTCGCGCCCCCATCACGCCCGGGGTCACCGGCCTCCGAAACTTAGGAAACACGTGCTACATGAACTCCATCCTTCAGGTGTTGAGTCACCTTCAGAAGTTCCGCGACCTTGTCCTTAACCTTGACCTCGACGGCTGTAGCGACGGAACGTCCACGAGAAGAAGGCTGTCGACCGAGGCTATGGAACAGCGAGCCGGCGGATCGAGAGGACTGTTCCGACAAACAAGCGTGGACTGTTTCAAGGCAGTCACGACGCCGCCGGCGAGACGGAACCTCGGACGCGGACTAAACGGCGGCTCGTCGGGAAACGGTAGGGGGAACAAGTTCGTACCGATCAACGGGGAGGCGGCGAACATCACGAGTATATCCCTCTGCCGCGACCTGCACGCGCTCTTTAGAGTGATGTGGTCGGGCAAGTGGGCCTTGGTCTCGCCGCACGCCATCTTGAACTCGGTTTGGAAGCTCATCCCGAACTTCAAGGGGTACAACCAGCAGGACGCTCAGGAATTTCTGTACGAGCTGCTAGACAAAGTACAGTCGGAGCTGGAGCGGCTCTACTCCCCCAACATGACCATGAAGGCCAGAAGAAACCCCATGCCCATGGAGATCTTCGCCCAGAACTTCCAGGGGGAGCTGGTCAGTCAGGTATGGTGACAGTTATGATTTATTATAACATGTATTACTAAATTGATATTCTATATTTGACTGACATCTCTACATATTTTAACAAAAGAATTACTAAAGATAAGAATTTTAAAAAATCTGCCCCCCCCCAAATATCCTAGCTCTGTTGTCCAGATAAATTCTTGCTCTGTTAGTGTTACTGTACATGTAGATCTCAAAATCTTAGCAGTGGTATTGTTTCTCCACTGCGAATGAGTCCATGACAACCAGTATGAGTTTACAAATTTGTATCACTACTGTCCACAGAATTGTTTCAAAGTTCTGCAAACTTAAAACACTGTGAAAACCTCCTTTTCTAAATTCTTCTGTGAAATTATATCCCTGTGAAAGTAACTGAATTTACAGTACAGTACTGACATTATTACATTATATTCTATTCTTTGTAGAATCGCTAACACTGTGCTCATGATCTAACTAGTGAATTTTTAAAACAATATATATAGCAATTACTAAAATTGACTTTCTTTTTTATGACTTGACAGCAGAAAATAATTTTCAGATATTGCAAAGTCTTTCTTTGCTTTGAAACCTGGAGTTTCTACCCCTGAGTGTTTCCATGCCATGGCCTGTAGAGTTGGTAAATGAATCAGTGCAGATGCCAGACCCTGCATGCTGTTCTGCCTCATTCAGCCTGAAAGGGTCCATTGTGTGTGGAACAGGCCTGGGCCTTGCATGGAAACCTGTGCTTTGTTTTACGTTCATACCAGGCTTTTAGCTAGGATTTTTTTGTTGGGTGTCCATTTTTTTTTATTGTATGCTATGCGCAGCAAAGCCACACGGCAAGCAGCGCAGGTGCAAGCTTTTTAGGAGGGCTTTCTTGAAATTCTTGAAACACTACATGTACTTCCTGCATTTTGAGGTGGAGATTTTGAGGAGTACAGCCAATTTTTTTCTTTCGTTACTTCATTTTTGTATTTATAGTAAGGCTGAAGGGAGGCATGAGGGCATGGTAGAGGTTGGGAGTGGAAAAAATAGGGTGTCTTTAGGGTGTCCTACCAAAAAGTAGGGAGTCCAATTTCTTATTATTTTGATACAGGGAGTCCAAAAGACACCCGGACACCCCCCTAGCTAAAAGCCTGGTTCATACTGAAGGATCTATGTAAAATGCCCTTTTCACTCAATTTTATCTGTATTTTCCTTTTTAGACATAATGCTTATTATACAATATAAAAAGCAGTGTAGTCAGTGGTCGTCACAACTATCAGCTGGAAGTTGGGGAGGGGGGCAAAATTTTGAGAAACAGTATAGCTTCCTTTGGAACATAAACATTAGCTGGAAAAGGGTCCATTTTCAAAACCATTTTTCCTCTCTGCCATAATACAAAATGTATTTTACTTATCCTTCCCTATATATGTGTTGTAAATATTGTTAGAGACTGACTCACATTTTTTAGGTACGGTGGATATTCAAAATTGTAATACCACAATAGTTTTTTGTATTTCCTTCTACAAATACATTGTACCACCTTTTCCAGAAAGGTTTTTTCTTCCCAACGTCCAGTGTGTACATTTTTCCACACACGTGCACCACTGAAATGTGCGGTATGTGTTCAGTTACGTCATGTCCTAAACTAAAGCCTTACTCTCAACTGCCGAATAAACGTACCGGTACGTTTATTTTTTTGGGCCGGAACGTCCACCCGGTACGTTCTTATTTTGCACGGTACGTTTATTAATTTTGGGAAAATCAGTATTTTTTTTCAAATACGCGTGAAAAAAATCGACAAATCTTCGACGTGAAGACGTTTACAAACGCGTATTGTAGCGGGAAACTTGTCATTTTCGGGCCTGTTTTCGCCGCCGGCCGGCAGCTATAAACACAGCTGTTACTTTCAAATCGGCAACATGGAGAAAAATAACTCACGCAAATTTTTCCTTTGAATGAAGCATCAGTGCTCCAACAAGTTAAACATGGAGAGAACAACATTTTTTCGTTCTACTGACCTTGTATTTAATCCATTTTTACGAGTTTGGGGCACATTTTTTCGGCCTTGAAAAAGAAAATCTGTAGCGCTCGGCACGCAAGGCGGCCATCTTGTTTTTTAAGAGCTGCAGTATGATCATCTTTCGCTAGGTGGCCAATGTAGAATTTTGTTTCTGGGTGCAAGATTAAACATTGATTCATTGAATATCGCGATGTTACTTCATTTTGTACAAGATTAGAAATTGTTGGCAGCATTTTTGGTAAGCTGTAAAATGTGAATTTTAATTTTGATTTCAATTTAATTTTAATTCTAATTTTCATCTTCATTTTTAGTTATTTTTTTAAACATAAAAAATCACATTTTTATTTGTTCAGCTGTGTTGATATGTGATTTTGTTTGGGAAGTGGTGAAATATGATTGGGTAGGTACTAGCTTAGGTTTAGTTTTAATATATTAATATCAGTAACACCTTTGGATCTTGCTCCAAGTTCCTGGGTAGAAAATGCATGTACAGTTTGTATCATGACATTTTTCACTTGTTGAAATGTGGAAGCACTGTTGGCCCCCGGTTAGGGGTCATAGCAGGGAACATGTGCCCAATTTTTTTTCAAAATTTAAGGATGCTGAATTTTTCAATATAACGTGAAGACAAAGAGGATAAGTGCAGAATTAAGTAACGTTACATCTTGAACATTTTTCCTGCCTGATGAGTTTGTAATTTTAGAGAGCCTGAGGATGTAGAGCTGAAGTTGCAGGAAATTTAAATGACTTTCATTTGTGTCTGGGAAAGACAAAATGCAAGGGAAGGGGAAGCTGCATCAAGTGCTTTGCACCCTTCACACCCTGCTCTAAATTTCTGAGGAGATCCTTGAAAAAAACAAAACATTTCAGTGTATTCGTGCAAATTCCTGCAAATTATGTCGATAGGACAATATCTTTCTGGTGGTGTGCCTAGATTTTTACTGGTGCGCCCAAATGTTTTGGGTTGGGAGCACAGTGCTGAGCACTAAGTCAAAAAGTTAGTCTGGAGCCCTGAATATGTATATTTCTAACAAGGCAGTTGTATGTTTTTTTTTACTTTGTATTGATGACCGTGTTCGAATATTTCCAAACTATAACTTGAGTGTTTTCTTAGCAATGCTTGCTAGTGGTGTATGTCAAGTCAACGTGCAATGTGGCTGTGATGTTGACAGTACATTTGATGAGTACAGTCTTGTCAGTACATTTCTAACTACCTGTACTAATAGGCAGCTGCCTTTTTTGTAACAATGATTATATGTATTTCACAACAACATGTGTACATTTGTACCAGAAATGCTCATGTATGAGTAAGGGCGCATTTTAGTATAATACACACAGGTTACCCGGTCAATTTTGGTAATTTTCCGGGGGGTACGTTTATTCCGGGGGGTATGTTTATTAGATTTTGAAGATTTGTCCGGGGGGTACGTTTATTCCGGGGGGTATGTTTATTCGGCAGTTGAGAGTAGTCCTCCTATTGTCCTACTTTCGAGTTCATTGATTATGCCTTGGGCACAACCTGTGTTGTCTATAAAAAAACTTAGACATCCAAGTTACGCAAGTATATGTGCTGCCTTGTGTCAGAGTTGGTAATAATTTACATGACTTCATAGGATTGACTTAAGCCTTAGTCCTCCTATTGTCCTACTTTCGAGTTCATTATGCCTTGGGCACAACCTGTGTTGTCTAAAAAAAAACTAGGCATCCAACAGTTAGTCAGTTACGCAAGTATATTTTGTGTGCTGGTGTCAGAAGTGGTATTTGCACGATTTTATAGGATTGACCTTTGAACAGGATACAACATTGCATTGTTATGCACACTGTAGTAAGGTAGCTCTCATCAAAATGTTTTGAAAGAAAAAAAATACAACAAACTTCAGAATTTCTGGATGATTGATAGAGTTATCCTTTTAGAAACTGCAACTGGAAGTGGTCAAAATAAGAGACGTTTTATTTTGTTTTAAGTTTAGTCTCCTATGACCATATGATAAAATACTGACAAATATTCTTTTAGGTGATATTTTTTTCATGGCACAGCGTACGAAATACTAGGTTGCCCAGTTGCGCTGTGCAACCATATTTTGCTTGGTGCAACCTATTTCTACACCCAGGTAGCCCAGTGCACTACCTAAATTTTGTGGTAAGGATGCCCCTTTCTTCCATTGGGAACTGTTTATTGAGAAGTTCCCCTGGTAGAGCTCATCACTTCAGGTAAGGGGAAACAACTCTGTTAGAAATGTATAAATGCATATTGCATTCTAACAAAATTAATCATAATGTAGAAGAGTTTAAGTTCGGGGCAACCTGGAATTTTGATGGGCAACCTAGCTTTTATCCTAGGTTGCCTCTGGGCAACCTGGCTCAAAAAAGTATTTCGTACACTGGCAGGTCTGAATTAAAAGATTATTTGGAACTTGGAAGAAGCATAATTTTTGAGGTTCACTGAGTTGTCATCAAAATTTATGATCTTTGACCTTTGACCCTCGGAGCAGGAAACAGATTGGTTTATCTCTTTAATTCTCTATAATCAGATAAAGAAATGCCTCCTGTGTCCCCCCAGGGATAAAAGTCATTTATTTTGTGCTAACAATCAGCCTTGCAGTTATAACATTTCCCTGGATCAAAACAAAACTGACATAACTGAAATATTCTACCCTGTGTGAGTGCATAATTAGAGGGATGTTTTGGAGCAAAGTATTGTTTATAATCTACATTGTATAATGTAGATACACAGTGAATACACAATGTAGATATACATGTGCAGGGTTCTCCCCAGAAATTAAGAGTATCCCGGAGGAGGGTGCGCAGCACCCGATGCGACGCGCTTGCACGTCGTGGGGGGAGGTCTGGAGGGGGTCGTGGCCCCCCTCCAGAGGGGGGGAAGCTCTAGCATTTTTCTTTGTCCTGATACAAATGGAAGCCATTTCCTGCGACTTCAGGTTTTGTTCTTCTCTAATAAAGAGGTGAGAAAAATATCCAAGCCAAGCTTGTTCTTGTACACAAACACACTTTATTACAATTATGTCATCTTGCTGGCTGTGGTTATTTTCATCTACCGTCCTGGAGATAAGAAGATACATGCAGTTAGGTACGTAAAGGTACACTGCACTAAGAATCAACAAAAAATAAACAAGCTAACCCTGCTGGATATAATCTGACAGAAAAAAATATTGACATTTTGAAAAAATTGGGCATAGGTTCCCCGCTATGGCCCCTTACCGGGGGCCAACGGTGCCGTCAAGTTCAACAAGTGAAACAGTACACAACTTTAAGTCATGTATTTTCTACTTGGAACTTGAGGCAAGGCAATTGTGGAAAAAATCTAGAGAAAATTGGTAAAAACCTTCTCACCTTTTTTTTGTTACCCCTCTAGTTGACTATAATAAGTTACATGATATCAGCAACAAATGAAAATATTGACAGCAAAAATATGTGCACTGTTTATTTGGAAATATATAAATTTCCATAAACATTTTCTTGATCAAAATTTCAACAACAGAACATACACACTGATTGTATTTTGAATAGAAAAAAACTTAAGAAAAAAAACCATTTAATTATCTTTTTTTTAATTAGCACAAAATTTTAATTGTTTTATAATGCGGTTGCCTAAAAATCGATAATGTTTTACGTACTCATAATCTATTTTAAAGCCCGAAATCGGCGATTTATTCTGACTTTCGCAATGCGCACTTTGAACTTTGAACTTTTTCGGGGTCATGCAGGCGCGCATCTATTCGTAGTATGGCGTCAATCGAGTCTCCTCGTGATAGCTCGAGGCCGTATTTGTGGACAAATTTCGGTATTTGTAGAGGTTTTGGGACTTAAAAAAACACTCCAGAGGAAAAATAAAGCCTCGTACGTTGTTTTCACGGGTAACATCGCTGTAATGCACGAGTCATTTTTCTCCCGCTTCGCCGAATTTGACAGAATGTCTCGCGGCCGCCACGTGCTATTGGCGCGGTTAGGGGATTTTTCCACAGCTCGTTCGTAAACATTGTAGCCAATAAACTTATTTTCTGAGCCGTGGACTTTGATTCACAAGGAAATCAGGTAATTAGCGTTGTTTACATGATTTTAAAACGCCAGCGGGGCGTCCGATGTTCCACTAATGACAGCGATTCCCTTGTAGCGATGTGCGAAATGGTCATTGTTGACGCGATTATCGCCCATTCACAAGTTTTCAGAGACAATGCCGACGGGAAAATAGACGCCACTCAGCCCCGAAATGAGCAAATTTTCACGAATTTTGGCAAAATTATCGGGGAAAAATAGGGATGAAACACCCTAAATTTGGAAAGCAGTATACCGGCGCTGAGCTGGAGTATACCGGCGCAGCGCCGTTGTTCCGTCGTCTGGGGAGAACCCTGATGTGACAGTGTAGCTGATTTTGTGCTATTTAAAACAACTGGTCATATGCAAAGCCCCACATTTAGCTATAACATTTCCATAGAGCTTTGTTTGTGTGTAAACAGTGTTAGTGAAAAACTCATTTGTCGTGCTTTTACTTTTGTCACTCACTGTGTCCTCTCTCCAAGTTAAAAGCTATCTAGTATAAGATGCAGGATTTAACGATGAGAAAGTGTACTGCTTGTACTGATTTCTAAATGTTTGGCCGGTTCCTTTGTTTGTTGTTGCTGCACCTTGTGTACACACTGTAACCTTGTTTACTGACTCCCTCACTGGGGCATATTTCATCACAACTTCAAAGCTGTTAATCATAGTTAAAAACGAAAGGCCAACATAACAATAGGAGTCTGAAGTGAACTATGGCCAGAAATCTCTACTATTTTTAGTCTACACTGCCCCCCTCCCCCTTAAACTTAAAGCTCTAGCTTTTCAATTTGTTTGTTGTAATTCTTTGTAAAATGGTCTGTTTTTAACCATGCCCCCCTCCCACACCACGTCGGCAGAACGTATTGGACCTGCGCAAAACCCGTAATGTTTTGTGCATAGCACTTTGGCAGAACGTCTCATATAAGGTTGTATTAGAGCATATAAGGTTGACAGCCTGTCTGTAGTTTTCAGATGTTGTATAGGAAAGGATATCGTCTGCAACAGGCAAAATTTTGATGCAACGTTGACCAAACATCCAACGAAAAACGTGAAAAATCGGGGTTTTGCGCAGGCGCAGTACGTTCTACCCACGTGCTGGTTGTACCCTGTATAGATATACTGTATATGTAAAGGATAGCCCCAATGCTCCTGACATAAATGAATATAATTATAAAGGTACAAATCGCTATAGTACAGTACTGATTCAATCCAAATTCAGTTCAAATTGTGTTTCTGTTTCCTTCTGTGAAACTATATTCATATCCTGTTTATGTTGGCCTTGGCTGGTACGGGTGACAATGACTCATTTGGACCATGCCCGAATCAATACAGTGAGTCTGAGGTCGAGATACCGTTCCCCATGCACGTTTTTCAGGCAGTCAGTTTTCGGTGTGCAATTTTTTGGAATTCTTTATCTAATAACCCAGTGGCCACGGTTATTGTTATGTCTATGAGTAGTGATTATTTCCAGACGACAATTTTTCCATAACTATAGGTTACTTAAAAAGGAATTGTTTTTCATGAATTTTGCTTGAGACTAATCTATTTAAAACATCAAGACCAGTCTTTTCTTGCTAATGAAGTAATTTTATCTGCATTTTTAAACGATATTAAAGTTCAGTTGTCCAGGCTGTGTTCATATGAATAATATTATATCATTTTCTTTTGTAGGCCTGCTAGATGCTGATATTGAAAAATGAAGTTCGTCTAGGATATTGACAAGCAATTTTTTAAGTCAGTTTGTCACTTGGAGAAGTTCGAACACATATTTTCTACAAGCAAAATTTTCTTTGTTGCGAATCCAAATTAAGAAGCTTTTCTTCAAAATTATTCCAAATTGTCCCCTATTTTCTTCAATGGAATAGCTCTTTGCAGTACACAGCAGGGAGAAGGGCTATACCATTGATGAAATTGGGGGGTGGTCAGGATAATTTTTCTAGAGAAAAGAATGCTACTCAAGAACTATTCGACTATACAAAGGGAAACATTGTCGAAAATTAAAGGTGGGAGGGTAGCTGATTTCTTTCGTGAATTTTATGGTTCCAGAAGCTTTAGAATTCAAGTCTTTGTCAAAGTTTGTGCACAGAATACGCATTATTTTTTTAAAGAACCTTGTAGGTTCTTTGTGAGTCCTTGTCCTTGATATATGTGAATGTTTTAACCTCCAAGCCAGGACAAACAAAGGAGTTGTAGTGATGTCATGCCCATGTACAAACACTGGGGTTACCTCTATTCATGGCCACCTCATGTTCATGATGTTGGCTGTGTGCCAGGCTGTCACATGATATAAACACTACTCCCTGGTGTCCCTCTATGTATGTCAGGCCAATGTTTATGTTTAAAAGGAGCTAGCTTGGGCCATTGTATGTCAAATACTTGTTTTTTTTCTTTTTTTTATCTACATATTTTTAGCCTGAATACTGTAAATTTCTTTATTTCGTGGGGACTTAAGTTAATATCGTATTGTTTTAGAATTTTGGGTTGCGGTTGAAAAAAACTCAGTATTACAGCAGTAAAGCAAGGGAAACATATATTCACAATAGAGAGGTCACCACGAAAAGCGTGAAAGTAAAACAACATCGATTTACAGAAGGCAGTCTTGGGAGAGGACTTTTTCTCATCTTTTATCAAGTGTTTCAAAAAAGATGATGAAAATTGTTTCATAATTATTATTTTAACAGTGCTGTATGTTTTGGACAAAATGATAATTTTTCTTGTACTTTTATAACATGGTACAAGCATGTACTCATATTTATATCATACCCGAGCGGCGATACAGTGTTCCTGACCGTGTTGTATTTTACTGTACGACCGGGCTTACAAACCGGGCTTCCATAGAACGATTTGAACGCGTTTGGCCCCAACCGTGTGCGCCGCTTTCGAAAATTCGAATACAGGATTTGGACGTTGGAATTGATGTTGTTGCAGTTTTTTTGTTTAGGGACACCAAATTTTTTGCCGTCGGCGATCCGACTCGCGGTCGGGCCGATACCTCGGGCAATACGGAATACACCGTGTCGTATGCTATATATATTCCTACAGAATAACGAGGAGGTACATGTAGTACTTGAGAATTGCAGTGTACTGAGACTTGACCTTGAGTTTCCCGTTTGTTTGTGCTTGTACAGGTGACATGTCTGGTCTGTGGGTACAAGTCCAACACATACGAGCCCTTCTGGGATCTCTCACTGGAGTTTCCGGACAGGTAAGTCAAGTCAATGTGATCACTTAGGATTTGGGCAACAGTTTGTATTTTCAGATACATTTTCGAAAAAAACCCACACAGTATTGTGTTATACATGTAACCAAAGTACATGTTCCTCAGTAATGTGTTTAAAAAAAGCATACAATGTGTTGTAAATTTTATATTCTTCTCCTTGCTTTAGAAGGCAATGCTTTGTATTAGATCTTCTTCACAAGAACATTTCTTAACTCAGCCTTTGAGCATTCCTTGAAATTGAAGAAAGGAAATGAGATAACCTTTCCTGGGACATTTTGACCTAACTTCCTGTCAGTGTCCCTGATGCAGCACTCACCCTTTGCCTAAATTCAGTCTATGTAACCTATTATTAACAAAATTGGTTTTCACTGAAATGTGATAGAAATGTTTATTTCTTTCAAAGCAATCCAACATGACCACAGGCATAGTTTTAAGACTGCACTCTAAAATGCCTATTCCTTGAACAGTTTGGAGTTGAATTTTGGAGATCTTTTTGTCAACTGATACTTGAACTAAGCTAGCTACATGTATGCATTTCTTGCAGTCTTTGCACTGATAAATCCTTTATTTTTTAGTGAGTCTTGGACCTAAGCTTCCTTACTTTAACCTCCACCCTGCTGCCTGGCACCATAACCAGCACAAATCTGGTACTAAAACACTATCTTGGCATTGAGAAGGTTAACATGATGGTGCCACCACTTCATAATAATTACAGTGAAAAAACTACTCTCTTCCTGAATGCTTGCATCTCGACATGCCCGGCTTTTCTGTCCCCCTCTGCTGGCTCTAGGTACCAAGCTCCTATGGTGTCTTCCAGATACCAGTGTGCCAAGGACCGTCCGTTCGCACCGTCTGAAGACAGCTGCCTGCTGACGGAGATGATGGGCAAGTTCACGGAGAAGGAGTACCTGGAGGGGAAGGTGTACGAGTGCTCTCAGTGCAACAGGTCAGCTCAGGTTCAAGTCTGTCATTGGCAGATTTCAAAATACATGCATGCTTTGACTTGACTTTAATTTGGATCCACAATCAACTTAAAAAACAGTTAAGGCCACACCAATTTTATTTGTTGCTTCTTGGATTTAAAAAAAAAATGTGACAGGGCGAAAAAAAGAAGAAAATAAAAACAGGCCTCGCCATCCTATTATAGTGCCAAATGCTAGAATAGGTGCCATGAAGTCAACACAAAAGACTGGGTTAAAATTTAAACAATGAATTTTGAACTTTTAATCAAACCACTGCATTGGTTTATGTAACTACTGTAACTTTACAATTAATATGAAAATGGCTTTCCTCAACCGTTGGAGGCAAAATATGAGCATTTTTAGTTGATTCAGAACCAGATTTTTTTTTTTTTGCAAATCAGAATAAATGAAGAGGCAAATCCGAGAAGCAACAAATTAAATTGGTGTGGCCTAAGCTATTCTTCCAGAAGACTCAAGATGCAATAAGGTTTCATTCTAGTGTTGCTCTGTATATTCTTACTCAAATACATTCATATATGTATGGTGACCAGCCCTTCAAACTTCATAATGTCATCCAACACCACAGGGTGTAGATGCTGCAGCACCAGTTGCCCTGACTGTTGACAGCCGTCTGGTTCAGGTTATTGGCCTTACATGCTTGGAGAATAAGAATAAGAAACTGAGCAAAAACAATATGTTTTCTTTCTGGTTGGTAAACAACAAAAAGCACCAAAAAGACTGTTCTGTGCTTCAATAGATAAGACTTGGACGTACAGTCAAACCTGTCTATAGTGGTCACTCAAAGGAATGAGCAAATTTGACCACTATAGACAGGTGACCACTATAGAGAGAGAAGGTCCATATCTTTCAGTTCTCACTGAGATTCCTTTTCCTGAGTCATATTTTTAAATTGATATTCACAACTCAATTATTGTCCTCTTACTGTTGTTATGTACATGAGAAAAAAACAACATTGCAAGTACTCTGCCACGTGTATTTTGTTAACTTACATGACATTGTACAGGCCACAGGGTTCAACTTTTAGTCACTTGCAGTTCCCACTAAAATACAAACTGTAGCTTCTTAATTTCACACACACACACACACACACACATCCCATGTCTACCACAAAAATTCACAGCTAGCCCCATTACTATGATGGACGTCAAAATAGGATTTTTTTTGCAAAGGAACTGATTGCAAGCATAGTGCCAAATCTGATTTATTATATTCTATATTACACTGAAGGTCGTTCGGTGTAATATAGTCAGCTGCCGCCGCGCCGCGTGCCTGCGAAGCTGGTGTGTTACGCCGAAGGGCGGTTATACCGGCTATACAGATACAGATACAGATACAGATTATACGACAAAAGTTTCTGGCCGTCGTCGTGATCGGCTTACGGCCGGCCGGTGCCGCCGTGACCGTAATGGCAGTGTTGGCTTACTGGCGGGACCGGAGCAGGCTGGCCGCTGACCGCGTTAGACAGGTGACCGCTATAGCTACAATTCTTATAAATGCTTAGGTCAGTGGGAAAAATTCAAGGGACCAGCAAAAAGTGACCGCTTTGACCAGGTGACCACACTATACAGAGGTGACCGCTAGTACAGGTTAGACTGTACACAGAATACATGTAGAATCTACGTTTCTTCTTCCAGTCGGCGCCGGGCTTCCTCCAAGAAGCCGCCTGTTAAGACAGAAGCCTCCAAACAGCTGCTGATCACCAAGCTACCTCAGATCCTCAGGCTCCACCTCAAGAGGTTCAGGTAAGACAGGTGTACAGGTGTAGCGATAATGACCTCAGTTTGTTGATGCTCAACTAAATAGACTAAGTTTACAATGATGCCTCATTTGAAAGATATGAGTGTTTCCAAGAAGCTGATCCTGACAACATGTGCCCTTGTCTTGCCTTGCCTGGCTCATGGGGCGTACCCAACTAATTATCCCCCATAGGGGGGCTTCCACTGTATGTTGTTATTGTTGTTGTTGTGCAGACCAAACCGGTGTCACCTCGAACTGAACCAGGACTGTTTTTGTGCGCAAAATATAGGTTTGAAATGAGAAATAATGACGGAAATGTGTTGAAAAGTGATAGAAAATGTTGATAACACAAAGATTTGGTGTATTCAGAATATTTCAATTTTTTGCGGAAAATCTTACATAAAAGGGCCTTTAAGTTCAGCGAACATTTTGCTTTACAGTAAAGGTTTTGTAGTCTTGCATGAAACAATTGACTAGCCAAAACCATCATGCAAGGAACAGTCCAGGGAGGAAGAAAAAGGGGTAGGCAATGAAAAAGATGGGGGATAGTATCAAAGAATGGACACTAAGTGAAATGTTAAAACGAACAGAAAACTGAACAGAATGGTGCACGTGGAGAAAACTGGTTGTCAGATCTTCTGCAGTGCCCCTACAGTTGAGTAATTAGACTAAGGGATAGATGAGATAAAATAAAACAATAAGTATCATAGACTTTTTAACGGGCCCATTGCATGCTGGGAGATGCAAGGCGCTGTGAGTAGCTAAGGGGGCTACCCACAATGCCCTGTATCTCCCAGGATGCAATGGGACTCATGAAAGGTCTATAATAACATGCACGTACCAAAATCTCTTTTTTGTCGTGCCACAGATGGTCTGGGCGGAACCATCGCGAGAAGATCAACGTGCACGTGGACTTCGGCGAGGAGTTGGACATCGCCCCGTACTGTTACGTCCCCGACGGCAGCGAGGTGGACACGATGTACTGTCTACAAGCGGTGGTGATCCACCACGGGCGGGGCTTCGGGTCGGGACACTACACGGCCTACTGTTGGAATGATGAGGCTGGTGAGGCTGCTTGGTCCTTTAAAATCTGTGCTGTTTTTGACTGCAGTTTGTTTTGTTTTGTTGTACTCATTTGCAAGTTAGCAATTATAGGATGTTTTAGTTTTGACGTGTTTGTTTGTTTGTTAGCATGTGTGTCTGTAGCCCTAAGGAACTTTACCTGTTATGTTAGAAACAAATAGAAACAAGAACATGAAATTTTTTTGTGACCTTCAGGTTTACCCCATATCTTGTATCAGATCTTTTGATCTGTCATTCTGTCTGTCACTTCCCCATCCATGTGCTGTCAACCCACTCTCAAGTTCACCACATTTCCTGTGTCTGATCTTTTGACCTCCTGTCATTCTGCCTGTCAATCTTTCCCCAGCCCACGTGCTATCAACCTGTCAGGACACATAGACACACAGCTCAGCCACTTAAAACAATACGTAGTAACATACCTACCTTTGTCCCTCCAGGTTTCTGGGTCCACTTCAACGACTCTCGCCTAGACCTGAGCTCGATCGAGGACGTGGTCGCCGGACAGGCGTACATCCTGTTCTACGTGCAGAAGCAGAAACGCGCGCCCCCCTCCCCGGAGGACGAAGAGATCGACATCATGGAAGTGGACGAGGAGGAAGAGGCACAACAACAACAACAACCACCGGCGACGGCTGGCGGGGACAACGATGTCGACACGCCTCAAACCGCGGACCAAGAGGACGACGACCTCAGGAAACGTAGACGCACCGAGGAAACGTAGACGTGGCGTAGACGTTCTTCTCTCCCCAACTCCAAGTGTAGTCCCCGTAAAACCCTTTAGCAGTTGGAATTCCATAGAGGGATACAGACACACAACACTTTGCTTTCCTCTGAAAACTTTGTACACCCAGACATCTGCTTGACGTAATTCTCCCAACATTTGCAGTTAATTCTTCTTTGCATCACAACAAACTTACAGAGCTATCAGATGTTGTATCTTTTGCTAGGCGATGGCTTTTTCTTAAGATCCTAGTGCTTGAGGTATTCCTTCAAAATTTTAAGAATTGATTTTGTCTTGGGGCGTCTTGTGTTCGTAAAAGTCAAGCGTCTTGTATGCAGCTTAAGATGTTAACTTCTGTGGTATGCTTCTTGTCGCTAGACTTTGGTCTCACTTCTGTTCAGTTTGACAACAACTATGTCACTAAAGACAGAACCAAGCGGTGGGGAAAACCGTTGAATGTATAGAATATTGTTCTAAATTCTGTTGTTGGATCTTGGTACGTGTATTGATTAATTGCATTGGTGTCAGTTGTGTGCTCCACTCTAGTTGTTTGCATGTTTAAAAGTGATTTCACTTGGCCACATCCTTAGTTAAAGTAAAAAGAAACATTGAATAGTCAAGGATAAAAGATTTGTTTTTGTGACAAAGCATCTAAAAGATTGAAATTTGTGTATGAAACTAAATCATATTGTTTGAATTATTAGCATCAACTTTTTTGGTGGTAGATTTGTAAGAGAGAAAAAATACAACACATTTAAAAACAGATCCAGATTTGACTGGCACATCTGAAATTCAGTGATGAAACTGGAAATGACACCAAGAGTGGCTTGAAATCAGCCAATAGGATCAAAGATAACTAATGCACTTTGTATGTAGAGCTGTATGATGTATCAAGTCGAGTGATTGGCTAGGTGATGCTCCATTTTGTTAGGCTTCTTCTCTACTTAAACTTGTATTAACATTCTGGTCTTATTTTGCATTCCATCACAACTACAATACATCTTTTTTGTGAATCGATCTTCTTGAAGTCTTGTGAATATATTTGGGTCTGTATTGACAGATTTTGCAACATTTCACAGTGTAGACAAGTTTACTTAAATTGGCATTTTTTCATGAGTGCAAATTTTGGTGTACTTGCAACGCTTCTTCCAGAAGGAGTCAGTAAACTTTACGCACTGCGCCTACACTCTTGTCTGAAGTTGAAAGAAAATAGGATATTCACCTAAAATGTGGACTGAAATACAAACCAGCAAAGAATAAAGATTAAGTTTTAACTACTGGTACAATCTTTCTGCATACATTGTACAAGAACTGAAACCTGTGAAAACTATAAGACTGCTATAAGATCTACACGTGGAACTCATTCTTGCAGCTTCTTGGGAAATTTCTTAGCCCTTTGCTTACATGTAGCTCTGCTAGTCACAATATAAAAAAAGCTTTTGGTATAAATTTTTGTTTTGCAAATGGAAAAGATTCTTGGACCGCAGAAAAGAAGGTTTTGTTTTGTGCTTATGGCATCCATTACAAAATATCCCCAGAATGAAAAAACAAACAGCACACTTGCATTTGTCTATTTTAACTTCTTTAGAAGTATTGACTAATGGTAAACCCCTAATGGTATCTGTTTTTGTTTACGTTGTGTATATCTGTTATGTTGTCAGTTGATCCTTGTCTACTAGGTAGACATTTTTGTGTCCCCTGCATTGCAGCTACATGTAGTAGTTGATTGCCGAGTGAATTCGAAGCGTATAGTAGTAGTAGGGTACCGAATCATATGTTAGAACTTAGAGCTTTGATAACTGAGTTTTTCTTTCTTTTTTTCCTTGTATGGCTTGATAACAAGACTGTAATGATAGTAATGTGTCGTTAGAGGTAACCTATGGCCCTTGGTGTACATGAGAACAAGAGATGAAAATGTATTATAACAAAAGGAGCCTTTGTTGATTCAAGTTCTCTATACAATAAACTCAGCAGAGTAGCCCATGTCTTTGTGTGATTTTTACTTCCTAGTACAGAAGTTTTATTTTGTTTAGCTGAGTTGTGGCTTTGTGTCTCTGCTTGTAATCTCCAAGCAGATCCTACGGTGACAAGGCAGCATCCTTCGTTGGCTAATGCTCACTCCTTGGCCAATTGGATACTGCCTGGCCCCCTGTGGGATCTGCTTGGAGATTATCTGCTTGTCCTAATAGCTTTGGTTGCATGATGGGTGGGAAGTGATTTTGACAGTTGATTGGTAGAGGGGTTATATTGGAATGTGACCCAGCATGTTTGAGGTGGGGGTAAGTGGGTGGTACATGGGGGAATTCAGGAAGTGGTGTAATACATGATATAAATACATATAATTCCCTCCACAGTTCCAATATATTTTACAAAAAACCAAAACACTTCCCAGAGGTCTGTGGACTTGAAAGTGATAAGCCCAACAATACTTGTTTCTAATACTAAGTATGTTAACAAGTTATATACAGTCACTTCCTTCTTTAGACCAGACCAATGACAAGAGTCAAGACATACACACACACAAAAAAAAATCATTCATAGCTTACTGAGTTACATATAACAAATAGTAACAAATACTGGTATCATAAAATTGGGATCTGTTGATGAGACTCCTATAAATAATAAGGTGACGGTCACGGACATAGCTGCAGTATCCCACTTTGCCGCTAGACTCAGCTCGGGAACAACAGCGCCGCCGCACGACAGGAATGCGTGCCTGCAGCTCGGGGCGAATGTTGCACGATCAGGGCTAAGGTGTACGGGGCTAGCGGACATGGAATGGCAGGGGCACCCGACAACAGTCCAACCCTCCACCGGGCAAAATGGCGGCCTCCACGGGCTCCGCACCGACACGGAACAAAACAGCGGTCGGGAGGGAGATTTTCCCTCAGACTTGACTCAGAAAAGGACGACAGCCTCGCTGGAAGTTCCCGCTGGCTCTAGACAAGATGGCGGGGGTACGCAATACGTTTATGTGGCCGCCGAGAGCTCCGAGACGGATCCCCAAGGATCGGCCCAAACGCTGACCTACACCCAAGCAGGGATCGTTTCCGAGATTTCGGCGACCGAAGGAAATAACTCCGTTATTCTGCACGTAGCTGAAGGAAAGGGGGTTCAAGATGAACAGGCTATTGTGGCAACAGGACAACAAGATGGCGGCAGCGCAAGCGGAAATGGCGGGGAGGACTCCTCAGGCCAGGTTTTCGTCATCATTCCCCTCGGTATGCTACGCGAGGTGGACGACAAGAGGGAGGGGGGCGGGGAAAACTGGGAGGGAGGGCGGCACCAGGTCGTTACAGCCTACGACGGTACGCAGAACGTGACTTTAGCCCTACCCAACGCTAACCTGCCCCCCTCCCACCCTGCTAGAGCAGAACTAGGTCAAGGTTCACGCGAAGAGGGAAGCCAAGTTGCTGAAAAAAACGCCTCAGCGCAAGAAGGCGGTGCCAACCAACTCAGCTCCCAAGACAGAGCGTGTCTGGAAGAGCTCGAGAGGGGCTCGCAACTCAGCGCCGAGGAAAAAGAACTCCTCGAAGAGAGCACGCAGCAGGCCGGGATCCAGATACACGAACTTGACTTTCAAGCGAGCAGCAACGTCAACAGCACGACGCTCATGACTCCGCAAGAGCTCGAGCGGATGCCCGAACACGGCCTCGAGTTCGAGGAGTCCGTCGGGCCGAAGGAGTCTGAAGAAAGAGGTAGAGCGGATGCCGTCCAAAACGAGGGCGTTATAAACTTTAATCCGACAGATAATCGCATACTGGTGACTGCACGACCAGATGGCGTACTACAAGGCGCGGGAAACGTCGCTGCGACTTCTGGCACGCCCAACTCTGACGTAGTCTTCACCAGTGTCGTTTCATCGAACCAGGTGAACCACATCCTAAAAGTCGACAGTGAAGGCAACCTCATTCTTCCAACTACAGATGTTGGCGGGGCCCTCCTCGCTGGATCATCAAACTCAGGGATTACTCTAGGAGGCGTGAACGTCTCCGTGCAACCAACATCGATTATTCTCCAAAACAGCGGGACGTCTTCCATTATACTGAACGCCGGTCCGTCCGGATTGTCCGTGACTTCGGGAAACAGTTCCGCGCCGCTAGACTTATCAAACAGTACCGAAATGGACGACAGTTCTGCTAACGATAAAAACAAAAGCACGAAAGACACCTACATAATCGACAACTCTTACATAGGTGGCGAGACTTTAGATGCGAGCAAGGAAGAGTCGCCAACGCAAGTTTACATCTGTCCGGAACAGGGGTGTGGAAAAATTTGCAGTAAAAAGGCCAAGTTCAAATTACACATGCTCTCGCACACGGGCGAACGACCGTACAAGTGTTCGTACGAAGGCTGCCTGTGGGCCTTCACGACCGCGTACAAGCTAAAGCGACACGAACAGTCCCACGACGGGAGTAAACTGTACAAGTGCGAACTCGAGGATTGCGGGAAGCGCTTCACGACCATATACAACCTGAACCACCACATGAAGGGGCACTACAACCAGAACGTGGAGGTTTGTACGTACGAGAACTGCGGGCAAACCTTCAAGTCCAAGTACAAGCTACAGATGCACATGAGGAAACATATCCCTCCTGATCGACCGTTCAGGTAGGGCCTTGGTAACGCGGTTCGAAGTTCATTTCTGGGAATAGGTGCACTAGCTGGTGTAGCTACATTTTCAATTTGTAATCTAAAAATTTAGGTGCATAGAGGAAAATTTGGGTCCTAATAACATAGGATAAAGTAGAATGTCAGCAAAACCTAATTACAAACATTACTGCCTCTGTTCAGAGCTTCAAACTGAAATTCTATTCATATACAGACTAAAAACTTTTTTTTTACTTTTTCATATCTTTACTGTATATTTCTATCAATCAATCAATATTTCTAAATTCTAGTGGTTGTAAATGTCTGTAAAGCTACTTGCACTGGTGCAAGTGCTGTCAAAAATGACATGCACCCCTCTGAGCCCAGGTATACTTCCATTTGTTTTAAATTGGAGACTTGGAGTATTTTTAACATTATTGCCAGTGACGACAGATCAAGGCAAGGCAGTATCCTTTGTTGGCTAATGTCACTCCTTGGCCGATTGGATACTGCCTTGCCACCGTAGGATCTGCTTGGAGATTAACTGCTTGTCCTAATAGCTTTGGTTGACGACAGATCACTAAAAGGATCACTAGAGAACACCAGTGCTTCATAGTTTCTTTCCTTCCTCCCTTCTAATCAACTGTTCAGACAGGACCTCAATAATGATGTTCTAGATTGGAGTATTTTGACCAATTTGACCAATGATAACAGATAACTACAACCAAGGAAGGAGGTTAAAAATCTTATAAGAATTGTTGTAGATTGTAGAACATCACACTTTATTTTGGTTTCTTCTTTGTCAGTCCTTCATAGTTTCTTTCCTTCCTTCCCCACAGGTGCGACTTCCCGGGCTGCGGTAAGACGTTCGTGACGGCAAGTTCCTTCGGATCGCACCACCGCATCCACGAGAAGGAAGAGACAGAGTTCACGTGCTCGTTCGAGGGTTGCAACAAGAAGTTCGACAAGGCCTGTCGACTGAAGCTGCACATGAGAAGCCACACTGGGGAGAGGCCGTTTGTGTGTAGTGTAGAGGTAAGAGTGAGAAATATGAAACGTTAAGAGGAACAGAAAACTGAGAAGGGTGGAGAAAACTGGTTGTCAGATCATCTGTGGTGCCTCAACGGTCAGATAATTAAGACTAAGGTATAGATGAGATGAAAAGAGATAAGCATGGACATTGGGTAAAAGTACTGTTCGGCATGTGCATATACCCCTTTACTTGCCCGATTGGGCAAGTAAATTTTTTGGATGCGAAGTATAGCCGCTACGGTGTTTAGAGCAAAATTACTCATCATTTTGCCATGATGATATTTTATTAATGCCCTTTTGTCAGAAAATCCATTGCAAGTCTCAAACCACTTTGATAGATACATGTAAAGCAGGCAGCATTATAAACTCTAGAATAAAATAATTTCCTTGCTGGTAGTAAAAATGCATTAAAAATGTGACATGTATATTTTGGGGGAGTGAAACTTGAAAGGTTGGTTCGGCCAAGTGGAAATAACCATGTACTTGCCCGATAGGACAAGTGGATTTTTGAAAACTTGTCCAACCCTGCATTCATGATTAGGTGTCAAACTACAGTCAAGACAGCACTCAGCAGAAGGTACTGCACACACTTTCTAGTGTCAAAATGTAATAGGTAACTTCATGTAAACGGTGTATATTTGTTATATATTTTGTCTGACCCTTACCTCTTCCTTGATGACCTCAATGAAAAGCGGCCTGCAGGCCGATTTGAGCTTCTCATGAATAAAGGATGGTTCAAACAAAATAGAACAATATTCCAAAAGAACTAAATTAAAGATGTTTGTTGCTTTACACTTTGTTAAGTCACTACAATCACTATAATCAACAGACTATACAACACCAATAACAGTTTTTGTTTATTGTTTATTCGCACAAAATACAGAACAAAAGGAAGTAAATTAAATAAAAAACACTGTGCAGGAGAAGGGAGGAAGCCTGTTAGGCTTATTCTAACCCTTCTCCTTAAAGAGGAAGGTTGGACTATATAAGCACCCAATAAATTCGGCTACTGTAAACTGTGTCTGCTCATTCTAACATAACAATAATTACAATTTAACTGAAGTACTTGAAATGACAAACAAGGCAAAATATTAACAAATCATAAATAGGTAACAATTAAATAATTGAAACAAAATTATAGCAAAATAGCTATCTAAAGTAAAAGCTAAGTAACACTTAAATGATTCAAAACAAGAAAATATGGCAACTACAATAACATAAATAAGACTATCTAATAGATCTAGGGAATTAAGCTAGTTGAATGTTGGGTGGCTTACAAGATATTGTTCTTAAAGTTCAGTAGTATGCATAGTCTGAAGTTTGATTACGAATTCAGAAATTCGTATTTCAAAAATGTGTATAAATGGTTGTATGTATAGTTTATTTATATTTTTATGTTTGTACTGCTGTTTTCTGTGGGTGACATACCCAAAATAAAGCAATTCAATTCAATTCAATTTGATTGTATTGTTATTGCAGGGCTGTGGTTGGTCGTTTGTCTGCGTATCCAAACTGAAGAGGCACATGAGTAAACACACGGGTGACCGGAAGTTCATGTGCCCGGAAGAAGGGTGTGGCAAGTGTTTCACCCGCTCCGAACATCTGAAAGGTCACATGATCACCCACAGCGGCGACAGGCCCTACAAATGTAGCTTCCCAGGTAAATACAATTGTGTTATCTATGTAGACCAATCACAAGTGTCCATTCCTAATGTGGACCAATCACAAGTCTCCATTTCTATTCTGGACCAATCACAAGCCTCCATTCCTATTCTGGACCAATCACAAGCCTCCATTCCTATTCTGGACCAATCACAAGCCGCCATTCCTATTCTGGACCAATCACAAGCCTCCATTCCTATTCTGGACCAATCACAAGCCTCCATTCCTATTCTGGACCAATCACAAGCCTCCATTCCTATTCTGGACCAATCACAAGCCTCCATTCCTATTCTGGACCAATCACAAGCCTCCATTCCTATTCTGGACCAATCACAAGCCTCCATTCCTATTCTGGACCAATCACAAGCTTCTACTTGTTTTATGAACTTCACGTGTTGTCTTTGTTAGCAGGATTTTGAAAAAAGAAAAGGGCCCAATTTTTTAGAAATTTCTTTGCAAACTGCAGTTTGCAGGCATGCTTATTTTTCAGAGAAAGTTTTCAAATTTTAGATGGTTATGCTATCAGAATTCTAGTTTGTTGCTGTATTTGTCCTTTTTTTCTAAATGCTGTCACTGTCAAGAAATAACTTGAATCTTTTTTGCTTTGTCAACTTGAAGAATTTTGCGTCTTCTCCTTGGCTTGCTTAATGGTTGAAGAATTTCGCTGAAGTTTATGATATTCTCCAATTTTCTCAGATTGTGATGCCAGTTTCTCAGCGCGAAGCAGTCTCTACGTCCACACGAAAAAGCATAACGAGGGTTTGGAGCCCAAACCTCCCACGGTGTACGACTGTCCTGTTGACGGCTGCGACAAGACGTATCGCAACAAGAGCAGCCTCAACTCACACATCCTCAAAATCCATCTTCCAGGTAATCAGATTTGTCTTATGATTCTGAGAAGAAATTTACAAGTGTTTTCTCCAGTACAGAGGGGCCTGCATGCCTTTTCCCTGAGGTGTAGCGACTTGTTTGTTTGTTTGTTTATTTATTTGCACAACAACAAGAAAAAATATACATAATACAATAATAATATTAAATAAAACAAGGTGCAGGAAGAGGGATAAAGCTTATTTAGCTTATTCTAAGCCCTCCTCCTCCTTGTTTTTCTGATTTACTGTTAATCGTAGCTAGCCCACTCTAATTCAGTGTTAAGTGTTGTCAGGAAAATATTTGTGAAGCATAATTGGTCAGTTTTATTCTATGTAGCACATTATTTGCTATGCTGAATTCATTGTTGAAACTCTTCATGTTCCACAGTTAGAAACCAGATTGTCCACTAAATTAATAATTTAGGCTTAAGATGTAATCAAAACTTTTAGCTATTTTTCTTTTATTATAATATTATAAAAGATTTAGTGACTGGTCAAATGATTTTTGTATGGTCAAATGACTATATAAAGAAAATGTGACAAAGATAGGATGAAAATACACATGAAAATGTTGCACTGAAAGGAAAAAAGACTTACAATATGTCTTTGAATTGTAAAAGAACGGTCGAAGAAGTTATGTGGATCATTTGATTTGTTAGGTATGAATTATCAACTATTTTTATCATTTGTTTTTCTCAGGTTTTACCCAGGAGGATCTCCAGGGGGTTGACCTGATGGCAGCAGCAGCCTCCCTGAACACCCTGGGTCTGGAAACCCCCGTCACAGCCTCTGCCTCTGTGTCCAGTCTCCCCCTGGTCTCCGCCGTGGACACGTTCCCAGTCACGGCGGCCGACTCCTTCTCATCTGTTGCACAGCCTGGTAGGTGTAATTCTGTAGATTCATCTGTCTTTGCAGGGATTTAATTTTGATTTTGTGTACCTGAGCACGTCGGCAGAACGTACTGCGCCTGCGCGAAACCCGTAATGTATTGTGCATAGCACTTCGGCAGAACGTCTCATATAAGGTCGAATTCGCGTATAGAAGGGTGACATCCCGTCTGTAGTTTTCAAATGTTGTGAAGAAAAAGATATCGTCTGCAACAGGCAAAATTCTGATGCAACATTGACCAAAAATCCAACGAAAATCCAGGTTTTGCGCAGGCGCAGTACGTTCTGCCGACGTGGTGTGTACCTGTAAGTTCATGGTTGAAACAATTCTGTAGTACAGTTAGTGCTGCGTACCGGTTCGCTGGACCGGTTCAGGACCGGACCGAATGTTTCGGTTCAAGTCCAAAAAAACCGAAACGTTGAGAACCGGTTTTGGACTTGTTAAAAAAAATAGCACTAACATACATTCCAGTGTTTAAAATACCCGGTCTCGCAGTCTCGCCGCGCAAGTAATTTTTTCTGTGCGAGACTTATTCCGAAAGCCAGGTTGCCCGGAGCGAACGCAAGTTATTTTTACAGCGGCTGGGTTTACGGCCAGCGGCTTCTGATGATAAACAGTGCCGCGGTCCCGCCTGCTTGATCTCGCCTCGGTCTGCTTGCAGTAACAACGACCCATTTTCCATTGAGAAATGTTCCTTGAGAAGTTTCGTCCGTAGTCAAGTTGCTTTAATGCGCCTATAAACGCAAAAATTCATCCGAAACACGCAGCAGTGACCGGCCGGGACGGACGCAAAACATTAGCGGCCATCTTCAACCTCGCGAACTCACGTTAGATCTCGCAAAAACACGCGAGGAATACGCAACGCCCCTAGCGACATTGGTGAGACTGCAGCCTAGTGCAGGGTTCAGATATCGGTAGAGAGCCGATAATGAAACAAATTAAATCTAGCACCGCGTTTCCACCGCTATTTTATCTCTTGGGGCGAAATTAAGTACTTCTTTGCTGTTGTTGCTATAAAAAAATTGTACTATTAAAGCTGAAAAAGATTTTTTCGTAAATTATACACTGTATAATACTAGTAATGTGTTTACTACTGAGTATAATAATACAGTATTCATTGACTCATGATTATGAAACACCCATATTAGTAATTAGGTCTATATGCATTGCATTTGTAGTTCAGCAGTCAGCTCAAATTAATCCAAGGCTTTAGGTAGGCAAGTTGCTTTGCTTACATCATGCCATGGGTTTAGGTCCGGACTTGCAAGTCCGGACCTGAACCTAAGCCTCTGGACTCGAGTCCGGACCTGAACCTGAAAATTGGTTTAGGTATGCAGCACTAAGTACAGTAGACTAGCAATACTATGGAAACACAAATTTGTGATGTCATGATTTTGTGGTGATCTTGCACAAAACCGCCTCGAACATCGTAAGATTTACAGTCCATTTCTCAAAGTCTCAAAGTTACCATTGTATACGTCATTTTCACACAGCTTTGGCATGTTTTTCGAAAGTTTAGTGTCCTCTGTGTTTAAAACCTTTTATGGTCTCAACACTTCAGTTTAGATTTCGTAGCCCAGTTTAAGTTTACAACAAATGTTAAAATCAAATAGTCTATGTAACTATACATGTACATGCTATGACAGGAAAAAAAAGATGCCACCGTCATTTTGGGTAACCTATTCTTTTTTGACTGACATTGGATTTTTGAGATTTAAAAGTTTCCACATAGTACCCTTGAACTTCGAAAAATGACTTCCCAGATGAATTATGATCAATGTGTCTTGTAGATCGGTTAGGTGTAACAGGTCGTTCGGTGTAATATAGCCAGCTGCTGCCGCGCCGCGTGCCTGCGAAGCTGGTGTGTTACGCCGAAGGACGGTTAGGCCACACCAATTTTATTTGTTGCTTCTCGGATTTTTTCAGAAAAAATATGAAGCGACAGGGCGAAAAAAAAAGATAAATAAAAACAGGCCTGGGCATCCTATTATAGCCCCAAATACTAGAATAGGTGCCATGAAGTCAACACAAAAGACTGGGTTTAAATTTAAAGAATGAATTTTGAACTTAAATAAACCACTGCATTGGTACATGTAACAACTGTAACCACTAGGAAGAAAAGGACTTTCTTCAACTGTTGGACGCAAAATATGAGCATTTTTGAGTTGATTCAGAACCAGAATTTTTTATTGTTTTTTGCAAATCAGAAAAAAATAAAGAGGCAAATCCGAGAAGCAACAAATTAAATTGGTGTGGCCTTATATGGGCTATACAGATACAGATCACATACTATGGAGTGAAATCTACATTTCCACATTTCTCCTTCCTACAGGCGTGGCTAAAGCCTCGGACATGAGTTTCGAGGGCCAGGAGCAGCGCGTATCGGACCTGATGGTGACCAGTACGGTGGACGACCACATCACCACCAGCTTCCCCACGGAGATCATGTCCCAGCACATGGGCAGCAACGTCGTCACGCAGTTTGTCGTCAACAGCAGTCTCAGCAGCCCGCCGCACACGTTCACCGGAGTAGCGACCACACAGGTACGAGACTGGCCGAATTTGTGTTCGTGAAAGAACATGGCTCGAAATACTTTTTTTTTCTGCATACCTGCACCAGACAAATTTTACCTGCACCACTCAGAATGTAGGAAATTTGGATCACAGTAAATAGTGTTCAGAAGCCACTGCCATTTCTTAAATAGGTGATGACAATAAACACAGCTAATGAAAATATACATACACCGACATTTGTGTGTAAGCCCGGTACATGGACCGGTGCAGGTGCAGGTAGACATCAGAAATACCTATAGTGCACAGCTCCAATTTTACCTGTGCCAGGGTGCATATGCACACAGTATTTCAAGCCCTGAAGAACATACTGTAGATTCGTTAATGCAGGTAATGAGACACACAAGGAAACTGTTACTCAACAACTGGATAGATTTTGAAAACTGCCCGACGTTTTAAGTAGCATCCACTACTACAGTCACTGACAAAAAATGCTACTTGAAACGTCTGACAGTTTTCAACATCTATCTAGTTTCTTGAGTAACAGTTTTCTTGTGTAGACATGTATACCGTAGATTTAGTTATTTTCGCTGGGATTTAATTTCACAGTTTAAAGAATTTTTTAGTACGGTACCCAGTAGTAATACAGTCAAACCTGCCCATGCGACCACCTTGTCAAGACGACCTACTGGCCAAATAGACCGGTTTTCCCCGGTCCCGAAAATATTTTCCCATAGGCACAAGCATTAAGCGCTCTGCCCAAGTAGACCACCTGCCTGACGCGACCGCGGCCAGCTCGAGTCGGGACCACGCGCGACCAAAACCTTCCCATGACGACCGCATCATCACGAAAACTTGCGGGGATTTATGGAGAGAATCGACCTGTTTACGTTGTGTTTTGTGAGTTTTGTCGGCCGAGCGATTCAAGATGGCGCCGGCCGGGTCACGGGCCGGGTTTTTTCTTTTGTCATACCAAATCGCCGGCCACCGAATTTTCGGCAAAAACGTCACCATAATTTGGTGGTATACATCGTTATCTTGCAGTTAAAAATTCACACCAAACTTAGTGGCTCGCGCGCGATCGCGCTGAGAATCTCATGAGCGGATTTGTATCATATCGAAGGACCAGACATCGAACGGTTTGATTTCTACTAGGCTATCCAAAGATGAACTTGTAAAATACATTTTCAAAAATAATCGTTCGTGTCCCAGCATTTATTTCCTGAAATACGGCGCTGAATTTACACCACAATGTGCGACGCACCGCCAGCTGACGTGCCGGCCCCGAGGTCATATGCAAATATTGCATAACGTGACCGCGATACGCGCCTCCGATTGGTTGATAATTTCAGCCCGCGGTGTCGGCGTAAAGTCACAAAGCGAGACGACGCGCGTGTAAACAAAATTTTCTTTGTTTAAAAATACGCGCCAAAATGCTGTTTCCGCGAACACAGAACTATTTTCTAGTGAAGAAATGTACAATTCAAAGAATCTTTGGGGAAAATATATATTTCTTTGCGGATTTATGGACTCTTTTGCGTAATTTTGACGCCCAAATCAACCAGGAAGTTTACGTGCCGAGCCGGCAGCGTGGGTTTGAATTCACGGTAGTTTTATCGATCAAAACAAGAAATAAAACTCCCGCTAAAGAAAATCCTGTAACATTTCAGATCCCAGCGATTATGTTTTTGATCAAAATATTTGTGGACCCGCACGATGTACATGTACCGGCGTTTCAGCCGTATGCTTCCTCAGGAATTCTTGTCGCAAGCGGGACGGCCCGGCGTTCCCAGGCTTCTGCACACTAAAATTTTTGTCGGGCGGTACGTAACAGCCAGCGTTCATCGTAATTCGGTGTCTCATAAGATTATTTTTTATATCAATTTAACAAGAATACCTTTTAATACTCAACAATAAATGCATATGTGATCAAATTATACGTAACGTCTCTGCCTAGTAAACATATTAAAAACATGAATAAATTGCTGTTCGGGGCGCTACCATGGCGCGTAATTACCGGACTGCTGGCTTGCCTCCCGATTTTTCTCGGGGAAAAACCTGAAGTGCGCACCCGGACTTTGGCTTTGACCCGAAGCCCCTACTTGAGAGTTGAAATGTCAAAAAAGTGCGTCCTTTAAAAGAAGAAATACGGTATGCTTCTGTGATAATGATGTAGTGTATACATGTACATTGTACATTTGTACTTCGATGCTGAAATAATGGATGTCATGAATGATTGACATGTAAATATATATATATACTGTATACATTTTGTACATGTACTTTGATGATGATGATGATGATGTAATAATTGATGTCATGAATGATGACATGTAACTATACATGCACCTTGATGATGATGATGATGCGATAATGGTTTATTAAAACACTTGTAAACTGCCATATCTCGGTGATCTTGCGTCGGTCTGATTTTCTTCAAATAGACCACCTGCTCAAGTAGGCCAAATTTGAGTGGTCCCCTGGGTGGTCTACTTGGCCAGGTTTGACTGTACATTGGAATTACATATTAATGGTGTCATGATTTTGCAGCACTTAAAAAACAAAACTGCTGCAAACATTTGAAGATTTACAGTCACTGCATAATACACTGCAACACAAGCCCTAAGTATCAAATTCAGAGCTTCTTTAACGCATTTTTGCGTGTTTTATTTCTAGGAGCAGGATCCTATCCCCATCACGCCCACAAGCGATCTGGACGCGGCGTCCATCTTCCAGGAGAATCGCTCCGGTTCCGCCAGGACCGACTTCCGCTTCAGGTCCAAGAGAAACCGCCAGGCGGCGATCACGTTGAACCGGTCGCTCAGCATGGACAGTTTTACAGGTACGAACAGAAGAGCACGTCAGCAGAACGTACTGCGCCTGCGCGAAACCCAGATTTTTCACAGTTTTCGTTGGATGTTTGGTCAACGTTGTAGCAGAATTTCGTCCATTGCAGACAATGTCTTTTCTGACACAAGAATTGAAAACGATAGACGGGATGTCGTCCTTAAATATGAGAAAACGACCTTAAATGAGAGGTTTCACCAAAGTGCTATGCACAATACATTACCGGTTTCGCACAGTTGCAGTATGTTTTGGCGACGTGCTAGACAGAAGGTATTTGGTCATTTCGGTGTAAGCAATAGACCAATCCTGTCAATCACAATTAGCAGTTCAACCAATGAGAGGATGGCAATTAGCTGTTTGACAAATGAGGGTGTGGCTGCATGGCTGTCACATCTTTGAGTTTTTATGTTTTTATTTCGTGTTTTGATAGAGGTGGGCAGGGCCACGGGATCAGTCTATTGTACTCTTGGCTCAATAGGTTGTGGGTTCTGTTGTTTTAATGATAAAGTGACACCCCTTTCAACTGTCTTAATGGACTAGCCCTAACACAGTTCCATGTCAATTTCTGACTTACTACAGACATTGATAAGGATGGGGACGGAAGAGATCACAGCTTGTCTCCGTCGAATTCCGACATCGCGCCGTTCAGCCCCGGAGATGTGGTTATCACGTCCTCACGGTCGTTCAGCGCCGGCGACCTGATCATGACCTCCAGTGCCATCACGCTGAGAGACCCCAACACCGGCTCCCACTATGTACAGACTCAACTCTTACAGGTAATGTACACCTCCTATTGACTTTCAATGGTACTGCAGCTTAACTTCCAGTTTTTCTACCTTCTGTTCTGAACATGCTTTGCTATTGATTTTTGGGTGACAGTTAGCTTTTGGGGCCGGGAAGAAGTTGTGCAGGTTTGAGTCTCCTAGCAGCTTGTTTTGGAACTGCAAGGGCATTTTTGTTACCTGGACAAATGGATTGTCATAATTTCTTTTACAAAAGCTCCAGTTTTTAGAGTGATTCGGGAACGGTAATTGAGATCACTTGTGTTTTGTTAAAGAGACTAGAATTCACATGTTGTTTGCGGTTAACCGGTTGACACTCTACCCTTTGTCAGAAAAAATGACCCATTACTTCCTGCGTTGAATATTTAAGGGTTAATGACCTACCTCCAGGTGTTAGCAGTGACCTATAACCTCTGAATAAACCACCGAGCGAGCGAAGCGACGCTCATGTAGTTATGACTGTGTAACCAGTAGGAATGGAGGCTTTTGATTGGTTCACACAGGCTATAACATTTACCTCTCTTCCCTTCCAGGATGACCCCCCTGGAGACGCAGACATGACTTTTAACCCCGACAACCTCCAGCTACCCCCCCACAACTCGCAGACCCCCATCCCCCCAGACCTCCCCGTCAACATCCTCCAGGAGACCCCCTCCCACCCCGACAGCGATCTCGAGGAAACCATGGACGTAGACGCGACGGAAGCGTTCCGCCTCGAGCCAGCGGTGAGCTCGGCAAGCGGAGTCAACCAGTTCACGGAAAGCACCATCAATCTACAGGATCTCGAGTGACTTTAGTATTCAGGGCTCAGAATACTTTTTTCTGCATGCCTGCACTGGTGCAGGTAACATTGAAAATTAATTACCTGCACCAGACAAATTTTACCTGCACCACTCAGACTTTAGGAAGTGTGGATCATTCTAAAAACTGTTCAGAAACCATGGCCATTATTTCTTTTACACTTCGTAGGTGGTGACAGTCAATACAGCTAATGAAAATCCACATACACCTACATCTGTATGTAAACCCAGTACATGGACCAGTGCAGGTTAGGTGCAGGTAGACATCAGAAATACCTGCACAGCTCCAATTTTACCTGCACTAACCTGCATATGCAGGTGGTATTTTGAGCCCTGGTATTATTACAATACTGTACCTAAATCTCCTAAAATGGATTGACCAAAAAATATATGTACATGTCTTCTAAATGTTGCTATTGTTATGATCTAACAGTCAATGGATGTGAAAACTAAAAACACAAAAAAAACAGTATGGTTCAGAAAAATGAATATTTTCACATAACCATCAGTTGCATTAAGGAGTAAAATCTACTTGACGTTGTAATATATGAACTAAAGAATAAAAGCTACAGACTATCCTTACATTGTTGTTTCTTCTTTGAACACCTCATATCTTAAGGTAGGTTTAAATAGGTTTAAAAGAATGGGAGAGTGAACTGTGAATAGTTTCATCAGGTTGGTAAGTCACTGAATAAAGAGACTCTTTCTACACAACCAAGTGTTTTATTCAGCCGACGTTTCGGTGACCGTCTGTCACCTTCCTCAGGGCAATTCTGACTGGTTCACATTGCACTGCAGCATATGTGTCGCTGCTATAGATGCGTTCCCAAACGTATTTACATATCTACAAGTACACATGCACTGTTTAGGGAACTGTATTTACAATGTGGTCCCAAACGTACAGAAGTTGGATATATACAAAGTACAGGTACAGATAACAAACATATAGGAAAAGTGTTTTGTACACGAGTTATTTACTCCTGCTTCTTAAGAATGCGGTCCCAAACGTGACAAATACAGTTCCCTAAACAGTGCATGTGTGCTTGTAGATATGTAAATACGTTTTGGAACGCATCTATAGCAGCGACACCTATGTTGCAGTGCAATGTGAACCAGTCAGAATTGCCCTGAGGAAGGTGACAGACGGTCACCGAAACGTCCGCTGAATAAAACACTTGGTTGTGTAGAAAGAGTCTCTTTATTCAATGGGAGAGTGAAGTACTGGTATAATGGTAGTGTATTTTGTCTGCTTGCTAATTCCATACTCAGTCCATCTCAATGGCTCAGAATGGACCTTTCCTATAGTCCTGCCTTCCTTGGTCAAAACATAAAAATGCAAATATCTGACCATCATGCAGCCACTCTCCCATTGGTTGAACCGCTAATTGTCATGTTATCATTGGTTGAACTGATAATTGTGATGGACAAAACTGATAATTGTGATGGACAATCAGGAAAGGTCCATTGTTCTAAGACTACTGTTACAGTAATTCACTTTGTGTTCAGGGTAGCAAAATTTCACGGTCTGAAGAAAATGGACATGTTCACGGAACTTTATCTTCACGGTGGTGGCAAGTGCAGGGAAGGGACAAAACACAAATGATTTGGTAATGATAAGTTCACGGTACAGAAGTGACAGTGAAAATAACAGTACAGTGAAAAAAATCAGGAATTACAGTATATCTTTGACACCCTAACTTGACAGTGTAACAAACCATTGGAGTGGTTTTCTGTACTTTTCATAGGCAACTGAAATTGTTTTTCCTGCATCAGCCATGTAAAGAAAAATGAAGACATGAGATTATAATATCAACTTAGGAGGTTATTCTTAATATGAAACAACACCCAGGAAGTAACTCAACTCATCACCTCTTTTATTGGTACTGGAACATGGAATGATGTCATCAGCATATCACAGTTATATATACTTATACAACAATGTGGGAAGTTCAGTGACATAGTTGTTGATTACATGTGGGTGGTTTTATTGAGCATGTCGGCAGAGCGTACTGCACCTGCGCGAAACCCGTAATGTATTGTGCATAGCACTTTGGCAGAACGTCTCATATAAGGTTGTACATGTATTAGAGCATATAAGGTTGACAGCTTGTCTGTAGTTTTCAGATGTTGTATAGGAAAAGATATCGTCTGCAACAGGCAAAATTTTCATGCAACGTTGACCAAACATCCAACGAAAAACGTGAAAAATCAGGGTTTTGCGCAGGCGCAGTACGTTCTGCCAACGTGCTGTTTTATTGCATTTACATTGGACTGACCTTTTAATTTGAAGAACTTACTAGTAATCTATATGTGGCTTAAAAGTCAAACTCGAAGGACAACCTGGACAAGACATTTTGCCAGGCCGAATGGTTGATGGGGAATGTTTTTGTACTAACAACTAGTGCTGTGTACCTAAACGCACGTTTAGGTTCAGGTCCGGATTTAAGTCCAGAGGTTTAGGTTCAGTTCCGGACTTGTAAGTCTGGACCTAAACCCACGGTATATACAACATTGCATGTTGGCAACCTTGCAATGTTGTCTGGGCGAAACTGTGGCCACATAAAATGGAGGCCGACACTTGACAATGCCCAATGGCAATGTTTTCTTCATTTTGCAGCAGAGATTTTACGATCTATGGAAGGTTTTATGTGGTTCGGAATGAAAAGGGGTATGTAACATGGTTTTTTTTCCAACCAACTGGTTCCCGCAATTCAGGTTTTATTGGACTTGAACCTAAATGTTTTTACAAGTCCGGAACCAACGAACCGGTACACAGCACTACTAACATGCTGTGATCCTGTATCTTCTCAGGGTATTACGGAGTACATTCCTCTGAACTATGAGCAAGACTTAGTTATGAGAACATTGACACTGTATGTTAAATGTTTCCAATTTCAACTGGTAATACGTTCACTTCAACAACAGTCATACACAGGTTTTGTTGTCCAAAGAAACCTGATTGGTTGTCAACAATAATTGAATTATTTAGACCAGGGTGCAACTCCAAAACTTAACTGAAAGTACAAGGAGTTTTGCTTCATTAAGATGCTAACAGAATCAGTCCTATTTCCCAAACACAGATGGCTCCTGTGGAAGAAACATCCATTTTGCTGTTCTTCAACTGCTCGATCTCTGTTTGCAGTGAGTTCCTAGATCCTTGCCACCTTCTTCTGTCACTGGTGCCTCTATAAGAATTATTTGCCTGAAACGACAAACAACATCATATAGCACATGTGTAAGAATAAGATTAAGAATGCAAAGAGTTTAGTGAACGCATTAGATATGGCCTACTTAACATTGTTGAGTAGAAAAAGCCCATTTTATTTGTTGGCACATCCAAAGAAATGGTCTGACATCCTTCTAGCAGCCTTGCAGGCTGAGAGCTTGTTTAACAAGTGACAAGCCCCAGTAACTGTTTGGGTGGAAACACTTCCTCCCAGCCCCAGGAGACCATTTAGACTACCAACTTGACCTTCAGGTCAATCAGGGGTTACAAAATCCTGTTTCCCCCTTCTGACACTCTAATGCATTCAAGTACCTATGTACACACAAGCAAACACACAGACAAACACGCCCAATACAATACTCCTGTACCAAGATGCAACAAAAGAAAATGTGCTTGTTAAAGTTGAAGTTTTTGAAAGATTTATTTATTTATTTATTTATTTATTTCATCTAATAGGTGGTCCTATAGCCTTTTTGAGGCTGTAGGGGCAGTGGGTTGATGATCCACTGTGTCTAGGGCATGGTATTGGAAAGCGGAGCCCATCCCTCTCCTTCCACCGCCTTTTACCTCCCCAACTGAAGTCAGGTACCCATTTTACACCTGGGTGGAGTGGGGAAAGTCGTGTAAAGTGCCTTTCCCAAGGACACAACGTCTGGCCAGGAATGCCAGGAATGGAACCCACGACCTCTTGATCTACATGTAGTGTCCACTCAATGCAACAGCACGTCGGCAGAACGTGCGGCACCTACGCGAAACTCGTAATGTATTGTGCATAGCACTTTGTCAGAACATCTCATATAAGGTCGTATTAGAGCATATAAGGTTGACAGCCTGTCTGTAGTTTTCAGATGTTGTATAGGAAAAGATATCGTCTGCAACAGGCAAAATTTTGATGCAACGTTGACCAAACATCCAACAAAAAGCGTGAAAAATCAGGGTTTTGCGTGCGCAGTACGTTCTGCCGACGTGCTCAATGCAACCATTATCAGAATACAAAGATCAGAATACAAACCTTTGAAAGTACTAACTACCAAGAAGTAGGGTCCTGACTATGGCTATGATGTCACGGCTGGCTGTGGAGGTGCCATGGGGTCAAAGTCACTCAGGTTCCGGGCTGCCCAAACCCCCGCCACGAACAGACTCAAGTTCACGATCAACGACCTGCAGTGTCAGAACAAAAGGATATTGTTAGGCCACACCAATTTTATTTGTTGCTTCTCAGATTTTTTCAGAAAAAATATGAAACGGCAGGGCAAAAAAAATAAATAAATAAAAACAGGCCTGGGCATCCTATTATAGCCCCAAATGTTAGAATAGGTGCCATGAAGTCAACACAAAAGACTGGGTTAAAATTTAAACAATGAATTTTGAAGTTTTAATCAAACCACTGGATTGGTAGAACTAGGAAGAAAAGGACTTTCTTCAACTGTTGGAGGCAAAATATGAGCATTTTTGAGTTGATTCAGAACCAGAATTTTTTTTTTTTGCAAATCAGAAAAAATGAAGAGGCGAATCCGAGATGCAACAAATTAAATTGGTGTGGCCTTAATGACTTTGTATACTTGTTATTGTGCTATAAATAAATATTTCATTCATTCATAATAATTAATCATGTATCTCTTCATATATTCTTAGCAATTGCTTTGTTGTTCATTATAGATGATCATCCAAAATTCTACTTTGCTTAGTGCTTAGTTACTGGCAAATAGAAGTCAATTTTGATCATTTTATGCTAAGTGTATCTCGGAAAAAATTATAATGAAATGCCCCCCTCCCACCCTCGTGTTAAATTAATATTCTGCGTTTTTAGTTCTTTCTATCGATCAGAAATCCAAGTAGTCAGTTTATAGATGACCCAATATTGGTAACCTATGTTCATGTAAGGATTTGGGTTTTGCGAATGGTCTCATGATCGCGATTCTAAAAAAATGATAATCGCCCCCCTAGCTCTGTGACCCTGGCCAAAAACCGGCATGGTATAACCACGTGGGGACACAAAAATAACGCCAGTTAGCGTAAATTTCGACAGTTTCTTCAAATAAAACAGAAAGTAAACCTTTCGGTGTTTTTATCCAACAAGAGATGTGCAGAACATTTACCTTTTGAAAGGATCTTTGTACAAATCTTTGATGGCATCGATGACATTTCTGACGGAAGCCATTGTTGGTGGTGGTGAGTAAAATGTGGAGAAGCGCCTCCTTGCGGAAGTTTAAAAACCTGCAAATTGATTGGCATGTGGATGACGTTTGTCTGGAATAGACCACTATTTGAAGAGGTTATAAAACAAAACAAATATTTATTTTATTTTAATTAATTCATAAAAACTATCCATAAAAAACAAAACTTTTCTTTCAAGTGAATAAAATGATGAAAGAAATTCACAAACTTTTTATAGCTTGTAAAATAAAGTGAGTAAATTTATATAGTTACAAACTAATAGCGATTTCACCCCTATAATTAAATGGATTCGTTTGAAAAACGTGTGTGTGGGTGTGTCACAAATAAAACATGTGATTGGTCACGAGGTGCGCGCCCCCAGCAGATAAACAAGTCGACGTGTACTGCGTGGTGTATGTTTTTCTTCTCGGTAGCAAGGGCCAGCGTTTTGTTTGCCAGCGACTTGCCCCACTTTTTGAGAGCCCTCGTACATACCGGTGGATGCTGTTGGGAGAACCGCAGATTCAACATTTATATGATCGATCGGCAGTGGTAGAGTTCAAGTTCGCAGGTCAAATTTCGATTTATTTTCGTCCAGAGAAGGGGTCACGTAGGACTAGTCCGGACTTCAATTTGGCTCAAGGGCACTGCAACTTTCGACCGTCTAGTGTGTTTGAGTCGTCGGTTAAAGCTTTTTAAACGATGAAGATCACGGTAAAGATCCTCAACGAGACATTCACCGTCCCCTGCAAAGACGGCTCGCAGACGATAGAATGGCTGGCGGAGGAGACCATGCGGCGCTACCGGAAGGCGCGGTCGGCAGTGGAAGTGGCGGGAAAATCGCCCGGGTTCCAAGTCAGGAGGGCCCGGGGAGACGGCCTACTCGACCCCGATGATTCGATCGTGGACGTCCTGGACGACAACGATTTTGTTCACGTTGGTACGTAATATTTTTTTAATTGTATTATTCAGAATTTTATGTTCCAGTAACGCACGTTGGATTGCTAGAAAAAAAAAAGCCTCAGATGCTTCTGGACACGTTGCTTGGAGTTGGAAAGTTGCCACCAGGTCACCGTACATGCGTGCATGAGTCATGCATGTTCGATAAGATATTCCTAGTTCCAACCTTTCTTTCCTGCTGCTTTCCTCTTAGCAAGAAAGAAACCATTATTTGAAATCCCACGCAGCTTATCAATTCCTCAAATACGTTTCAAAACTCCCATGCAGCAGGTAACGTATTGCTAAGCATAATCTGTCTCAAAACATTCAAATTGAATTATTCGGACTCAAGAAGTTAAACACATTCTTCGTAACTTCTCGAGCACAAAATCTGACCATCTGTCCCCTTGTTTATTGTTGGCATTGTTACAAAAATGAAGATGACGTGAAACCATATTTGGTATGCAACACAACACTTGTCTGGTATAATTTGATAGCCAAAAGTAAACCTTTTTAAACACCCTACAGATTAATTTTGGACAAAATATTGCACTTTGGACAAATGTTTGTAGCCCTTCACAGCTTATACTTACAAAGTTGATATTTTGTGACAAACTTGCTTGCCACCCAACGGATCATAATGACCCCCTGCGGGAGGCGTTACGCCTCATTGAAAATCGATAAATCTTCAGATTTTTCTAGAAAATCTTCAGATTTTCCGGAAAATCTGAAGATTGTTTTCAGATTTTAAGAAAAATCTTCAGATTGTTTCAAAGAATCTTCAGATTGTATCAAAGAATCTTCAGATTGTTTCAAAGAATCTTCAGATTGTTTCATAGAATCTTCAGATGTTTTCAAAGAATCTTCAGATTGTTCTGAGATTGATTTCAAACAATCACAAAGAATCTGAAGATTCTTTGTGACAATCTGAAGATTGTTTTAAACCATAACTTTAATGTGATGTTGAAATCTATGTTGGATCTTCCTTCAATATTGATTGGTATGATATAAACATTAATTAGAATGGTTTTATTGTCTTAATTTAGGACTGTTGAGACAGTTTTTTGATACGCTTTACAGGTGAGTTGTTACTGCGGCGGCTTACCTTGCCCGCCAGGGACGATGGATGAATGTAGTACTACTCTTGACGTGCAGCTACCAATTCACATGCAACTTATGGCTTTTTGTGGAACAGTTTCTAGGGGTATGCCTAAATACCTCAACCGCCCTCAACCCCCTCAACCGCCCTCAACCCCCCACTTCCTGGGCTAATATGCAGTGTACATGTGCTAAGAACCCTTGTTTACACTCTGCATACATTGTCTATGCGATTAAAAATAAAAATCACATAGTAACGTCTAAGTATTTGCGAGTTTTTTCAAGTTATAGCTTTTAATATATCATAAGTGGAGTTACCGTCCTAAGGGAATGATACACCCCGCCAAATATCCGCCCGTCAAGCATTGAGCGCTAAAATCCACCACCAGAAACATGATGTTTAAAGAGGTTTCCCTCTATATCTGCTGAGTTTCCGTGCTGCACAAGCTTTTTCACTTTCCTTATTTTGACTTCAAACTTACGGCACGATGCGTTCTGGCGGCTCGACGTAAACAAACAAGATGGCGGACCCTGTTCCTCGGGCGCACGGCGCACCATAAAAAAACTGGTAAAACGACAGAGTTACAGTGATTTTCCTATAATTTTTAATTGCATAGGCAATGTATCCAGAGCGTTAAAAAGGGTTCTTAGCACATGTTCACTGCATATTAGTCCAGGAAGTGGGGGGTTGAGGGCGGTTGAGGAGGGTTGAGGGCGGTTGAGGTATTTAGGCATATTGGTTTCTAGTGGGCTTTAACAGAGACACCTGCCTTTATATAGCATGTAACACCACAGCGAACAAAATGTTTGGAAGTTTCTCCGTAAATGTACAGAAACGGCAAGGCATTCATTTTGTGCTACTACGGGACAATATCGAAAACAATGAGACTTACAAATTTCAGCGTCACCTGAGCGTGCAGACAACAACAAACTATTATGGCGGCCTGGCGGCCAACTGTAAACCTTACAAAGGAGTTACAAACTACGAGAAATGCGACATAAATATGCTAAATTCCCAGGTAGAAGCACAGTCGAAAGTTTTGTGTCATGTGTACTAAAAAAATGTTAAGCGTAGTGTGCTACGTCTGTAGGACGAAACAGAAATTCGGGAACCAAGCGTTACAATTCAAAGAATCAGAGGAACAAATTATGTCGTCACAATTTTTAGAAAATTGCGAGGCAACTTTAACGTTACTGTTAGCTAGCAGTGTTTGTAGAACATTCTCGATGGCCTCCTTGATTTCAGTACGCTCCCATCGTAGGGTGATGACGCCGGACTTGCCTGTAAAAATCGTCGTGAAAATCTAAAATTTGACAGGAGTTAAGATCGTGGCACAAGCATGTCCATCCGCCGTTTTCGTCTGCTCCGACTGTTTTACGCTGATAAAGTCGTTCGCGGCCGCTGACAAAAAATGTAACTGTTATAGAACTTAGAAGTAAGACGAAAGTTCCGGGATCAAGGAAAAGGCGTTTTTTCGCGCTCAGAAAGAAGAGAGTCTGCTCTGATGCCAAGTACTCCCGGCAAGGTGGCAAAGCGACGGAGGGTGTTGTGCAAGCAGTCGCCATTTTTCTTAGAAATGCCCACGCGAAATCGATCAAATTTCTGGTCCCCGCCCGTTACTCCGCCTTACTCCGCCCAACTGGCGCTGGTAATCACGTGATGGCCAACCGGTTACCATAGTAATGCCTATACTGGCTTCCTATTGGTGACTCCAGGGAAGGGAATCGTCCGCGCGGCTTAGAGCTATTCTGCCACAAGCTCTTGGGGTGGGGGTCATTAACCTCCGGCCGAGAGCTTGTAAAAGCAGGGCCCAGGTGTTGCACAAGACTGTCTCTCCACCTTGTGTCTGTCCTCCAGACTTATTGTTACATTGCATAATTATTATTAATTCAGATGAGTTGAGAGGATTTTGTACTTTTGGTGGGAAATGGTTACATTACTACATGTGCCGCGTACACATATCCAGCATTAGATGTTCTACTCTCCAAGCAGAGGTTAGGTAGCCTGGGTGCCATCCTCAATAGTTGCCGCCGGCTCCCTAACGTTGCTGGCTACCACGGAGGTCTAGTAGATTAGAATAAGAATAAATATCTTGGACCACTTTGCACCAAGGTGTAGCTAGCTAGTTTAAACAGTGCATGATTTGTGCATTGTTACCAAAAGTCTATATTGCATTAATATGCTTTCCCACCCTCCAACCATTCCATGGCCCTCCATAGAGAGTTTTAAAGCATAAATTGTTTCATAGGCCCAAGAAAGAGTTCGAAAACATCTTGTGATTCAATGTAAAATCTCCTCTTGTCCCCTCTGACTGTGAATGCATTTATTCTGCATTGAAAGGGTAGCTGTGCCTGATATTTTATCTAGCTTGGAAAGAGATGACTTGTTAATGGGTTTTTAATTGATTGGGAGGGGAAGTCATTTCCGCCCCTCCCACACAAGACTTACCAACCCTGTGTGACAAGGCTTGATCAAGTTTCTTTGGTCTCATCAGGTATTCTGACAAAGCTTGACACACTTACTAGTTTGAAATGATTCTTTCTGCCAAAATAATACGTAAGAGAGAAAGAGTGTTATATAAATCATACACTGTGGTATTTTGTCCATACTGGGGAGTGTTATAGTTAGCCTCTACCAGAAGCGGTTGAAAAGAGTAGAAATTGGCTAGAAAAAGACAGATAACACACCAAGGGAGTTTGTCCCCTAAAGAGTACAGTTTGCCGCACCCCTGGTGTGTTATCTATTTGGCCAATTTTTACTCTTTCCATGCAGCCGCCTCCCGAGGTCTGGTATAGGCTAATCTCCTTGGTTATAGTAGCTTAGAGGAAAAGTACCAAGGATCAAGATACTTGACTTGCCCTTTGCTTGACTGTGCAGTGTACCAGCAAAGGGCTTCTATCCCCAGAAAATACCATCAGCCTGCAGTGACCTAATTACAGGACCCCTGCCCTGTGACAACACCCACCCTCTAGAGTTCCCTTGCCACCAGCTCTATCTAGCTAGCCTGAACCAGCTTGCACATTTTAGGGCTGGGTAAAATACTGACTTCTGGGCCAAGCTGGCCTCCCCAATATTCTGTCATGATGTAAATTTTATCTGGGGTTTTGAGGGTTAAGAAAAAAAGAGCCCATGATCAACAGCTGTAACCATTTATGAGCACTTATATTTTTGAGATAAATAGTGCAGATGTTGATGGTAAGATGTCTTGTCTTTTTTTTTCAAATGTTTAGAATAAAACATTACCTAGTAATACTATTCCACAAATGAATGATGAAGTTATTGAATCAAGAAACAACCTATTCATTTTGATTGCTCTTGAGACATTCTCAATTTTAGCACAGAGGGCTAGGACTGTTAGGTTAATACGATATATGTACATTTCTGTCTGTAATTGGATATTAAATGTATCTTTTCTGGGGACCATTTGATTCACTTTCTTAGAAAGCTTTGAAGATCTTTGAAGACTGGCATATAAATTCTCAACTGCTTGATGGACTGGCTGTTAATTGAGCCCAGACCCACCACTACATGTACATTGGCTACCGGTACATGCACTGTGGGAGTACTGTTTTGTTGGGAATCTTTTCAATCAGTTTCATTCTTGTAATCCGGCTTTCCTATCCTAAATCTTTTTCTGTGTCATCTTCATGTTTGAATATTCTCACCAGGCATCTGATAAACTGGAGAGAGGAAGGGGTTTACTTTAAAAGTCTCTATAGACTGTGGATGGATCTGGGATTAATTAGCCACCAGTTTATAGACCTAGGAGCAGAGTCCTAAAGGAGTGGCCAGTAGCCTGGGTGCCATCTAGCCTCCTGTGCAGGCCTCCGCGGGCGGGTTGGAGTTTGGATACTGTGCTTTGTCAAGAACATTGGTTTTGTCAAGGAGATTTATTTGAACCTCTTTGGTTTTGTAGAATTTTTAACGCGTTCTTTTGCCAACTATCCGGCAAAAGAACACGTTAAAAATTCTACAAAACACAGTATCCCACGGAGGCCTGCACAGGAGGCTAGGTGCCATCCCTTTTGGTATTACGGGCTCCTTGCACTCGCTATCGCGCTACTCTGGTTTTGTTTTCGGGTACAAAAACAGATGGCTCCCAGGCTAGTGGCTAGGAGAAGGGGATGTCAACTTTAATTCTTTGGTTGTTATTTTTTTTACACTTATCTAAAATGTTTGCAGTTTCCTTAATATTGGCAAAATTCATGTAGGTGTTCATCTTCGAAATAATCAGGTGAAAGTAGAACAAGAAGGGATCCTCGCATGGCTGATGATAGCCTTGGGCCCATATCCTGGTTAGTTCACCTCTCTCTTTCTCTCTTTATATATATATGATACCGAACCCTACATCTGCTTGGAGATACCCTAGCCTCACTCCAATCATGGAGGTAGAACTACCTCCAAGCTTCAAGCATTTGCCAATCAAGCCTGTGAGAGAGAATCCGGAGCCTAAAGTAAACACTACCATATTTATTTGCACAACATGTGGGCAAGGAAGATAGAGGCCTGCAGGGCCTTCTGGTCTGGGACCAAACCCACTGGAGGAAGGCCTGGGCATGTACCATCTGTGCAATTGGAGCAGATAAGATGGGGCGTCCTTGCTGTAAACTACCCATACTGAAAATTAAAACTGAATCTTTCCACATTTGCCAATGGACGTTTTAGACTATTTAGTCACAGAAGAGAGTCATAATGGAAAATCTAGTAGGCTTTTGAAGGTGTTTTTTAAGTGACTACAATATACTATTCCTAGCCTCCCCCTTTCATGAAGTTGGTATAGTCCTCAAATCTACCAGCCCTTGCTTTCAGCTTATTCTCCCTAGGTCTGGCCTGTGGCCGTAGAGGACAGTTAACTGGTTTAGACAAAATCACTATCATATCTGCCAAGAAATCATGGAAAGTTCAGCGGCACTGTAGTGCTAAACATAAAGATGCAAACAAATTTAAAAGATGCACAGAATTCTTGAATGTGTAAGGAACAAGGCTGGTTGTCTTGAAAGGGGATATTTAAATGGTAAAGTGGGTTTCAGTTATAATAGCCAATGACTTATGTTGTTGTGCTACATTTGTAGGCAGGGCCTGGTTTGTAGGCCTACTGGGGCTCCCATACTTCCTCCCCATCCCCCAAAACTGCTTCCAGATCTGAGGTGATGTGGTGCAATTGGATCTCAGCAGGGATCACTTCATCCCAGGAGGGGTTGTTTATTTATACTGAACTTAGCCAGGGGTAACCCTTGAGACATGCCAGAGAGTGTTGTCCTGATGATTTTGCAAATATCTAAAGAAAACATGGCCATAAGATTCCATATAGCTACAAGAAATGGCTGTACTCAGGTACAATGTACATGTGCGGCTGTACTGGGCGCACATATTTTCTGACCCTTGCCATAACAATGTGGTCACATGGACATTGGACCACCCACACAACCCATTATGACAGTGGGTTGAAGAGTAGACAAGAGCTGGTTCAAATGTCCTATCTGAGGATAGACTTCTCTTCTTAGCCTGGGTACCATCCTGTTTGTATGCTGGGGCTCCCATACTGGCTCCCTAAAATTTTTTTTTTAGGGAGCGAGTATGGGAGCCCCGGCATACAAATAGGATGGTACCCAGGCTATTCTCTTCTGTCTACCGTTCTACTTCTGACAGTATCTTTTACCTTTACCAAGTCTTTACCTAGCCTTATCCTCATGCCTAAGGGTCGGGGTCTATAGTGGCATCCAGTTAATCTCCAAGCAGATCTTTCGGTGGCTGCAAAGACAGTATCCAATTGGCCAGACTTCAGTGGCAAATTGCAACAGTCTGGCCAATTGGATACTGTCTTTGCAGCCACCAAAAGATCTGCTTGGAGATTAGCATCCAGTATCAGCCTCTTCCATTCCCTCCTGTCTCTGGCTCTCACGGTGAGAGCACTCTGCCAGTGGCCATGGTATGCCCATCCAGTCTGGGATATCGTCACCCACCTCCTTCTATATATATAATAGTCTTAAACCTTCTGGTAATCTAGTTACAAGCTTATGATCACGACCACTGCAATCTTGAAAGTTCATCTGTGTTGATAGAAGTTATTCCTTGACAAAATTTGGTCCAATTCCATATGTTGGAAATTACAGTTCAAACTTCACAATCACAGTGCTTGTTGGCACATTATACATGTACCCCTAAGTCCTAGCCCATCCTGGGTCTAACCTTGGTCTACCAAGGGATGCCTGGCCGGGCTCTGGAGCTGTGTTTGTTTTGCCAGATTAACTATGGCCCCTGAGGAGGCATCCTGCAATAATAGGGAGGGGGTGACAAATAGGTTCCCCTCCCAGCCAATTAAAAGCTAATAACGATTATCTCTATCAACTTTTGCTGTACACTGTAAAAGTCCCTGAATCCACACAGGAGACAGGGAGTTATCTCACCTTTGTCTGTAGTAATCTTGAAGAATGTGATGTACAGCTGTCCTTAGAGTAAAAGATTACTCAAAAAAACAAATCACAACCGTGAGTTACTCAGTATATATTAGGAGTTTACCTCCTTGGATAAACCAGACTGGTTTTACACGTACAATGTATCCATGGCATTGCAAAGGAAGTGGTGCTGCACTAGCCTGTGTTTCCAAGCTCTCGGCCGGAGGTTAATGACCCCCACCCCAAGAGCTTGTGGCAGAATAGCTCTAAGCCGCGCGGACGATTCCCTTCCCTGGAGTCACCAATAGGAAGCCAATATAGGAATTTCTATGGTAACCGGTTGGCTATCACGTGATTACCAGCGCCAGTTGGGCGGAGTAAGGCGGAGTAACGGGCAGGGGCCAGAAATTTGATCGATTTCGCGTGGGCATTTCTAAGAAAAATGGCGACTGCTTGCACAACACCCTCCGTCGCTTTGCCACCTTGACGGGAGTACTTGGCATCAGAGCAGACTCTCTTCTTTTTGAGCGCGAAGAAACGCCTTTTCCTTGATCCCGGAACTTTCGTCTTACTTCTAAGTTCTATAAGTTTTCAGCAGTTACATCTTTTGTCAGCGGCCGCGAACGACTTTATCAGCGTAAAACAGTCGGAGCAGACGAAAACGGCGGATGGACATGCTTGTGCCACGATGTTAACTCCTGTCAAATTTTAGATTTTCACGACGATTTTTACAGGCAAGTCCGGCATCATCACCCTACGATGGGAGCGTACTGAAATCAAGGAGGCCATCGAGAATGTTCTACTTACACTGCTAGCTAACAGTAACGTTAAAGTTACCTCGCAATTTTCTAAAAATTGTGACGACATAATTTGTTCCTCTGATTCTTTGAATTGTAACGCTTGGTTCCCGGATTTCTGTTTCGTCCTACAGACGTAGCACACTACGCTTAACATTTTTTAGCACACATGACGCTAAACTTTCGACTGTGCTTCTACCTGGGAATTTAGCATATTTATGTCGCATTTCTCGTAGTTTGTAACTCCTTTGTAAGGTTTACAGTTGGCCGCCAGGCCGCCATAATAGTTTGTTGTTGTCTGCACGCTCAGGTGACGCTGAAATTTGTAAGTCTCATTGTTTTCGATATTGTCCCGTAGTAGCACAAAATGAACGCCTTGCCGTTTCTGTACATTTACGGAGAAACTTCCAAACATCTTGTTCGCTGTGGTGTTACATGCTATATAAAGGCAGGTGTCTCTGTTAAAGCCCACTAGAAACTGTTCCACAAAAAGCCATAAGCTGCATGTGAATTGGTAGCTGCACGTCAAGAGTAGTACTACATTCATCCATCGTCCCTGGCGGGCAAGGTAAGCCGCCGCAGTAACAACTCACCTGAAAAGCGTATCAAAAAACTGTCTCAACAGTCCTAAATTAAGACAATAAAACCATTCTAATTAATGTTTATATCATACCAATCAATATTGAAGGAAGATCCAACATAGATTTCAACATCACATTAAAGTTATGGTTTAAAACAATCTTCAAATTGTCACAAAGAATCTTCAGATTCTTTGTGATTGTTTGAAATCAATCTCAGAACAATCTGAAGATTCTTTGAAAACATCTGAAGATTCTATGAAACAATCTGAAGATTCTTTGAAACAATCTGAAGATTCTTTGATACAATCTGAAGATTCTTTGAAACAATCTGAAGATTTTTCTTAAAATCTGAAAACAATCTTCAGATTTTCCGGAAAATCTGAAGATTTTCTAGAAAAATCTGAAGATTTATCGATTTTCAATGAGGCGTAACGCCTCCCGCAGGGGGTCATTATGATCCGTTGGGTGGCAAGCAAGTTTGTCACAAAATATCAACTTTGTAAGTATAAGCTGTGAAGGGCTACAAACATTTGTCCAAAGTGCAATATTTTGTCCAAAATTAATCTGTAGGGTGTTTTTAGCATTCAGTCTGCGTCTACTATTACAAGTAGTATTTACAAACTTTTGCAGAGCGATGTTTTCAAGTAGTCAAACGCCGACAGGACACAGGAATGTCAGTATAACGGTCTGTCTTTTTCTATCTAGCTGTGAATTATTCGGATACATTTATAAAGTTATTGAAACTGACAGAAATCCGGCCTTTTGACGTGTTTGGAGGCCACACACCGCCCCAGACCAGTTTGAACTGGTTGTAGTGGAAGGACATCATCTTGGAACAAACTATTCATGCTTGAGAATGGGGGTGTGTTCTGCTGTATACAATTCTTGCATCTAAAAATTGACAGACGTTTTTGCTCTTTTTTTATCGGAGTAGGCACAATTAACATTATATACAATGCTGTCACTAACTCATGTAAAAAAATCATATACATTTCTCATACTCAAATTTTTGTTACTCAATACGAAATAGTTCTCCCCCAGTATTTTGTGGTTTATCCCCAATACAGAGATCAAAGACCCTTTGTCTGTTTGCCTTTGATATATTGGTTCCTCAATTTGATAGGTAATAACCTCCAGGACTTCAGTTTTCATTTATTCTTTCTTTAGCAATTTGTTTACAGATAACGTTATCATCACAACACCTTGTTTATTTGTTTGTTTATTTATTTGAATTCATCATTGAGTAGGGAATGTCCTACCTACCTACTTTGGACATGTAACAAGATAGGGAAACCACAAAGAAAAGAAAGGGTGACCCTGGGGTACACATTCCATCCTGGTTAGCAATGTATTTATCCTGGTAGAACAGACAAGTAAAGAGATCAACAAAACAAGGTCATTGACCTGCTAGTTTTCCTGTCTTTAGTTTAATTGAGGTGAAGACATATTTTTAGACAATCCAGAGGAAACAAAAATAAGAGAAAGCCTACAACACAACCAGGGGCACTCTTTCAACTCAAATCCACAGACATCCTAGACTGGTTTGAAAGAGGAGTTAGAGTCAATATATGAGAGAATGTATTAAACCCAACAGGAAAGGAGACGTAGGTGTCAAACTTTTTGGGACCCCGCCCTAAGACTGTTTTGTTGCCATGAAGTAAAGGAATTTGCCCTTGGGCTTTTTCAACATTACATGGTTGTGTGTTTTTTTTTTCAAGGATTTTCAAGCCAGCCCTTAATTGCTCTGAAGTCCAGCTGCACATTTTAGCCAGCTTGCACTTTATTTGACCCACCTCTGACACGCCCCCTTTTTCTGACCAATGGCAAGGCATGTATTTGAAATTTACATATGTTTCCACATGTTCTGTAGAACCTGCTTGACCCCACCTCTGACACACCTCCCTTCCTTGACCAATGGCAAAGCAGGATTGCCCATTAAATCTGGCCTTGCACTTTGGACTCAAACATGTGTGCCCTTTGGACATATGAACGTACTCTAAGGACAGGGTGGTCATCTAGAGTTCACAATACTAAACATTACAATACACTTATTAAGAATAAGAATGTTTCAATGCACATTTAAAGAATTTGATGAATCTATTGCAGAGTTTTGGAGAGTGGAAGTTTTTATGTTGTTTCTGTCATGTAATACAGATGTTTTAGGCCGACTAAACTGCGGTCCTAGTGACCGGACTGACTGACAGTTGCCGCAATTAACCCCAGCCTGCGAGAGATTGTGTAAACACAGTCTACAGATGTTTGAACGCAACAGAATTTCTAACCAGTAATAGTTTACTAAATTGTAATTTTGCAAAAACAGATCAGAATGTCCGTGAATAGTTTCATCAGGTTGGTAAGTCACTGAATAAAGAGACTCTTTCTACACAACTAGGTGTTTTATTCAGCCGACGTTTCGGTGACCGTCTGTCACCTTCCTCAGGGCAATTCTGACTGGTTCACATTGCACTGCAGCAAGGGTGTCGCTGCTATAGGTGCGTTCCCAAACGTATTTACATATAAGTACACATGCACTGTTTAGGGAACTGTATTTACCTACTGTATTAATCGCATTGTAAATACAGTTCCCTAAACAGTGCATGTGTACTTGTAGATATGTAAATACATTTGGGAACGCATCTATAGCAGCAACACCTATGCTGCAGTGCAATGTGAACCAGTCAGAATTGCCCTGAGGAAGGTGACAGACGGTCACCGAAACGTCGGCTGAATAAAACACCTGGTTGTGTAGAAAGAGTCTCTTTATTCAGATCAGAATGTCTATTGGTTTTTTATCATTTGTCCAAATACCAGTCTCTCAGTCCTTTCCCGTGTACAACCTATACATGGGGAAACAAACACTTGAGAGAGAAGTTGAGAGGCCCTTATAGACAGGAAAAGGGGGGAAATGTTTATACTAGTCTAAGAGTGCTTTTGAGAATGTTTATTGGTATTCTTATGATATATGCACTGTTTGTTTATGATCTATGATTATACTTATACATGTAGTAATAACCATTAAGGGTTGTACATGGGGAAACAAACACTTGAGAGAGAAGTTGAGAGGCCCTTATAGACAGGAAAAGGGGGGAAATGTTCATACTATGATACTAGAGTGCTTTTGAGAATGTTTATGAGTGTTCTTACATATACACTGTTTGTTTATGATCTATGATAATACTTAATATACATTCACCAGTTTCACACTTCCCAGAATGCACCGTCAGCGCACTTCCGATTCTAGTGGAAAGCGGATCAGTTCATATTCGGATGCATCACCTTCAAATACACCAATTTTGAATTGTCAGAATTAATATTGCAGTGTATTTTTCGACTAGCTTTCATGAATAATTCACATACCGGCTTGATGCCGCAACAGACTTTCCCGAGAGAACTGTCGTAAAATTGCAAGCACGTTTGCGTTATTCCGCTTTCCACTAGAATCGGAAGTGCGCTGACGGTGCATTCTGGGAAGTGTGAAACTGGTGAATGTAGTAATAACCAATGTTACCATTCCTTTTCAGTTTTTTGGTCTAACAAATCATTATCATATTCAAGTAATTTTCTGAATGAAATTTTTAATTTGTGAACAATATGTTACTAAAAAATTATATTTTCCCCCTCAGTCTTTGGTACAGGGTGTACTGGTGGCCCTACACTGGTGCCAGCTACACAGTCTGGGCTACACTATCAAGAACCGAAGGAGGTAAGGCTCTAAGGAAGCCTGTCTATGCTGTATACTTATGCTGTTTTACTGTTTACTAGGTACCCCCCACATCTTCCCCCCAAACACAAACACACATGCATGCACGCACACATACACACACACATACACATACACACACAGAGGCACACACACATACACACACACACACACACACACACACACTCCCCCCCCCACACACACTGGACATACTGGACATTATAAGACCAGTAACAGAAGTAAGAGGAACAGAAAACCGAGAAGGGTGGAGAAAACTGGTTGTCAGATCATCTGTGGTGCCCCAACAATTACACTAAGGGATAGATATGGGATGAGAACAGAAGTAATAGAACTACAATATACTGGTCAGTGTGGCCTTATAGGCTACAAAAATAATCGTGCAATGCCATATTCTTTTTCTTGTTCCTTCAGTATCTGTCTCTGGATGGCAACTCTCTCACCCCAGCAGATCTGGTGCAGCTGGGAAAAGGACTCTACAAAATCAAGGTAGATACACGTATAATATTACATTTTGTACCTACATGTAGCTTAACATTTACTTGTAGAGGTGCACAAGCTCTTAGCCAGTAGTTGAACTGTAGTTCTATTCAACATTTTACCAAATATAGTACCCGTTGAACCTGTACATAGAATTTTGCTAGACCCATACCAGCTAGTATCCCTTTCTGTCTGCCATACATTGTCCTGTTACAATTGTTGTGCAATTAACTTGACTTGACTTGTATTTTGATGTTGGGCTTAGGAAAAGATTGCTTTCTTTCTGGTTGCCTGACTGACCCAGGAAAAACCTGCATTTTTTTACATTTTGGGTTTGCCACAAGCGATGAGTGTTAATATAAGGGCAATTGTAGCTGTCCTCTGATAACAACAGATCTCATTATTTTTGTCGTCTCCTTTCAGTTGACAGACGACTCCCTTTCCAAGGTCAAAGAGGCCAGAAAGCTGCTGGAGAATATCCTGACTGAAAACAAAGGTTAGTTATAAATTAAGATCTAACTTAAGAAAATATGAACGGTCGAATGACATTCAAGCTTTGTCATTAATGAAACCAGTTCAGGTCCCATGCAAGTACAATGTACTACATGTAGCACGTCAGCAGAACATAGTGCACCTGAGCAAAACCCGTAATGTATTGTGCATAGCACTTTGGCAGAACGTCTCATATAAGGTTGTATTAGAGCATATAAGGTTGACAGCCTGTCTGTAGTTTTCAGATGTTGTATAGAAAAAGATATCGTCTGCAACAGGCAAAATTTTGATGCAACGTTGACCAAACATTCAACAAAAAACGTGAAATATCAGCTTTTGCGCAGGTGCAGTACGTTCTGCCGACGTGCTACTACATGTGTAGTTGAAATTAAGGATGTTTCTTTGTGTAACCATATTTAATATGCACATAAGAGAGTAAATAGTGATGCTTTTATTATAAAGTTTTGAAAAATATATCCAGCATTGCCCCTGTTTCTCCACAGTGTGCTATGGGATCAACACAGGTTTTGGCAAGTTTGCCAGGACTGTCATTCCAGCCAACAAGTTGGTGTAAGTAAATTTCTTCCTCTCGCTCTAACATCTGGTTGTCAAGCCAGCAAGATCAAGAGCCCTTTTAACACATAGCTGCTTTGAATTTTGTTGTATATATGCCTGAGTTTAAGTGTTAGGGTTAGAAATGTTGACTTCATGGTTTCAGGAGATTTAGTAATTGTCATTATTTTATAAGACATTTATTTACATACATACATACATACAATGTCATACATTTTTAATGGATAAAAAGGCAACTGCCTATGGGGATCCATATCTGAAACCTTAACTATACATAGATAAATTACAAATATAAAAATGTACATTGTCTTCGGTTAATATAGTCCAGGGATTGTATGATTTATTTTATAGGACATCAAATACAGATCTTTGTTAATTGACATTAATTTTTTGTGTTTCTATTTTGTCTTCAATAGGGAACTGCAAGAAAATCTGATCAGGTCCCATTCAGCAGGTAAGAAATGTCTGACTGAAACATTTTTATAAAGTAGGCTTTCAAAATGACCAACTCTTAAAGGACAAGGAAAGTAATTTCAGTTTTGGTGCCTTTCAACCCGAAATCCTGTTTGCAAAAGGTGATTCATTGGTTTCTACCAATCCCGCACACATAGGGGTGATATTTGACCCAAATCCATGTTCACAAGTGTACTTGTGACGTCACGGCAGCCTCCTGGTGGAATAGGCAGTCATCAAACGTGAACATGGATTTGGCTCAAATATCAGCCCAATGTGTACGGGACAGGTAAAACCAATGAATCACCTTTTGCAAACAGGATTTTGGGTTGAAAGGCACCAAAACTGAAATTACTTTACTTGCCCTTTAAGGCTTCCAATCTCAGGTGGCACAGGCCAGGAACACAGGAATGGGGAGGGGCAAAACAGTGGGGAATGGGGACATAACAAATGTTTCATCAATTTCAGTATTATATTTTCTGTTATTTGAAAACTATCTTTGACTTGCATTCTTCTCCATTTACTGCAGTTGCTTTGTTTTTGTTTTGCTATAAATGGTGAAAACTTGTCAATCTGTTTTGGGAACTACCAGACCAAATATAAGTCAATGTTATCTTGAAAGTTCATCTGTGTTCAAGGTAGTAGTCATTATGACACGAGTTTAAACTGTAATTTCCAACACAAGAAATTGGACTTACCCAAATTTTCGACTGTACAAGTTACTACAACTCCAGTCTTTGTCAAGGAATGAGAAATCCACCGCTTCTGTGACGTCACGTTATGCAGATGACACACGTGATTCCGTGAGCAGTGGATTTCTCATTCCTTGACAAAGACTGGAGTTGTACAGTTGAAAATTTGGGCAAGTCCAATTTCTTGTGTTGGAAATTACAGTTTAAACTCATGTCATAAGGCCTAACAAAATAAATGTTGTGTTTCCTATTACAGTCCAGAAAAAATTAGGGTCGGTAGGTAGGGATTCCCTTTTTTTTTTTTTTTTTTTTTTTTTTAGTCAAAGCCGGGACAATGAAGGTATGATCTGTTTGTACTACACAGAAAATTGGGCAGTACTAAACAGATCGTAAAATTCTTTGTTTGTATATACATGTGTAGTAACTAGGGGTGGGTACCGGTCCGGCTCATTCAGGAAAAATTAGGGTCGGTAGGTAGGGATTCCCTTTTTTTTTTTTTTTTTTTTTTAGTCAAAGCCGGGACAATGAACGTATGATCTGTTTGTACTACACAGAAAATTGGGCAGTACTAAACAGATCGTAAAATTCTTTGTTTGTATATAGTAACTAGGGGTGGGTACCGGTCCGGCTCATTCAGGTCCAGGTCCAGAGGATCAGGTCCAGGTCCGGACCTGTACCTGTACCTGATTCTGTACAGTAGTAATTACATATACTAGTAGCCTATGATTTACGGCGTAGCATCAGTACAGAATAATTTTGCAAATCTAGTATTTGAATTACTAAGACCACTACAAAGATCTAAACAATTGAGATCTAAACAGAACTGAACACTTTATTAAAGAAAATATATTAAACAAAATACATATTTAAACTTCTCCTCTAGTCCACTAGATCCTATTGCTATCAAAACCTGATATCATTTACAAAGAGAACCGAATAAATTAGGACATTAAAGTTTCCAACCAATCACATTGCAGGATTGCATATCCGCCCTCTAGCGGTTATTGGTCGAACTGCAAACTCTCGCGAGGTCTCGCGAGGTTCCGCGAGGATCGGCCAAGATTCAAAATGGCGCCACGATCGTGCCGATCGCTGAAGTTTCTTTGTATTTTCCTTGGTATTTTACGCGATTCAATCGAAGAAAGAAAGTTGACCACAAGTAAACAAGAGTAATATAGCAATGGGAACCTAACAGTCCGTTTTGTTGGGCGCTAATTTCTCATCTCGAGTGAAAATTTACGTGCGTCCCATGGCCAGTTTGGGCATGTGGTGCCGCTCGAGTGAAATTTTTCGGTCCGATTTGAACCAATACGCAGCCTGTAAACTTCTCCTTTTTGATTCCTACATGACTATCGGTATAGAAAATATGGAAAAATATTGTTGCAAAATGAGAGAGGCGGAAACTAAGGTAAATCTCTTTTATTTTAATGCTGGATGTTCATTTTCCTGGCAGGCCTCCTTGTATGTAGTGATCATCGGTAGTAACAAGTCTGGATTTTTGTTTCGGCCCAAAAAAGGCTAGGGTCGGGGGGTTTTTCATAGGGTCGGTCGGGTAACCGGAAACACAACATTTTTTTTCCTAGGCCTAAGTCAATGTTATGTACAGAATTGTGTAAGAATATCGTAACTGATGATGTTTTGTTTTTCCAGGTGTTGGCCCTCCCCTCACCCCAGAGAGAACCCGTATGCTGTTTGCCCTGAGAATCAACGTACTTGCTAAAGGATACAGGTAAGGACTGGAGGGAGACATCTTAAAGATGTTCAAGATTCTTGAAGAGACAACTGGACCCTTCTGGATAATGATAACTTACGGCTGCCCTGTTTTAGGTGGAAAGTTGATTGTATATACATGTAGCTTGTTTTGTTTTATTTAATTACTTGTCTTACGTAGCACAATTCAGGGGTGCGCTAGACAACCCCTGCCTTTGTACGATTTTGTCAAATTGAATAAATTGAAATTGAAATCTTGACTCCTTGTAGCTCATGAGAGCCATCTAAAACCTCCAGGCCCCCTTTAGAATAATTATATATGCTTTTCCTTTTTAATTAGCAGTAACAGTTATAAAAAGGTGTTAAATATTAATGAATGTATAATCATTATGAAATACAAGCTATGTGTAAGTTTCAAACTTGCTCTTTTTTTCAGTGGCATTTCCTTTGATACTCTGACTAGGATGATCGATGCATTCAATGGTAAGTCAGTCTCTCTTTATTACCATGGTTAAGTAGATGAATGTAAAATGTATTGTGAAGCTTATTTTCATATAAGCTTATGTCCACCAAAGTATCTAAAACACAGTTTATAATCTGCTGTTTGAGAGAATTAACAATAGTGCAAACAGTAAAGTAAGCTGCAAGAAGTAACATTCTATCTTGTAAAAAGATCTTTCCAAAAAATTCATTTACTTCATCAAGCTAAGAACTTCACACAAAAACAATAGGAAGCGTTGAAGCCATAACGTTTTTTTAGTTATTCTGTTTGCGAAGCAAAGTCAGTGAAAATATAACGGTTATAGTGTTACCTTATTGGAACAAGGTTTTCCCCCAAGATAAGTTTTTTTTCTGTCATCTCAGCAAATCTTTAAAACAAACTTTAAGTCCAATTGTGCTTAATTCTAATCTATTTCATAATTATAGGCATGTCAAAGCTATTATGTTAATTTTGCCACACACTTGCTGTAGTTAATGTGATATGTTTTATGTCTATAATTTCCTTTGTAACTTGTTTTGTTGGGCTACCTTGGAAATCACTTGTTCTAAACTGAAGGTACTACCCAACTGTTTTAAGATCAGTAAATGAATAAATAAATAAAGCTAGGGAAAACCAAGTATTGGATGTTAAAACTGTCTATTTGACAACCTTAGATCTTTCCGCAACTTTGTTGCCTAGGCCGACTTGGCGGCAGATTTCTTCTTGTGACAAAATTGATGTTTATGTTCCCGTAGCGTCCTGTCTGCCGTGGATCCCGGAGAAGGGTACCGTGGGAGCCAGCGGAGACCTGGCGCCGCTCTCACACCTGGCCCTAGGCATGCTGGGAGAAGGACGCATGTGGTCGCCCAAGACTGGCTGGGGAGAAGGCAAGGATGTAAGTAGGAAAATTTGAACCCCCCCAGACATAGACTGATCCTTACTGTCCATCACAATTAGCAGTTCGACCAATGGGAGGACGGCAATAAGCAGCTCGACCAATGAAAGAGAGTGGCTGCATGTCTGTCAAATCTTTGCATTTCTGTGTTTTTTATTTGCATTTTTTGGGTTTTGACAGAAATAGGCAGGGCTATGGGATCAGAGTATGATGATGCTTCTACTAGGGGTAAAACCACCCAAGGCAGCGTGTGCTACAAGATCTGTCTGTTACTGTTAAACAACTGAGTTTTAAAATTCTTTAGTTTTCATGTAGCATTGATAGCATTTGTTTGAAATTAAATTAGAAAGTGAAGCAAACTTCACCACTACTTAGTTTTCGCTGTGCACCTAGTCCCCCTGGATGAGCACGTCGGCAGAACGTACTGCGCCTGCGCGAAACCCGTAATATATTGTGCATAGTACTTCGGTAGAACGTCTCACATAAGGTTGTATTCGTGTATATAAGGATGACATCCCGTCTGTAGTTTTCAAATGTTGTGTAGAAAAAGATATGGTCTGCAACAGGCAAAATTCTGATGCAACGTTGATAAAAAATCCAGCGAAAATCCAGGTTTTGAGCAGGCGTTCTGCCGAAGTGCTCCCTGGATGGGATAACATCCCATGGTTTTGTCCAGTACCAAGTAGATGTAGATGACATGTAGAAACTGGATATTCATAATTTCACTCAGGTTTAGTAGGACTGAAATATGGTGATGCTGTAACTACTTGAACTTGTTACGACTAGCTGTCCGTGAGTTGTTACTGCAACAGCTCTTGGCTGCTCAATGTCAGTCGCGATGTGTTTGATAAATCTGCCTTTCTTGTCAAACATCTCCACTCGGCTCTTTCCCTCATCTGCCACGATGATGTTCCCTGCCCTGTCAGTACAGATGCCTTGGGGACTGTCCAGCTGACCTTCACCACTTCCCTCACCTCCAAACATGAACAGAAACTGTCCGTCCTCGTTGTATACGTAGATACGTTGAGTGTCACCCGAACATTTACTGTTGACTGACACGAGAATGCGCCCTTCCCTGTCCACAGTGATGTAGAATGGAATTGACATGCATGGTGGCAGCTCACCAAAAGTTCCCAGACATTTCCCATCTGGCCTGAACACCTTCACCTCACCAGGCAAGGCATTAAAGGATGTGGTTACGATGATGTGGTTCCTCCTTGTGTTAACAGCAATCCCACTAGTACTCCCAGGGTACAAAAATCCAAGGAAGAAGTTCTTCATCATCTTGCCCTCCTTAGTGTACTGCGCTACGAATTCCTCAATGTCCTCGGTCCCAACCACCCATAGGTTCCCCTCCCCGTCCATGGCCACATCATGTGGGGTCATTTTCCAGTCAGGAAGAACAGCAGGGAACTGACGAAGAAATGTCCCTTCCAGGTTGAAGACTTGGATTCTATCGTTCAAGGCGCTGAAGTCGGCTACAAAGATCTCCCCTTCATCTGACACTGCCACACCAGTTGGTTGCACAAACTGTCCTTCCCCGCTTCCCTCCCCACCAAATTTCACCCTCTTGGATGAATGCTTCGGGCGCCGACGTTGGTTGCCATGACAGTGACTTGTGTCCCTTTGTGCCGCCTTACTTGTACGTGAACGGCCGTACTTGTTTCCAGACTGGGGTTGTCGTCTTGTTTCCTCTGAAATGGTAGCCTGCCTTTGCAGTATCTCACACAGATTTGTAACCAGATGGTTGTCAGGTAACCTTGGGACCCCTCCATGTGGTAACCTGGCTTCCCGGCGACAGTTTGGGCACTGGAAGGTCCCTCCCCTCCCTACATGGCCCTGTAGACAGTCCTGACAGAAGGTGTGCTGACATGGCAGCACCTTGGGCCTGGTACATACATGTAGCTCCAGGCAGATGCTGCAGGACAGTTCATCCCTGAACTGTGTTCCCAGACTTGACGGTGCAGCCGCCATTTTGTTGTGACCTTCACAAAGTGTTGTGATGTACCTCTAAGGTAACAGTTCTGCTTGCCTCCCTGTGAATGGCAGGCGTGTCCAAAGGCTGACCTTGTCCAAACACTGGTCAGGTTTCAGATGTTTTACAAAGCTGACAATAGGATTGCCGGCTTGACAGCTACTGTAAAATGTTTGAAGTTAGCGAGATATAATTTCGCGGTAGGAAGGAAAATAAGGCATTTGCAGTGTTTGAAAAAATACAGTAAGTATAACAGAGCAATGTTCACAGTGTGATATATTTTTGGTGAGAACTTACAATGAAAAGCGTGAACAAATTAAAACCACTGCAAATATTTCCTGATTTACAGTCTCAGCAATCAAGTGAAGATAATTGACTTAAGGCAATGCTCACATGTAATTTCATGCTTCAGGATTTTTTCCTACAGCTTTTACGTACTTTTAATATGATAATTACATTGTATGTAAGCAGCCAAGCTTTTTGTTGTTTTACAAGATACTTCAGGCTAGTACTTGTATGCAATAAGCAAGTTGAAATCAACCCCCTGCACTGACATGAGTTAGTACAGTCCAACAGTAAATACTATATGAATGAAATATCAACTGTTTTCATTCACTCTCAGGTTTTGGAGGCACATGGACTGAAGCCTGTCAAACTGGGACCAAAGGAGGTAAGATAAATGTCTGGTAGATAATTTGAATACTATCATTATGTAATGTCAACTGTCATAATAAACTTAGGTTGATTTTACCTGCACTAAGCAGTCTTCGTTTGCTATTATATAATAAGATTACTAGTCTTGTGATTTCAGAGCACGTTTTAGCTATTTTTCTCCATTCTTCTTATTTCTTTGCCCTGCAGGGTCTAGCGCTGATCAATGGAACACAGCTCATCACATCGCTGGGTGCTGAAGGTATGAAAGCTGCTGTTTTGTCACATTAAGGCTAACATAAGGTCTCGTAATTCCACAGTGTACCCTAAAACCGCCACATTTAAAAGAAATGTGTTCTCAAGCAAGGCCTTCAATCTGAAGAATGTCTTGAATATGTCTTGAAGTGTACCTCAGGGGTTACTAATGCTGCACTATATTAATTTTAGTAAATTTATTTAGATTCACCATTATTTATTTTTTTGTGTCAATGTGACAGTCATAGGATTCATGGCAGAATTATTAGAGTTGATGTTACTTACTCTACTGAAGCTGGATACTAGTTTCTTATTCATAGTAATCTAGTTTTCTTATGATATTATCCTGCGCCGACAGTTCCTTTTGTCGTTCTCAGCTCTGGAGCGCTCTGCAGGAATCGCACGCCAGGCGGACATTGTCGCAGCTCTGACCCTGGACGTACTTAAAGGGACAACCAGGGCTTTTGACAGTGGTGAGTCTTCAAGTTCAATGTCATTTACTGCAATGGTATAGAAATAGAAAAATTTCCTTAAGAATGCATACTTTTAGTCCTTACGAATGACATACTTTTGATTTGCAGTTACAGTAGATATGATTCAGAAGTTGCAGTTTGACAAAAAGCTGCTAGGGGAAGGACCCAGTCTTCCTTCCATTACTTCTAAAATGGCAGTGATATAAAGACGATGGATACAAATCTTGGTATTATCTCTGACACATATTATCTCCACCAGACATCCACGCGGCCCGTCCGCACAAGGGTCAGATCGAGGTCGCTCGCAGGTTCCGCTCGCTGCTACACTCCGAACTCTACCCGTCCGAGATATCAGGTACTTTGAGTCTTCAACAGCTTAGCTTTCGTGGTTGTGCGTATTCACTGTTTTAGATAGTGTATTAGATACAAGATACAAGATGTCTTTATTGGTTTGTCGCAGTTCAACCGTGAACTGAAATAAAAACCCCATGTACAAACCATGTTTGAGGAAGACATTCAACAAGAAATTATCTTATCACATTAAAAACCGTAGAACTGTGAGAATCATGGACAAAAATATTCCACAAAAACCATATCTGTTATTAAAATCCACATCTACGTCACAGAATACTACTAGAAATCATACTCGTTTAGATAGCTGCAAGTACGCAGGTAATGCAAACTACTGTGTTAAGGTTTTAAAGAAAGGACAGCAGAAAATGTCAACTTTAATTAGGCACATCAAAGCACAGGACCTATTGAGAAACGTTCAAAGGGCTTGTAAACATATTCTCTTGTCCTGTGCAGATGTTACAGTTTCATATTTCCTATGGAAGAAAACCGAAATGAATAATCATTATGGTAGCAGCTGTTTTTGTTCCATGAGAGCAATATAATATCATTACAAAGCAGTTATATAATATATATCTAGAGTGAAATTTGCCTTAACATTGCTTTTTGAAATTTTTTTTTAGAGAGCCACCGTTTCTGTGACCGTGTTCAGGACGCGTACACACTGCGATGCTGCCCGCAGGTTCACGGGGTCGTCAACGACACGATCGACTTTGTGAGCGGCATCATCACCACGGAGATGAACAGCGCCACAGACAATCCTGTATCCTTGCAGTGCAGGACTTTTCCACTAGGGGGCAGCAATGACTGGGGGGCAAGGGAGTTATGGAGAAGAGATGGAAGGATAGGGGTAGGGGCATAGGAAGGGATAGGGGTTAGAATGGGGAAGGGAACATCATACTATGGTGATGAAGGTTAGACATCAAGGTAATGAGATACACAAGAAAACAGTTACTCATTCAAGCATTTGGATAGATTTGAAAACTGTCAGACGTTTCAAGTAGCATCCACTACTTTTTGTCAGTGACTGACGAAAAGTGGTGGCTGCTATACTTGAAACAAACGTCTTACAGTTTTCAAAATCTATCCAGCTACTTGATCATGATGAGTAACTGTTATCTTGTGGAACATCATACAGTTACAGTACTAAAATACGAAACCTCCAAGCTGTACTCCAGTTATACTGTCAACCCTTAACTTTGTGAAAACAGATGGTTTTCCCCCAAAGACATGAGATAATTTCCGGTGGTAACTTCCACGGAGAGTACCCCGCCAAGGCCTTGGACTACCTCGCCATCGGCGTGCACGAACTCGCCTCCATGAGCGAACGTCGGATTGAGAGGCTCTGCAACCCAAGTAAGGAAACCCCTCTCAATTGGGATGAAGAAATCAATGTTGTTTGCTCAAATGCTAACAGTTTTTTCTGCCAAATGTTGTTTTTTCACTCTTGTCCATGCCGCATTAGTGAAAATAACTGTTTTTCAGTTTAAATTCGTCCAACAACGTCACTGGGAGACTGGTGGTTCGTCACTGATACACTGGGGACGTCCCGTTCCCTAATAAGTATAATTATGATATATTGTCACATTACACAACACAACAAAGTTTTTGTCATAATTAATATAATGAAATTAATGTGGCTAAACTTTGATATTTGTGTTGAGTTCTAGTCAATGTATGTAAACATTTTTCACTGTAATGATTGTGGCAGTAGACATTTCCATTGAGATAGTCTTCCCCTCCTGTATATATCTTTCCTCTTCTTGCTCCTCCTTTACTACTTTCACTTGTGTTTTGTGTGGTCTAGAGTCTAGATCTTTCAAAACCTTTAAAATTTCAGAAGTAGATTCTACCTTCCAAAACCTGTAAAATTACAGATTCGAAGTAGTTTCTACCGTCCCATGCTATACTTACATATAGTACAATACATTGTATATTGCATAGTTGTAGGGCAGTGATAGAAAGTAAAATAGATTTTTATGGTCTGCTATCATATAATGTTACCTTTTTCTTTCTATGGTAGTCTGTATAGTCACCATTGCTCACTGTAGAATAGTTGTACAATGTAATACATTAAAAGTTGTTGAATATTGTTTGTTTCAGCCCTGAGTGAGCTGCCAGCCTTTCTAGTGGAGGAGGGAGGGCTGAACTCTGGCTTCATGATCGCTCACTGCACTGCTGCTGCTCTGGGTGGGTAGCTATCATAAACCATGATATAGTTAATGTTTACATGTACCTTGGCAGAAGGAAAACATAAATAAATAAGAATTGTTTTTGCTCTGTTTCTTCTTCTCCAAACACATAAGGTCAATGACCTGAACCAGACCTCTGTCACCATGGTAACTGGTGCTGTAGCAGACACCCTGTGGTGGTGGATTACATTATGTAGCAAGTAGCAAGACAGAGTTGGAGAGGCTGGTCACCATATATGAATGTATTTGAGTAAGAATAAACAGAGCAGTAGCATGGTACCAAACATGGCAGTAGTTTATTAGGCTGGAGTAGTTTGTTTTGCAGAAGGTTAACATTATGCATTTGCTTTCAATTGCAAATGTTACCTTTCTAGTTTCATAGTGTATTCATGTTATGCTGATTACCCCTGGGCATGGACATATTGTTTTGGTGGGTTTGTCTGTGTGTTTGCTTATCCAGAAGAGGTGGTTACAGGTAGAGTGGGTGGATATTTGGTTACCTAATTGACAGGGGGTTCAGCCTGAAGGTGAACCAGCATAGTAAATAAGTGGGTGGTACGTGGAGGAAATCAGGAAGTGGCTGATTGGGCGTAATTATATAATAGCCAATTAAATTATGTCAATGACATACAATCATTATATTTCCAATTAACACAAGCATATTAACAATCCCGTACATGTATATAGTGACCGCATATCTAAATTTTGTATTGTGGCCATATTCTTCAAGCCCTATGAGTGGTCAATTTAACATAATCCATTGTGTTAATATTCTATCTTTTTCCCAGTATCTGAGAACAAGGTTCTGTGTCATCCGTCTTCTGTGGACTCCCTGTCCACCAGCGCCGCTACCGAGGACCACGTGTCCATGGGCGGGTTCGCTGCTCGCAAAGCGCTGCAAGTCGTGGAACACGTGGAACAAGGTTGGCACAGTGTTATATATATATATATATATATATATATATATATATATATTATGGGTTACTTCTATGTGACATTGTTGACATGTACAGCCATAAACATTATACATGTACAGTCAAATTTGTACTAGTGACCACCTCTACACAAGGACCACTTTTTGGTGGTCTCTTGTATACATAGTTTTTCCCATTGACATAAGCAGTAAAAATCCTGTCTATAGTGACCACCTGTCCACATAGACCAGACTTTATATTGGTCCCCTTGTATTTATCAGTGTATTCATCACTTTACCCTTTAGTTTGCTTTTGGCATAACATTTATACAGTAGCAACTTATATGATTTTATATCACATTAAATGATTCGTCACACCAAAACCATGACGCAACATTAGATGAATTACTGTATGTACTACTAATTTTTGTCAAAGCTGTCACTGCATTTAAGTTGATGTATCAATTTTTCTACCCACCCACCCGGTACCACACCCACCCACCCACTCAATCATACATGTATATTTGAGAGTATAAACACTTGTACAGTTCTTGTCCAATGGAAAATAGACTCTCATGAAATGTTTGGATTTCTTCCCTTCAGTTCTTGCGATCGAGCTGCTGGCGGCGTGCCAGGCTATCGAGTTCCTGCGGCCGCTACACACCACCGTTCCGCTGGAGAAGGTGTACGACCTGGTCAGGAACGTGGCTGGGTGAGCAAATTTATCTATCAAATAGCTAGATGAGGTTAACCAATCAGAAGTCCCTATTTCATATTGGTTATGATGCCATAACATCATAGAAAGTTTGACAACTGGTGGCTAATCATGATACATGACATATATTAAGTGGTAAGTTAGAATAATTGACCACCTGACCGTACCTTTATGCGGGGGGAGTGGACTCTTTTTGCTAACATTTGTAGCACGTTTCTTTGTTGACTAAAATGTTTACTGTCTTGACATAAACTAATTCTTCGAGGAATATATAACAAAATATATATTATGTAATAAAAACCATATCACTTAAAGTGGCTATTATAAAACCAATGACACCAAGATGTACAAAATTTTCTGATTTTGCACAGTCAAGTGATAGTTTTATTCAATGACTTTGCGGCAAATATACAACCTTCAGATGGTATTGAACATTGAACCATCCAAAAATCATACTTCCAACTCTTTGACTTCTACAGCCATGTAGTTCGACTATATGTGATTATAATCCCCCCAATGATGTCACAATGAACACAGCAACTGGTTCAGAAGTTGGCATGGGGACTTATGGAAAACATTTTGACATTTCAAGTTCTTGCTTAATAGAGATTTTATTTTATGTCAGATGTTGATGAACATTGTACAGATAGGGCATGTAGTTCCCCTGACATGACTTATACAAACTGAGTATTTTGTATGTTGTGTTTATACAGCCCCTGGGACAAGGATCGCTTCATGTCGCCTGACATCGACGCTGTCACGAGGCTGTTGCGAGAGGGAGAGGTAAGATATATGTGTCTAAGGTAAACAGCAAATCTCGTGCAACTTGACTTTGAACTGTAATATTCATGGTGTTATGATTTCGCAGTAAGTGGTCACAGGGAAACCCCCCCAAAAAAATAAACCAAAGTTTCTGCATTGCTGTATCATGATATTGAACAGTCCCTCTGCAATTTTCCCTTAAATATGGTAGATTCCTGGTGTTCGTATCCATGATAGCAGTTGAAGCGGCATGCGTTTACATACGAGTAATAATTTTCAAACATCTTTTCTTGCGTACATTTTGCTCTAGGCTTGGGAAACTGTCAAACCTTACCTGGATGAGTACAAGAGAGAGGTAGTGGATCTAGAGAATCATAGGGTGACAAATTGGGGCGTTCTGTAATTTTTAGGTCACCATTGGGATTTTTTAAGAAGGCCATACAAATCTAATAACCCTCATGGCTTAACAGAGCACGTTCTTCCGTGAATAATTTCATCAGGTTGGTGAATGATTGAATAGCAAAGTTCTTTATTCACAACCACTTGTTTAAGAAGAGGCTCTTGTTTGACAAGTAGTTGTGAATAAAGAACTTTGCTAATTATTATACGTACAGGGCTCCTTTTTATTTTGGTGGCAAAGTAGGAAAGAAATGACTTTCTAAAATACACACTCGAAATGATAATGACAATGAAATATACACAATGCAATTTGGCTACCTTATCACAGTATACTACGTTTATACAGCTTTATTCTTCGATAAATTCTAATACCAGCTGAACTATTCTGTACAGCTGTGTCCCGAAATAGTATAAATTTTTAAAGAATCAGTATTTGTTAGATTTGTATGGTCTTGCATCACGTTCTTTCCTCCCGGTGATCCTCAGGTTCATGGCTTTCCGTTGAAGGATAAAAAAAAAGGTGTTTTTTGGTGATGAGAGACTAATAAGGCCGTGTTGATATGATTATAATTTCTAATATATATTATTATCTATAATTGTATTGGATGACATCCGTGCGTGCATCAATTTTCATTCGTTTAAAAAAAAAGTTTTCAACCATACTGTAAATCATACAAAGCAGCTGCAAACTGAACAAAATGTGCCATGAACTGAAAAAAAAAAAATCGGAAAACGACTACTGATGTCGCAGAATGCCCAAGTCATTTACAAAGTCTAAGAAGAAGATGTGAATGAAGACAACTTTTTTTTTGGCCAAACGTTTTATATTTGCGTGCTCGCATCAATTTTGGGGTTCCCAGAAGATGTCATCCATATAATCAAATCAACATAGCCTAAGTATAATACAACTTAGGCCTTATGTACAGATAGAGCACAACCTGGACAACATACACACACACGAGTCCTTTCTAACCTCGCGGTCCGTTTTCGTCTCAGGTTTGGGGAGCGGCCAAACCGTACCTGGACGACTTCCACGAGCGCGAGGTCAAGGAGCTGAGGCTGGGGTCTCCCACCAGTAGTTACCTCATGAACCTGCCTCTACATCAGCTCAGGATGGGCCCCTGAACTTCTGGAGGAGACCTGTGTTACTAGGAATGTCTCCAATGCTCTGACAAGTTTTGGACAGAAACATCTTAAGAATTGCCAGAGAACAAAGTTTTGCTTTTTTTCCCCCGCTATTTTTGTTGGTTCAGTACTTACCTGGACAGTATAACTGATGTAAAAGTCTTGCATTTATGTGTACAAACGATAAGTCTTTTAGACAAAAGAAAACTCTTTTAGACAAAAGAATTGAAAGGCGAATCCAACGGTTGACTCTCTGAATACACCGAGGATGATTTAGAAATTTCCTCAATTCATTCGAATTTTTAAACATTGAAAACAATAATTTCTCTAACTAGATTTACATGAACTACATGTATCTGAACAAAGCAAATATTCTTCAAAGAAAACAAAGTATTATCTCTACCATTTTGTGATATCTGTTTTGCTATCAATTGTTTAATATGTATGTTGTGGGTAATTTTCCAGAAATATTATTGGCTGAACATAAAGACATCAATGCAACTTTTCTCATACTAGTACCTCAGTTTCTCACATATTATACAATGTAACTTGTACTTAGTAGTATAAAGACTGAAACGTTTTAAAAGAAAACGGTGAGTTACGCAGTTACAGAACTGTGTACCTGGGGGCTAGTGAAGCTATTGAAATTCACATAAAAATCTGTTCATGCTGCTATACATGTACATGTTGTAATATGGTGAAAACCACTAGATTTTAGAAGCAATACATTTAGGGATTGTAATCCATTATTATATATACCTATAGGACTAGTAGATATAATAATGGATTACAATCCCTAAATATATACATGTAGCTGCAAAGTTTTGCTAAGCCTTCTATTTTGTAAAGAAATTCTACACGTCTATCAAGCTTGCAAGATACTGCTATATAATTGTTCCATACTACTCTTCAAGGGAACATTTTTCTCTACCATATAGGAAAAAAGCTTTAAACTACATTTTGTGTATCAGCAAAGTAGACAATGTAGTTTTATCATGACAAATCCAAGTATGTGTAGTGTACTAAAGTCTTGTAGATTTAGTATGTCGGCAGCTGGATACAAGTAGGTATACATTGTACATGTTGTATACTACATAGTACATGAAGGACATAGGGTTTGCCTTTAGTTACAGTATTTGCCCTCTTTGAGTGAATTTGATGTGTTCAAGCAAGAAAATAACTCGCCTGATGAGGGAATTGTACCATTCTACATAATTACATGAATTGTACCATTCTACATAATTACAGAGAGTAAGTTTGAAAATCATTAGTCTAAGAAAAGTGTATGTGCAAATGGGAGAGTGTATGGGATAAAAATCAAAGTCATCAAAGAGAAAGATGACAAAGTACCAAGTTGAGGAGAATGGTGTGTGTTGTATTGGGTGTTTGGGCCTTATTTTGTATGTGTTAACCTTTTCGATCATTTCATGATACTGTACATCATTGGTAAGGTATTCTCTACAGCGATATGTTTAATGCAAAAACTGTAGTTGAAACAATAAGCCATTAGCAAATATTGAAAAACTTCATGCACAGTAGTTGGTGTTTTTAAGATTTAATGTTAAAATACAGTCTACAATGTATGTAAGGTCTAAAACCTTACTCAAATGCAACAAGAATTGTACAGAGAATACTATCTGTAACAGCCAATGAAATCAGAATGCATGATTGTGGATGTCAAAATTCACACCAATAGTAGCATCAGGATTGCATGACCAATCAGAATGCCTGTCAGAGAAATGAGGCGAGCTGATTGGTTGAATCCTGAAATCTATGTATTACATTGGCCAGTTCTTGTTGTGTTTCAACATTCCCTAGACTTCTAAGCCATTGAGAGCTTTTTGAGCCGTAGCCACTTTTAAGGGAACCACTCATTGACAAGTGAATTAACTTGATGTCTATATGGAGAGAAACTGGGAATAATCTTGTAGAATTGTAATCTCGAGTTGCGTATGGTTTAAGGTTGAATTGTCTGTTGGAACTGTACCAAAATAAAACCATGACTACAAGACTTGTGATGCCTCTGTCATCTTGTATGCAACACATTAGATTTATAACATACTGTACAGTTCATCTACTTTTATAACCTCACCTCCCATTGGTTGTGTCTTAGCAGGGCAGGGCCCACAAGATCATGAGGAGTAGCCAATCACCATTGAGTTTGCACTGACTAGATTAGCCAATCAACCCATCAGGACCTCAGGTTTGGGAATAAACATAACTATGCAGGGTTCCTTCAAAGGCCTGTAGCCATACAGAACACCAAATGATGAGCTGTATGTGTAGAGTCGTCAAACTGCACTATGGATGACCTCCCCCTTCTTAACGACATACTTGATGAGATGGTCGTGACCTGCCAGCTGGTAGATCAGGTGTTCCCATCTGGGAGTGCAGAGGTTGAAGGGTAAAGGTCATACAGGGAATGTATGCATCCAAAACAAAACAAATTTTCTTTACACAAACCTGTAATGATAATGCAATTTTTCTATAATTCCTTGCTTATTGAATACATTTAAAATGGGGTTTCTGCAATGTTTGAAGTTCACGGTCGAAACAGTTCTGTAGTACAATAAATAGAAAATAATACAAAACACATATTTCCAGTGTTATGATTCGCCTGAAGAGGACACTGAAAACCTAGGAAAATAAAACTGCAAACATTTTACATTTCACAATCTACTGTATACGTATCTTTTTTTAAAGATTTTTTTCTGAGACTCTTCTTCCTTTTCCTAGTATTCCAGTCTTACCTAGGAGCGTCTATGATGACCAGGTCTCCAACTTTCCCCACCTCGAGAGACCCGTGGGTCTCCGCCCTTCCTAGAGACGCCGCTGCGTTTATCGTGGCAGCCGCTAGGGCCTCGTTCATGGACATGCGGAAGTTCACACAGGCCAGGTGCATGGTCATTGGCTGAAATACAATGATTATCATTCTTCATCACCTTCTGTTTGAATTATGTTAATTTTGTTAGTACTAGTGAAACAAACAATGCTCCCTTTAAATGCAGAAAGATGACAAAAATATGAAATCTGTAACAATTTTCATTTTAAATTCCAATATCTCTGTAGCCATATATACTTGAAAATAAAAACTTCTAATGCAAAATCTAATTATAATCAAGGAGGTTATAGTGGTTTCCACTGTAACCTCCTTGTTGGTAAAGACCTGCAGCTGGTAAAAAGTAGACTTATGGAGCTTCAATACGGTGCCTATAGAATAGCCTTATAATTAGCTACTAGTTCATCCTTCATTCTTCAAACACAGACTAAAGGAGGCTCTGCCCCTTAGGTGTCACCAAAAAAGATGTACACTTGTGATACAATCTATAGCATCTTGTATTCCATTCCAACATGTAAGTAGGCATACACACCATTGATACAGTATAAAGTACAGTGGGTTCATTCCTCAAGCTAACCGACATTGCACACTGCAGTTGTCCCTCAAGGGGTCATATGCACTGGAAAGGTATATATTAGGAGAACTTCATGAACTTGTGTCATTTAGCCTCTGTACACTTGAAGAAGTCCACAGGGCGAAACCGGTCATGACAGGCTGAAGGAAAGTTCTAAACGGGAACTATGCGGCTCCAGATGTCTTACTGAGGGAGGACTGGGGTGTGTTCGATGTCGATTAGCTTGAGGAATAAATCCACTTTATTTTATACTTTATACATACCATTGACAGACAGAAGGCGTTTGGGTTGAAGTCACTTCCCAGTGCCACCACCACTCTGCTGTCAATCATCTTTCTGGCAGGGGGAGGGGTCAGTCTGGGACACAGGTCACATGGTCAACTTTTGCAATGCTGGATTCATTATTTGGCCACTATAACATGCATTGTATTAAACATGCAATAGATGAAGTTATTTTCAAAAAAGTAAGCAAGATTACAAACCTGAGTTACCTGACTATAGCAGAATGATCATAAAATACAGGGTATAACCCTTCTCCCTATATAGCTAATGCCTAATGCCATAACCAAGAAACATTTGGTGCAAGTATGCAGTCAAGACGGTCACCAAAATTAAAATGTGGATGTGAAAACCCACTGAATCAGTGGTTGTTGAATAAAGAACCTTCTTATACAGTCTGTTGACAACCTGATGAAATTACTCCTGTAGCTAGGCTCAGACACTTGATTCTTTCTACAAAATGTGTATAGTTCTTTTCTAGGCCGTAGGGACAGTGGGTTGTTAATCCACTGTGTCTAGGGCACGGTATTGGAAGGCAGAGCCCAACTGTCTCTTTCCACCGCCATTTAACCTCCCCAACCAAAGTCACTACCTCATTTTACACCTGGGTGGAGTGAGGAAAGTCGTGTTACTGGTGTCTTTACCAAGGACACAACATCTAGCCAGTAATGCCAGGAATTGAACCCATGACTTCTTGATCTTGTGTCCACTAGCCTAACCACTTGGCCATTCAGCACCACCGTATAGAAATGTACACTAGTACTAGTAGTTACCTGAGGATATAAGCAGTTGTTGGTAGGATGACTGCCACAGACCCAGAGTCAGCCATGGCCTTGATGCCACCATCGCTGATCTCCTCCAGGTGACTGATGGCTCGGGCCTTCAGCTCTGCACCCAACTATGAGTATACCAGAACAAAAGGCAAGTTAAAACTCAAAGCTACACGTGTGTGTTTATGTGCGTATAATGGATGCTTTACCATAAATGCTTGTTTATATACACTGCACTAAATCTATTCTTTAAGCACGCCTTAAATCATGTGTAAAGGTTCCGTTTCTTCAGTCGCGCATACCTTTACACATGCTTTCAGGTGCGCGTAAAGATAGGATTTCGTGCAGTGATACACAGAATACTTCACAACTACTAGTATTCTGTATCTGTACGTACATGTACATGTACCTCAGTCTATAAAAGGTATAACAGCCCTTCAGCACGAGTTTGAATGATAGCTTTGTAATATAACGTTTGATAATACCTCAGCAGAATTCATGGGATGAAGTTCATCACCGTGAAAGTTGATGGCTAAACCTGCCTCCACACCAGCCTGGAGGATTCTCCTGGAATGACAGAGAAAGAAAAACTTATAATAAAAAAAAAGAGTCAAACTTGCACATGGCTACACATGGCTAAACATGTTAAGCTAAAATTCACAGCAACTCCCCTTCCTTAACCCTCCAAGTGTCAATACAATTAAGCTCAAATGTCAGGCAATTTGCATATAACAACAATAGATGTGCAGTAGGGTGATACACCAGTTATATCAGAAACAACTAATAGTGGCCACCCCATAAACCTATACATTTTTGGAAAGGGTAGGTCATGGGTCATCATCAGATGCTGTTGTCATGTGACCTAGGTCACGTGACCTAGGTCACATGACCAAAACAAAGATGGCCGCCCAAGGCTGTAGAGTGTTTTGACTACAATATTTTGAATTCCTGAGGTAAAACAAAGAAAATTAGTGGAAACAAAACAGTAATTGTATATGCAATTTTCTAAACAAACACTAGACTAAAGAAAAACAACTTTTTCTTTGACATGAGTGATATATTTTAGTTGATAATTAAATTAATTGAAGAAGTATTTAGTAACGGCTGGCATACTTGTGGGTATTGGTGTACTAGTAGGTTATACCTTCTATGTAACTCTAATAATCAAAAAGAAGAGCAAAACCATGCTGTTTTTCAGGATTCTTAATATTCTATTGACACCAGCAACATAGCTTTTCATTCATATGGCCATGGAAATATGACAAGACTGTCAGATGTAATCAAATTGGGGGCTGACAAGCATCTAACATGGCGGCAAGATTAGGCCATCATACCAGCCTACAGAAGACCATTATATCAAGAGCCAGTAATTCTAAAAAACATTGCATGTACAATCCATTAAAATGTGCTTTGATTACAAAATGTTTCAACAGCAGTAAAATAACTCATAAATGCAACATCTTCCTGAAGTAGGTAATTTGGCATGGCCACTTACAAGTGTCAAACATAGCCGGCAACATCATTTCACTACACTATTACTGGCCAACCAAGTTCATTCCATGTCATTCTAAATTCAACACTAACTCTGTAAAACATGAAAGTCATAACCACATCAATTGCACAATATGTAAAATGTCAGAAAAGGTACAAATGACCTAAAATGTAACATTAACATTAACCTTTCCGTTAAAATAGGTCACCCTTATGTGTCATGGCCACCAGTGAGTGTACAATATGGCCAGCAAAAATTACTGCAACAATGAGCCTTTGGCTCAATAAAATAACATTTCACTATCTGTAAATCTCCTGAGACAAGAGTTATATAAAGAACCTGAGGATTCACCATAACTTTTCTATAAGGTAGGTTGTGTGTCATGGCCAATAGAAAGGGTCCACAATGGCCAAAATGCAACTAGTGGAATGCATTGTTGTGCAAACATCAAATGTCTATTTAACAAATACACATAGCACATCTCTCTTCACTAATTTCTTTGACTCAACTGTGTTCTAATAAACTTATTCATATTCATAAACAACTTTGTGACAACTCTGAATGACAAAGAAGTTTATCTCCATGTATATACTAATACATATGTATACATTTTTTCCACATTCAATTTTCATCATTTTCCCGCCCCTGGTGTCCCCTCCCAGCCCTCCTGTAGTGCTCCAGTCTGGGGTAGCAACGTTCGCAGATGCCAGCATCACACCCAGGGCACCAGCGTCTTGTTCTCTTCCTCCTCCCTCCCGCTCTATCACTGCACACAACACAGTCACGTTCCCGGCGACCTGGGAGGAGCTGAAGCTCATGGGCGCCTGGAACATTCACGGGCAGAGCAATCAGTGGCTGACCTCCGTTGTCTGTGCACAGGTGTTCCAGTACCTCAGTAATAAAGTCTGCCCTGCACAGCTTCCTGCATGCATGTGAAATAAAACACAAGTTACAGTATGAAGCTTATAACTTTATACATGTACCACCATCTTAATTTCAGTTCACTGTGGAATAGAAATTTACAAAGTTTCTTCACAGCAATCAGTGACTAATTGTGACTGTATGGGGACCATTTTCTTCATCCCTCAGTATTTTTCTTACAGACTGCATACAGGAAAGTAGTTGTAGAATTTCACAATATATGAGACTGACATTGCCAACAATAAAGACTATATATATCCCACCTGTCGTTGTCTGTGTTGCACTTGTAGATTTCATATGCGTTCATCAGGGCAATGTCAAGCAGGTTGAAGAAAATCTTCACCCAGTATCTCCTCTGAGGCCTCTCAGCAGCATACTGACACACTTTTCGGTCACTTATGTCAACACCACCCATGTAGTTGTTGTACGCGAGTATCATTCTCGGCTTCACCACCTCTCTTCCACGGCGATTGGTACCCTGCACATTTTCGGCTGTGTGGTGAGTGGAGAGTACCATTACAGGTTTGGTCTGAGATTTCTTCTCCTTGAAAGCACAGGTGAGAACTGGTCCCTTTCGCATGTACATTGTCTCACCTACATTGAGTCTAGCAGTCTTCAATGTAGAAGGAAAACCCCGGGACATTCTGTTCACCGTTCCTGTAAGCAGAGTGCCATTGTCTCTGAGAGATACTGCTAGTTTGGGCTTGGTGTAGAAGTTGTCCGTGAACAGATGATAGCCCTTGTTGAGAAGCTGACATTCTCTCATCAGATGCATCACAACAGAATGACCTAAACCATCTTCATTGTCAAACTCGTAGAACTGTTTGCCCGAATATAGGTCAATGTGCATAACATATGCAGTTGTACTGTCACAAAGTTCAAACTTCTTGATACCATATCGACAGTGCCGTTTGTTTGGCATGTATTGCAGAAACACAATATGGTTCTTCATGCCTATCATACTTTCATCTATGGAGATTTCTTTTCCTGGTACATAGTATAACTTGCAAGCATTGTTCACCTGGTCAAGTACAGGTCTTACTTTATGCCAGGGATCATAGCCTCTGGCCCCCCGGGGTATAGCATCTGTGTCATTCACATGGAAAAAACGGCTAATTAGGCTGAAGTGCCAGAAGGGCATAACTGTTCCAAAATATGGAGTTCCTTGGGAAACATACTTCTGCATCCAATATCTCTGTAAACTTGCCTTCTTCACAAGGCCCATGTTTATCATAAGGCCCAGCCATTTCTTCAGGCTTGTCAGAGTCACATCTACCCACTTTCTGTACCTTGAGCTTGAATGTTCATTGATCCAATCTTGCAAACCCCCCAGTGTTCTCCTTGCATAAGTATTAGTACAGTTAACAATATGACCCAGAAGTTCTGCTGTGAAAAACAAATAAAAGTAAACACATGGAGCGGAGTTCCTTGGTGGCAAATTTCTTGGCCCAGTTCGTCGCGGGGTGAAATCCGGCAGGTCTTGATCCAACTCTTCAGGGGGATAGACGCGTGTCCACAGGTGTCTTATTTCATCCCCGCCGCCCCCCTCCCACTCCTCCTCACTCTCGGAACTTGAACTCTCTGCCGGCGGACGTTCACCGTCTAAATCTAGCTCAAAATCACTACCGGGTTCGTCAGCATCATTTTCTTCCATACGAGAAAAAATGTAAGTTCAAAACATGCTAAACATTATCCTACGGCCGCTAAAATGTGGAGCCGACACTCGTGCGTGAGTGCTGGCTAACAGCCATGACAGTCTCGGGGGATTCCCCAACCTTGCGCAATGCATTCACGGAAGCTTTATAAATAGTCTTATTCTTTATTTTTCTGCATTTTTCATGGAAACCACCTTAAAAAAATTATGCAGGGCTCTTTTCTTTCACAAAAGGAAAAAATACTGGCTAAATCTAACTTTGGGGTGCTCAAAATCAGCCCTTGAAAGGCTTGTGGCGGCAGTTGCATGGTGACAATCAAAACAAATTCGAACAAGCCGCGCCACGCAAGCGCACATCTTGTTTACATTCAAAAAGAAAGCTCAAGCACTATTGGACAATCGGCAGAGAGTTAGCACAGGCATATACATAAAATTACCCAATCACAGAGTAGCTTTCAAGCAAAAAAAACAGGCCGCACATGGTATACATTAGTTGTAATGTATAGGTCCCACAGAGGGCCGATCCGATCGGCCCTGGCATTTGAGCGGCAGTTCCTGGGCCGATCTAATCGGCCCGTGACACCTGGAGGGTTAAAGACTCCTACAGTATAAGGTGACGGTCACGGACACAGCTGCAGTATTCCACTTTGCCGCTAGACTCAGCTCGGGAACAACAGCGCCGCCGCACGACAGGAATGCGTCCTTGCAGCTCGGGGCGAATGTTGCACGATCAGGGCTAAGGTGTACGGGGCTAGCGGACATGGAATGGCAGGGGCACCCGACAACAGTCCAACCCTCCACCGGGCAACATGGCGGCCTCCACGGGCTCCGCACCGACACGGAACAAAACAGCGGCCGGGAGGGAGATTTTCCCTCAGACTTGACTCAAAAAAGGACGACAGCCTCGCTGGAAGTTCCCGCCGGCTCTAGACAAGATGGCGGGGCTACGCAATACGTTTATGTGGCCGCCGAGAGCTCCGAGACAGATCCCCAAGGATCGGCCCAAACGCTGACCTACACCCAAGCAGGGATCGTTTCCGAGATTTCGGCGACCGAAGGAAATAATTCCGTTATCCTGCACGTAGCTGAAGGAAAGGCAGTTCAAGAGGAACAGGCTATTGTGGCAACAGGACAACAAGATGGCGGCAGCGCAAGCGGAAATGGCGGGGAGGACTCTTCAGGCCAGGTTTTCGTCATCATTCCCCTCGGTATGCTACGCGAGGTGGACGACAAGAGGGAGGGGGGCGGGGAAAACTGGGAGGGAGAGCGGCACCAGGTCGTTACAGCCTACGACGGTACGCAGAATGTGACTCTAGCCCTACCAAACGCTAACCCGCCCCCCTCCCACCCTGCTAGAGCAGAACTAGGTCAAGGTTCACGCGAAGAGGGAAGCCAAGTTGCCGAAAAAAACGCCTCAGCTCAAGAAGGCGGTGCCAACCAACTCAGCTCCCAAGACAGAGCGTGTCTGGAAGAGCTCGAGAGGGGCTCGCAACTCAGCGCCGAAGAAAAAGAACTCCTCGAAGAGAGCACGCAGCAGGCCGGCATCCAGATACACGAACTTGACTTTCAGGCGAGCAGCAACGTCAACAGCACGACGCTCATGACTCCGCAAGAGCTCGAGCGGATGCCCGAACACGGCCTCGAGTTCGAGGAGTCCGTAGGCCCCAAGGAGTCTGAAGAAAGAGGTAGAGCGGATGCCGTCCAAAACGAGGGCGTTATAAGCTTTAATCCGACAGATAATCGCATACTGGTGACTGCGCGGCCAGATGGCGTACTACAAGGCGCGGGAAACGTCGCTGCGACTTCTGGCACGCCCAACTCTGACGTAGTTTTCACCAGCGTCGTTTCATCGAACCAGGTAAACCACATCCTAAAAGTCGACAGCGAAGGAAACCTCATTCTTCCAACTACAGACGTCGGCGGGGCCCTCCTCGCTGGATCGTCCAACTCAGGGATTACTCTAGGAGGCGTGAACGTCTCCGTGCAACCAACATCGATTATTCTCCAAAACAGCGGGACGTCTTCCATTATACTAAACGCCGGTCCGTCCGGATTGTCCGTGACTTCGGGAAACAGTTCCGCGCCGCTAGATTTATCGAACAGTACCGAAACGGACGACAGTTCTGCTAACGATAAAAACAAAAGCGCGAAAGACACCTACATAATTGACAACTCTTACATAGGTGGTGAGACTTTAGATGCTAGCAAGGAGGAATCGCCGACGCAAGTTTACATCTGTCCGGAACAGGGGTGTGGAAAAATTTGCAGTAAAAAGGCCAAGTTCAAATTACACATGCTCTCGCACACTGGCGAACGACCGTACAAGTGTTCGTACGAAGGCTGCCTGTGGGCCTTCACGACCGCGTACAAGCTAAAGCGACACGAACAGTCCCACGACGGGAGTAAACTGTACAAGTGCGAACTCGAGGATTGCGGAAAGCGCTTCACGACCATATACAACCTGAACCACCACATGAAGGGGCATTACAACCGGAACGTGGAAGTGTGTACGTACGAGAACTGCGGACAGACCTTCAAGTCCAAGTACAAGCTACAGATGCACATGAGGAAACATATCCCACCTGATCGACCGTTCAGGTAAGGAAGGCCTTGGTAACGCGGTTCGAAGTTCATTTCAGGGAGTAGGTGCACTAGCTGGTGTAGCTACATTTTCAATTTGTAACCTGAAAAATTTAGGTGCATAGAGGAAAATTTGGGTCCTAATAACATAGGATAAAGTAGAATGTCTGCAAAAAAACCTAATTACAAACATTACTGCCTCTGTTCAGAGCTTCAAACTGAAATTCTATTCATATACACACTGCAAACTCTTTTTTTACCTTTTCATATATTTACTGGATATTTCTATCAATCAATCAATATTTCTAATGGTTGTAAATCAAATGTCTGTAAAGCTACTTGCACTGGTGCAAGTGCTGTCAAAAATGACATGCACCCCTCCGAGCCCAGGTTTACTTCCATTTGTTTTAAATTGGAGTATAGGCCAACATTGCCAGTGACGGCAGACCACTAAAAGAATCACTAGAGAACACAGGTCCTTCATTAGTTTCTTTCCTTCATCCCTTCCTATCAACTGTTCAGACAGGACCTCAATAATACTGATCTAGACTGATCCACGTCCTACCCTCGAGCAACGAGGAACATGAGACGTTAAACGGATAGTGAGTGAGTGAGTGAGACTAGATTGGAGTATTTTGGCCAATTTTACCAATGATAACATATAACTACAACTTACAAGAATTACTGAAGAACATCACACTTTCTTTTGATTTCTTCTTCGTCAGCCCTTCATAGCTTCTTTCCTTCCTTCCTTCTCCACAGGTGTGACTTCCCTGGTTGCGGTAAGACGTTTGTGACGGCGAGTTCCTTTGGATCGCACCACCGCATCCACGAGAAGGAGGAGACGGAGTTCACGTGCTCGTTCGAGGGTTGCAACAAGAAGTTTGACAAGGCCTGTCGTCTGAAGCTGCACATGAGAAGTCACACTGGGGAGAGGCCGTTTGTGTGTAGTGTAGAGGTAAGTGTGAGAAACATGAAAGAGTTAAGAGTAGTGCTGTGTACCTAAACCCACGTTTAGGTTCAGGTCCGAATTCAAGTCCAGAGGTTTAGGTTCAGTTCCGGACTTGTAAGTCCGGACCTAAACCCACGGTATATACAAAATTGCATGTTGGCAACCTTGCTATGTTGTCTGGGCGAAACTGTGGCCACATAACATGGAGGCCGACACTTGACAATGCCCAATGGCAATGTTTTCTTCATTTTGCAGCACAGATTTTGCAATCTATGGAAGGTTTTATGTGGTTCGGAACAAAATGGGGTATGTGACATGGTTTTTTTTCCAACCAAGTCCGGAACTGGTTCCTGGCTTCCGGCAATTCATTTTTTTTTTTTTTACTTGAACCTAAACGTTTTTAAAAAAGTCCAGAACTGAGTCCAGCGAACCGGTACACAGCACTAGTGAACAGAAAACAGAGAAGGGTGGAGAAAACTCAGATAATCTGTGGTGCCCCAACGGTCAAATAATTAAGACTAAGGCATAGATGAGATGAAAAGAGATAAGCATGCATATGGACATTGGGTCACTCCAAATTAATTTCTTGCAACTCAGATTTTTGGCAGAAAAATTGTGAAGCAGCCATTCCAGGGTTGGACAAGTCCATGGCCACTTGCCCAGGGCAAGTAAAAGTACTGTTCGGGCAAGTGCATATACCCCTTCACTTGCCCGATTGGGCAAGTAGATTTTTTGGATGCGAAGTATAGCCGCTACGTATACGGTGTTCAGAGCAAAATTACTCATCATTTTGCTATAATGATATTATATTAATGCCCTTTTATCAGAAAATCCATTGCAAGTCTCAAACCACCTTGATAGATAAAGCAGGCAGCATAATAAACTCTAGAATGAAATAATCTCCTTGCTGGTAGTAAAAATGCATAAAAAATGTCATGTATATTTTGGTCAAGTGAAAGGTTGGTTCGGCCAAGTGGAAATAACCATGTACTTGCCAGATAGGGCAAGTGGATTTTTGAAAACTTGTCCAACCCTGCATTCATGATTAGGTGTCAAACTACAGTCAAGACAGCACTCAGCAGAAGGTACTGCATACACTTTCTAATGTCAAAATATAATAGGTAACTTCATGTAAACGGTGTATCTTTGTTATACTTATATATTTTGTCTGATCCTTACTTCTTCCTTCATGACCTCAATGAAAAGAGGCCTGCAGGCCGATTTGAGCTTCTCATGAATAAAGAAGAGTTCAAACAAAATAGAACAACATTCGAAAAGAACTGAATTAAAGAAGTTTATTGCTTTACACTTTGTTAAGTCACTACAATCATCAACAGACTATACAACACCAATAACAGTTTTTGTTTATTGTTTATTCGCACAAAATACAGAACAAAAAGAAGTAAATCAAATAAAAAACACTGTGCAGGAGTAGGGAGCAGGCCTCGAAATTAACTTTTTTTACTATCGTCCCAGAATTGTCCCGAACATAGATTTCAATTGTCCCGAACTGAAGATGGACTGTCCCAGCCTGCTTTTCAGGAAAAAATTTATGACAACAATAAGAAAACAACAACAACTGAATTTGTACAACTTGAAGTCCACTTTATTAGTAAATGTTGGGAAATACATTATAATATCATGGGCACGGCACCATCTTTGAGGCCCCCCTCCCCGATATTTGGAATCCCTGATTGGTCAAATTTAAATGTTTCTCAGAGTATTATGGGCTGACGGCGGCCCACAGCAGGTTGGATGGATTTCGTTCCTAAATGACGTGGATAGTCTCAGAATTTTCCAGTTGCCCCGAAATTGTCCCGAAATGTAATTTGAATTGTCCCGAGCTGAAAATTTAGTGTCATTTGACACTGGGACAATGTTAATTTCGAGCCCTGAGGGAGGAAGCCTGTTAGGCTTATTCTAACCCTTCTCCTTAACATAACATAACAAATAATAGTTACAATTTAACTGAAGTACTTGAAATGACAAACAAGGCAAAATATTAACAAATCATAAATAGGTAACAATTAAATAATTGAAACAAAATTATAGCAAAATAGCTATCTAAAGTAAAAGCTAAGTAACACTTAAATGATTCAAAACAAGAAAATATGGCAACTACAATAACATAAATAAGACTATCTAATAGATCTAGGGAATTAAGCTAGTTGAATGTTGGGTGGCTTACAAGATATTGTTTTAAAGTGCTCTTAAAGTTCAGTATTATGCATAGTCTGAAGTTTGATTATGAATTCAGAAATTCTTATTTCAAAAATGTGTATCAAATTGTTGTATGTTTATTTATGTTTTTATGTTTATACTGCTGTTTTCTGTGGGTGACATACCCGAAATAAAGCAATTCAATTCAATTCAATTTGAATGTATTGTTATTGCAGGGCTGTGGTTGGTCGTTCGTCTGCGTATCCAAACTGAAGAGGCACATGAGTAAGCACACAGGCGACCGGAAGTTCATGTGTCCGGAGGAAGGGTGCGGCAAGTGTTTCACCCGCTCCGAGCACCTCAAAGGTCACATGATCACCCACAGCGGCGACAGGCCCTACAAGTGTAGCTTCCCAGGTAAAAACAATTGTGTTATCTATGTGGACCAATCACCAGTCTCCATTCCTAATGTGGACCAATCATAGGCCTCCATTCATATTGTGGACTAAATGCAAGCCTCCATTCCTATTGTGGACCAATCACAACCTTCCACTTGCCTTATGAACTTCAGATGTTTGTCTTTGTTAGCAGGATTTTGACAAAAAAGTCCAATTTGGGGCCCCCTAGTTTGCAGGCATGCTGATTTTTTGAGAGAAAGTTTTCAAATTCTAGATGGTTATGCTATCAGAATTCTAGTTTGTTGCTGTATTTGTCCTTTTTTTCTAAATGCCTAGGTGTAAATGCTGTCACTGTCAAGAAATAATTTGAGTCTCTTTTTGCTTTGTCAACTTGAAGAATTTTGCTAATGCTAATGATATTCTCCATTTTTCTCAGATTGTGATGCCAGTTTCTCAGCGCGAAGCAGTCTCTACGTCCACACGAAAAAGCATAACGAGGGTTTGGAGCCCAAACCTCCCACGGTGTACGATTGTCCGGTTGACGGCTGCGACAAGACGTATCGCAACAAGAGCAGCCTCAACTCACACATCCTCAAAATTCATCTTCCAGGTACTCAGATTTGTCTTAAGATTTAAAGAAGATATTTATAAGTGTCTTTGCTTCCAGTACAGAGGGCCTGCATGCCTTTTCCGTGAGGTGTAGCGACTTGTTTTTCTGATTCACTGTTAATCGTAGCTGGCCCGCTCTAATTCAATGTTAAGTGTTATCAGTAAAATATTTGTGAAGCATAATTGGTCAGTTTTATTCTATGTAAAACATTATTTGCTATGCTAAATTCATTGCTGAAACTCTTCATGTTCCATAGTTAGAAACCAGATTGTCTACTAGATTAGTAATATAGGCTTAAGATGTAATCAAAACTTTTAGCTATTTTTCTTTTATTATAGAAGATTTATTGACGCAACAAAAAGTGCAGTGATTTTTGTATGGTCAAATGACTATATAAGGAAAATGTGACAAAGATAGGATGAAAATACACATGAAAATGTTGCACTGAAACAGGCCTCGAAATTAACTTTTTTTACTATCGTCCCAGAATTGTCCCGAACATAGATTTCAATTGTCCCGAACTGAAGATGGACTGTCCCAGCCTGCTTTTCAGGAAAAAATTTATGACAACAATAAGAAAACAACAACAACTGAATTTGTACAACTTGAAGTTCACTTTATTAGTAAATGTTGGGAAATACATTATAATATCATGGGCACGGCACCATCTTTGAGGCCCCCCTCCCCGATATTTGGAATCCCTGATTGGTCAAATTTAAATGTTTCTCAGAGTATTATGGGCTGACGGCGGCCCACAGCAGGTTGGATGGATTTCGTTCCTAAATGACGTGGATAGTCTCAGAATTTTCCAGTTGCCCCGAAATTGTCCCGAAATGTAATTTGAATTGTCCCGAGCTGAAAATTTAGTGTCATTTGACACTGGGACAATGTTAATTTCGAGCCCTGCTGAAAGGAAAAAAGACTTGAATGTTTCTTTGAATTGTAAAAGAACGGTCGAAGAAGTTATGTGGATCATTTGATTTGTTAGGTATGAATTATCAACTATTTTTTATCATTTGTTTCTCTCAGGTTTTACCCAGGAGGATCTGCAGGGGGTTGACCTGATGGCAGCAGCAGCCTCCCTGAACACCCTGGGTCTGGAAACCCCCGTCACAGCCTCTGCCTCGGTGTCCAGTCTCCCCCTGGCCTCCGCTGTGGACACGTTCCCAGTCACGGCGGCCGACTCCTTCTCATCTGTTGCACAGCCTGGTAGGTGTAATACTGTAGATTCATCTATCTTTGCGGGGATTTAATTTTGTTAACCTGTAAGGCCACACCAATTTTATTTGTTGCTTCTCGGATTTTTTCAGAAAAAATATGAAGCGACAAAAAAAACAGGCCTGGGCATCCTATTATAGCCCCAAATACTAGAATAGGTGCCATGAAGTCAACACAAAAGACTGGGTTAAAATTTAAACAATGAATTTTGAACTTTTAATCAAACCACTGCATTGGTAGATGTAAAAACTGTAACAACTAGGAAGAAAAGGACTTTCTTCAACTGTTGGAGCCAAAATATGTACATTTTTGAGTTGATTCAGAACCAGAATTTTTTTTTTTTTCCAAATCAGAAAAAAATGAAGAGGCGAATCCGAGAAGCAACAAATTAAATTGGTGTGGCCTAAGTTCATTATTGAAACAATTCTGTAGTACAGTAGACTAGCAATACTTTGAAAACACAAATTTATGATGTCATGATTTTGTGGTGATCTTGCATAAAACCGCCTCGAACATCGTAAGATTTACAGTACATTTCTTAAAGTTTCAAACTATTGAACTTTCCATTGCATACGTCATTTTCACACAGCTTTGGCATGTTTTTTCGAAAGTTTAGTGTTCTATGTGTTTAAAACCTTTTATGGTCTCAACACTTCAGTTTAGATTTCGTAGCCCAGTTTAAGTTTACAACAAATGTAAAATCATATAGTCTATGTAACTATATGTGCTATGAGAAAAAAATCATAATCTTGGGTGCGAAATACTAGGTTGCCCAGTTGCACCGTGCAACCATATTTTGCTTGGTGCAACCTATTTCTACACCCAGGTAGCTCAGCGCACTACCTAAATTTTGTGGTAAGGATGCCCCTTTCTTCCATTGGGAACTGTTTATTGAGAAGTTCCCATAGAAGAGCTCATCACTTCAGGTAAGGGGAAACAACTCAGTGTCAAAAATGTATAAATGCACATTGCATTTTAACAAAGTTAATCATAATGTAGAAGAGTTTAAATTTGGGGCAACCTGGAATTTTGATGGGCAACCAAGCTTTCATCCTAGCTTGCCACTGGGCAACCTGGCTCAAAAAAGTATTTCGTACACTGTCACATACTATGGAGTGAAATCTACATCATTTCCACATTTCTCCCTCCTCACAGGCGCGGCTAAAGCCTCGGACATGAGTTTCGAGGGCCAGGAGCAGCGCGTCTCGGACCTGATGGTGACCAGCACGGTGGACGACCACATCACCACCAGCTTCCCCACGGAGATCATGTCCCAGCACATGGGCAGCAACGTCGTCACGCAGTTTGTCGTGAACAGCAGTCTCAGCAGCCCGCCGCACACCTTCACCGGAGTAGCGACCACACAGGTACGAGGCTCGCGAGCACGTCGGCAGAACGTGCTGCACCTGCGCGAAACCTGTAATGTATTATGCCTAGCACTTTGGCAGAACGTCTCATATAAGGTTGTATTAGAGCAAATAAGGTTGACAGTCTGTGTGTAGTTTTCAGATGTTGTACGGGAAAAGATATCGTCTGCAACAGGCAAAATTTTGATGCAACGTTGACCAAACATCCAACGAAAAACGTGAAAAATCAGGGTTTTGCGCAGGCGCAGGACGTTCTGCCGACGTGCTAGCTATAGGCTCGTGGAATTTCTTTTCGTGAAAGAACAGGGCTCGAAATACTTTTTTCTTTTGCATACCTGCACCAGACAAATTTTACCTGCACCACTCAGAATGTAGGAAGTATGGGTCACACTAAAAACTGTTCAGAAACCACTGCCATTTCTTAAATAGGTGATGACAGTCAATACAGCTGATGAAAATACACATACACCTATATTTGTGTGTAAGCCCGGTACATGGACCGGTGGAAAATAGATCTCTTGCAAAACTAAGTGCAAGTAGACATCAGAAATACCTGCACAGCTCCAATTTTACCTGCACTAGGGTGCATATGCACCCGGTATTTCTAGCCCGGAAGAACATACATGTACTGTACATTCGTTGATGAAGGTTAGACATCCAGGTAGTGAGATACACAAGGAAACTGTTACTTAAGCAACTGGATAGATTTTGAAAACTGTCAGACGTTTCAAGTACAATGTAGCAGTCACTACAGTCGCTGATGAGAAGTAGTTAATTATTATTTAATAACTACTTGAAACATCTGACAGTTTTCAAAATCTATCTAGTTTTTTGAGGAACAGTTTTCTTGTGTATACCGTAGATTCATTTATTTTGCTGGGATTTAATTTTGCAGTTGAAACTATTCTTTAGTATGGTAGTATTACATTGGAACTGCATATATATTACTGGTGTCATGATTTTGCAGCACTTCAACAATATATAAAACCGCCGCAAACATTTACAGATTCACAGTAACTGCATAATACATGTATATTGCAACGCAGGGGAATCCCTATTTAGTACCTAATTCAAAGCTTCATTAACACTTCTCTAACATTTTTTCTTGTTTTTTTCCCAGGAGCAGGATCCTATCCCCATCACGCCCACAAGCGATCTGGACGCGGCGTCCATCTTCCAGGAGAATCGATCAGGTTCTGCCAGGACCGACTTCCGCTTCCGGTCCAAGAGAAATCGCCAGGCGGCCATCACGCTCAACCGGTCGCTCAGCATGGACAGTTTCACAGGTACAGGCAGAAGGTTTTCAAAAACTCAAAACTTTATTGCTCAAAACTCAAAATGTACATAGGCAGGGAGAACACATTTTTCGAAAAGAAGTTGTTTGGTTTTGTGGATCTCTTGTTCATAATTGTGAATTTCTTGCTGATTCTGTCCATGCGTTTTCCCACTGGCTCCCATAAGGCAACAGACATCCATATAGCGGGAAATCGAAAACCAGAAATGATATAACCTTTTCTCAGACCTTTCTGGGACCCTAACTTTCTGTCTGTGCCATCTGGCATTGCTAGAATGTAGAAAGAACTATGCAAACACAAGCAGACACATAAAAAAGACACACCAAAAACAAAAACTCACTCAGAGGTAAAAATGTAAGCATTGTGAATAAGGTGAAATATTGTACTCTAGCAATAGACTGATCCTGACTGTCAATCACAATTAGCAGTTCAACCAATGAGAGGATGGCAGTTAGCTGTTTGACCAATGAGAGGATGGCAATAAGCTGTCACATATTTGCGTTTTTATGATTTTATTTTGCAATTTTCGCTTTGATGGAGATGTGTAGGGATCGGTCTGTTGGATCAAAAGCTTGTGGGTTCTGTCTTCATAATAAAGCGACACCCCTTTCAACTGTCTTAATGGACTAGCCCTAACATTGACCTGTGTCAATTTCTAACTTATTTCAGACATTGATAAGGATGGTGATGGAAGAGATCACAGCCTGTCTCCGTCGAATTCCGACATCGCGCCGTTCAGCCCTGGAGATGTGGTCATCACATCCTCGCGGTCGTTCAGCGCCGGTGACCTTATCATGACCTCCAGTGCCATCACGCTGAGGGACCCCAACACTGGCTCCCATTATGTACAGACTCAACTCTTACAGGTAATGTGCACCTCCTATTGACTTTCAATGGTACTGCAGCTTGGCTTCCAGTTTTTGTACCTTGGCAGTTAGCTTTTGGGGCCGAAAAGAAGTTGTGCAGGTTCGAGTCTCCTAGCAGCTTGTTTTGGAACTGCAAGGCCATTTTTGTTACCTGGACAAATGGATTGTCATAATTTCTTTTACAAAAGCTCCAGTTTTTAGAGTGATTCGGGAACGGTAATTGAGATCACTTGTGTTTTGTTAAAGAGACTAGAATTCACATGTTGTTTGCGGTTAACCGGTTGACACTCTACCCTTTATCAGAAAAAATGACCCATTACTTCCTGCGTTGCATATTAAAGGTTAATGACCTACCTCCAGGTGTTAGTAGTGACCTATAACCTCTGAATAAACCACCGAGCAAGCGAATCGACACTCATGTTATTATGACTGTGTAACCAGTGGGAATGGAGGCTTTTGATTGGTTCACATAGGCTATAACATTTACCTCTCTTCCCTTCCAGGATGACCCCCCTGGAGACGCAGACATGACCTTTAACCCCGACAACCTCCAGCTACCCCCCCACAACTCGCAGACCCCCATCCCCCCAGATCTCCCCGTCAACATCCTCCAGGAGACCCCCTCCCACCCCGACAGCGATCTCGAGGAAACCATGGACGTAGACGCGACGGAAGCGTTCCGCCTCGAGCCTGCGGTGAGCTCGGCAAGCGGAGTCAACCAGTTCACGGAAAGCACCATCAATCTACAGGATCTCGAGTGACTTTAGTACTCAGGGCTCGAAATGCCTTTTTCTGCACACCTGCACTGGTCGACTGGTGCAGGTAACATTGAAAATTACCTGCACCAGACAAATTTTACCTGCACCACTCAGAATTTAGGAAGTATGGATCATTCTAAAAACTGTTCAGAAACCATTGCCATTATTTCTTTTACACCTTGTAGGTGGTGACAGTCAATACAGCTAATGAAAATCCGCATACACCTACATATGTAGGTAAACCCAATACACATGGCCCAGTGCAGGTTAGGTGCAGGTAGACATCAGAAATACCCGCACAGCTCCAATTTTACCTGCACTAACCTGCATATACCCAGTACATGGACCAGTGCAGGTTAGGTGCAGGTAGACATCAGAAATACCTGCACAGTTCCAATTTTACCTGCACTAACCTGCATATGCAGCTGGTATTTTGAGCCCTGGTATTATGACAATACCATACTTAAATCTCCTAAAATGGATTGACCAAAAAATATATGTACATGTATTCTAAATGTTGCTATTGTTATGATCTAACAGTCAATGGATGTGAAAACTAAAAAAAACAGTATGGTTCACAAAAATGAATATTTTCACATAACCATCAGTTGCATTAAGGAGTAAAATCTACTTGACGTTGTAATATATGAACTAAAGAATAAAAGCTACAGACTATCCTTGCATTGTTGTTTCTTCTTTGAATGACACAAAACCTCACATGTATCTACAACAGAATAGGTTCAAAAGAGCAAGGGGGAGTGAAAGGATATACATGTATTCATACTTTGTCTGCTTGTTAATTCCATACTCAGTCCATCTCAATTGCTCAGATGGACCTTTCCTATAGTCCTGCCTACCTCCGTCAAAACATAAAAATGTAAATATCTGACAGACATGCAGCCACTCTCTCATTGGTCGAACTGCTAATTGTCATGTTATCATTGGTTGAACTGATAATTGTGATGGACAGTCAGGAAAGGTCCATTGTTCCAAGTAGTGCTGTGTACCCGTTCGCTGGACTCAGTTCCGGGCTTGTAAAAACGTTTAGGTTCAAGTCTAAAAAAAACACTAAATTGCGGGAACCAGTTCAGGACTTGGTTGGAAAAAAACATGTCACATACCCCTTTTCGTTCCGAACCCCATAAAACCTTCCATTGATCGCAAAATCTGTGCTGCAAAATGAAGAAAACATTGCCAATGGGCATTGTCAAGTGTCGGCCTCCATGTTATGTGGCCACAGTTTCGCCCAGACAACATTGCAAGGTTGCCAACATGCAATTTTGTATATACCGTGGGTTTAGGTCCGGAAGTCAGGAACTGAACCTAAACCTCTGGATTTGAATCCGGACCTGAACTTAAACGTGGGATTAGGTACACAGCACTAGTTCCAAGACTATGCCTTTGACACCCCAACTTGACAGTGTAACATACCATTGGAGTGGTTTTCTGTACTTTTCATAGGCAACTGAAATAGTTTTTCCTGAATTAGCCATGTAAAGAAAAATCACATGAGATTATAATTCCAACTTGGGAGGTTATTCTTCATATGAAACAACAACCAGGAAGTAACTCCACTCATCACCTCTTTTATTGGTACTGGAACATGGAATGATGTTGTCATCAGCATATCACAGTCATATATACTTATACAACAATGTGGGAAGTTCAGTGACATATAGTTGTGGACTACATGTGGGTGGTTTTATTGCATTTACATTGGACTGACCTTTTAATTTGAAGAACTTAATCTACATGTGGCTTAAAAGTTAAACTCAAAGGACAACCTGGACAAGAAATTTTGCCAGGCCGAATGGTTGATGGGGAATGTTTTCTGTACTAACTGTGATCCTGTATCTTCTCAGGGTATTACGAAGTACATTCCTCTGAACTATGAGCAAGACTTAGTTATGAAAACATTGACACTGCAGTGTACGAAATACTTTTTTGAGCCAGGTTGCCCAGTGGCAACCTAGGATGAAAGCTAGGTTGCCCATCAAAATTCCAGGTTGCCAACTTCTACATTATGATTAACTTTGTTAAAATGCAATTTGCATTTACACATTTCTGACACAGAGTTGTTTCCCCTTACGTGAGTTCTTCCATGGGAACTTCTCAATAAACAGTTCCCAATGGAAGAAAGGGGCATCCTTACCACATAATATAGGTAGTGCACTGGGTGTAGAAATAGCTTGCACCAAGCAAAATATGGTTGCACAATGCAACTGGGCAACCTAGTATTTAGTACGCTGCATTGTATGTAAAATGTTTCCAATTTCAACTGGTAAAACGTTCACTTCAACAACAGTCATACACAGGTCTTGTTGTCCAAAGACGTAAAACATCAGAGAAATTTGATTGGCTGTCAAAGATGATTTAATTATACAGACCAAGGTGCAACTCCAAAACTAAACCGAAAGTACAAGGAGTTTTGCTTCATTAAGAGGCTAACAGAATCAGTCCTATTTCCCAAGCAGAGATGGCTCCAGTGGAAGAAACATCCATTTTTGCTGTTGTTCATCAACTTGTCAATTGAGTTCCTTGCTTCTTTCGTCACGGGTACCTCTTCAAGGATTATTTGTCTGAAACAACAAACAACATTATAAAGTATGTGTAGCTACTAGTATAAGAATGCAAAGAGATAGTGAACACATTAGGTATGGACTACTTAACATTTGTGTGTCACAAATAAAACGTGATTGGTCACGAGGTGCGTGCCCCCAGCAGATCTGCCGTATCTTTTGGCCTAACAAGATATCGAATGAGGAACTCTATAGCAAAACCGGTTGTAGAAGACTCTATAGAAATCACCAACAGACGACTGAAATGGCTTGGCCATGTACTAAGAATGGACGACAATAGAATATCCAAAATAGCCTTAAATTGGAGACCTGTTAGTAAAAGGAAAAGAGAGGTATATGTAGACCTAAAACTACGTGGAGAAGAACTGTGTCGGATGACCTGGCGTCCATGGGATTATCCTGGCAATCAGTAAAGAAGGTGGCCGAGGACAGACCCAGATGGAAGAAAAAAGTCACAGCCTTATGCATGTCTTGCAAGGGATAAAGAGGATAAGTAACTAACTAAGTAAGAAAAGCAGGGGCAGCGGGTTTATGATCCACTGTGTCTAGGGCATGGTATTGGAAAGTGGAGCCCATCCCTCTCCTTCCACCGTCTTTTACCTCCCCAACTGAAGTCAGGTACCCATTTTACATCTGGGTGGAGTGGGGAAAGTCATGTAATTAATATAAAGTGCCTTTCCCAAGGACACAATGTCTTGCCAGGAATACCAGGAAATTCAGGAATCGAACCCATGACCTCTTGATCTCGTGTCCACTCAATGCAACCATTATCAGAATACAAAGATCAGAATACAAACCTTTAAAAGTGCTAACTACCAAGAAGTAGGGTCCTGACTATGGCTATGATGTCACTGCTGGCTGTGGAGGTGCCATGGGGTCAAAGTCGCTCAGGTTCCGGGCCGCCCACACCCCGGCCACGAACAGGCTCAAGTTCACGATCAACGACCTGCAGCGTCACAACAAAAGGATATTGTTAGGCCACACCAATTTTATTTGTTGCTTCTCGGATTTTTTCAGAAAAAATATAAAGCGACAGGGCGAAAAAAAATAAAATAAAAACAGGCCTGGGCATCCTATTATAGCCCTAAATGCTAGAATAGGTGCCATGAAGTCAACACAGAAGACTGGGTTAAAATTTAAACAATGAATTTTGAACTTTTAATCAAACCAAGTTGCATTGGTAGAACTAGGGAGAAAAGGACTTTCTTCAACTGTTGGAGGCAAAATATGAGCATTTTTTAGTTGATTCAGAACCAGAATTTTGTTTTTTGCAAATCAAGAAAAATGAAGAGACAAATCCGAGAAGCAACAAATTAAATTGGTGTGGCATGACTTTGTATATTTGTTATTGTGCTGTAAATAAATATTTCATTCATTCATAATAATTAATCATGCATCTCTTCATATATTCTTATCGATTGCTCTGTTGTTAATTTTTTATAGATGATCAAACAAAATTCTACTTTGCTTAGTGCTTAGTTACTGGCAAATAGAAGTCAATTTTAATCATTTTATGCTAAGTGTATCTCGGAAATTTTTTTAATGAAATGCCCCCCTCCCACCCTCATGTTAAATTAATATTCTGCGTTTTTAGTTCTTTCTATCGATCAGAAATCCAAGTAGTTAGTTTATAGATGACCCAATATTGGTAACCTATGTTCATGTAAGGATATGGGTTTTGCGAATGGTCTCAAGATCGCGATTCTAAAAAAATTATTATCGCCCCCCTCCCTCTTAGCTCTGTGACCCTGGCCAAAAACCGGCATGGTACACCACGTGGGGAAACAAAAATAACGCAAGTGAGCGTAAATTTCGACAGTTTCTTCAAATAAAACAGAAAGTAAACCTTTCGGTGCTTTCATCCAACAAGAGACGTGCAGAACATTTACCTTTTGAAAGGATCTTTGTACAAATCTTTGATGGCATTGATGACATTTCTGACGGAAGCCATGTTGGTGGTGGTGAGTAAACTGTGCAGAATCGCCTCCTTGCGGAAGTTTTAAAAACTGCAAATTGATTGGCAGGTGGATGACGTTCGTCTGGAATAGACCACTATTTAGAGAGGTCATATGAGAAAAAAGATATTTATTGTTTTTTTAACTAGTTGTGAAAAACCATCCATAAAAACAAAACTTTCTTTTTGATAAAAAATATTATGACATTAATTCAGAAATTGCTTATAGCTTGTAAAAAAAAGTAAGTATAGTTATATAGTTACAAACTAATAGTAGCTTCACCCCTAGAATTAAATGGATTCGTTGGAAGAACGTGTGTGTGGGTGTGTCACAAATAAAACATGTGATTGGTCACGAGGTGCGCGCCCCCAGCAGATAAACAAGTCGACGTGTACTGCGTGTGTGTATGTTATTCTTCTCGGTAGCAAGGGCCAGCGTTTTGTTTGCCAACGATTTGCCCCACATTTTGAGAGCTCTCGTACATACCGGTGGATGTTGTTAGGAAAACCGCAGATTTAACATTTATATGATCGATCGGCAGTGGTAGAGTTCAAGTTCGCAGATCACATTTCGATTTATTTTCGTCCAGAGGAGGGGTCACGTAGGACTTCAATTTGGTTCAAGGGCACTGATCTGAGACTTTCGACCGTCTAGTGTGTTTGAGTCGCCGGTTTTAGAGCTTTTTAAACGATGAAGATCACGGTAAAGATACTCAACGAGACATTCACCGTCCCCTGTAAAGACGGCACGCAGACGATAGAATGGCTGGCGGAGGAGACCATGCGGCGCTACAGGAAGGCGCGGTCGGCAGTGGAAGTGGCGGGAAAATCGCCCGGGTTCCAAGTCAGGAGGGCCCGGGGAGACGGCCTGCTCGACCCCGATGATTCGATCGTGGACGTCTTGGACGACAACGATTTCGTTCACGTTGGTACGTAATACATGTATATTTTTTTGTAATATTCAGAATTTTATATTCCAGTAACGCACGTTAGATTGCTTAAAAAAAGCCTCAGATGCTTCTGGACACGTTGCTTGGCAAGATGCCACCAGGTCACCGTACATGCATGTTCGATAAGATATTCCTAGTTCCAACCTTTCTTTCCTGCTGCTTTCCTCTTAGCAAGAAAGAAACCATTATTTGAAATCCCACGCAGCTTATCAATTCCTCAAATACGTTTTAGTCTCACTCAAAACTCCCATGCAGGTAACGTATTGCTAAGCATTGTCTCAAAACATTCAAATTGAATTATTCGGACTCAAGAAGTTAAACACATTCTTCGTAACTTCTCGAGCACAAAATCTGACCATCTGTCCCCTTGTTTATTGTTGGCATGTTACAAAATGCAATGTCAACAGTTTTGACCTAGGTTGTATACACAACACTTGTCTGGTATAAATTTGATATCCAAAAGTAAACCTTTGTAGCATTCAGTCTGCGTCTACTCTTTCTTACAAGTAGTATTTACAAACTTTTGCAGAGCGATGTTTTCAAGTAGTCAAACGCCGAAAGGACACAGAAATGTCTGTATAACGGTCTGTTTTTTTTCTATCTAGCTGTGAATTATTCTGATACATTTATAAATTTATTGAAACTGACAGAAATCTGGCCTTTTGACATGTTTGGAGGCCACACACCGCCCCAGACCAGTTTGAACTGGTTGTAGTGGAAGGACATCATCTTGGAACAAACTATTCATGCTAGAGAATGGGGGTGTGTTCTACTGTATACAATTCTTGCATTTAAAATTGATAGACGTTTTTTGCCCCTTTTTATCAGAGTAGGCACACTTAATATTATATACAATGCTGTCACTAACTTATGTAAAAAAAATCATATACATTTCTCATACTTAAATTTTTGTTACTCAATACGAACTTATTCTCCCCCAGTATTTTGTGGTTTATCCCCAATACAGAGATCAATGAACCTTTGTCTGTTTGCATTTGATATATTGGTTTGTCAATTTGATCGGTAAAAAAAACCTCCAGGGCTTCAGTTTCCATTTTTCTTTCTTTAGCAATTTGTTTACTTTTTTTATTAAAGCCAACACCTTGTTTATTTGTTTGATTTATTTGAATTCATCATTGAGTAGGGAATGTCCTACCTACCTACTTTAGACAGGTAACAAGATAGGGAAACCACAAAGAAAAGAAAGAATGACCCTGGGGTACGCATTCCATCCTGGTTAGCAATGTATTTACCCTGGTAGAACAGACAAGTAAAGAGATCAACAAAACAAGGTCATTGACCTGCTACTCTCAACTGCCGAATAAACATACCCCCCGGAATAAACGTACCCCCCGGACAAATCTTCAAAATCTAATAAACATACCCTCCGGAATAAACGTACCCCCCGGAAAATGACCAAAATTGACCGGGTAACCTGTGTGTATTATACTAAAATGCGCCCCTACTCTAGTACTCATATATGCGCAAATCTTTAACTGTTATTTGCAATTCTGAATTTAAATAGACAACAAAGAGAGCATTTCTGGTACAAATGTACACATGTTGTTGTGAAATACATATAATCATTGTTACAAAAAAGGTAGCTGCCTATTAGTACAATGGTGCTTCCACAGTTCAACAAGTGAAAAATGTCATGATACATGCATTTTCTACCCAGGAACTTGGAGCAAGTATTCCAAAGGTGTTACTGATATTAATATATTAAAACTAAACCTAAGCTAGTAACTGTTACCTACCCAATCATATTTCACCACTTCCCAAACAAAATCACATATCAACACAGCTGAATAAATAAAAATGTGATTATGTCTAAAAAAATAACTAAAAATTTGAATTAAAATTAAATTGAAATCAAAATTAAAATTCACATTTTACAGCTTACCAAAAACGCTGCCAACAATTTCTAATCTTGTACAAAATGAAGTAACATCGCGATATTCAATGAATCAATGCACCCAGAAACAAAATTATACCTTGGCCACCTAGCGAAATATGATCAAACTGCAGTTCTTCAGATATCTTGAAAAAAAAGATGGCCGCCTTGCGTGCCGAGCGCTACAGATTTTCTTTTTCAAGGCCAAAAAATGTGCCCCAAACTCGTAAAAATGGATTGAATACAAGGTCAGTAGAACGAAAAAATGTTGTTCTCTCGATGTTTCACTTGTTGGAGCACTGATGCTTCATTCAAAGGGAAAATTTGCGTGAGTTATTTTTCTCCATGTTGCCGATTTGAAAGTAACAGCTGTGTTAGCGGCCGGCCGGCGGCGAAAACAGGCCCGAAAATGACAAGTTTCCCGCTACAATACGCGTTTGTAAACGTCTTGACGTCGAAGATTTGTCGATTTTTTTCACGCGTATTCGAAAAAAAAATACTGATTTTCCAAAAATTAATAAACGTACCGTGCAAAATAAGAACGTACCGGGTGGACGTTCCGGCCCAAAAAAATAAACGTACCGGTACGTTTATTCGGCAGTTGAGAGTAACCTAGTTTTCCTGTCTTTAATTGAGGGGAAGACATATTTTTAGACAATCCATAGGAAAGAAAACATAAGACAAAACCTACAACACAACCAGGGACATAACCTGGTATCCAGTCAAATCGTGATTGGGGCAGGGTCTCTAGAGGCCGGTAGTAGTGTTATGCCTGTGATAGGAGTTTGGCTGTGATAGGAGTTTGCCCCAACGCGTTGGGGAATTTATAAATTCCCGTGAAAATCCTACCAGGGAGCCTTGCTGTGGCGGGCGGGGTAAAGTTTCAGCGGGCCCGAAGAAAATCTGCCCCAATCGCGTTAGACTGTGTAACAGTGGGGGGTTTATAGGCACTACCAACTGACTCAGCCGATGGGTCTAGACCTTTTAGCTCAGTCGGTTAGAGCGTTGGGTTATGGACTGGTGCTCGGGTTGGGTCGTGGGTTCGATCCCGGCCCGGGGCCAGCGGTTTCTATCTGTTCCTACTCGCCTCTTGTTCTTGTTGTTTCACTGGTTCCCACACCGGCCCTGGGAGTTCTGGCAAAGAGTGCCGCTCCAGGGATGTCGAATTCGGAAGATTCGAGGACGAATCTTGAAAGAAAAGGGGGAGTAGTGTAACAGTGGGGGGTTTATAGGCGCTACCAACTGACTCAGCCGATGGGTCTAGACCTTTTAGCTCAGTCGGTTAGAGCGTTGGGTTATGGACTGGTTACCAGGTTACCAGGGACACTCTTTCAATCTCAAATCCACAGACATCCTAGACCACATACCTCGCTGGTTTGAAAGAGGAGTTAGAGAGTCAATATATGAGAGAATGTACAACCCCACCCTCAACAGGAAAGGAGGCCTACGTATCAAACTTTTTGGGACCCCGCCCTACCTATGGATTAACACAAGTAAAAAGACTGCTTTGTTGCCTTGAAGTAAAGGAATTTACCCTTGGGCTTTTTCAACATTACATGGTTGTGTGGTTTTTTTCAAGGATTTTCAAGCCAGCCCTTAATTGCTCTGAAGGCCAGCTGCACATTTTAGCCAGCTTGCACTTTATTTGACCCACCTCTGACACGCCCCCTTTTTCTGACCAATGGCAAGGCATGTATTTGAAATTTTCACATGTTCTGTAGAACCTGTTTGACCCCACCTCTGACACACCCCTCTTTTTAACCAATGGCGAGGCAGGATTGCTCATTAAATCTGGCCTTGTACTTTTGGACTCAAACATGTGTGCCCTTTGGACATATCAACGTACTCTAAGGACAGGGTGGTCAACTAGAGTTCACAATACTAAACATAGTGTACGAAATACTTTTTTGAGCCAGGTTGCCCAGTGGCAACGCAGGATGAAAGCTAGGTTGCCCATCAAAATTCCAGGTTGCCCCGGATTTAAACTCTTCTACATTATGATTAACTAAATTGTTAGAATGCAATGTGTATTTATACATTTCTGACACAGAGTTGTTCATCTCAATAAACAGTTCCCAATGGAAGCAAGGGGCATCCTTACCACAAAATTTAGGTAGTGCACTGGGCTACCTGGGTGTAGAAATAGGTTGCACCAAGCAAAGTATGGTTGCACGGTGCAACTGGGCAACCTAGTATTTCGCACGCTGTTAAAACATGAACATTACAATACACTTATTAAGAATAACAATGTTTCAATGCACATTTAAAGAATTTGATGAATCTGTTGCAGAGTTTTGGATAGTGGAAGTTTTTATGTTGTTTCTGTCATGTAATAGTATACAGATGTTTTAGGCCGACTAAACTGCGGTCCTACATGTAGTGACCGGACTGACTGACAGTTGCCGCAATTAACCCCAACCAGCGAGAGATTGTGTAAACACAGCACGTCGGCAGAACGTACTGCACCTGCGCGAAACCCGTAATGTATTGTGCAGAGCACTTTGGCAGAACGTCTCATATAAGGTTGTATTAGAGCATATAAGGTTAACAGCCTGTCTGTAGTTTTCAGATGTTGTATAGGAAAAGATATCGTCTGCAACAGGCAAAATTTTGATGCAACGTTGACCAAACATCCAACGAAAAACGTGAAAAATCAGGGTTTTGCACAGGCGCAGTACGTTCTGCCGACGTGCTTGTAAACACAGTCTACAGATGTTTGAACGCAACAGAATTTCCAATCAGTAATAGTTTACTAAATTGTAATTTTGCAAAAACAGATCAGAATGTCTATTGGTTTTTTTATCATTTGTCTAAATACCAGTCTGTCAGTCCTTTCCCATGTACAACCTATTCCACTTAAGGTTGTTGTACATGGGGAAACAAACACTTGAGAGAGAAGTTAAGAGGTCCTTATAGTCTGGAAAAGGGGGGAAATGTTTATACTAGAGTGCTTTTGAGAATGTTTATTGGTGTTCTTACATATACACTGTTTGTTTATGATCTATGATAATACTATACATGTAGTAATAACCAGTCCTATTTAGTTTTTATTATATTCACATCAATTTCTTGACAAAAGTTTTAATTTGTGAAAAATTTGATTTTTTTCTACCCCAGTGTTTGGTACAGGGTGTACTGGTGGTCCTGCACTGGTGCCGGCTACACAATCTGGGCTACACTATCAAGAACCAAAGGAGGTAAGGTTGGAAGAAAGTTCCCTGTCTTTACTGTGCACTTACTGTTTTACTGTTTACTAGGTACCCCCCACATCCTCCCCCCAAACACACACACACATGCACGCACACACACACACACACACACTCACACACACACACACACACACACACACACACACACACACACACACACACACACACACACACACACACACACACACACACACATACACACACACACACACACACACACACACAGACACACACTGGACATGCTGGACATTATAAAACCAGTAATAGAAGCGTTAAGAGGAACAGAAAACCAAGAAGGGTGGAGAAAAATGGTTGTCAGATCATCTGTAGTGCCCCAATAATTAGACTAAGGGATGGATATGAGATGAGAACAGAAGTAATAGAACTACAATAGATCAATATACTGGTCAGTGTGACCTTATACATTGTAGTTATAGGTAACCAAAATAATCATGCAATGCCATATTATTTTTCTTGTTCCTTCAGTATCTGTCTCTGGATGGCAACTCTCTCACCCCAGCAGATCTGGTGCAGCTGGGAAAAGGACTCTACAAAATCAAGGTAGGCACGTGTATAGTATTACATACATGTAGTGCTGTGTACCGGTTCGCTGGACTCAGTTCCGGACCTGTAAAAACGTTTAGGTTCAAGTCCAAAAAAAACTGAATGGCGGGAACTAGTTCCGGACTTGGTTGGAAAAAAAAAAACATGTCACATACCCCTTTTCGTTCCGAACCACATAAAACCTTTCATAGATGGCAAAATCTGTGCTGCAAAATGAAGGAAACATTGCCATTGGGCATTGTCAAGTGTCTGCCTCCATGTTATGTGGCCACAGTTTCGCCCAGACAACATTGCAAGGTTGCCAACATGCAATTTTGTATATACCGTGGGTTTAGGTCCGGACTTACAAGTCCAGAACTGAACCTAAACCTCTGGACTTGAATCTGGACCTGAACATAAACATGGGTTTAGGTACACAGCACTACATACATGTATTTTGATGTTAGGCTTAGGAAAATAAATAATGCTTTTTTTCTGGTTGCCTGACTGACCCAGGAAAAACCTGCGGACCCTAGCATTTTTTATTTATTTTGGGTTTGCCATAAGCGATGAGTGTTAAAGGCAATTGTAGCTGTCCTCTGATAACAACAGATCTCATTATTTTTGTCTCCTTTCAGTTGACAGACGACTCCCTTTCCAAGGTCAAAGAGGCCAGAAAGCTGCTGGAGAATATCCTGACCGAAAACAAAGGTTAGTTATAAGATTTAGCTTAAGAAAATATGAACAGTCGAACGACATTCAAGTTTCGTCATCAATGAAACCAATTCAGGTCACATGCAAGTACAATGTACTACATGTGTAGACCTTTCCTGGGGAACACATATCAACAACACGTACTCCAAGGCCAACAGAACACTTGGTTTCTTAAGGCGGAATCTGAGAGTATGCTCTAGCAAGACCAAAGAGCTGGCATACAAAGCATTGGTACGCCCAATAGTAGAGTACGCCAGCTGTGTCTGGGACCCTCACACTGACAAAGATACCAACAAGATCGAGAAGATTCAACGCAGGGCGGCACGTTTCGTCTTAAACCGTCATAGAAACACCTCCAGTGTTTCTGACATGCTGGACCAACTTCAGTGGGCTCCCCTCCAAGACCGGCGTCGCTCTGCTAGACTCACCATGTTGTACAAGATTCACCACAACTTGGCACATGTGAGATGCGACGCCCTGAAGTCCGTGCCTGGCAGCAACAGGAGAAGCCGCAGAGGCCACAGTCAACAGTATCAGCACATTCCCTGCCGGACAAACTACCGTCAACATTCCTTCTTTCCCCGGACCATCCGTGACTGGAACTCTCTGCCTGAAGACACCATCCAGTCCCAGTCCCTGGCCACCTTCGTCTCGAGGGTGTCCAGCTTCAACTAAACCTGCTCAGCTGGTGACCTTCGACCCCGACACATGTCAATCATTGCCGATGTCACGGCAGTTGGACATTAAGGGAAGAAGACATGTGTACGTCGGCAGAATGTACTGCGCCTGCGCAAAACCCCGTTTTTTTACGTTTTTCGTTGGATGTTTTGTCAACAAAATTTTGCCTGTTGCAGACGATATCTTTTCCTATACAACGTCTGAAAACTACAGACAGGCTGTCAACCTTATATGCTCTAATACAACCTTATATGAGATGTTCTGCCAAAGTGCTATGCACAATACACTACGGGTTTCGCGCAGGTGCAGTACGTTCTGCTGACGTGCTCTACATGTACATGTGTAGTTGAAATTAAGGATGTTTCTTTGTGTAACCATATAGAATATGCACAGTAAATAGTGATGCTTTTATTATAAAGTTTTAAAAAATTTATCTAGCGTTGCCCCTGTTTCTCCACAGTATGCTATGGGATCAACACAGGTTTTGGCAAGTTTGCCAGGACTGTCATTCCAGCCAACAAGTTGGTGTAAGTAAATTTCTTTTCCTCTCGCTCCAAAAGTACAACATCTGGTTGTCAAGCCAGCAAGATGAAGAGCCCTTTTAACACCACATAGCTGCTTTGGATTTTGTTGTATATGCTTGAGTTTAAGTGTTAGGGTTAGAAATGTTGACCTGACATGGTTTCAGGAGATTTAGTAACTTTCATTATTTTATAAGACATTTTATTTTGTAAGACATCAAATACAGTCTGTGTTAGGTGTGCACGCTATCAGCATACTTGCTGCCTAGTGCACACTTTGTATTGTCATGTTACAATTTCTAAAAAAAAACAAAAAAACAAAACAGATCTTTGTTAACTGATTTTTTGTGTTTCTATTTTGTCTTCAATAGGGAACTGCAGGAAAACCTGATCAGGTCACATTCAGCAGGTAAGAAATGTCTAACTCAAACATTTATAAAGTAAGCTTTCAAAATGACCCACTCTTAAGGCTTCCAATCTCAGGTGGCAAAGACCAGGAACACAGCAATGGGGAGAGGCAAAACAGTGGGGAATGGGGACAAAATAAACGTTATAGCAATTTTAGTAAATTTTCTGTTATTTGACACTATACTTCTCCATTTACATTCTACTCCAGTTGTTGTGTTTTTTTTGTTTTGCCATAAATTGTCAAAACTTGTCATCTGTTTTAGGAACTCCAAGACTGAAAATGGGTCAGTCTTATCTATGGAATTGTGTAACTGATGATGTTTTGTTTTTGTTTTTTCAGGTGTCGGCCCTCCCCTCACCCCAGAGAGAACCCGTATGCTGTTTGCTCTGAGAATCAACGTACTGGCCAAGGGATACAGGTAAGGACTGGAGGGAGACTTCTTGAAGATGTTCAAGATTCTTGAGGACAACTGAACTTGTACCTCGTAATGGTCTTTTGAAAACTGTCCTTTTGAGTAATTCTCCTTTTTATTACTAGATATGATTGAATTTATAACTGTTATGTAGTACAAGCTATGTGTAAGTTCCAAACTTGCTCTTTTTTCAGTGGCATTTCCTTTGATACTCTGACTAGGATGATCGATGCATTCAATGGTAAGTCAGTCTCTCTTCATTACCATGGTTAGGTAGATGAATGTAAAATGTATTGTGAAGCTTATTTTCATATATTATTAAGCTTATGTCCATCAAAGTGTCTAAAACACAGCTTATAATATCCTGTTTCAAAAGATAACTAGTGCAAAAACCAAGCCATGAGAAATTCTTCCTATCTTGTAGAAAGATCTTTCCAAAAATTCATTAATTCATCAAGCTATAAGAACTTCACACAAAAACAATATATATATAGAAAGCATTGAAACCATAACCTTTTTAGTTATTCTGTTTTCTAAGCAAAGTCAGTGAAAATAGAATGGTTACAGTGTTACCTTATTGGAACAGGGTTTTCCCTAGCCTAGTTTTTTTTCTGTCATCTCAGCAAATCTTTGAAACAAACTTTAAGCCCAATTGTGCTTAATTCTAATCTATTTCATTATAGGCATGTCAAAGCTATAATTATCTTAATTTTGCCACACACTTGCTGTGGTTAATGTAATATGTTTTATGTCTATAATTTCCTTTGTAACTGACTTGCACTTGATGCACTTGATGCAAGCACGTCTAACCCCCGTTTCGGGGGAAAAAGACGTTAAACTGGATAGAAAGAAAGAGAAAGAAAAACTTATTTTGTTGGGCTACCTTGGAAATCAGTTGTTCTAAACTGAAGGTACTATACTCAACTGTTTTCAGATCAATAAATAAATAAATATTAAATAAAACCAAATATTGGATGTTAAAACTGGTTATGTGACAACCTTAGATCTTCCCGCAACTTTGTTGCCTAGGCCGACTTGGTGGCAGATTTCTTCTTGTGACAAAGTTGATGTTTATGTTCCCGTAGCGTCCTGTCTGCCGTGGATCCCGGAGAAGGGTACCGTGGGAGCCAGCGGAGACCTGGCGCCACTCTCACATCTGGCCCTAGGCATGCTGGGAGAAGGTCGCATGTGGTCGCCCAAGACTGGCTGGGGAGAAGGCAAGGATGTAAGTAGGAAAATTTGATTTGGAGATCTCCTTCCCCCCCCCAGAAATAGACCAATCCTGACTGTCCATCACAATTAGCAGTTCAACCAATGGGAGGACAGCAATAAGCAGTTCGGCCAATGAAAGAGAGTGGCTGCATGTCTGTCAAATCTTTGCATTTCTGTGTTTTTTATTTGCATTTTTTGGGTTTTGACGGAGATAGGCAGGGTAAAGGGGTAAAACCACTCAAGGCAGCATGTACATGTACTACAAGATCTGTCTGTTACTGTTAAACAACTGAGTTTAAAAATTCTTTTTAAATTAGTTTTCATGTAGCATAACATTTGTTTGAAATTAGATTAGAAAGTGAAGCAAACTTCACCACTACTTAGTTGCACGCTTCGCTGTGCACCTTGGCCCCCTGGATGGCATGCCATGTCATTGGTTTTGTCCAGTACATATAGATGACATGTAGGAACTGAATATTAACAAGTGTCCATAGGCGACAATCCTCCGTCGTCAATTTTTATATTTTGCAGATTGGGAACAGTATAGTGCACTACATATTATTTATTTGATAGGGTATCGTAGTAGGTGCAAACCATAAGTCACAATCCCAACAGATACTCACAAACGAATATACACAACAACCACCTAATATCTGCTTATAGAACCTCGCCTACCACATAACTACTTAACCTACGGCCTATTCCACAGGATTATAAAAATAGGGGTGATTTTGAAATATAAAATTTACCTCGATATAAAAACCACTACGGTAAAAACAAAGACACGTGCATCAACACGGACATAACCGCACACCACATGCCCAATTTCATAGAAATACAATGTACAAAAACATGACTTTTAGGTGCGAACACATTTGACAATTCCGGCCCATTCCTAAAGCATTACATTCCGCATCTGGTCCGCCTAATGACCACACCGCACGTCTTCCTGAAGGTTTCTTCCCCCCCCCCCCCGCTATTCAAAACAACGGTTTTTTTGCGGCCAGTCTCATATGCCCCTAAATGTAGGGGTGCTTTTCAAATATTACATTGACCGCGAAAACACCTACGGTAAATATTGATATACGTGCATCACCACGGGCATGCCTGCAGACGACGTATAAAATTACATGCCGATTGAATAAGGGGAACCGTGAGTTTTAGCTGCGAACACGAAAAACCAGCTGACCACAATACTCCTGCAGGAGGTATGCCTCCTTCACGGAGTAATAATTTCACTCAGGTTTAGTAGGACTGAAATATGGTGATGCTGTGACTACTTGTTACGACTACCTGTCCGCGTATTGTTACTGCAACAGCTCTTGGCTGCTCAATGTCAGTCGCGATGTGTTTGATAAATCTGCCTGTCTTGTCAAACATCTCCACACGGTTGTTGCCATAGTCTGCCACGATGATGTTCCCTGCCCTGTCAGTACAGATGCCTTGGGGACAGCCCAGCTGACCTTCACCACTTCCCTTACCTCCAAACTTGAACAGCAACTGTCCGTCCTCGTTGTACACGTAGATACATTGAGTGTCACCCGAACATTCACTGCTGACTGACACGAGAACGTGCCCTTCCCTGTCCACAGTGATGTACGTTGGAATTGGCATGCATAGCGGCAGCCCACCCCAAATTTCCAGACATTTCCCATCTGGCCTGAATACCTTCACCTCACCAGGCAAGGCATCAGAGGATTTGGTTACGATGATGTGGTTCCTCCTTGTGTTAACAGTAATCCCACTCAAATAGTACGAAAATCCAAAGCAGAAGTTCTTCATCACCTTGCCCTCCTTAGTGTACTGCACTGCGAATTCATAGTCCTTGATCCCAGCCACCCATAGGTTCCCCTCCCCGTCCATGGCCACATCATGTGGGGACATTTTCCCTTGCCTGTCAGGAAGAACAGTAGGGAACTGACGAAGAAATGTCCCTTCCAGGTTGAAGACTTGGATTCTATCTTTCGAGTCGGATACAAACAACTCCCCTTCATCTGACACTGCCACACCAGATGGTGTATACGCAAACTGCCCTTTTCCTCTTCCCTCCCTACCAAATTTCACCCTCTTGGATGAATGCTTCGGGCGCCAACGTTGGTTGCCACGACGGTGACTTGTTTCGGTTTGTGCTGCCTTACTTGTACGTGAACGGCTGTACCTGTTTCCAGACTGGGGTTGTCATCTTGTTTCCTCTGAAAGAGTAGCCTGCCTTTGCAGTATCTCACACAGATTTGTAACCAGATGGTTGTCAGGCAACCCTGCGACCCCTCCATGTGGTAACCTGGCTTCCCGGCGACAGTTTGGGCACTGGAAGGTCCCTCCCCTCCCTACATGGTCCCGCAGGCAGTCCTGACAGAAGGTGTGCTGACAGGGCAGCACCTTGGGCCTGGTACATAGCTCCAGGCAGATGCTGCAGGACAGTTCATCCCTGAACTGTGTTCCCAGACTTGACGGTGCAGCCGCCATTTTGTTGTGACCTTCACAAAGTTGTGATGTACCTCTAAGGTAACAGTTCTGCTTGCCTCCCTGTGAATGGCAGGCGTGTCAAAAGGCTGACCTTGTCCAAACACTGGTCAGGTTTCAGATGTTTAACTTGACAAAGCCGACAATAGGACTGCAAATGATTGCCGACATGACAGCTACTGTAAAATGTTTGAAGTTAGCGAGATATAATTTTGCGGTAGGAGGGAAAATAAGGCATTTGCAGTGTTTGAAAAAATACTGTAAGTAAAACAGAGCAATGTTCACAGTGTGATATATTTTTGGTGAGAACTTATTTATTACATGTACAATGAAAAGCGCTGCAAATATTTCCTGATTTACAATAGTCTTAGCAATGAAATGGAGATAATTAATTTTTTAGGCAATGCCCATATCTAATTTTATGATTCAGTTTTTCCCCACAGCGGTTACTTTTGAATATGATAAATAGAATAAATACATTGTATGTGTCTGAGCAGCCAAGATTTTTGTTGTTTCAGAAGAATTACTTTAGACTGGTATGCAAGCCAGTTTTATCATTCAAACCACCACCCCTGCACTAACGTGAGTTAGTACAGTCCAACAATGTTATACATGTATATACCAATAGTATTGAAAATTTGAATTAAATGAAAATTTCAGCTGTTTTCATTCACTCTCAGGTTTTGGAGGCACATGGACTGAAGCCTGTTAAACTGGGACCAAAGGAGGTAAGAATAATGTGTGCTACATTATTATACGTTATGTAATGTCAACTGTGACATGTCATAATATTACTAAAGGATGTGTTTATCTGCACTAAGCAGTCTTCTTGTGATAAGATTACTTGTGGTTCAGAATACAAAATGTACATTTTAAATATTTTTCTCCATTCTTCTCATTTCTTTGCCCTGCAGGGTCTAGCCCTGATCAATGGAACACAGCTCATCACATCACTGGGCGCTGAAGGTAAGAAAGCTGCTGTTTTCTTACGAAGAAAAGATTAAAGATAATTTCAACTCTCAAAATTCCACCACTAAGACTGCCACATTAAAAAAATAGTATGATGAAGACCTTCTTAAGAATGTCTTGGACACCTGGATAGTTGAACTTGAAGTGTGCACACTTTAGGAATTGCTGATACTGCACTATATTGATGTAGTAGATCATCTTTAAAAGTCACTTTTGCAATGTTTTATAATGTGGCGGGCGTTGGATACCTGGCAGGATTATTACTAGACTTAGAGTTTCTTATTCTAGTGAAACTGGGTAAAAGCTATCTCATTTATGGTAATTTAGTTTCCTTATAGGATGAAAGATTCACTAGCATTTGTTAGGGAAACTGCTGGGATATAATTCTGACAGTTCCTTTTGTCATTCTCAGCTCTGGAGCGCGCTGCAGGAATCGCACGCCAGGCGGACATTGTCGCAGCTCTGACATTGGACGTACTTAAAGGGACAACCAGGGCTTTTGACAGTGGTGAGTTTTTCCAAACCAAGGTAGGAACTATGAAAAAAACCTTTTAAACAACCGTTGTAACGCAATGCAAGAGAGAGCACATGGTCAAAGTATGATGAGTGTGAGTGCACACCACAATATTACATGATACATGTATACAGTACTCCCTAGCAAGTATTCCCAGGGAAAAAAGTCACGAATATCCCCATTCATAACATACTGCTTTGTCCAGTATGTAAGACTTCCAACCAGTCAACAAACTAACAAACAGAAACCAATGAAAACCTCAGAACCTTGGCACAGGTAATATTAATGATAATGATGATTTAATATTCACTCCTCATTAATTATACATGTTTGATACATACATTTTGTACACCTGATTTTCCCCCAGACATCCACGCTGCCCGTCCACACAAGGGTCAGATCGAGGTCGCTCGCAGGTTCCGCTCGCTGCTACACTCCGAACTCTACCCCTCCGAGATATCAGGTATTCAACAGTTTGTTGTCATGTATGTTCATTTGTTGTATCGTACACAGTGTAAGCTAAGTGAACTCTTACCAAATTTCCTTTGTACATGTAGTTGTTACTTGTCACATTTTCATTTAAAGAAAACAATGAATACAGTATACGTAGCAGCTCTTTTTGATCCAGCTTTACATTCAGCTTTACATCATGAAATTACTTTTGCCTCTCCAAAATTTTTTTTGTGTGTGACTCTGTTCAGGATGGGTGATAAAAGGCCAAAGCCCTTAGCCAGATGATACAGGTCGCGAGGTCAACATTTGTTGTATAAAGTAGAGTGGATTCATTCCTCGAGCTAACCGACATCTTTCACACCACAGTTGTCCCAGAGGTCAACATTTGTTCTTTTTTAAATTTCTTTTATAGAGAGCCACCGTTTCTGTGACCGTGTTCAGGACGCGTACACGCTGCGATGCTGCCCGCAGGTTCACGGGGTCGTCAACGACACGATCGACTTTGTGAGCGGCATCATCACCACGGAGATGAACAGCGCCACAGACAATCCTGTATCCTTGCAGTGCAGGACTTTTCCACTAGGGGGCAGCAATGACTGGAGGGCAAGGGAGTTAATAGAGGAGATGGAAGGATAGGGGTAGGGGTAGGGGCATAGTAAGGAATGGGGGTTAGAATGGTGAAGGGAACATCATACTATGGTGATGAAGGTTAGACATCAAGGTAATGAGATACACAAGAAAACAGGTACTCACTACCAGGCATTTGGATAGATTTGAAAACTGTTAGACGTTTCAAGTAGCATCCACTACTTTTTGTAAGTCACTGACGAAAGTAGTGGATGATACTTGAACAAATGTCTGACAGTTTCCAAAATCTATCCAAATGTTTGAGTAACTGTCTTCTTGTGTATGTCATTACTTTTCGTCAGTGACTGTAGTAGTGGATGCTACTTGAAATGTCTGACAGTTTTCAAAATCTATCCAGTTGCTTGAGTGACTGTTACCTTGTGGAACATCATACTGTTACAGCACTAAAATACGAAGCCTACAAACTTGTACTCCAGTTGTACTGTTATCCCTTAACTTCGTGAAAACAGATGGTTTTCCCCCAAAGACATGAGATAATTTCCGGTGGTAACTTCCACGGAGAGTACCCCGCCAAGGCCCTGGACTACCTCGCCATCGGCGTACACGAACTCGCCTCCATGAGCGAACGTCGGATCGAGAGGCTCTGCAACCCAAGTAAGGAAACCCCTCTCAATTTGGATTAAGAAATCAATGTTGTTTGCTCAAATGCTAACAGTTTTTTCTGCCAAATGTTGTTTTTTCACTCTTGTCCATGCCGCATTAGTGAAAATAACTGTTTTTCAGTTTAAATTCGTCCAACAACGTCACTGGGAGACTGGTGGTTCGTCACTGATACACTGGGGACGTCCCGTTCCCTAATAAGTATAATTAATTATGATATATTGTCACATTACACAACACAACAAAGTTTTTGTCATAATTAATATAATGAAATTAATGTGGCTAAACTTTGATGTTTGTGTTCAGTTCTAGTCATGTATTTAACGTTTTTCACAGTAATGATTGTGGCAGTAGACATTTCCATTCAGATAGTCTTCCCCTCCTGTATGTCTTTCCTCTTCTTACTACTTTCACTTGTGTTTTGTGTGCTCTAGAGTCTAGATCTTTCAAAACCTTTAAAAGTACAGATTCGAAGTAGTTTCTACCGTCCAATGCTATCTTACATATAGTACAATACATTGTACATGTATATTGCATAGTTGTAGGGCAGTGATAGAAAGTAAAATAGATTTTTATGGTCTGCTATCATATAATGTAACTTACCTTTTTCTTTCTATGGTAGTCTGTGTAGTCACCATTGCTCACTGTAGAATAGTTGTTAAAAGTTGTTGAATATTGTTTGTTTCAGCCCTGAGTGAGCTGCCAGCCTTTCTAGTGGAGGAGGGAGGGCTGAACTCTGGCTTCATGATCGCTCACTGCACTGCTGCTGCTCTGGGTGGGTAGCTATCATAAACCATGATAGTTATGTTTACATGTACCTTGGCAGAAGGAAAACATATTGTTTTTGCTCTGTTTCTTCTTCTTCTTCTTCTCCAAACACATAAGGTCAATGACCTGGACCAGGTCTGTCACCATGGTAACTGGTACTGTAGCAGACACCCTGTGGTGGTGGGTTACATTATGTAGCAAGTTGCAGGACAGAGTTGGAGGGGCTTTTCAACATATATATATGGATGTGTTTGAGTAAGAAGAAACAGAGCAGTAGCATGGTACCAAACATGGCAGTAGTTTATTAGGCTGGAGTAGTTTGTTTTGCAGACCAGAAGGTAAACATAATGCATTAGCTTTGCAAATGTAAATACCTTTCTAGTTTCATAGTGTATTCATGTTATGCTGATTACCCCTGGGCATGGACATATTGTTTTGGTGGGTTTGTCTGTGGGTTTGCTTGTCCAGAAGAGGTGGTTACAGGTAGAGTGGGTGGATATTTGGTTACCTAATTGACGGGGGGGGGGGGGGTTCAGCCTGAAGGTGAACCAGCATAGTAAATAAGTGGGTGGTATGTGGAGGAAATCAGGAAGTGGCTGATTGTGTGTAATCATATGATAGCCAATTATATTATGTCAATGACATACAATCATTATATTTCCAATTTACACAAGCATAAGCAATCCTGTACAATCATGTACACACGTAGATAGTGACCGCATATCTAAATTTTGTATCGTGGCCATATTCTTCAAGCCTTTTGAGTGGTCACTATAGCTACAGACAGCTTTTAACATACTAGTAATCCATTGTGTTAATATTCTACCTTTTTCCCAGTATCTGAGAACAAGGTTCTGTGTCATCCGTCTTCCGTGGACTCCCTGTCCACCAGCGCTGCTACGGAGGACCACGTGTCCATGGGCGGGTTCGCTGCTCGCAAAGCGCTGCAAGTCGTGGAACACGTGGAACAAGGTTGGCACTGTTCTACATGATTGTATACATGTATATTACTAAGTATGTTACAATGTACTTCTATGCGACATGTATATACATGTATCACAGTGCATTCATCAATCATCTGACTTATACCCTTTGGAATAACATCATGTTTAGTACAGTATGTAACTTGTTATATAACTTACATCAAATGATTTGTGACACCAAAACCAGTATTGAATGGAACTGAATTATGTAAATACTGTCAAAATTTCATATTAGTTTACTTATCATAGCTCATAGTTCATCTGTATGGTAACATTAGAAGCCATTGAATTCTAAAACAGGCTTTAACTGTAATTTCCAACACTTAATTATCGTTTGCCCAGCTTCACTTACCCTTAATTATATCTTATAGAGACACAAGAAGACACACAACACACCATCCTTGTGGCAGAAATATGGGGGCAAGGCACAAGGTCTTCAGTGCTACCAATTTTCATCTCCTTTTTGACTTGCTTATCTTGTGGGATGGGGGGTTTGTGCTCACTCCTAGCACAAATTTCGCCCCCACACACTTCACACTCCAAACCAATCCAACCATTCCATATCTACTCTGACCTAAGGCATTACTCATCTTAGGTCGACCTAAGGCATTACACATCTTAGGTCCTTCATGTAACCGCCCATCACACAGGGTTATGGTTACGAGTCCCAGGCTCTTCACTCCGCGGGCAACCCTCTTAGCAAGCTAAGATAGGCACCGTGGGAAGTCCCTTCTCTGAGAGAACATCCCGATATTAGGTATGCGGCCCCTAACCTGCGACTCCTCTGGGAGCTCTCTGTCTCCTCTTTTCTTACATGGAAAGGTTTCTTTCAACGTAAATGCTGGTAGCACTGAATGACCGAAGCACCTATTCCCAGTTTATTGATTCCAAACACTTAAACCTTTTTGGGGACCTTGCTTCTGCTTTCTGAAAATGATGTCACCATACGTACAAACATGTCCAAGTGCCAAACCGTTGACAAAAAGGCCGAATTCTGTTACAATTCTCGAAATAACATGCCAAACTCAGTTACCTTGGTACATACTCTTATAGTTGTCCGTTCTTATACATCAGTCTAATACAAGGTCCCTCCTCTCTACTAAGCAAGTCATGCTGCGAGCTGGCGACCTGTTTTACCCTGGTGTCCAATTGTTTTAGCCAATATCGGGCTGGTCGGTTAAACCAAGGCTCTGTCCAGCGGATGTTTAACGCATCCTGACTTGTAACTAATCTAGATTATGTTATCCAACAAGAGATTTTACGTGTTACTGTCAACTCATACATAGTATTACATATATGTCAAAATACTTTCACGAGGGTGGGTGGGACTGGGGAATTTTCTGAATCCTGCAACACCGTATGCTTTCTCTGTACTCTGTCCCCTGTTGCTGTGTTGCTGGGTCTAGCTGGAGTGGTGGTCTGGGTCATTCTGGTTTCCTCCTAAATACGCCTCCCCTCCAGGGGGTGTGCCTCCCTTGAGATGACCGCTCTGAGTCACCTCCTCTCTTTGCTGTCTTCTTCCTTTCTCACTTCTTTCCCATTTCTTGGAAAGCTGACCCTGGCCACTGACCACTTCCTATTACATCACTCCTTACAGCAAACCATCAGTGTTTGCTGGGACTCAGATAATTAACATCGCTTAACAACTGTTAGAGTTGCTAAGCTAACATTAATTATCGTTTGCCCAGCTTCACTTACCCTTAATTATATCTTATAGAGACACAAGAAGACACACAACACACCATCCTTGTGGCAGAAATATGGGGGCAAGGCACAAGGTCTTCAGTGCTACCAATTTTCATCTCCTTTTTGACTTGCTTATCTTGTGGGATGGGGGGTTTGTGCTCACTCCTAGCACAAATTTCGCCCACAAGGTATCGAGGAACTTGATACCTTCCCCCCAAACCCAAGATCACGTTATCCTTGTCCTTGCCCCTTGTGGCTGCCACGCCTTTCCTAGCCCTGTTCCTGAGATAAGCTGCTTGAGATGAGGTACGGCTACAGCGGGTCCACGTTGACCCCAGACATTGAACAAATTGTCGGCCCCTCCAACTAGTCCAAGGTCTTCTTAGAATAACTAGTACTTAACTCGCCTGGGATGTCTATCTCGACCTCTCTCACTTGTGGTTCCCAGCCCCATCTCATCTTAGTGCTCTTGCTGTTCCTACTACTGTAACAGTTCTTGCCACGTCTTCTGGGCTGAAGTCTTTCTTGGCTCCCATGTACTCGTCCTAAATGTCCCGTAAACCGTATATTAAGCTGTCCAGCTGTGGCTACTACTGTTTGTACTACTACCGGCTCTCAGGTTGACCTGACTGCATGGGGAGGGGACCTGCATGTCTTTACGTTAATAACAAAGCTCCAACTGTAAGCTACTACAAAATGTCTATTTGCTGCCATGTTAAGTTGTAATTGACAGACGGCTGGGTTAAAAGGGAATGAGGCAACCCGCACACAATTCCCTCCTCTACGGACCTACATGTATGTCCAACTACAATGCACATCCGAAACAGGGACACTATCAGAAGGTCTTTGTCGCGAACAGAGAATCATCCAGGATATGAGTTGGGTACCCGATTTGTACTTGCATGTGCCATCCACTCTAGGGCAGAGCTGACTATATAATGTACTGGGGCTAAGAATATTAAGATGCCCATGTCTGGGTTTCTGAGATACTGTGCCCTTTACTGTTGCCTGTCTTCACAGATGCCCATGAGATATCTGAGACTATAACGGATGTTCGCTACATTCAATTACTTGGTATCCCATGTCTGATTACAAATATAAATCCCTGTAACCCATATAGCACAACCCCCGACAGTTACTTTCTGCAGACAGAACTCTTCTCAAGACACAAGTTTGTACTGAAGGCATGCTCTACTATTCTATAATGCGAGCTTCTTCCAACTCCATCTGTTGACGGAGATTTCCTGGCCATTCCTGGAGCTGGGGACGTGGGCTCCTGGTACATTTTGTCTATTTTCACCCATGAAACCATCTAACAATCAAGTCAAAATGCTGGTTTGGACCAAGTTCTTCCACCCTACGGATATTGTGAGTCATCTAGGTTTCTGTCCTGTTGAATAATGCTCTGCCTCATTAGACATTGCTAGGAGATTCTACTGTTCCTGCAGGTCATCTCTGGTATTGTGCCTCTCTTGTAATGGTTTATTCTGCCTTGTACCGTGGTTAGAAATGTCTCATCCTTCTAGCGCTCCTAGGGCCCTTCTTTCATTCACCCTGTTGCTTCTGATTGCTCCGCATATGTGGCACCTTAACATCTTTTACGTCTCCCTGTCTCCTATATATAAGTTGCCACTAACGGCCTTCTTACCCCTAACCTACAGATTTGCACCCTAGGCTGATCCTGGGAACATACAGTAGCTTAAGCATAATCTTTCCCAAGACATGGTGACCTGATTTCAGCTTAGAAACAGCCCTTTGCCTTACATTAAAGTTTGCTCTCTTTTAGCCTGTGTTCTACATCCTAATATATATTGTGTGATCTGTGTATGGTCTACTTCAGATTACTTTGTTCTCTTTTCTTGGCTTTGTACGGACTTGGTAATTGGTTCTTCTCTACTGAGTTCAAGCGTATCCTTACGGATCTTACAACCAGTTGTCTGTGATCTTGATACTGTCCCCTTGTTAGATATAGGCCGAAGAAAAAAGTCGCCTCATGCATCGAATGTTTGCAATTGGATAACACTCACAATTAAAGATGGCAGCACATAAAAGGATTACTCACCCTCATCCGCCTGATACTGAGAGGTACAAGATGAACAGCCGGTCACTTGGGACGGGTATTGGGCAGATACCACTATAAAGTCTGGCCATTGAAGGCTATTTCAAATGCACTAAAACCAGGATTCATAAAAGGACTTTCCTACCTTCAATCTCAAAATACTTCTGCACCAGAAAGCCACAAGTGCATTCCTCCCAAATATACCAAGAAAACGGTGTTGACCAGCTCAACATCCGACAAAAGCTGACAACAGTAATTTTGTAAACAAACCCTTCTTATGACCTAATTTTCTCATGTATCCATCTGCCTAGATGAGGCTGGACCTTATCACTCAAGTCTCTCATATGACCACTAAACTGGTAGAATCAAGAAGAAAACTTGACCAAAGTAAGAGCGTGTAGGCACTACTTGTCTAGCCCACAAATTTCCAAACTGGCTGAATTTTTTCAAGAGAGAAGGATTTCAAAGATATTAACTAGGGACTACAATGATCATGTTCCCATTTGGAGCTGCCACTGCGTAACCCCATATTGACATCTGCCCTATTGCTACTCCTGTCTGATGTCGAATAAGCCTCTGTGATTTCACAATGCTCGAGTCACCTGTCTGAATGGGACTCAGGTCTGCTTGTGGTGAGTGAAGCACAACCTGGATTTTGCAAGAGAACAAATCTAGTCCGCAGCTATACTAGCCTCTAACTTTACGTAGACAATTTCTACACTCTGACCAACTCACCAATTGCGACTGGTCCCACTGGAGGAATAGGTTGTTATGCCTCTGCTAGAACTGAGACTATAGTAATGTCCCTATGACCAAGCCCAATCACTACTCAATTGCACATGTAAGAAAATAAACGCTGTTGAAAGGACACTGACACCAACTTCCAGCCGGCACAATGGTACCCCCAAAAGGAATGGACTGAGACAGACCTCTGAGCAGCCATATTCTGCCTAGAAGCTAGGACTAGATCCTGCTAAGCCCTACAACAGTACAAGCCTTGTCCTTTCATTGTCGCCGTCCTTGTTCCATCCTGATCGTGGTGTTTAGTTCCCTGGCCCTTGTTATCCAGTTGGCTGATATTCCAGTGGCTGGCCCTGTCCATCCTTGTTCTGCTAGCTGGGGGTACCTGAATTTTCTGAATCCTGCAACACCGTATGCTTTCTCTGTACTCTGTCCCCTGTTGCTGTGTTGCTGGGTCTAGCTGGAGTGGTGGTCTGGGTCATTCTGGTTTCCTCCTAAATACGCCTCCCCTCCAGGGGGTGTGCCTCCCTTGAGATGACCACTCTGAGTCACCTCCTCTCTTTGCTGTCTTCTTCCTTTCTCACTTCTTTCCCATTTCTTGGAAAGCTGACCCTGGCCACTGACCACTTCCTATTACATCACTCCTTACAGCAAACCATCAGTGTTTGCTGGGACTCAGATAATTAACATCGCTTAACAACTGTTAGAGTTGCTAAGCTAACAAAAAATTGGACTTGCGCAAATTTTCGTCTGTGATATCACAGAAGCAGTGGATTGTTTGTTCCTTGACAAAGATGAGTTAAATGGGTAAATTTTTCGTTGGAAATTACAGTTCAAACCTGTTTCAGAATTTGACTTATTAATTTTTCTACCCACCCACCTAATCACTTTTTTGAGAGTATAATAACTTGTTTTATTCTTGTCCAATGGAAAATAGACACTCGTGAAATGTTTGGATTTCTTCCCCTCAGTTCTTGCGATCGAGCTGCTGGCGGCGTGCCAGGCTATTGAGTTCCTGCGCCCGCTACACACCACTGTACCACTGGAGAAGGTGTACGATCTGGTCAGGAACGTGGCTGGGTGAGCGATTACACGCAAATTATCATACAGCCAGATGACCATTAACCCTCAAACCACCGTATGGGGTCAAAACTGACCCCAGACGTATATAAATATGCGCCATTTTGACATTTCTTGTCGAAAACGAAATTCCTCCTATGAGTTTGTATATATGTCTTGTAACTTCTTATACGGTTTTACTGAGATTGGCTCATCACTGTTGATTGAGTTATCCTAGAAAGTTTATGCGTTGTCCAGTGGGGTCAAAATTGACCCAGAAAAATGTTATGCATTTTTTAACACTTCTGCATCTTTTGTTGTCCTCGAAATTTCTTCCAGATGATATGTTTGCTTGAGCTTTATGCTGTCATGACCTCATGCTTTGAATGAACACAATATTGAATCAGGAAACTCAATAGTTGTGACTCTTGACTAAGTTGCCTATGGAATTGGGGTCAAAGGTCATCATCATGGCTGCCTGTGGACCTCTAGTGAAATTAAATTAAATTATGATAATGAGCAGAAATTATTCACACCTAATCATGTCAAACTATCCCTCATAGATTAATGAAACTATACATATATACATAAAAATCGCAAAAAGAGTCACACTAAAAACCGTATTCGTGCAAAACATTATGGGGTCAGTTTTGACCCCATACGGTAAGATTCGTCGCAAAAAACCTACGATGGTTTGAGGGTTAAGTCCCCATTTCATATTGGTTATGGTGCTGTAACATTATAGAAGGTGTGACAACCGATGGATAATTGTCAAAAGTGGTCAGTTATTAAAATAATTGACAATCACGGTCATTAAGCACTGTTTGCTTTTCAAAAGTACTTTTTCATGTGAAACATTTTCCTGCCTAATAGAAATCCTATTTGATGTTGATGAACATTGTACGGACAAGGCATGTATTTCCCCTGACGTGACATACAAACTCAGTATTTGTATGTTCTGTTCATATAGCCCCTGGGACAAGGATCGCTTCATGTCGCCTGACATTGACGCTGTCACGAGGCTGTTGCGAGAGGGAGAGGTAAGATATATTATGTTTGTCTAAGGTAAACAGCAATTCTGGTGCAACTTGAATGTGTTTGAACTGTACTTTACTTTACTTTACTTTATTGAGAACTGACAACATATCAATACACAGGTCATCAAGGCAGTCGAAACTGGTAGCAGATGACCCACAAGTACAGACGTTATACAAACATGAAGATAAAGAAATCTACTATAAAATACAAACCAGAAGTAAAGTTACCATGATATCATTAAGTTAGTATTTTGTTGGGAAACAAATTTAAATACAAATGCAAATATACACATAATAAAGTAACGAATAAATATAAGAAAATTGAGACCAATTTCATTCCTAACCTAGCAGCAATGTGTGAATGATAGTGTGGAGTACAAGTTGGAATGTTCGTGGTGTTATGATTTCGCAGTAAGAGGTCAACAACCGCAGAAGTTTCTGCATTACTGTATCAAGATATCGAACAGTCCCTCTGCAATTTTTCATAAATATGGTAGAGGTGTTCGTATGAACAATAGCAGTTAAAGTGGCATGCACTCATCATATATAAGTAATGGTTTTCAAACATCTTTTCTTGCGTACATTTTGCTCTAGGCTTGGGAAACTGTGAAACCTTACCTGGATGAGTACAAGAGAGAGGTAGTGGATCTAGAGAATCATAGGGTGACGAATTGGGGTGTTCTGTTATTTTTGGTCACCATTGGGATTTTTTAAGAAGGCCATACAAATCTAATAACCCTGCTTAACAGAGCACCTTCTTCCATGAATAATTTCATCAGGTTGGTGAATGATTGAATAGCAAAGTTCTTTATTCACAACCACTTGTTTAAGAAGAGGCTCTTGTTTGACAAGTAGTTGTGAATAAAAAACTTTGCTATTCAGAGCTCCTTCTTATTTTGGGGGCAAAGTAGGAAAGAGATGATTTTCTAAAATACACACTCAAAATAGTAATGATGATGACAATGAAATATACACAATGCAATTTGGATACCTTATCACAGTATACATGTACTACATTTATACAGCTTTATTCTTCGATAAATTCTAATACCTGCTAAACTATTCTGTACAGCTGTGTCTCGAAATAGTATAAATTTTTAAAGAATCAGTATTTGTTAGATTTGTATGGTCTTGCCCCACGTTCTTTCTCCCCCGTGACCCTCAGGTTTGCGGCTTTCAGTTGAAGGATAAAAACAGGTGTTTTTTGGTGATGAGAGACTAATAAGGCCGTGTTGATATGATTATAATTTCTATATTATTATCTATAATTGTATTGGATGACATCCGTGCGTGCATCAATTTTCATTCGTTTAAAAAAAAAAGTTTTCAACCATACTGTAAATCATACAAAGCAGCTGCAAATTGAACAAATATGTGCCATGAATTGAAAAAAAAAAAAAAATCGGAAGACGGATACTGATGTCTCAGAATGTCCAAGTCATTTCCAAAGTCTAAGAAGAAGATGTGAATGAAGACAACTTTTTTTTGGCCAAACTTTTTTATTTGTTTGCACGCTCGCATCAGTTTTGGGGTTCCCAGAGGATGTCATCCATATAATCAAAGCAACATGGCCTAAGTACATGTATAATACAACTTAGGCCTTATGTACAGACCACAACCTGGACAACATAGACACACACGGGTCCTTTCTAACCTCGCGGTCCGTTTTCGTCTCAGGTTTGGGGAGCGGCCAAGCCGTACCTGGACGACTTCCACGAGCGTGAGGTCAAGGAGCTGAGGCTGGGGTCTCCCACCAGTAGTTACCTCATGAACCTGCCTCTACATCAGCTCAGGATGGGCCCCTGAACTTAATTCTGGAGGATACCTAGGAATGTCTCCAATGCTCTGACAAGTTTTGGACAGAAACATCTTGCCAGAGAACAAAGTTTTGCTTTTTATCAGGCTATTTTTGTTGGTTCAGTACTTACCTGGACAGTACAACATGTAAAAGTCGTGCATTTATGTGTATACAAACGATAAGTCTTCTAGACAAAAGAAAACTCTTTTAGACAAAAGAACTTAAAGGCTAATCCAACGGTTGACTCTCTGAATACACCGAGGATGATTTCCTCGGTTCATTCGAATTTTTAAACTGTGTTACATTGAAAACGATAATTTCTGTCAATAGATTTACATGAACTACATGTATCTCAACAAAGCAAATATTCTTCAAAGAAAACAAACTATTATCTCTACCAATTTGTGATATCTGTTTTGCTATCAATTGTTTATGTATGTTGTGGGTAATTTTCCAGAAATATTATTGGCCAGTCATAAAGATACGTGTATCAATGCAACTTTTCTCGTACCTCAGTTTCTCACATATTACTAGTATCCAATGTAACTTGTACCTAGTAATATAAGTACTCAAACATATGAATGGAAAACGCCAAGTTACGCTTAAGAACTGTGTAGCTGGGGGACAGTAAAGCTATTGAAATTCACATAAAAATCTGTTCATGCTGCTATACATGTAGTAATATGGTGAAAACCACTTAGAGATTTTAGAAGCAATACATTTAGGGATTATACATGTACACCATAATTATACATATTGCTGCAAAATCATACTTCTATTTTGTAAAAAAATTCTACACTATCAAGCTTGCAAAATACTGCTATTGTTCCACACTACTCTTCAAGGGAACATTTTTCTCTACCATATAGGAAAAAAGCTTTAAACAATCAGCAAAGTAGACAATATAGTTTTATCATGATAAATCCAAGTATGTGTACTAAAGTCTTGTAGATTTACTATGTTGGCAGCTGGATACAAGTAGGTATACACTACATGTTGTGTACTATATACTACATGTAGGACATAGGGTTTGCCTTACAGTATTTGCCCTCTTTGAGTGAATTTGATGTGCTCAAGCAAGAAAATAACTCGCCTGATGAGGGAATTGTACCATTCTACATTACATTACAGAGAGTAAGTTTGAAAATCATTAGAAAAGTGTATGTGCAAATGGGAGAGTGTATGGGATAAAAATCAAAGTCATCAAAGAGGAAGATGATAATGTACTAAGTTCAGGAGAATGGTGTGTGTTGTATTGGGTGTTTGGGCCTTACATTTTGTATGTGTTAACCTTTTCGATCATTTCATGATACTGTACATCATTGGTGCATGAACGTTATTCCCTACAGCGATATGTTTAATGCAAAAACTGTAGTTGAAAGAATAAACCATTAGCAAATATTGAAAAAGTACATGCACAGTAGTAGGTTTTTTTCAAGATTTAATGTTAAAATACAGTCTACAATGTATGTAAGGTCTAAAACCTTACTCAAATGCAACAAGAATTGTACAGAGATTACTATATCTTCTGTAACAGCCAATGAAATCAGAATGCATGATTGTGGATGTCAAAATTCACACCAATAGTAGCATCAGGATTGCTTGACCAATCAGAATGCCTGTCAGAGAAATGAGGGGAGCTGATTGGTTGAATCCTGAAATCTATGCATTACATTGGTCAGTTCTTGTTGTGTTTCAACATTCCCTAGACTTTTAAGCCATTGAGAGCTTCATGAGCCGTAGCCACTTTCAAGGGAACCACTCAAGTGAATTAACTTGATGTCTATATGGAGAGAAACTGGGAATAATACTTATAGAATTGTAATCTCGAGTTGCACATGGTTTAAGGTTGAATTGTCTGTTGGAACTGTACCAAAATAAAACCATGACTACAAGACTTGTGATGCCTCTGTCATCTTGTATGCAACACATTAGATTTATAACATACTGTACACTTCATCTTTTTATTCTAAGTCTTCTTCAAGAAGGACAAGAGTGGTACTGAACCTACTTAATTTATAACCTCACCTCCCATTGGTTGTGTCTTAGCAGGGCAGGCCCCACAAGATCATGAGTAGCCAATCACCATTGAGTTTGCACTGACTAGATTGGCCAATCAACCAATCAGGACCTCAGGTTTGGGAATAAACATAACTATGCAGGGTTCCTTCAAAGGCCTGTAGCCATACAGAACACTGAATGATGAGCTGTATGTGTAGAGTCGTCAAACTGCACTATGGATGACCTCCCCCTTCTTAACGACATACTTGATGAGATGGTCGTGACCTGCCAGCTGGTAGATCAGGTGTTCCCACCTGGGAGGGCAGAGGTCAAAGGGTAAAGATCATATAGGGAAATGTATGCATCCAAAACAAAAAAAATTTTCTTTACACAAACCTGTATTGATAATGCGATTTTTCTATAATTCCTTGCTTATTGAATACATGTGTATATATGTATATACACACATAATGGGGTTTCTGCAATGTTTGAAGTTCACGGTCGAAACAGTTCTGTAGTACAATAAATAGAAAATAATACAAAACACATATTTCCAGTGTTATGATTCGCCTGAAGAGGACACTGAAAACCTAGGAAAATAAAACTGTTAACATTTTACATTTCACAATCTACAGTAACTGTATCTTTTTTTAAAGATTTTTTTCTGAGACTCTTCTTCCTTTTCCAAGTATTCCAGTCTTACCTTGGAGCGCCTATGATGACCAGGTCTCCAACTTTCCCCACCTCAAGAGACCCATGGGTCTCTGCCCTTCCTAGTGACGCCGCTGCATTTATCGTGGCAGCCGCTAGGGCTTCGTTCATCGACATGCGGAAGTTCACACAGGCCAGGTGCATGGTCATTGGCTGAAATACAATGATTATCATTCTTCATCACCTTCTGTTTGAATTATGTGGAACAAACAATGGTCCCTTTAAAAGATGACAAAGAAATAAAATCTGTAACAATTTTCATTTTAAATTCCAATATCTCTGTAGCCATATATACTATAAAAATAAAAGAACTTCTAATGTAAAGTTTATTATAATCAAGGAGGTTATAGTGGTTTCCACTTTAACCTCCTTGTTGGTAAAGACCTGCAGCTGGTAAAAAGTAGACTTATGGAGCTTCAATACGGTGCCTATAGAATAGCCTAAGCTACTAGTTCATCCTTTATTCTTTAAAGTAACACAGACTAAAGGAGGCTCTGCCCCTTATGTGTCACCAAAAAAAATGTACACTTGTGATACAATGTATAGCATCTTGTAGTCCATTCCAACTGGTAAGTAGACGTATACATGTACCATATGTACAGTATAAATTAGAGTGGGTTCATTCCTCAAGCTAACCGACATATTGCACACTGCAGTCGTCCCTCAAAGGGCAATATGCACTGGAAGGGCATATAAGAGAACTTCATGAACTTGTGTCATCTACATGTAGCCTCTGTACACTTGAAGAAGCCCACAGGGCGAAACCGGTCATGACAGGCTGAAGAAAACTTCTAAACGGGAACTATGCGGCTCCAGATGTCTTACTGAGGGACGAATGTGGTGTGATAGATGTCGGTTAGCTTGAGGAATGAATCCACTCTACTTTATACTTTATACATACCATTGATAGACAGAAGGCGTTTGGGTTGAAGTCGCTCCCCAGTGCCACCACCACGCCGCTGTCAATCATCTTTCTGGCAGGGGGAGGGGTCAGCCTGGGACAAAGGTCACATGGTCAACTTTTCTACTCAAAACATTCCTTTGTTAAAGCTGGATTCATTATTTCACCACTATAACATGCAATAGATAAGTTATTTTCAAAAAAAGTAAAATAAGATTATAATCATTTATGATGAATTTGGCACTATTTGCTGATAGGAATTAATAATAATAAAATGGATGACAAACCTTCTCCCTGCTGCCTATTCTTTCTACAAATGTATAGTTAAAAAAGGTAAAGGTAGTCCCATAGCCTTTTTGAGGCTGTAGGGGCAGTGGGTTGATCTAGGGCACGGTATTGGAAGGCAGAGCCCAACCGTCTCTTTCCACTGCCATTTAACCTCCCCAACCAAAGTCAGGCTAGGTACCCATTTTACACCTGGGTGGAGTGAGGAAAGTTGGGTAAAGTGTCATTCACAAGGACGCAACGTCTAGCCAGGAATGCCACAGATCAAACCAGTGACCTCTCACTTACCACCATATATTATCATTATAGTAATGTACACATAGTAGTTACCTGAGGATATAAGCAGTTGTTGGTAGGATGACCGCCACAGACCCGGAGTCGGCCATGGCCTTGATGCCAGCATCACTGATCTCCTCCAGGTGACTGATGGCTCGGGCGTTCAGCTCTGCACCCAACTACACCAGGAGAAGTCACGAGTCAACGTTACACGTGTGTCTTCAACCCTCCAGACTGCTACCATTTTGGAGCGTATGCTCCCCAAAATTACATTGTGCACCTAGAAATTTTTCATTGGAGCAGCCAGCACTTGCATCAAAACTTGCATGCACTGTAATGTCTATATCATGGACTGCAAAGCTTAAGAGTTATAATAATGACTGTATGTTTGTTTTCTTGCTCTCTGATCATGATGTTTTGCGCTTTTCTGTGTCAAAAAGACACCTGTCAGTATTCATGCAATGTCCTGCAAATTAATGTTCGCCTAGATTTTTTGCTGGTTTGCCCATATTTTGGGGGTTCGGAACACCAGTGCATGGAGTTGTACATGTATCTGTGTATTATATATATATATATATATATACATACAGTATATATATAGCCGGTATAACCGCCCTTCAGCGTAACATACCAGCTATATATATGTTACACCAAACAACCAGTGTATTTCCATGTACACCCTTGCAGGAGTTGTCTAACTGCAGGAGTTGTTTAAAGCTATCTAGTGATGATGCCCCAACTGTACTGTTGGGTGAACACAGGCTGATGAGTGTGTAATGTAATGTTTGATACCTCAGCAGAGTTCATGGGATGGAGTTCATCACCGTGAAAGTTGATGGCTAAACCTGCCTCCACACCAGCCTGGAGGATTCTCCTGGAATGACGAAGAAAAAAAAAACTTAAAAAAAAAAAAAAATTAGTCAAACTTGTACTTCAAGCTCCCACTGTTTATAAGCTAAACAATTCTGGTGGTTGGATTAATTTTACACATTTTTAATCTGCAGTTTGGATTCAAGATGCTAGGTGCATCTCTTTTTCATCTTTTGTCATCCTCAACTGAGGTGAAGCATGATGATTTTTCAGTAGCTACTAGTGCAATGCGGCTTCGCCACGGCTTGCATTTTGGGGGGGGGGGGCTAATATGAGACAGGGGTTCACCAAGCCTCCATCTGGGTGATTTGGTGCATGACTGATCCATTTCTCAATGGTCAAGTGTTGGCATGAGAAGGAGGGTTCTAGTCTGTGGCTCCTGCCCAAGGATAATGGCAGTAGGGCTATATTGTAAGTACGAGTCCAAGCAAAAGGTTTAGAAATCTTTTTGCTTTCCCTTGCAAGATAATTGCTGCTGACATTGATGGACAACACAAGAAGAAACACACTGAAAATTTATTGCAATGACAAAATTTATTGCAATGACAAAATTGATCTGATTTAGCAAAATTTTACAATTCCATTTATTATTCAAAAACTTTTTACTATGTGATTGTATACTGTTATTATATTAAAGTATACAAGTTCAAATTATTAATTATAATGTACAAAAATCTATGAAAGATTTCAGCTATTCTTTTCATCTACAAATTATAACCTATTGTAAAATAAATACTGTAAAGCTAAGGCCACATCAAGTAAGTTTTATGGATGACGTCCTCTGGAGAGAGAGCGTAAAAAAACAAGAAGGGCCGAAAAAAACAAGATGCCTAGATTTGAAATATACTAAGGGAAGACAAATGTTAGGACACAAATTGAACGACATAACACAGTGTAACAAGCAACAGTGGACGTCATCCATAAAAATTACTTTGTGTGACCTAATCTTAAAAAGGTGCTAAATATGTCTGGTCTGGAAGAGGCTGCAATTTGGCAAATAGGCTGCAGGATAGTAATCATTTATGAATTTCACATCATCTTTGACACTCGTGATAATTGGATAAAGTATTATTAAAATATTGGACTCCGAGCCAGACTTTTTTGGACAAGGTGTTAAAGAGGCCATCTACATCACGGCATTACAACCATCCCTCAACAGAGACAGACTTTCTGCAACTTACGATCCACTGTTCACGGAGTCACAAGTGTCATCTGCATAAGGTGAGGTCATGTGGCGTAGCGGTATGCCGTTTGGCTCAGAATCAAGAGGTCCCAGGTTCGAATCCTACGGCCGTGTCACCGATCTTGCGCCCTTGGGAAAGGCACTTTACACGACTTTCCTCACCCCACTCAGGTGAAAATGAGTATGCCAAAATGATCAATATGATGACCGTGGGTTATAATTAAAAAGAAAACCAAACCAAACGTAACGTCACGGAAGCGGTGGATTGCTCATTCCTTGACAAAGACTGGAGTAGTACAGTCGAAAATTTGGGTAAGTCCAATTTCTTGTGTTGGAAATCACAGTTTAAACTTGTTTCATAATGACTTCTACCAAGACAACACAGATGAACTTTCAAGATAAGACACTCATTTCTGTGTTGCCATGGCAACAGCAATATTGTCATACTTGTCTTTGAGAAGTCTGCTTGTTTGCAATTAGCATTCTGTCTTCTGATATTGTTTTCCAGTTATTTAAGTCACCTTGAAGAGATTTATCATGATCATCCTCATCAAAGAGGTTCAGTAGATGTGAAATATGGAAACTGTATGTTTCTCATTATCAGTCACCAGCAGCTGTCCCTGTGTTGCCATGGCAACAGCTTGTGGTTCCCTCATGTCTGTAGTGATGTGTTTCAGGAATTTTCCTGTCTTGTCAAACTTCTCCACACGTCTGTTATCACTGTCTGCCACGATGATGTTACCTGCCCTGTCTGTACAGATGCCACGGGGATGCTTAAACTGACCTTCACCACCTCCCCAACCTCCAAACTTGAACAGAACCTGTCCTTCCTTGTTGTACACATAGATACAGTTATTCTCACAGTCAGACACAAGAATGTTCCCTTCCCCATCCACAGTGATGTACCGTGGGAACTTCATCCCCTGCTGCTGACCCAAAGTTCTCACAAGTGTCCCATCTGGCCTGAACACCCGTATTTCACCATATTTGTTGTCCCTCATCACTCCTGTGGTTTGAGTGATGAGGATGTGGTTCCTCCTGGTGTCCACGGCAACTCCTCTGGTCCACTCTGTCTCCTGTAGGTCAAACTTTGTCAGCACCATGCCCTGTTTGTTGTACTGCACAGCAAATCTAGCAGAGTCTGTCCCCCCCACCACCCACAGGTTCCCCTCCCCATCCATGGCCACATCTGTTGGTTTCATCTTCTGTACACCTGACATGACTGTTGGGAACTGGCGGACAAATGTTCCCTGCAGGGTGAAGACTGGGATTCTGTAGTTCCAACTGTCTGCTACAAAGATCTCCCCTTCCTCTGACACTGTAATGCCCCATGGATCCTTGAACTGTATTGTTCCTGATCCCTTTTCACCAAATGTCACCCTCTGAGACTGATGCTCCTCCTGCCTTTGGTTACCATGGTGATGACCTGTGCCCCTTGCCACAGGTGCTGCTGGGATTGGTGCAGATGGGAGAGCCTGGACCGTCACATGTCCCAATACTGGTACTGGGGTGTCTGTGGGCTGAAAAACAGCCGGCTGGGTTTGTACAGGAGTTGGTGCTGCTTTTCCTCTGTACTTTCCTATCACCTCTGTCAAAACGGTTTGCCGACTGAAAAACTTGACCCATCCCTGCAGCTGCAGTTCTTGTTCTGTTCGATCACAGGCAGCAGACAGTTCATTGACATCTGCCAACACTCTGTCCCTTTCAGTTTGTATTTTCTGTAAGTTGTGGCTGTGATTTTGCTGTGATTCAGACAAGAGGAGGTCTTTTCTCTCTGTGAGTTTTTGCACCATTTGGTTGTAGGCCTGAATGATGCTGTTGTCTCTCTGCTGTTTCTTTTCATTCAGGGTTTTCTCTGTCTCTCCTAGATCTCTGATGAAGCTCCTGCAACTTTCCAGAATGTTTCTCCCCTCGTTGATCAAGGCCTGGACTGTAGATCTTCTCTCCTGTGCAGCTTTCTTAAGGCCTGTGGTACGATGACCATCGTGGCCTTCTTCATAACACTCAGTACAAACTGGCAAGTTACACTGTTTACAGTAGAGCTTGACTTCCTCGGAAGGGTGAAAGCTGCACCTGTTTCCAGACTGGGGTTCCTTTAATGTTTCCTCTAGCAGTGTTTCTTGCTTTTGGAGTTTTTCACACATGTTTGCCACCGTAAGATTGTCAGGCAAACCTGCGACCCCCTGGGGTGGCAGCCTGACCTGCAGACGACAGTTTGGGCACTGGAAGGGCACTCGAACCTCCGCATGGTCCCGTAGACAGTCCTGACAGAAGGTGTGCTGACAGGGCAACACCTTGGGCCTGGTGAACAGCTCCAGGCAGATGCTGCAGGACAGTTCCTCATGAATTTCTCTTTTCAAACTTGACGGTGCAGAGCCCATGATTTTGCTTTCTGCTGACGTGGCAGTCACATTAAGCAAATTTTACCCATGAGGTTACTACTATGTGATGTTTGTTCTGGTCAACCCCAATAGTTCAAGGGTTCAAAAACTGCTTAGTTGCTTTTGACAATGTTTAGTATTAAAAAAATCATACTTTTAACCAGTGCCTATATAAATTATTTTTACATGCATTAACATTTGGAGATAATTAGTGGCTAAAGCAGGGTTAAAGGTGGTTGGGAATTCAATTTTCTAACTACACTTGTAGGAAAAATGTCCCTTTAGTAATGTGAGCATTGGTATAATCTCAGTTTAATCATTAACACATTTAAGCAAATAGCAGTGTGGTGAGTGGCCAGTGTTCAATGTAAAATAAACAATAATACTGCATACTGTTGCATGACACTGAGGTACTTTGAAACATAGGGGTGTCTGAATATAGGGCAGTCCCAGGGAGTAAAGTAGTGATTGTGAATGAGTTACAAGAGGCTTATGTTGTATACGGATGTATTGGCACAATTTTCATGTTTTAGAAAGATTACAGAATGTTGCATGTAGATCCCTTCCATTCTCGGATTGATCATTATACCTATCAAGAAAAAGGAAAGTCGGTCGACGCTTAACACATGGTATTCATACAGATTGCAGCTATGCTAATAGAAAGTGTACTATTTGTTTACACAGCTGACATTTGTAACCTCCTGTTCAGAAGAAAAGAGAGATAAGCTCCTTGTTTGACAAACTGAATGTAGTTCCGCAAAGATTACTCGTACATATGTCCTCGGAAAATTAATGGTAATTTCATGCTGCCAAACACAGAACAGACTACATGTATAAGCAAGAAGGTTTGTATAAGCAAAGAATTTCCGCACAGAACCTCACACCATGACACAGCGGCCCGCCTTTCTGTAATGATGTCAAAGGAGCCGCTAAGTCAATCAAATCCAGTGGCGTTTTGTCTATTGGCGTCATGATTGTGTTTAAAATGTTGACCCAAGGGGGTTTAAAAATAGGATACAATTTATTAAAACCTTCTTGGTTGATCCGAGCAGCATTGCCAAAAATTCACCAACTTTTTTTATTGCAACGATATAATACGGAATTGCTGCTATCTAACCAAACGTTAAACCTCCCTGATTAAACAATATACCCTGTGTGCTGGATCTCACTCTGTAACTGCGGCATAAGTGCGAAGTGTGCACGCCACGCATGCAAAGGACTCCTGGCTTAGTTCACTTAATGTTTCGAAGCTTATAATAGATAATTATTCAGTCCTACAAAATATCAACGGAATACCTTCATACGATAAGGTGCATACATATACATGTATTTCAAAAAAAAATCCATGGAACACAATATCTACAGCTACCAAATTGAAGCGGCTTTTGCTTTATCTTGCTTTGACCGCGCCGGCAAAGTGTTAAAAGTGATGATATCTGAGAAGAGTCCCAATCTTAGGTATCAAGAAGGGATCTAAAGCAGTTCTCTTCGCAGTTTCTGGAATCTCTTTTAATGGGGACCGATTTTTTCCAGCTCGCTTTTAACTTTAGTGATGAAAACTCTATTGTCCACTAGAGACTTCAAAGAGATTTATCCATCTACTAGTGATAGGCACATCAAGGACACTGACAGGAAGATAGGTCAAAGGTCCCAGAAAAGGTTATTTCATTTCCTGTTGTCAATTTCCTGCTAGATGCATGCCTGCTGCCTTATTCAAGCAAGGAGGAAAATGCATCATCAGCAGAATTTGCAAGGAATTCACAATATGGAATGAAACAAAAAATTCACCGAAACTCCCCTTTCTTAACAGAAACCTTACCTTGTGGACTCCACATCGAAGACCCCTTTCTCACAGAACACGTCAATGTTGTCCACCTCCAGGTCACCTGTCTTCATCAGCTCACGTAACCGTGGCAACTGTACGTTGATGACATCATCAGTGGCCTGCTCCATGGTGCTGCCCCTACAGAAACCAAATAAGGAAAATGAGATATTTGTGTATGTACCAACATGTAAAAAGGACCACTACTTGGCATGCTCCACATATGGTACTGACCTTGGTACTGAGTGTGTTCTACAGAAGATGCCAACCTTAGTACTGAGTGTGAAGGTACTGATCTAGCTACTGATTGTGCTCCACAGAAGGTACTGACCTTGGTACTGAGTGTGCTCCACAGAAGGTACTGACCTTGGTACTGAGTGCACTCCACAGAAAGTACTGACCTTGGTACTGAGTGTACTCCACAGAATGTACTGACCTTGGTACTGAGTGTGCTCAACAGAATGTACTGACCTTGGTACTGAGTGTGTTCCACAGAAGGTACTGACCTTGGTACTGAGTGTGTTCCACAGAAGGTACTGACCTTGGTACTGAGTGTGTTCCCACAGAAGGTACTGACCTTGGTACTGAGTGTGCTCCACAGAAGGTACTGACCTTGGTACTGAGTATGCTCCACAGAAGGTACTGGCATTGGTACTGAGTGTACTCCACAGAAGGTACTGACCTTGGTACTGAGTGTGCTTCACAGATGGTACTGACCATGGTACTGACCATGGTACTGACCTTGGTACTGAGTGTACTCCACAGAAGGTACTGACCTTGGTACTGAGTGTGCTTCACAGATGGTACTGACCATGGTACTGACCTTGGTACTGAGTGTACTCCACAGAAGGTACTGACCTTGGAACTGAGTGTGCTCCACAGAAGGTACTGGATATCTCAATGGGCAGCTCTCTCTTAGCTCTCTGTATAACTCTCAACATCTTCATCTCTGTCTCTACCTCCAGGCCATAGCTGGAAAAAGAAATGACATTTTACATGTACATTTCAAGGGAGACTAGTAGTAGTATCCAGTCTTAGATTGTACTGCTGCGGGGGTCCCTGACACGGGTGGGCAGCAGTCGGCTAGTCCTCACACCACGTTTTCAAGCGGTTCTGTCGAGTGGGACTGAAAAAATAGGGGTTTGTTTGCTACAATAGCTGTAGTTGAAGACAAACACATAACATTGGAGAGATTTAGCAATCATCGCAATACTACATGTATGACCATAGGCGGTAGGCTAAGGAGTTCACAGTTTCCGGATGTATCGCGCACGGTGTCTGCGCGGTGCATTGACTCCCAACAATAATTCCTTGGCCTAGAGCCCATGGTATGACAGAAAAAAAAAATTGGGCTTAGAAGAACTTGCTTGATCTCTCACCTTACCCACAATCCCCTGCAGCACTGGAACTGGCTTACACAAGAAAACAGTTACTCAAGCGACTGGGTAGAATTTTAAAAACTGTCAGAAGTTTCAAGTAGCTTCCACTACTTCAGTCACTGACGAAAAGTAGTGGATGCTACTTGAAACATCTGAAAGTTTTCAAAATCTATCCAGTTGCTTGAGTAACAGTTTTCTTGTGTATATCTCATTACCTGGATGTCTAACCTTCATGGATGTACGATGGCTTACTGTAATTCACTTTATGTTCACGGTAGCAAAAGTTCATGGTCTGAGAAAAATGGAGGTGTTCACGGAACTATATGTTCACAATGGTGTGGGTGCAGAAAAAAGAAAGTTGGTGAATTATTTGTTAACTGTAATGATAAGTTCGCAGTACAGAAGTGACCGCGAAAACTGTGAACATAAAAGTACCGCGAAAAAAATCAGGAATTACAGTATTACCAGAGTAAACGATCTACCTGCCACAGTTAGAGTGGCTACGTCCAGCCTATCATTTAAGAGGCTTCTCAAGCAATACTGCTGACCTCTGACCTCCTGACCTTGGCCTGGACTAACGACTTCGATTTATGGCACACGATTCTGTTTTGACGCTCGGTTTATGTATATATGTATGTATTGCTATTATGTTTGTTTTCCGTTTGTCTCAGTTTGTGATGTCCTACCTGTGAACAGGGCATGCCTGCAAAAAGCAATGCGGTTAGCATTGAGTTGTATTTACCCTGTATAAATAAAACAGAAACAACAACAAACAACAACAACATTGTGTTCAGTGATTGAGTAAGAACACTGCCTTACCCACTCTTGCACTCCACCAGTGTTGTCCCTGCCCTGACCATCCGCAGCAGTCTGTCCCTGAACAGCGCGTAGAGTTCGTCCTCCGAGGCGCGCTGCGTGTGCTCCACGGTGAAGTTGATCCCCCCGCCGGCTTTGTGGACCTCCATATACGTGGCACCTGCCAACTGGATCGAAGAATCAGAAAATATTTCAGAGTTAATATAAAAGGCTTTAGAAAATATATCAGTCAGTTTAGTTTCAATTTTATTTTAAAAATCAACTGGCATGTCACATATAAAACAGTACATACACAATGTCACAAGAAATATGTTGATTTTTTCACACACATTACATCATCTATCCATTACAATAGCAGCGCCCCTTTAATAAAATTCAAATATCTTGACATTAAACATCATATTTCAATTGATCAAGCTATATACAAAATCATAAGACCTTTACTTGTAAGACCTTTACTTGTACCAATATATTAAAAAATCCTGGATGAAAAAAAAACTACAAAGGTAACATTTGCAAAGCAAATGCATAATGTTTACATTTGCATATGGTCTGCTCTGTTAATTCTTACTCAAACCAAGGAGGTTAACCTCCTTGCTCAAACACATTCATATATGTGGTCAGACAGGAGTCTAAATCCCTCCTGCTATAAAATTGCAACATGATGTAACCCAACACCAGTTACCATGGTAACAGACAGTCTGGTTCAGGTCATTGACCAGGTCAGAGGTCACTGTTCGGAGAAGAGGAAGAGGAAGAAGAAACGTAGCAAAAACAATATGTTTTCCTTCGGTAAACATAATTATGCAACTTGTACCTTCATGGCAAACTCGTGGACCCTGTCCCCTGCCCAGACTGGGTGGGTGTGGCCGTCAATCAGACCTGCAGTGGGAGAAAGTGAATTTCAAAGTGATCTTTAACCAGTTTAGGTGACATAAACTCATGCCCGTAGCCAGGATTTTGCTTGGGGGGGGGGGGGCTTGTCTCGATGTGGCATTACTTGAATTACGGCGAGGTCAATCAAATCGCCGGCGCGAGGTCAATGACCTGAACGGGGCACGGTGCGTGTGAGTACGTCGAGTTAGAATAAACAGAGCAGTATTTTGTCACTATTTTCATATCGTTTGTCTCATCAAGACCACGCATCATACTTTCTCAGTGGGGAATGCATACCTCACATACGCTACCTACGGATCGAGAGATATTTTACTACGATCTTAACACGTAACTTTAGGTTTCAACGTTCACTAAAACGAAAACACAAGGGACAAAGTCTGTGAAGATATCTAAGATTACATGTCATCTATTTAGCAGGTTTTTGTGTGTGAGCTAAAAGGGAAATTACAATCAAGCAGATTTTATGTTGGCTCCTCCTGTCACATAAATTACTAAACATCGCGGTACTTTGCACAGTTCTACATAACTATATACTAGTAATAGATTAGTGGCGATGAAGGACCCACAATCGAGGGTGTCGATAAACAAACACCCATTTCCCCTTTACTTAGATGATTAGCAGTCATCAAGCCTAGGGTTGGTTGTTCCATATCGGCTAACCTTGACGTTATTTCACGCCATTTCATATATACTGTCGCTGTACTTTTGATGTGTCAATAAAGTTCATATAACGTTATATATGTCGTCTGGTCAAATACAACACTGACCGATTTTGGAAAATATTTGTCTCAGGCTCGGATCAGTCCCTTCTTCACAATCACCCCTATCGTTAGCACAGTAACCACCACGTTCTTGCGCGGTTGAAAATGAGGAATAACTGTAACATGTAAGGCCATGTAATGTTAAAAGTTACGTACTTTACAAGCAGACGCGCTGACGTACCAGTGGTGAAGGGCATGCGGACGCCGCGCTTGTTCTGTTTTGTAGCGATGAAGGACACCATGGAGGAAGATCGGCAAACAAACAGCAACATTCACGTTAACATGTTCCTGTGAATGTGCTGCTGGACCATACGCGGTCAGTACGGTTGGGGATCCGGCGTCACGATGTACTGCATAATCTCCCGTATTGGCTATTTTTGCGTCATTTCACACCATTTCGAGGGATTTTGGTGGGGTGTTTTATGTATCCAAGACGCGGTGCTGTCGGGATCGGTTCCTTGGCTTTTCCATTGAGCAGAGTAGCAAACGTTAACGTTATATTAAACGCTTCAACACCGTTCTACCGCGGGTAAAAAATGAGAAACAGTATTTGTACACGTATCCATGGTGAAGGACATGGCGATGAACTTTGCACGATTTACTCATCACTGCAGCTGGTGCAGTATTAGGTTACCGGTAATAATGTTGCAAACTGTATGCCCGGGCGGGCCGTGCACGTGCCTGCCGCGTGTCCGGTGGTGTTCTGATTGGTCCTCGCCCAAATGCAGGTAATGCCAATTCGAGAACACGGGGGGGGGGGGGGTTCTTCCTACTGTGCAAGGGACCAACGAGCGGCGCGAGCTTCCTAGGGGGGTTCGGGGGCATGTTCCCCCGGAAAATTGTGAAAATTGAACCTTCTGAAATGGCATTTCTTGCGTTTCTGAGAGGATTTCAAAGGGAAAATCAGAGACATATAGGATTCCAGTCCCACTGTTGATACAAATCAGTCCACCTATTAAAGAAAAATCTTGGACCTTTAGATAAAAAGTGGACCTTTTTGCTTCTGGTTCTTCCGAACTCCCCGAACCCCCCCTGGCTATTATGCACACTACTACTGTGAAGTAGCTGAAGTGTAGATACAAATGTTAGACCCACTTTTTGCATGGAAAAAATTTAGTTCATCTTTTGCTGAAGTACAAACATTATACTACAGTAATGTGATATACCTGGTAATATACTCATCCCCGCTGCCTCTATGACTCTGTCAAACTTGGTGCTCCCATACTTCTCCTGGATGTCGGCATCATGTCCGACTGCCTCGATCAGTCCGTTGCTGTGGGATACACGGGACAAGAAATCATGATATCAGAGATTTTGTGAATTTCTTGTTTTATTCTACTCATTGTGAACTTCTCTGTCTTAACCTCTCTATGCAGTATAAATTCAAGGGGATTCATTCCTCAGCTAACCAACATCTCGCACACGTACCTCTCTATGCATTTTTACACTGATATCTGGCCAGCAGACTCCCAACCAAGTTTTACCAACTAATCCTATTTCCCATGCCTGACCTCTTCTATCTGGTCTGTAGGCACATGCTGTTGCTTGGCTGTATGGACACACACACACACACACACTCACACGCACGCACGCACGCACGCACGCACGCACGCACGCACACACACACACACACACACACACACACACACACACACACACACACACACACACACAGGTATTATGAAAAGTCACTCACGACCAAAGACTAATAATGCAATGAAATTAAAACACTTTCTGGACCACCCCCTTAACTGTTAATAGAACAGCCCTTGAAAACAAAAATTTTGACAAACTTTCTCAGCTTTCATGATTGGCTGGAGGAAAAACGATCGTTCCCTGAGGCTATGGTCATCACAGACGTCTGATAAAATCATTACAACTCAGGAATGATCCTCCAGATTACCAAAGCATGATTCAACAAAAAAACAAACAAACAAAAAAACAAACAAACAAACAAGCAAACAGGCAAACTGTCACAGACAGACCAAGGACAGACAGAGAACATGGTTCAATAAACAAACAAACAAACAAACAAACAAACAGGCAAACAGACCAAGGACAGACAGACAAACAAACATACCAAGGACAAACAGACAGGCAGACAGACAGTCAGACAAGCAGACCAAGCACAGACAGACAGACAGACAGACCAATGACAGACAGGCAGACGGGCAGACAGAAAGACAGGCAGACAGACAGAAAAACAAACAAACAAACAAACAAACAAACAAACAGACAGATAGACAGACCTTCCGACGACCAGGCTGACCCCGTTGTCCCCGTCCTGTTCCAGCGAGGCGAGTGTCTTCATGTCCTCCCCGCGTAGCGCCCTCTCCCCCGCCCGGCACACCAATACGGCCTGCCGGGCTCCACGAACGAGCAGCTTACCTCCTGACATCGTCAACTGTCCCAAGGAAGCGTAGATCTTCTTGAAAATAACTAGGTAGGGAGAACTTGACCGCCAAAATGTCGACAATTTACCTTCACGTGGACATTTTCGGACACACCCCCAAATTTTGACGAAGGAAGCCAATGAAAATCGAGATAACAAACAGCGAGGAAAAAAAAGACCTGGATAGCCATTGGTCTATTTCGTCTTCATTTTATAGTCTTGATTTTTAAACCTAGAAAAATGAAACCTTGCCCATATTCATATTAAAGATTTAATTTTTAGAAATTTCTTCTCTTTTCACAGCAAATATTTTTCTATGACGAGGGACGGAAGATTTCCCGGGAAAAATTCACCTTTGACCTTCTTTGCTCATTTACATAAAATGGCGTCTGCGCATTGCTCGTTGCTATGACCAACCTCGTTTTGGTGTTGTTATGGTGGACACCAAATCAAAACTTGCCGATCGGAGAGTTTTTCTTTGACTTTTCCGTCTTTTTACGGCAAAAAGAGGTAAGTTTGGATCACTAGACAGTATGAAATGATAGAGAGGCAATTATTAATCAGTTTTATGACGATAAATTTGTTTAAAAATGGCGTATATGTGTATTTGGTAAGCTTATGCTACTGAGCATCGCCTCAAAACTAGATGATTTCTATTCATAGAAATTGTTTTGGAGAGACCAGTCATGTATAAACAGGAATATTTTTATTGTATTCTTTCGTGTTCACAGGTTTTACAGATATACAGACATGTCTACGGTGTCAAGGCAGTCCTCAGCGGCCTCGCCGGTCTCGGCGAACTCCAAGTCTCGTAAGTTTTGTTGTGTTGAAAAATATGTTAGTGGGAGGGGGGCGTTGTTATGTGTGTGTGTTATAAGTGATTCACATAAGGTATAAATTTTGTGGCTGATCGTGTTTTAATCATCTATGCAAAACGCAAATGTGTATTCCTTAGCATATAGTTGTGCGTGTTGGAAATATTTATATGTTGCATTGCTACTGTACTACAACATTATTTTAACCACAAATTTGAAATACTGCAAAAAGGCACCTTTCCTACCACAAAATTAAAGTCCCTGTCAAGATAAACGACTTTACAGTACCTCACTGTAAAAAAAAAAAAACTCAACACAATGTCCTTGCTAAACATAATGTCCTTGCTAAACGTAAAGCTGATGCAAATATTTCACAATTTACAGTACTTGCTCATAACATGTTTCAAACTTTTACCTCCCCAGGGGCAGGGACGGCGTCGAGACAGTCCGGGCGCGTCACCTTCCCACAATCCCCGGGGTCCGGCGCGGGATCCCCGCTATCAGGTCAGTGCCTCTCGTAGCCATCATGACATTCTAGCAAATAAAGTTCCTCGGAAAACGATCAACCGCTACATTTTGTAAAATCATCCTTTGGTGTAACATACCGACTTTGCAGGCACTTTGCAGGCCCTAATTATTATTGTATAGATTCATGACTTAATCAGATTATGACATTCACTAACTTGTGGTCCCTACAAACTGTGACTTTCTCTTTTGTTTGCTTACCAACAAGGTTACCATGGCAACCATTTGTTGTCCAATAATGAATAATCTTTCATATGGAACAGTAAGTTGTACAATGTACAAAATATGGCAACAAGTATTTTGCAACAGTTTTAAGAGAAGTGTATTTTAAAGATCAAAATATTGTGCAACCATTCTAGGAGACTGTAGTACTTTCTAAGGGGGAAACATTAATAACTTTTAACAATTACATTATTGGTGTACAATATTGCCAGTAATGACATCATAGATAACTGCAAGGTAATTAAGGTCATCTGAGGTGAGAATATCTGTGAGGTCAAATAAGGTGAAACTGTAACAATAGTGATTAAAGAATGATTGCTGTCTCAAAATTATTAGTTGTTTTACCTTTTTGGAGCTAGCAAATAACAACATGTACATTGCTGACATTATACTCCTGCTTGTTAAACTGTTGTAGAAGGAACACAGCTGGCGCCCGACCACAACCCATTCACCATGCCGGTAGAGAATGACATCTTCATCCTCAGGGACAAGGAGAGGCAGAAGAAGAAAGCAGTAAGTACAACTAACTATCTTGTCTTTACAAGAAATGCAGTATAAAGTAGAGTGGCTTCATTCCTCAAGCTAACCGACATCTTGCACACCTCTACTGAGGGATGACTGCGGTGTGATAGATGTCAGTTAGCTTGAGGAATGAATCTACTTTACTTTATAAAAAATATTGTCTTTACAAAAAATGGTTATAAGAGTGTTTCTATTCACTAAATCAATTGTCTATGATGTAGTTAGGAAGGTAAAAGGCGGTAGAAGGAGAGGGATGGGCTCCACCTTCCAATACCGTGCCCTAGACACGATGGATAAACAACCCACTACCCCTACGGCCTCAAAAAGGCTATGGGACTACCTTTACCTTTTATTGTCACAAGTAAAATACCGTGCCCTAGACACAGTGACTAACAACCTACTGCCCCTTCGGCCTCCAAAAAAGGCTATGGGGCTACCTTTGCCTTTTACTGTTACAAGTAAGGGTCTGAACATTCTTTCAACTCAACAGGAGAGGGTAAAACAAAGGAACCTCCGCGTCCACGAGAAGACGACGTACGCCACGCGGGTGAACGCCAAGACGGCGTCCATGCGGAAGGCGGTAATCGAGTCGTCGGAGTCGGAGGATGAGAGGGAAGACGAGGACAAGGCCGTGGCTGTAAAGGAGGATCCCAGCTGGACCATCGCTGTCACCAGGGGTAAGGACATGTTATGGAGATTGATTGACAGGTAGCTGTCCAATGGCAGGGACTGTCTCATTTGAGGTACAGACAAATATGGATGAAAGTTCTGATGATTAATTGACAGCTGGCTGACCAATGGCAGGGAGTGTCTGATTTGGGGTACAGACAAATATCGAAAAGGTTCTGATGATTGATTGACAGCTAGCTGACCAATAGCAGCGAGTGTCTCAGACGTTTGTGGTATCAAATTAAAGTTGTTTTTTTTCTTGTCCTGAGCAGACAGACATGTTGAGAAGGAAGACCTTGCCGAGTATATCAACAAGAAGAGGGAAATGTTCCTCGTACAGGTAACTTTACTTTTGTCTTGCTTGTTACAAAGTACAGATTCGAAGGAGTATCCTTACTACATAACTTAAGGCAACTCCGAGCTACCGGGTAGATGTAACGAAAACTTCAATCTGTTAATCTTGAAGACAGATTTTGGCTGTCCTTGGTACTGAAAGCTATTCTGAATAAAGGGACTCTTTCTGCACAACCAAGTGTTTTATTCAGCCGATGTTTCGGTGACCGTCTGTCACCTTCCTCAGGGCAATTCTGACTGATTCACATTGCACTGCAGCATAGGTGTTGCTGCTACAGATGCGTTCCCAAACGTATTTACATATCTACAAGTACACATGCATATGAAACGTCGGCTGAATAAAACACTTGGTTGTGTAGAAAGAGTCTCTTTATTTAGTGACTTACCAACCTGATGAAACTATTCACGGATGTGAAAGCTATTCTGTTTGTAGGTTTGGTAGCACAGAAAACTTAAAAACGGCATTTCCACTGAGATGAGACCTCTAAGCATCTATGAGTTTTACAGTCAAGTAAAGGTAGTATTTATTTGTGGGGGTCCTGTGGCGTGGCGGCAGGGTGTTTGGCCCGGAACCCATAGGTCCTAGGTTCAAATCCTGCTATGTCACCAATCTTGTGCCCTTGGGAAAGGTACTTTACACGACTTTCCTCACTCCACCCAGGTGTAAAATGGGTACCTGACTTCAGTTGGGGAGGTAATAGGCGGTGGAAGGAGAGGGAATGGGCCCCACCTTCCAATACCGTGCCCTAAACACAGTGGATCAAAAACCCACTGCTTGTTACCTTGTTTTAAATGTAGTATTTTGTCCCCCATGTTCCGTAGTACTCCCTGGGAGTGAAGAGAGATGAGATGCGGAAGTTGGAGGAGATCGCGGCCGCGGAGGAGCGGAAGCTGGAGCTAGCGGAACAGTACCTGGAGGAGGACGCCGCCATGTTCGACGAGTTTCTCAAGGAGAATGACAAGAACTCCGTAGAAGCCATCAAGATGTGAGGAAAAGCTTTATGATGTTTTAGTTACTAGTGAGTTAGAAGGTCAACTAGCGTTATTTTTTTATACTGCGGGGTGACATACCCTGAAAACAACATAAAATGATGTCTTAATTTCCTAAATACTGTAAATTCAGTCAAGTTTGTGACTCCCAGATTTTATGGCATAGTGAAAGTCAAAAGTTTGTACTACCTGTAGTATTTCTGAGTTTCGAATTATATATAGTAGGAACACAATGTAAATGAGGTAAGTTTGTGGTATAGAAGTGACCAAAAGAAACGTGACCTTAACACCCTGCAATGAAATAAAATTGCAAGACATAAAAATGTAGTCTTAGTTTGAAGTATGCAATTTTTAACTTTTATCTAACATACTTGTACTAGTGCTAGTAGTAGCTGCTATGCTAGAGCAAAGAACAGTTCTGTGCAGTTTTTCGGCCCTTGGTACATGAAGTGTTGAACTATAGAGGTCCTGTTTTCAGCGTGTCACTGATCATCTACGTTATGTTCTCACAGTGCGGAGTCTGAGACTAAGGCAAAGTTGGAGAAGGTGTCAGAAATCAAGAGGATCAATGGACAAATGATGGCCATTAAGAGGTAAGTCTAATGAAAGTGATTGTGTAGTTCTTATCAATGGTTATATTGTTTTTCAGTTGCCAGATCTACTGTAAATTTACTTGTCTTTTGCAGGAAATTTAATTTTGCAGTAGTAGTGGAAAAGAGGTTTTCATTGTGTTCTATTTTTGTGGTCAAAACAATACTGACAGTTGTACAAAGACACATTTTGTAGTACCATGATTTTGCAGTGGAAATGCATGGTGAAAAAAATTAAATTATCACGAACATTTTGAGGTTTACAGTAATGTTGTATTTATAATGTTACTAACACAGAAGTTCTCATTTTGTTGTAATCAGTGAGATTTCCAAGATGGAGGACACCCTGAAGGAATACCAGCTGTATAAGAAGTTCTTGGACAGTGTGACTCCTCAGGTGGGTTCTTGGTATCCACTGACAGCATTTCAAGGGTGTGAATGGGGTTTCTAAGCTTCTGTATCTGTCCTTTTAACAACTCAGGTATGACTGTAAGCTGTTTTTTGTAAAGGAAAGATTTGATTGACAGGTGTATGTGACAACTTTTTTTTTTTCTTTATTTTCTTTTTTTAGCTATAACTTGTGAAAAGTCACTCAGTAAGGGGGCACACCCCAGTTTATTTTGGGACTCAATTCGATTTTAGCGGCCTTCTCTTTCAGGAAATAATTCTGAAGAAAAAACACTGTGTATGGGAATAAGGGATATCTCTCTAGCTACAAGAACAACAGAATTTCACTTTCTTTAACCTTTCAAATTTTGATAAATTTTAGGGGGGAAAAGGATTTTCCTATGAAAAATCATGCGAAAAATTGGCCATTTTCACTTCGAATTAAACCCATCACCCATAATTTAGCTACCCAAACGACTGATATTGTCGGAAAGAGAAAACCCTTGTGTATAATCAGGAAAAGTATAAAGGAAATCCTAACACTGAGATTTTCGCAATACCTCGTCTCGCGAGGCATAGCAAGAGCACCCACGGAACGCATGAAACATAAATCTGGGTCAAATCGCCGCACCACATTCAAGGCGGAGGGATACCCAGAAGTAAGCCTCGGATCCGAAAGCAAATTTCACCCAAAACACACCACTTCTTATACTTTTCAGCTATGTTAGTAGTTAATGCCATTTCGCAGCAGATTATGAGAAATGTCAACTCAAACCTGAACCCTCGAAACCCTTTCGTCACTTTTTTATCACGCACTACCACGGACCCCTGTCGCGGAAGAATTGGTGTGTGCACCGGTAATTGCCGTATTTTGCCGCTTTTCTTTACAATAGAAAGAAACCTAAGGTGATACAAATAGCAGCCATATGTTAGCAGCTATTTGTTGCTCTTAAAATACTTTTTACTTGATCTATAACTGTAATGAATTTTTATAACAACAGGAGTACAAAGACAAGAAGGAAGCAGACCTTGAAGAGAAAAGGAAACAACAGAAGAAAGCATCGGCAGCAAAGAAAAGAGGAGGTAAGTAAGAAACAGATCAGAGTCTTAAATAAACCTGTTTAAAACAATTTGTAGCCAAGAGAAGTTCGCATCTTTGGGCTGGTGTTAAAGGAAAGCAACAGAGAATATTAAGTTCATTATTTTCCAGTAGTCTACACATTAAAAAGTTGATATATTTCAATTTTTACATTAGTCCGCCAAATAATTACCCTGTGCACGCGTTTGAACTTCGCGCTCACCTAGCTCGCCCACCGCAATGGCAATGATTAATGCTTTGCTCTGACGTCACCGTTCCAAAGCCACTTATTTGCATATCTCAGTCCAGTGATCTCCCAGTACTAGTGGCACTGCCAATATTCAAATAAGCGGATTCGGAACGGTGGGCGGGTGAGCTAGGAGAGGGCGAAGTTCAAACGCGTGCACAGGGTAATTATTTGGCGGACTAATGTAAAAATTGAAATATATCAACTTTTTAATGTGTAGACTACTGGAAAATAATGAAGTTAATATTCTGTTAGCCTGGCTACCATCCTGGTTAGTTTACGTCCGCTCTGATAGTCACTCCCTGGTTGGCGGGTAGCGACTATTGGAGCGGACGTACACTAACCAGGATGGTACCCAGGCTAGTAGGCTGTTGCACATTTGACAAGTTTTGCCGTGCTGTGCTCATGCCTTGTGTGCTGTGCTGTGCTGTGTGCATTTCACCCCAATAACACGCACCATACCCTCATCTCAGCCATGGTTTCGCTTGAACCACTCGAAGAAGAAGCGATTCTGAGTGCACCCAATCTACTTAGTGCTCCCGGGGCCAGTTCCAATGGTATACAATCATGCACATGACCATTTCATTTCTCTGTCAAAGGGACTAAGGTTTACATTACTGGAGAGACTAGGGTGTGGTGTATTGTCAACTCTTATAATAAGTGGGTTCATTGTTCCAACTGCGCATGCACAGGGTCACAGGTGAAGGCCCCTAAGTTGTAAACTGATCTAAACTGTCAATGGTCAGACATGTTTCGTTTATGACTCGGGGGCCTTCAACTTTGACATATCACTTCACTTTAAAGTAATACATGTAACAAGGAATTCAAAGGCAGGTTAGGGTACAATCAGGTGGGTACAAGGTTAGATGATTGATTAATTGATTGATGAATTGATTGATTGATTGACATTTGACTGTCTCCCACAGCTGCCGCCACGCCAGCGAGTGACAAGACGGAGGGTGGACGGGCGGCGAGCCGTCAGTTACAGAGCCGGGAATCTACGAGAAGGGACCGGAGCGGCACGTCACTCAAAGGGCCATCCTCAGGAAAAAGGTAAGATACAATGTACATGCCAATAGATCGCTCTGACTATTGATACTGGGTGCATCTGACTGGAAATACTAGGACTAAGGTGCATCATGCACTTTTGTGCACCCAAAATTGGACCTGTGAACCTAATTTTTCACTGTGGACGTAATGGTGAACGTGGATATTTGACTGTGTAGTGTTATAAGTGCCGGAAAGAAATTATTAAACCGTTGTAACAGTTGTATTTTTTGTAAGATTTCAAAGTTAGCGATAGAATTTGCAATTGTTCAAAACTGTATTTTTTTGGTACTGTGTATGCCAATATTGAGTTCCTTACACCAACTCCCAGATTCTTCCTGCAACTCTAGATTAATTTCTTCTCTCTTGTTATGTTACTTTATTATACATTGTGCATCCCAATTTTTTTCTGTGCACCTAAATGTTTAGGTTAGGTGTACCAGTACACCTATTCCAAAATATGAATTCCCTTTCATGTTTTGGACAGTATCCATAGCCCTTCCAATATGCAAAATCTCCTTCTCCTGTTACATTAATTTTATATTTTGTTCACATGTTTACAAAGTTGTGTTTGTTTACAGGCCTGGGGGAACCCCTGCCAGTGGTGGTCCTCAGGACCAGCCAGACTCAGATGAAGATGAGGATAGTGAGGAGGTGGGTACAGCAAGTTGACACTTTCTTATTAGGCCACATAGACGGTCAGACATATAGAATACTACACATTCTGTATCACCCGAGGTACCAGCCCGCGGGAGGGCTGGGACAAAGGGTGATGCGGAACACACCGTGTCGCATTCAATTTTTGTCATACCCACCCCAGAAAGTACACATTTCAATGCGAAGTGTGTCAGAAATTGAAAATATTTAGTGTCCCTCAACAAATACATAGTCTGACCTGTTCTTGATAGGAACTGGAGGAACAGAACTCATTCTTAAACCTCTCATTTCTTCCCTAAATTCCAGGAACCAGACTCCAGCAGCTGTTGGACCTGTTCCAGCATTTAGAGATTATTCTTAAACCTCTCATTCGTTCCCTCCGTTCCAGGAACCAGACCTGTTCTTCACGGACCCCCAGCAGCTTCTGGACCTGTTCCAGGAATTGGAGGAACAGAACTCATTCTTAAACCTCTCATTCCTTCCCTCCATTCCAGGAACCAGACCTGTTCTTCACAGACCCCCAGCAGCTGCTGGATCTGACAGATTCCTGGAACTAGAGGAATGGAACTCATTTTTTCCCTGTATATTCCAGGAACCAGACCTGTTCTTCACGGACCCCCAGCAGCTGCTGGACCTGTTCCAGGAATTGGAGGAACAGAACTCATTCTTAAACCTCTCATTCCTTCCCTCCATTCCAGGAACCAGACCTGTTCTTCACAGACCCCCAGCAGCTGCTGGACCTGTTCCAGGAATTGGAGGAACAGAACTCATTCTTAAACCTCTCATTCCTTCCCTCCATTCCAGGAACCAGACCTATTCTTCACAGACCCTCAGCAGCTGCTCGACCTGTTCCAGGAATTGGAGGAACAGAACTCATTCTTAAACCTCTCTTTCCTTCCCTCCATTCCAGGAACAAAGACCTGTTCTTCACAGACCCCCAGCAGCTGCTGGACCTGACAGATTTCTGGAACTGGAGGAACAAAACTCATTCTTAAACCCCTCATTCCTTCCCTCCATTCCAGGAACCAGACCTGTTCTTCACGGACCCCCAGCAGCTACTTGACCTGTTCCAGGAATTGGAGGAACAGAACCTGTCACTCATCCAGAACAGCCAGGAGACGGAGGAAGCCCTGGAGGAGATGAGACAGACCTTCATCCAGACCGAGGGGAAAATGTGAGAACACTTTAAAATGTCCACTCGTGTTATAGACAAGTACACTGTCTCAATGATGCTACAAATGATCCCACTGGCTGCCTGTTCTAGAGGGTTCCAGGGCAGACGTCACCATTGCGTTGTGCAGTAGAGGCCAAAAAATGGGAACACGATTGTAGTCCCTAGCTAATTTCTTTGAAACTCTTTTTTTCTCTTGAAAATTTTGGTCCAGTTTTGAGACTTTTGGGCTAGGAGTGGCAGGTAGGGTCTAAACTTTCCTACTTTGGTCAAATTTTCTTGATTTCACCAGTTTAGTGGGTGTAATGAGAGACCTGAGTGATGAGGTCTTGCCTGCCCAGAGCGGATGGATACATGAGAAAATTAGGTCAGAAATAGGGTTTGTTTACTGTTGTCAGCTGTGTGAGAGTTTGAGCTGGTCAACCCCGTTTTCTTTTTATATTTGGGAGGCAGACCCTTGTGGCTTTCTGGTGCAGAAGAATTTTTGAGATTGAAATGTGGGAAAGTACTTTATAACTTCTTCTTTTAGTGCATTTAACTATAGGTTTCTATGGGCACATCTAATTGTACTGTCTGCCCTCCAGAGGGTTCATCTGTTGGACCTGACACTCAAGGGATTCTTTTGATCGTTTTGAACCCAAGGTGAACCCTAGGTTATTTTGGGTTCTGGAGGGTTCTGAACCCAAAAATTTTCACAGAGGACCATCTTGATTTCATGGTTCACCTGACTTCTCAACATCCAAAGCAATCTGGCCAATTTGGCCATAGTCTAGTTAAACCTTGAGATTACAAAACAAGGTATTTAGCTGCAGCCCCTGGAGTTTATTGTACAGTTATTGTAGTTTTTGGGTATAAAGAAGCAGAAATTCTTGATAAAATCGTAGAAACTTTTTTTTACATGGCAGTGAGGAGGATTTTTTGTACCGTATGGTAGATAAATGTGTCAGCTTTGAGACTGCATGAGTTGGATTATGATATTTGTTTGGTATACTATTATTAGGTGATAGGTGATAAGTGATATAGGTTTTAGCTTCCTAACTGCTTGTAGTGGAACAGCAGGGACATTGTCATCGGAAACTTTGGAAGAGGACAACTCATTTTGTCCCTACTTGTTCCTTGGTAATGCATCGGCACATCCTGTTTACATGCCTTTTTGATGGCAGATAGATTTTGGACCTGGGAAGAAATTCTGACTATTACAATGTATTATGTTTTAGCTCCCTCCCAGCTTGTTGTGGAACTGCAGGGACATTTTTATCGTGGATATCTGTTCTTGTTCCCAGGAACCGTGAGATAGAGCATAACTCATTTCATCTTTTCTTGTTCCTTGGTACTGCATTGGAACTTCCAGTTTTCATGTCCTTTTGACGGCTTTGGCTGGTTTCACAGGTTTTGGACCTGAGAAGAAGTTGACTGTGTTATACTGGTTTTAGCCTCCTAGCAGCTTGTTGTGGAACTGCAGGGACATTTTTATTGTTGACTACTGTCTTTGTTCGCAGGAACCGTGAGACAGAGATCCTGAAACAGCAGATCACCATGCTGAAGGATACCATCACCAGAGAGGAGGAGAAAGCTGCAGACCTGGAGATGAAATCCAAGTAAGAATATATCACACCTAACACTGGTATTTCCTTAAAGAAATGCAACAGAAAATTTCAAATTCATTATTTTCCAGTAGTCTACACATTAAAAAGTTGATATACTTCAATTTTTACATTAGTCCGCCAAATAATTACCCTGTGCACGTGTTTGAACTTCGCGCTCTCCTAGCTCGCCCGCCGCGATGGCAATGATTAATGCTTTGCTCTTCGTTCCGAAGCCGCTTATTTGCATGTCACAGTCCAGTGATCTCCCAGTGGCACTGCCAATATGCAAATAAGCAGGTTCAGAACGGAGACGTCAGAGCAAAGCATAAATCATTGCCATCGCGGCGGGCGAGCTACAATGTAGGAGAGCACGAAGTTCAAACCCGTGCACAGGGTAATTATTTGGCGGACTAATGTAAAAATTGAAATATATCAACTTTTTAATGTGTAGACTACTGGAAAATAATGAATTTGAAATTTTCTGTTGCTTTCCTTTAACAATCTTCCAGCTAAGGTGGCCTTTTCATGCCTAACTAGAACTAGGTCAAGCTAGCAGCACTTACAGGGTTAAAGTAAAACTTTTTTGTGTAAGATATTCTGATTTTTATGGTGATTAAGACTATCAAGTATTCCCCAAAGAAAATTTGCTTTTTTCTGTTTGTTATGATCATAATCAAAGCCTGGGTAGTGAGTGAGTGATACCAGATCATATTATTGTACACTTTTTACACTTTTTATAATAATTGCAATGTCTGTTACAGAATGTTCTCATATGGTGAATTCAAAGCAGAGGATCAGGTCTGTATTTCTGTGTCTCCTTCATGTTGACTTGTTGTTGTTGTACCGGTAGTGCTAAATGTCTTTGCTCATAGTGCTGTGTACCTAAACCCACATTTAGGTTCAGGTCTGGATTCAAGTCCAGAGGTTTAGGTTCAGTTCCGGACTTGTAAGTCCGGACCTAAACCCACGGTATATACAAAATTGCATGTTGGCAACCTTGCAATGTTGTCTAGGCGAAACTGTGGCCACATAACATGGAGGCCGACACTTGACAATGCCCAATGGCAATGTTTTCTTCATTTTGCAGCACAGATTTTGCCATCTATGGAAGGTTTTATGTGGCTCGGAATGAACAGGGATATGTGACATGGGTTTTTTTTCCAACTAAGTCCGGAACTGATTCCCGCAATTCAGTTTTTTTTTACTTGAACCTAAACGTTTTTACAAGTCCGGAACTGAGTCCAGTGAACTGGTACACAGCACTATTTGCTCGTATGTAAATATCATGATTGTCTAACCCTGTCTTGTCCTAACTAACTGTGCATGTTGTGTGCTTTTCTCTTGCTGTGTTTAATTCCTCCATGCTTGCTATACATGCGGATATACAGGAGGATACTGGCGTATGTACATTATGTATACAGCTATGGCTTTGGTGGTCCTGATGTATCAATTTGTCTTTATTTCTCTCAATGGCATCTGAGAATTACATTTGAATAGTATTCTCTGGCTGATATTGTGATAAAGTATGTTAGAGGTAGAAGAAAAGCACAAACATACTGTGGTAAGACCACACCAATTTAATTTTTTTTGTTGTTCTCGGATTCACGATGAAAACAGAGTCTGAGATAAAAGTCTACACTATGAATCATTCTGTAACTACTAGTAATAAATTTCTGTATAGTGGTTAACTATCAATGATACCAGAACTGAAGTGTATTACATATTCCTTTTTTGAAATCCGTACCCGACATGTCTTTCCTATACATGAAATTACATCATGACAACATGTACTGTATGTGGAAGCATGATTGACTATGATTTTATTTAAAGTATGTAGTTTGATAATCTCCATTTTCATCATTTTTAGGAGAAAATGTTGCAGTCTCTAAACAAGAAGGTAGAAGAAGTGTACAGGGCCTGTATAGGAGACAACGAGGCCAACATCAGGTAAGGGTTAGGAATTACGGGTCTTCTAAAGAAGTGCTGCCTTCTGAAGTAATGTTGTAATTTTAATGCAAAGTTAACATGTGTAGAGCATTTTAAAAAGCTATGGGATGAAATTTCAAATCAGCTACATACTTATCACAATATTTACATTAAAACAATGGCGCTACACCGTGTTCATTGTTCACATTGCATTCAAGAGCTTTACACAATATGGTAATGTGGACATAAAACGGGAAGTTCGGCATTTAAAGTGACTGAAGTTGTGCGAGTTTCTAAGCTTCCTGCCATGTGATTTTCTAACCTCTCTCCTTGTTTTCCTCCCAGTACCCTACAGATGCTGACCAACATTGAGAACCGGCTGGAGGAACTGTTTGAGATCATCGAGATGATGCCTCCAGAGAGAGTGGAGGCAGCTGAGAGGGTAGGTCATTTTGTTTTTGTTCAGTCTGTTTGTTTGTTTGTTTGTATGTTCGTTTGCTTGTGTTTTCGTAGTTATCTCCAGATGCTTGGCACGCAGGGGACACTGACACTAACTTAAAGTTAGGTTGAAGGGCCGAGAAAATATTTATCTCATTTGACGTCTTCAATTTACTGCTACATGCATGTCTGTTGCCTTATGGGAGCGAGTGGTGGAAATGCATGTTAGCCAAAATCAGCAAGAAATTCACAATAATGAATTAAACAAGAAAGTCACAAAACACAAGCATGTCACATACTAGGTAGATCTTCAATTTTTATCAAATGCTTTTAATTCCTGGATTCTTATCAAACCCCAGCTTTTTTCCGCTGATTTTATGCAGATTTGATATAATTGTAAATCACTTTTATTAGTCTTACTGTTACAGTATAATTATTCAAAAGTTTTCAGGATCGTTACAGTATCTGTACATTGTGTATCTGTATAGCCGGTATAACCGCCCTTCAGCATAACACACCAGCTTCGCAGGCACGCGGCACGGCGGCAGCTGTTACACCTAACATTTGAACGTCTAACAGTCTAAACAATGTTTAAAGCTATCTAGTGTCGATACCCCTACAGTACCTGTACTTGGTGGCAGCGAGTTCCACTCTACGCTAGTTCTAGGAAAAAAATGAGTTGTAATATTGAAATAATATTGAAATAGTGTTGCAATTAGCCAGCCTGCCATAAGGAAAAACTGTTACAGTACCTTATACACCAAAAAAACAGTTAACTCAAGCAACTGGATACGATTTTGGAAACGGTCAGACGTTTCAGGTAGCATCCACTACCTTTCGTCGGTGACACTAAGAGACTGCAGGAGCATTGCAGGTTTATAAGCACAAACCATTGACTGATATCGAAAGGTAGTGGATGCTAACTGAAACGTCTGACCGTTTCCAAAATCATATCCAGTTGCTTGAGTAACTGTTTTGTTGGCGTATCTTATCACCTGGATGTCTAATCTTCACTGACGTAACTGTACCTTGTGTTTCCTCTGCCAGGCTAAAGAGAAGGAGCGACGTCTGCGCCTGCGTGAGGAGAAACTGGAGCAGCAGAGACTGCACCAGGAGGAGAGGGTCCGACGGGCCCTGGAGAGGGCTCAGGCAGACCCCAAGAAAAAGGTACGGCAACCTTCATGTTTTAAAGGAAAGCAACAGAGGAGAATATTAAATTCATTATTTTCCAGTAGTCTACACATTAAAGGAACGCAACACAAAATTTCAAATTCATTACTTTCCAGTAGTCTACACAGTAAAAAGTTGAATATATATTTCAATTTTTACATTAGTCCGCCAGATAATTACCCTGTGCACGCGTTTGAACTTCGCGCTCTCTTAGCTCGCCCGCCATGATAGGAATGATTGATGCGCTGACGTCACTGTTCAGAGTTTGAGGAAAATTGACATATATCGACGGAACAGTGACGTCAGAGAAGAGCATCTGATCATTCCTATCACGGCGGGCGAGCTAGGAGAGCGGGAAGTTCAAACGCCTGCACAGGGTAATTATTTGGCGGACTGATGTAAAAATTGAAATATATCAACTTTTTAATGTGTAGACTACTGGAAAATAATGAATTTAATATTCTCTGTTGCTTTCCTTTAAGGTTCATCAAAGTCATAAAATTCCAGGGCTCAAAATCTCAAATGTCTATAACTTAGAGAAATAGAATTAAAGGGATATTATGTAAGATTTTCACTATTTTAAACATCGCTGTTTTTAACTGGGTTCATAATGACATTTGGGGAGTAAAAGATCGATGTTGTTGCGCCGCAAAAACGGGTTAGAAATTGCCAACTCCTTAGCGCTAGCACGGATCGCGGCCATGTTTGTTGTCAATGTTTGTTTACATTCGTTTTAGGAGCCTCCTAAAACTACAGCGGGCCTGGCGCGACTTATTCTCGCGCTGTGTTGAGTTGCCGGAAAAGCGAAATAGCAATGCTAATATGTTGAAAGTTATTGAAAATGAAAATCTAGATGAGAAAATTTCAATTATATATAATTACAGTTTTGGCACAAAAATTTTACATAATATCGCTTTAAGATACTTAAAAACTTGCCATTGAAATGCAAACAGGGACACCAACATGGCCGTCAGCACAGTGCCTGCTTCATTGATATCAGAAAGTGGGTGAAAACGCTCGATAGGTCATGTTGAGGTGGTGGTTGTTACACTGTCCAATAGTATCAGATTTAACTTCAAACCTCCTGACCGAAACCCACACCTCTAGCGGGGGCGTAAGCTGGTGTTCCGCTCGAACCCCCCCATCAGGAAGAGTCGCCACCAACGGGGAAAGTCGCGGCTGGAACAAGAACTCGAGGAGTGGGAATATTTCTTCGGACCGAGCAATTAAGAGCAAACGTACACTATTTGTGTCGTGTATATATGTACATTTACTAAAGTGAAACGTGTTGTCTGTCACTAATAAGGGAGTGCAGGGTTGGAAGGTTAACTGTAACAGTTACTGTTTTTCCTTCGACTTTGAGCATGCTGCATACTTAGCTTCATTTGTGAACCAAAAACATTTCTCTCAAAGGCAATACAACAAGGACATACAGTCAGGCAGAGATCATTTTGGCTTTTGTTGAAGACTCTGTTCTGTGATGCCAAAATGCCTTCCCATAAAATATCTATATAATCTGTAAATTTAGCTGAAAAAAAAGCTGAGTTTTCTGCTAAAAATCAGAGTCAAGAACAAGAAAATTATGCCAGCATGCTGAAGGTTTGGGGTTAAGAGGAACGAACTTCAAGGAAATATTTTTGTTTTTTATGTCCCTAAAAGGTTTGTGACGTAAGGTTGCTAAATGTGTATAATTGTCGGTTAAGGTTCTAACGTCTGTATTCTATGTAAACAAGGTGGGATTTGGCAGAACGTTGGTGGACATATTTGCAGCGTCATGAATTCAAGGTGGAGGCATCACAGCGAAAATAAGACTACAACGAAGGTTTCACGATTTACGACAAAGAGAAATTTAAAAAGAAGTGACGCATTTTTCTTATTCGTACAGGGTGGAAGGAAGCTGGTGTTCAGATCCGAACCCCCGAGGAGGAAGGCTAAGAAGGACAAGGCACAAGAGAAGGCCACACGTGAAGAGGAGGAGCTGGCATACTTCTTCACATAAACATATGATAGCACACAAATCATTACAGACTTTCCCTCTGTGTCGTCAATTGTTGTGTATTGTTTCAAAATAGTTGGAAGACCAGGACTCCAACAGGTCTTTGAGGATTTGAAAGCCTACATGTAATTTCCAAGCAGATGTACATGTACATGTAAGAATTTTACGTCAGTGTTTTCCGTGACTCTGTTTTTGCGATACTATAGAAAGACGTTCTAAATGTTGCAAAAGCATGCACAAGGATCTCATCAAATAAAGGGATGGACTACACATTGAAAAGACAGACATAAGAGAAAAGCTGTTTTTTTTTGGTGTTTCACCTAATTTTGTATATTTCTTCAATAAATATACCATTGATGTTTTTTGAGCAAAGGAAAGACATTTGGCAAAAAAGATATTAACCAAAAGATGTTGTATGTATATTTCTGAGATCGAAATGGTTTCTTCTCTTTCCAATGTACAAAGTTTAAGTGCCTTGTTCACTTTTGAATGAAAGCAGAATTCTCATAGAAATATTTTATGAAATCACAAATATTTTACATCATATCTGGGCAAATGGATATTTTAGGTTTTGTAAAATAATATGCTTATTGCTTACGTTGTCTTTTATTGTGTTAGCTGTGTAAATTGTCCTTCAATGTATATTATGGTTGTTATTTTAAACATAACTTTTTAGGCTAATGGAACGTTTGTGTTCAGAGGTTGTATATTTCATCAACATATGACAAAATATTAGCACTGGAAATATGATTGTTGTGATTTGTCATTATTATAGTACAATGACCTATTTCCAAGTGTTAATGTTGTACACACAAATAAATGGTTTTTCTGGTTACTGAACAGAAGAAAAAAATGGCCTGAATTACTGTTAAGGACGATTTTATTCAGATTGGCTGCTATTCTAGCCTAATATAATAGCCAAAACAAGAGTTCCACGACATCATACCTTCGCCAAATCATGTTAATCGTTCAAACTAATTATACATTTTTTTCTAAGTGATTATGCAAGAGCCTCATTTGCATGAATCATATCAGTTGATCATATTCTCCACCCAATGACAGTCTTATCTTGAGAAAAAAAGGCTATTCTAGCATTCGCTCATAAATTATGCTAATGAGGTCCTGATTTGAATAAATTATGTTTAGTGATGTTCGCCTTTACTGAACTTTTTCTATCCCAATAAAAAAAAGATTCCAGTGAAAAAAGAAAGCCTGATAAAAAAAGCCGCAAAACACGCCCAAAATAAGCCCCAAACCTCTGCTTGGAGAGTAGCCAATGGATTCTGCTTTGCCACCTTATGATCTGCTTGGAGATTATCCTACAGCGCCTGTAGTATGACCTTATCCTCAGATGACCTGGCATCGGTGCTTTGGCTTTCCCCTTGAACTGATGACCATATATATATATATATAAATTATATAGCCACCATATGATCTGCTTGGAGATCATCCTACAGCAGCCTATGGAACGAGCTTGTCCTCATATGACCTGACCTTGTCCTCATATGACCTGACCTTGTCCTCATATGACTTAGCATCGGTGTTTTGGCTTTCCCTTTGAACTGATGGCCATATATAGTCCTTGTAGGGTGTCTTTATGAACTGTATGTCCATAGTCATATAGATGGGCTAGCTGGGATCTCCATAGTCAGAGGGTGTTGTTTTAGTTCTCTATTAATTTTTTTTTTATACATTTATGTAACTTCGGCTGCAGCACTTGTGAACCTTCCCTGAAACTTGAGAAACGCCTACAGTTAGTAGTAGTACATGTAGATCTGCTTGTGTTTTGTAGAGGCAACATTAACTTTTAGGCATATCTTTCTCCCGTCCGTCGCCTTGCTCGCGTTTCTTTATATTTTATTTAACTGTCTTTTACAGAACTTCTTAGTGAGTGAACACCTTCTCACAAGATTCCTTCCCTGCGACGACTGGCCTGTTCTCTCATTGTATGTCATGACCTCAGACCTGGTCAGGTCGGGGAGACTTAAAGCGGTGCCTGTGAGCGTTTCTTCTTTCTTCCCTCCCAAACAAACAGGAATTTAGGTCAAAGTCAGACGGACGTAACGGGGACATGGTGGCTGATGATAAGGTCTTGAACTTGACCTTTATGCCAATGACGTAACACCGAAACGGGAGTTTGTTGCATTTGGGGATCCATGCACAGCCGGTCTGACAGCTCCCCACCTCTTCAGTAACGTCCATGATGGCGGACGTTAAGGGGGTCAACCAGACGTTCGATGAAGGTGAACAGTACGAAGAGATTCGGCCTCTTCTGAGGGAGGACAGCGGACAGAATTACGCTTCGATCAATGCCGACAGTGTCCCCACAACCGAAGGCAAACCCGAATGCCGAGTGTACAAGCGGCGATGGTACATAGTCGGTGTGTTTGCCCTGCTGGGTTCTACCCACTGCGCTATTGGGAACACCTGGGGCCCGATCGCGGACTCGGCTGGGAAGGTTCTGGGCTGGACGGACAGTAACATCGCCCTGGTCAACAACTGTGGCTGTTTCTCCTACGTTCTACTGGCCGTGCCGTGCTCCTGGCTGATGGATGTCAAAGGTTTGATTATCTCCATGAAAAATGGAGATATTGTTTTGGGTCTGTCTGTGTGTGTGTCTGTCTGTCTGTGTGTGTGTCTGTCTGTGTGTGTTTCCGTCAATTACTGGTGAGCATAACTTAAGAACGCCTTTATGGATGGTGATGATATTTGGTATGTAGGTAGGTCTTAGGAAGACAAAGGTCAAGGTCAAATCTGGGCCTCCTGGTGGCTGACCTTGGTACTGCAGCAGAACTTCCGGTTTTTGTATCTTTTGTCCTGAACATGCTATGGTTTTGATTTTTTGGTGGCAGATAGCTTTTCCTGTCAGGAATAAGTGGTGTGGGTTTGGTCCCCCTAGCAGCTTGTGCTGGAACTGCAGGGGGTTTTTTGAAGAAATTTTTAAGAGCATATAAGTCCAGAAAGGAGCAACGTATTATCATGATTTTTGGTATGCAGGAAGCTTACACAGAGATGTACATAATTAAATGCAAATTATGCAAAAGAGGACTTAATTTGCATAATTAATGAGAAAATTATGAAATTCCAGTGTTTTACATTGACACATGCATGTAATGTGTCAATGTCATACATGTAATGTGTTTAATCTATCGCAGGTAGAATATCAACAGATACCAGTTATGCAAATATAGACCTCATTTGCATAATTAATATGAAAATTATATAATTCCTTAGTGGTCATTGATGGGAATTTCATACTTGTGACATGTGTAAGTTAGTTAAAAGTTTACAACACCATACATATATTATGTTAATGTAGGTCATATGCATAATTAATGATAACGCGTTGACATGAAACATTGCCAAAGGATTGGACTTTCACATCAATTATATGTTTTTTTGTGTTCAGGAAACCATATTTCATGGAGATATGAGGTCGTGGAACTCTTGTTTAATTATGGCTTCAGCACTATAGTGTTGAAGTCATATCGTTTTTACTCATGTTTCTCCTCCTTCTCCTTCTCCTGCCATTTCTTTAAATGGATTCAATTTCTTCATTTTTGGTCCAAATCGCCTGAAATTTGGCATGGAGGTACAGTGGGCAAATACCCTCGGATTTTTTTTTTCTTCATTTTTTTTATACAGGCTTTTAAAGTGGTTTTATTTGGGTTTTTACTATATATGGCAAGGCATGACCATATTTGGCACAAATGGTATGCATGACCATATTTGGCACACATGACCTACTTTCTCATCAGGTGAGTAGCATAATGCAGGTGGATAGGTTGATGCTGATTGGCTAATTGGGATAATTGGTTTAACTGCATGGAAAACCTGGACCAGCTGTAGATATTGGCAATAGGAACTGCATTCAAGTTTATAGTAGGCATGTCGTCCTCTGGCATTGGAATGCAGGGCGTAAACGTTTCGTTTTTTTTAATCTTGAAAATCAACAGTTTGCAATATGCCAATAAAAATCCTTACCAATAATGTATGGGATGTTACCAATAACTGTTATTTTTCAATTCATACCATAAGTATATGGATGAAAAACATTGTTTTTCGTCATGTTCCTCCTTGTTCCCCTGCCATTTCGTTAAATGGATTCAACTTTTGGGGCCAAATGACCTGACATTTACAATCTCCAAGCAGATACAGGGTAGCATGGGTACGTTATCTTTAAGCAGATACAGGGTGGCTAGGCCTTCAAGCAGATACAGGGTGGCGTGGATTCTGTCAAAAAATACGAAAATTTGCACTAGTGGCGGTGTGATCCCTGAAAACACTTTATGGGGATTTCGAGAACACTCTTACTGAAAAGCACTGTATGGGGGTTTTCAGCACTACATGGGGGTTTTGAAAACACCTATTATTGAAAAGTACTACAAGAGGGCTTTGCTGAAAAGCACTGTATGGGGGTTTTGAGAATATTTTACTGAAAAATACTGTATGGGGGTTTCGAGAACAATTGTGACTAAAAAGCACTGTATAGGTATTGAGGACTACATGGCGGTATGGAAACACTTGATGTTGTGGAGCTAAGCGAGAGGTCGAGGGTTCAAGACCAATGGTGTTTCTTTTTTTCTCTGTCAATATAATAAAGTCAAAATTTAACTTTTTTCTGTTTTTGCTAATTTTTTAATTTTCTTTTAATTTAAGCGTTTTTATTCAATACTTATTGCTAAGGACTGTCATTAAAGTAAAATTTTAACTTTTTTTATTTTCTATCTTTCCGATATTATCTGTTTAATTTTTTGCGGACATTATAATGAGACCACTGTGCTGAAGCCATATGCTACATTTGCTCCTGAGCAAATGTCTGCCTTTCTAGTTACTTATTTGATTTATTAAACTGGATAAAGAGATATACAGCAAGAACTGCCCAACTAGCCGGAGGCTATCATAAAGGACTATCCCTCATAACTGGACAATAAACAATTAACAATATGAAATAAGAAAGGTTACAATATTCACGGCGAGCTCACGGCGGTCTGGTTACCAGGCTACACTGGAAGTTATTCACGAGATCATTTACATATTGTGTGTCCCAAATGTATCACTCAGGTTCAGGTTCAACCCACCGAATTTGGCCTTATAAGGTCAGATTTTTGTTGTTAGGATGTTGATTTTATCTACAGGCTAAAAATACGTAATCTCCAAGCAGATCTTTTGGTGGCTACAAGACAGTATCAAATTGGCCGGGTAGTATCCAATACGCCACCCGAAGTTTGGCTGGCGAAAAAAAAGTACAAAAGTACAAAAACGAAAGCCCGATAAAAACCCATAAAACACGTAAAATTTAAAATAAGCCAAAGCCTAAACCTCTGCTTGAAAAGTAAAACGTACACGACTCTAACATGTTGGAGTCCTGAAATGAACTTGACTTTGTTGCATAACCCCAGGTCTGCGTACTTCGGTGCTGCTGGCGGCGTTCTTCATGTTGTTGGGGACCGGGATGAGGTGTTTTACACTGGAGGAACCCGTGGCTACATGGTAGGTAGTTACCTTCGTCAAGAAGGTTATGTTTTCGGTAGCGTTCGTGTGCCTGTGTGCGCGCGCGCGCGCGTGTGTGTGACTGTGTTTATGCGTGTGTGTATGTCTGTGTGTGTGTGTGTGTGTGTGTGTGTGTGTTTATGCGTGTGTGTGTGTGTGTGTGTGTGTGTGTATGTGTGGCTCTGTGTGTGTGTGTGTGTGTGTGACTGTGTGTGTGTGTGTGTGCACATGTGTGTGACTGTGTGTGTGTGTGACTGTGTGTGTGTGTGTGACTGTGTGTGTGTGTCTGTGTGTGTGACGCTGTGTGTGTGTGTGTCTGTGTGTGTATGTGTGTGTCTGTGTATCTGTTAACACGATAACTTCAGAAGGCTTTTATGGATTGCCTTGATATTTAATTCGGCAGAACGTCTCGTTTAAGTTCATGTTCGCATGTACGAGTATAATGATGGTATTATTGCCTTCGTCAAGAAGGGTATGTTTTCGTGGGCGTGCGTGTGTGTGTGCGTCTGTAAACAGTATAACTCGAGAAGGCTTAAATGGATTGTCTTCATATTTGGTAGGTGGGTAGGTCTTGATGAGACCTAGAAGTGATAGGAATATGGGCCCCCTGGCGGCTCGTAATGGTACTGCAGCGGAACTTCCTGTTTTGATATATGGTGATCTGGACAAGCTAGGGTCATGATTTTTGGATGGTAGATAGCTCTTGTGCTCGGGAAGAAGTGACGTATGTTTGGGCCCCCTAGCGGCTTGCTTTGGAACTGCACGAGCATTTGTATGAAAATGTTTAAAGTAGGATAACTCAATAACCGGTCGACGTATCGTCCTGATATTTGGTGTGTAGGTAGCTTAAGTGATGCTTGACATAATTAGATGACAATTATGCAAATTATGATCTAATTTGCATAATAAATGAAGCAATTCTATAATTCAGTTACCTTCCATGATACTCTACCTTCATTGTGACACATGGGCTACAGGCTGTCCCAGAGGGAGAAAGTCCCAGAGGGGATAGTCCATGTAGCTGCAGGCGGTGTTGCCTTACAGCCTGCACAGCTGTTTTTTCCCTTGCCCAATGCACGATTGCAGACTGCATCGGCAGGGGTAATTTTCACAATCCAACTTCCATATTTAGGGGGACTAATATATCACTTCTACCTTCTTGAGTTATATAACGATAACATCTTTTGACGAAGGCATGAGATCGTTGACCTCTAGTTATAGTTTTCATCATTGGGACCCAGTTATACTACGAATTTCAAATCTAATGCAACTTTAAGAATAATCCATCATTGTAATTTTATGTTAAAAAAAGATGTTACTTTTTTGTGTGCAGGTTGATCTATCTGGGCCAGTTTCTGAACGGTTGCGGCGCTCCTGTGTTGATGGCGGCCCCTCCCCTCATCTCAGCAACATGGTTCCCGCCAAAACAGAGAACCACGGCCACGGCCATTGCTGGTCTCCTTGGCAACGTGGGCTGTGCTCTCAGCTACGTGATTGGTCCGTTGGCTGTGTCCCAGCCGGGCGAACCGACCAATCATACGGGGAATCACAGCCACGCCCTGTGAGTCAGACAACACGTCATGCTATCAGTGCCTTTGAATGTTTCTTCATCATTTCAATGACGGATTTGAAACAGGCAGTCCTTTAACAAAGAGACTTCATGACTTGTATGCTAACATCAGGTATCTTGTTCGTGCAGTTTGCCTGTTGAAGTGCCTGAGATCAGCAACGCCAACAACTCAGGTACGAGTCAAGAAACGGGACACTTACGGTTGCACCGTTTTGCACCATTTTGCACGCTCTTAAGCTAGTCTTAGAGGTCTGTCAAGTCGTCCAATTTTCTTTCTTTTGTTTGTTTGTTTGTTTGTTTGTTTGTGTTTTATTTACCTAGGGTGGCCCATCTCAGTGTCCTAGGACTGCTTTACAGTGGGGCCCTGGATTGGCCCTCAATCCTATACGAGCGACTGATACAGTTGCAAACATTAACAAGTTTAATCTTATCACTCGTTGATCTAACTTAGAAATCTTATATACATATACAGGCATCAAGTCAATAGAGGCGGAGCAGAGTGATGTACATCGGTAAGTGTGGAAGAACATGTGTTTGTAATTTGAATCCATGCATCTCAGCATGCCTATCTATGGTCAATATGTATTTTCACTTTCGACGAAAATAAAGATGTTGTGTTTTCAGTGACGTATTTTTGTGAGTGAGCAGCATTATGGGTGGACGTTATTTTGTGTGTGTGTTGCTTTTCAACTCTGTTAAGATAGTCAGATGACGTTAACGCAAACCATACTTACATACCGGAGGTTTGAAACGTACGCTTACTTGTTACAGAGTTTGGTGTGACGGCCGTGTTGTTCCTGGCCATTGCTGTGTACTACCCTGCCTGTCCCCCGTCTCCGCCCAGTCTGTCAGCCTCCATCAGCCGACTCAACTTCACCTCAGGAGTGAAGGGGCTGCTAATGTACGTACCTTGCGTCTCAGCCTCTACCAGGCTTCGAAAGCGACTGGAAAGAGTAGAAATTGTCCAAATAGACAGATAACATGCCAGAGAGTTGGCCCGCTAAAGGAGTAGAGCGGACCAACAAAAGGACCAACTCCCCTGGCATGTTATCTGTCTACTTGCCCAATTTCTACTCTTTCCAGCCGCTTCTGAAGGCTGGTAGAGGCTAGTACCTAGGTACCTGTGTTTGTTTTTATGAGTGCAGCGAGTTCTATTCGGGGGAAGGCTGTATCGGTAATGTCAGTTTTCATTTTGCTCTGCATTTTCTTCTTCGTCTCCAAACACATAAGGTCAATGACCTGGACCAGACGTCTGTCACCATGGTAACTGGTTCTCCGTCTAGAAAACACAAGTTCAATGACCTGGACCAGACGTCTGTCACCATGGTAACTGGTGCCGTGGCAGACACCCTGTGGTGTTGGGTTACATTATGTTGCAACTTGCATGCAAGAGTTGGAGGGGCTGGTCATAATATATGTGAATGTGTTTGAGTAAGAATAAACAGAGCAGTAGTTTGTTAGTCTAGACCATGAGAAGGTAAACGTTATGCTTTTTGCTTTGCAAATGTTACCTTTCTGGTATTATTATCATTATTTTTTGCCTTGAAATCCTGTCAGGAACGGCTCGTTTTGGTTGGTGTGCCTGTCTTACGGAATGGTCCAGGGCACGATCGGCGGCTGGGGCAACATTCTGGACGTCAACGTGTCCCCGTACAACGTCACTCAGGTAACGCGTCAGACGCTAGTCACATTCGCGTCATGTTGATGGCGACAGCTCAGGGGCTAGCCTCATAGTATTACTTATGCCAGCAACATTATGGACGTCAACGTGTCCCCAAATAACGTCACTCAGGTAACGCGTCAGGCGCTAGTCACAGTCGCTTCATTTTTTTGGCGACGCCTAGTGGGCTAGCCTAATAGTACTACTTATTAATGTCAGTTCTAGCACTTCTTGATAAGGACCTTGCTGCGGATTAATTATGTTTACCTTCTCAAAAGGAAAACATATATTGTTTTGACTCTGTTTCTTCTTCTTCTCTAAACACATGAGGTCACTAACCTAGACCAGACGTCTGTCACCATGGTAACTGGTGCTGTAGCAGACACCCTGTGGTGTTGGGTTACATTATGTAGCATGGCAGAGTTTGTGAGGCTGGTCACCACTCGCTATATATATGAATGTGTTGTTTGAGTAAGAATAAACAGAGCAGCATTTTTTTGTTAGGTTAAACCATGTGATATATGTGGGTATACATTTTGCATTTGCTTTGCAAATGTTACCTTTCTAGTTTATGTACATTTCACTACATCTACGCAGGTCCAGGCTGGCTGGGTGGGGTTTTATGGAAATATGATCGGCTGTGCTTTCTCCTTCGTCTTTGCAAGGTACGTGCGTGTCCGTGGAAGACAGGAATTTCATTTTTGCTTTTTTCTGTAAAACATACAGATTTAGAAACGGGAAGATTTCAAACCACCGTGAAATATTTAGGGTTGTTGTGTTTCATGTTAATGGTAATGAAATAACCCCTCAGTTTTGATTATCTCTCTTCCCAGACTAGGAGACATTTTTGCGGGTCACTTCAAGCTGATGCTGGTTCTTCTGGCGCTGCTCCAGGCTGCCACCATGCTGTGGTTCACCTTCATGGTCAACGTCAGCCTCATTCCTTTCAGCATGGGTACGTTGTTGCATTCCAAAACGTGTTCCATTCCAAAAATGCATTACTTTGAATGCTACGTTCCAAAACGTGGTCCATTGCCAAACATGTTTTTGAATAACACGAAGTGGAATGCATGTTGTGTTGTGTTGTGTTGTATTGTATTCTCAAACGTGGTCCATTCCAAAACATGTTTTGGAATAACACGTTTTGGAATGCAACATTCGCAAAGCACGTCGGTACAACATTCTGCGCCCGCGCGAACCCCTGAACGCAATGTGCATAGCACCTCTTCAGAACCTATCGTTTAAGGTTGTGTTCACGTAGAAGGATGGTATCCCGTCTACAGCTAGGATTAGCTATGATAAAAAAAAATAGCTAGAATTCCAGCAGACTGACTACAAATTATACTATTAGGCTCGCCCCGAGGCGTCTTCAAAGAGGACATCATGTCGTTAACTTCGAATTCGCACAGCACGTAGTAGCAAATGGAAACGATATCATAAACAATAGGTATTTCAAAGCCCTCCTATATGGCTATACCGACTTTTTGCTTTCCTCTAGACAATTTCGGTGTCACACTTTTATGTAATATCGTTCTATATTATCGCACTATACGTACTTTGTATGTCATATCTAATATTGTCTTGAAAGTTCATCTGTGTTGGTAGAAGTCATTATGACACGAGTTTAAACTGTAATGTCCAACACAAGAAATTTGACTTACCCAAATTTTCGACGGTACAACTCCAGTCTTTGTCAAGGAATGAGAAATCCACCGCTTCCGTGACGTCACGTCATGTAGATGACACACGTGACTCCGTGAGCAGTGGATCGTAAGTTGCAGAAAGTCTGTGGGGCCCCCCGTCTCTGTTGACGTCAGTCCAATTGTTTGTGTTGGAAATTACAGTTTAAACTCGTGTCATAATCATATCTAATATGTTTGTTTGTTTGTTTGTTTGTTTGTTTGTTTGTTTGAAATTTCAGCGTCGCTGTACACCACCTTCGCCCTGACGCAAGTGTGTCTCAGCGGGTCCGGGCCGATATATTACGAGATGTCGGTTGAGATGACCTACCCTGTAGCGGAGGGCATCACTACCATAGTGCTGACACTGGTGTATTACATCTTCTGTCTACTGGTGCTTCTTCTGCCTATGATACCATCTGTTGGTAAGAAATACACTTTTTGATTGACGTGTTCAAAAACCCGTTTTTTTCTGGACCTATCGTAGAGTGGAACTCGCAGACAGCAAGTGCAGTAGGGGCATCATCACTAAATAGCTTGCTGTATCTGTATCTGTATAGCCAGTATAACGCCCTTCAGCTTAACACACAACGTTTACAGTTAGATGTGCAAAAGTTAGATGTACATTTAACAGGTCGTTCGGTGTAATGTAGCCAGCTGCCGCCGCGCCGCGTGCCTGCGAAGCTGGTGTGTTACACCAAAGGGCGGTTAAACCGGCTTTACAGATACAGAAGCTAATGTGTTACACCGAAGGGCGGTTATACCGGCTATACAGATACAGAAGCTGGTGTGTTACGCCGAAGGGTGGTTACACCGGCTATACAGATGCAGATACAGAAGCTGGTGTGTTACGCCGAAGGGTGGTTATACCAGCTATACAGATACAGAGGCTGGTGTGTTACGCCGAAGGGCGGTTATACCGGCTATACAGATAGAGGCTGGTGTGTTACGCCGAGGGATGGTTATACCCGCTATACAGATACAGCTATTCGCAACCTGTTATCCACCTTAAACAAAGTCACGCGAAGGCCACCGTGTCAACCCTTCTCACTCAGGTGTAGGGACTGACATGGTCATCATACTCGGCAAATCTGTATATCTGTACATGAATCTGTATCTATGCATAAATATGTATCTGTACATGACTGTATCTGATTACAAATAAAGATCTCGAGTGATTGCCATACATGACAGATACAGAGGCTGGCGTGTTACGCCGAAGGGCGGTTATACCCGCCATACAGATACAGATACAGATACAGTCTGTAATATGAAAATCTTCTGTGATTCCAGGAGTGACGTGGTTGAACTGGGCCACCCTCGGCACGACGTTTGTGGTTCTGCCCATGTTGTGCTGCTTCAGGGAAAGATACGGACGCCTCTCCATCGATGTCGCAGGCGTTAAGGAGAAGGGCGCTACTACAGAGTCTGTTCACACATGATGTGTCATAAGGCCACACCAATTTAATTTGTTGCTTCTCGGATTCGCCTCTTCATTTTTTTCTGACTTGCAAAAAAAAAAGAAATTCTGGTTCTGAATCAACTAAAAAATGCACATATTTTGCCTCCAACAGTTGAAGAAAGTCCTTTTCTTCCTAGTTGTTACAGTTGTTACATCTACCAATGTAGTGGTTTGATTAAAAGTTCAAAATTCATTGTTTAAATTTTAACCCAGTCTTTTGTGTTGACTTCATGGCACCTGTTCTAGTATTTAGGGCAGCACGTCGGCAGAACGTACTGCGCCTGCGCACAACCCTGATTTTTCACCTTTTTCGTTGGATGTTTCGTCAACGTTGCATCAAAATTTTGCCTGTTGCAGACGACATCTTTTTCTATACAACATCTGAAAACTACAGACAGGCTGTCAACCTTATATGCTCTAATACAACCTTATATGAGACCTTCTGCCAAAGTGCTATGCACAATACATTACGGGTTTCGCGCAGGTGCTGTACGTTCTGCCGACGTGCTATTTAGGGCTATAATAGGATGCCCAGGCCTGTTTTTATTTGTTTATTTTTTCGCCCTGTCGCTTCATATTTTTTCTGAAAAAATCCGAGAAGCAACAAAAAAAATTGATGTGGACCAATGAGAAATAAACCGTTCTCCAACTCAATGGATTTTATTCACCGGAATTTTCGAACGAATCTCTCGGCTTTCATCAGCAATCTGACACAAGTGCTGTAGACACGTGATTTTGCCGCATGCGTGACGTCAGCACTGGGTCAAAGTTCGTCGGAAGTCGGTACCGCCCCCCGTCACGGTTGAGAGAAGGTGTGCTCTGATGTAGAGGGCCTCCTTCACTACTATGTAACTTACCAACTCAGATTAACTTTCATGCTTACACAATTGTGCCTGTGTGCAGTAACAGTATAAGTATCAGGAACTATTTTGTACTTTGTACTTTTAACTGCAGATAATCAGCATAGGTTTGGAAAAGAAGCAGTTTAGATCTAACGTTTCGTTTCGATATGTGTCATTTATGAACTTACACTCCACTGTTTTGTTGGTGAAATATCTTAGATAACGTAATTGCCATTCTTAATTTTAAATAATCGCAATTTAAAAAAAACACATCTGAGTCTAAAAAATTTAAACACCATTGCGAGCCTTTCGCAATTTTCCCATTCCCGAAAACAACATGCACTCCACTTCGTGTTATTCCAAAACATGTTTTGAATGGGAGCACATTTTGGAATATAGATGTATTCCATTACGTAGCATTCCAACTCATGGTTGGGAATGGAACACGTTTTGGAATGCAACAGGAGGTTTCCCTATATGATCCTCCTTGTTTATAAGAGGAGTTGCAGCACATTGCGCCGTGGATGATTGAAAAAAAGAGTGCCAAAATGATTTGGGTTGACATCCTGATTTTCTACATACACATTTACATTCTGAACATCCATGTCCATGACGCTACGATCACTTAATTATAAACTCCTAGAACGGTCAAACAAAAGGCGTTTGCGTTCCACAAACAAGGGCACTTTAATAATGCAACTTACTATTTAATATCACAAGATGATTATCCAAAACAAAACAGGTAAAAATCATCCAAAACTAAGTTTACCTTCATCCATAAAATGGTTGATAACATTGAGAAGATCAGACAGTTGGAGAGAAATGGAGCTAATTCAGTAAATACACTAAATAAGGGTTCTGGTTTGTCCCTCAACCCGATTCATACAATCATGTGCTACTATCAGTGATCATCGATGGTGCTCCACCGTACGGTACAGTGGTAGTAATGCACCATGATGGCCATCGGCCGATTCTGACCCGTTTTGATACGATTACCATCGCTGATCCAAGAACCACATATGATATGACTATCTATGACTGAACGACTCTGATTGCATTCAATTGAAGGAGTTAAACTGTTACGCAGGACAAAAAAGTTCAAGCTCCGAGAAGCTTGTTTTGACTCTGATTACATGTACTTCTTCATTTTTTATCCGTTCCATTATGGCATTCAAATTCTCCATTTTCTATCAGTTACATTATATCATAAAAGGGTGGCATGTGCACCCTATTACACTTGATGAATGTTGATAAGTGATCAATCTTCGCGCATTTAGACTGGAACATGAGACGTGTTTAGTTTTTTGGGGTGAAAATCAGCTTTTTGGTGAGCATGGACAGAACGCAGGGCATCTGTTTCGTGCCGAGTGCAGACTTCTTCTTGGCGCACCCCACCTCTCGGCAGGACACCATCCGGTTGACCAGTGTCAGGATCTGCTGGATCTCCATGGTGGTTCCGTGTTTCTTCAGCGCTAGACACAGGTCCTGGATGTACCACGTACCTCTCACCGTGTCGCGATAGGAGCTGAAACCTGAAAGATAGAGAGGTTGAAATGTTAGGTTAATGAGCCCCAACAGAAAACCTTAAATAGAAATGACTATAAATGTCCAATGAATAAACCTACAGGTCAATCAATATGAAGTTCAAGTTACACTTAATACTGAAATTATTGATGACATACTGAATCGTACAGATTAGCATACTCACAACATTCTAAAATTGTGTTACAGCTCTAGGATGTTTTTTTAACTAATTCAAATATATGAGTAACAACCAAAACCCAAGGTCACCTTCAGACGTAGAGTAGGCCATGAGGAAGTCTGCTCCAGCTGGCAGGGTGGGTCTCACACCGGTGTCCACATCAGGTGCGTCCATCACATCCATGGGTTCGTCCTGCCCGTCTCCCCCTGGACTATCCAATGGTTCTACAGGCCTCTCACGATTGGCTCCCCGACATGCCTAAGCAAAACCTTCAAGCCTCAGAAACCAAGGACACTTCTATGTGATGCACACTGACCTCAACACATAGGAATGTTTTCTTACATACCATATGTTGTGATGAGAAGTAGAGATGCAATGTACAGTCAAGTATTTATAGGTTCATGAGGCTGGGGAAATGTCTCTTAGCTTTTCTGAATGCGGGATCAATGATACATATTTGTACATAGCGCAATGTTTATATAAGGAGCTCGAGGTTCTAACATTACCAACCTAGCAAACAATCCTTCAGAATAATGTTCCCCCGTTGCATTCCAAAACGTGGTCCATTCCAAAACATGTTTGGGAATAACACGTTTTGGAATGCAACATTTCATCCAGAGCCACACTGGTATGTATTTGCTGACCTGAATGAAGAACAGTTTGGGTTTCCCCTTCAGCGTTGGGCAGTTGTGACCTCTGAACAAGTCCGTCAGCTTCTTGATCGGCACCTCGCCGTTGGACCCATAAATCATGCCGTTTTCCCCGTGAGTCAGGAACACACACACAAAACAGTCCGACTGGCTGTGCACGTGGTCGAGCTTGGAAACTGAGAGTTAGTGGAAAGAAAGAAAATTATACATAGTGGAGGATACTTTGTCATTATCTAGAGGTAGATAGCATTATAAAATGCCGTTTTATCAACATCAAGGAAAAGAAATTGCCTCTATCAATGCTCGCGTCAACAACTATCGATATAGGCACTCGTAGTGGAGGCCCTGAAATATCCCGGTTAAAGCAAGGCAAATTTTTCGCTGGTATCTTTACCTGTATGGTCTGTCATTGTAGGAAAACATTACAGTTTACACCCTGAAAGAAACAAAGGCCTTAATAGTTTAAGTTAGACCTAAGCTTGTTCAAACTACCTGTGCGGAGTTTCTCTCTGATATCCGTCGTCTCCAGGTCCGTTAGAACTTCCACAGAGAAGCCCAGGTCTTTAAACGCCTTCTTCAGGTTTGTAGCATCCTCGTCGGAGCCAGGGCGCGGATCCAAAGGCAAAGTATGGTGGAACGTCTTGTTGTTAAATATCAGACACTCGCCTCTCGGGAGATGGTTCATCTCATAACTGAGGAGCTCCTGCACAGGTTGTTCTGTGGGTTGGGCTCTGTGTATGCAGCAAAACAAAATATCAAACATACATCTGGCACTGCAGCAGTTCACGTGTGCAGTCACCACAAAAATCCTCGTAGTTTGTAAGGTTCAAAGTGATTAACATAAACTTACCTCCTCTCTTTAATAGTGTGGATTTGTCCATCAGGTACATCTGGATTCGAGCCATGATCAGTCACAACTGTAAAAAAAAAACCCATCATGTTCTCTTGAATTGAGCATTGTTGATTTTACAGTGGTATCATTTTACACTGTACCAATTCTTTGTTCCAAATGAAATGAGTCATCATCATCAGATATTCAGCATGCAAGATTGCAGGTTTCTAACTTTTAGGCTACAAAGGTTCAGTTTTTCCTGGTTGATATGTTGCACACTGATGCCTGTATGTACCTATGTTACTTACCATTTTCAGCATGTTCTGGCCCCTCCTTAGGTGGGATCCCTCCGGGGCCCAACTCAGATGCCTCTACCCTCGGCTGTTCCTCCGGCTTCACGTTTGGCCCAGTCAGCATCCCCTCTACTGCACCTCCATCTCCTGCAGGATGAGGGCAAAGTAATATTGTGTCGAACATTTAAGGTAGCACTTTGATAATGTCCTATCCCCACTTAACTTTTGTGTGAAAGTTCACTGAATTCAGACTATTGTTCAAACAATATCATTTCCAACTGTTAGTCACTCCAAATTCTCAAATTTTAGAAATTGTCATCATTACAAATGAATCCATGGATCTTTCTTTTAAGGCCATTTCGTAAGTATATTCAATAGACATAGCATAGCTTCGGATCATTGCTGCATACTCTAACTGAACCGTGTTTGTAAGCAGACTGAGGTTAACCTCAAAACAATAGACTTATAAATGGTGATAAACCTTTATGTCTCTTAGTCACAGGTTCTTCGTCAGACATTCTTGGACTAGTTCTATCAGGAGCTGCACCTGGGGAAAACAACAGTGTCAGAATGGAAATATTCATACCAGTTGGCACATAAAGGAACAATTTTATCACCTGCCTGAAAATTAAAATGGAGGTACTGTTTTTGGTCTGGATGATGTGCTGGGATATATCTCGAGATCCGCTGTATGGTTTGCGATGGGATTTGACAGGTGGGTAGGTGGGGTGAACCGAATGATGAAGAACGATTTTGGGCACCTGGTGATTGACCTTGGCACTGCAGTAGGATTTTTAAAATGTCTTTGGCGCTGGATGGTCTGTGGACGTGATGTTTACGTGGCATATAGCTGTTGACATAAGGGTTTAGTGGTGTAAATTTGGGCCCCTCTAGCTGTTTGCTGTGGCCCTGCAGGGTTGTTTGATTTTGCGGATTTCATTTGTGTTTCCGGCTAATGATCTCAAGAACCTCTGGATGGATTGTGATTATTATCTCCATGAAAAATTGTTTTGAGTCTGTCTGTGTGTCTGTCTGTGTGTGTCTGTGTTTCCGCATATTTGTGGTCAACATAACTTATGAAGGCATTTATAGATTGTGATGATATTTGGTATGTTGGTAGGTCATAGTAAGACAAAGGTCAAGGTCAAATATGGACCTCCTGGTGGCTGACCTTGGTACTGCAGCTGAACTTCCGTTTTTTGTATCTTTTGTCCTGATCATGCTATTGACTTGATTTCTTAGTGACAGATAGCTTGTCCTGTCAGGAATACGTAGCATGGGTTTGGTCCCCCTAGCAGCTTGTGCTGGAACAGCACGAGAGTTTCCGGTGAAATCTTTCAAAGCGGATAAATCCAGAAAGAAACAACGTATTTTCATCATTTTTGGTATGTAGGTAGCTTAGACAGAGATGTATATAATGAAATACAAATTATGCAAATGAAGACTTAATTTGCATAATTAAGGAGGAAATTGTGTAATTCCAGTGTTTTACATAATAGGACTTTCATACATGTAATGTGTATAACCTATGGCAATTGGAAAATCAACAGATACCAAATATGCAAATAAGGACCTAATTTGCATAATTAATGTAAAAATTCTATGATTCCTTAGTGGTAACTGATGGGAATTTCATAGTTGTGACATGTGTAAGTTAGTTAAAGGTTAACATCACTATGCATATATTATGTTAATGTGGGGTCATGTGCATAATAAATGATGACATATTGAAATGAAACATTGCCAAAGGATTGGACTTTTACATATTAAATATATGTAATTTTTGTAAAGGGAAACCATATTTCATGGAGATATGAGGTCTCCGAAGTCTTGTTGTCATTGTACGATACGCCTGAGGATGTTTTTTCCGCGTCAATCGTACCACGCGTCGTAGGTTTAAGAAGAATTCGGTGCAATAGTGTAACAAGAATTCGGAGACCTCATATCTCCATGAAATAGGGTTTCCTCAACACAAATAACATATATTTGATGTGAAACTCCAATCCTTTGGCAATGTTTCATTTCAACATGTTATCATAAATTATGCAAATGACCTGTACATTAACATAATATATGCATGGTGTTGTAAATTTTGAACTAACTTACACATGTTACAAGTATGAAATTCCCATCATTTACCACTAAGGAAGCACAGAATTTTCACATTAATTATGCAAATGAGGTCCATATTTGCATAATTGGTATCTGTTGATATTCTACCTGCGATAGATTATACACATTACATGTATTAAAGTCCTATAATGTAAAATTAAATTGAAGTCCTCATTTGCATAATTTGCATCTAATTATGTACATCTCTGTGTAAGACACCTACATACCAAAAATCATGATAATACGTTGTTCCTTTCTGGACTTATCTGTTCTTAAAGATTTCTCCAAAACCCACCCTGCAGTTCCAGCACAAGCTGCTAGGGGGACAAAACCCACGCCACGTATTCCTGACAGGAAAAGCTTTTTGCCACAAAAAAATCAAGACCATAGCATGTTCAGAACAAAAGATACAAAAACTGGAAGTTCTGCTGCAGTACCAAGGTCAGCCACCAGGAGGCCCAGATTTGACCTTGACCTTTGTCTTCATAAGACGTACCTACATACCAAATATCATCACCATCCATAAAGGCGTTCTTAAGTTATGCTCACTAGTAGTTGGCGGAAACACACACACACAGACACACAGACACACACACAGACACACAGACAGACAGACCCAAAACAATATCTCGATTTTTCATGGAGATAATAATATAAAGCTATGATTTTTGGCCCCCCCTAGCGGCTTGTTATGGAACTTTCTACATTTGTTATGTAACGTTTCTACATTTTAGTTCTAGTACAAACCTGCCTGGTCAGTTGCTGAATGTAATTTTTGTACTAGTTTTTGTAAGAAAGGGCCGTGAGTAGTAATATGTAAGTCGGAGGGTTTCGCACAATCCGGGCGGCTCCGCTGGCGCCGCCCTCATTAGCATAAGCGTGTGTATGTATACATATTCTATTTTATTTTTATTCCAACATTACATGACAAAACATGGTGACGGCAAACTCAGGATTTTTCAACTTATTTTATGCCACCACCAACACAGGGGACAAATACAGGACAAATACAGGACAGGACAGGACAATGCTCATTTTCACCTGAGCTATGTGAGGAAAGTCGTGTAAAGTGCATTTCTAAGGGCACAAGGTCGGTGGCATGGCAGGACCCGAACCCGGGACCTCTTGGTTCTGAGTCGAGCGCTCTGTCGTTGCGCCACACGACCCCACTCAACATATTTTATTGCTATATCGTGCGTTATTCGGAGATGAGTTCAGAAGGTGTAAGCCTGTCTGTTTCAATTTGCACAGAACAATACGTGAGATAAAGCTATAGAAGTGCATTGGGTGGAACCGAAAAGACCACTCCCCACTCAATAAGAAAATATAATCTCCAAGCAGATGTAGGGTTCAGCTCAATTTTGACACGTGCTTTTTTGCGTCCTTTTTTTACTACTCGCCTCCTGAAAGAGAAAACGCGTACTACTTAAGAAACAGGTAAAGGAGCCTCAAAAACACACGTACAAAATCTCAACCCTATATCTGCTTGGAGATTACAACAGGTCAGTGTACCTCACATAGCAGGAAAACCGTTCGCCCCACGAGTCTGTGAGCTCTAATATATAGGACATTTTCGGCCGTTATCCACTCGATCACTGCACAATTTTAGGGATGTTCACAGGTCACCGCAAGCCCCTTCCGATGCAACAGGGGATTTTCAGACAAAAATGCGCCCGATTCTCTAGCGGGTTTCAAATTAGTTTAGCAAATGTGACATCGGTCTAACCCCTGGACGCTTCGCTAGGACGATGACTAGAAAGGCTAAGTCTTTATCCGGTTATGCTTTCCACGTTTAGACGATTATTTCGTGTTTCTTGTCAAAGGGATTCTGTACATTTCAGGTGCGCAAAACAATGGCTGTTTCAGATCACACTCTCAAAAGATGAAAGAACGAGGAACTGCGGACATTGCAGACTTTGTAGAATTGATATGTTATTGACGCCTTGTTTGATCTTATAACCAAAACCTGATAGTCTTAAGGCCGACTTCTTAAAAAGCAGTATTCTTTTCCGTCACGATATCAACGTACGTCGTAGATTTGAGAAAAGAAACGCGCGCAATAGATACAAAAAATTAATATTTGCACACGTTTAAATATTGCATCTGTTTCTTAATTCTCAAACCTACGACCTATGGAGATGTCGTGACAGAAAAAAATACATCGTACGTGCATCGTACGATGCATGTGACCAGGATTTAACACAAGCCTACCAGGTCGTCCCAACAGAGGAAGCTCTAGATGCCGTGGATATCTTGCTGCCCTTTGTGTCTCCGCTCCGTTCAAAGCAATAATCCTAACATCAGATCCGCTTTTTGTCTGTCTCTGTTCGGGGCTTACACAGAAATGACTGGGCGTATAAGTGTATAGACTGTAAGTATGATTGGGACTTGAATAATTAATGAGATGTGTCCTTTCACAATGGTACGGCGTCGTCATGGCAGCTACGAGTTTGACGTAGATGCCAAACATCTGTCATAAAGCATACACCATCAAGCAAAAAATGACTTTCTGCATCCTGTTACTAGAGTGGTTACTCTGCTTTTAAGACGTCTGCCTTAAGACTATCAAGTATTGGTTATAAGATCGCGCCAATGATTTTTTTTCATTCTTGTCTTTTGAATTCCGTGCGTTATTCGGAGATGAGTTCAGAAGGTGTAAGCCTGTCTGTTTCAATTTGCACAGAACAATACGTGAGATAAAGCTATAGAAGTGCATTGGGTGGAACCGAAAAGACCACTCCCCACTCAATAAGAAAATATAATCTCCAAGCAGATGTAGGGTTCAGCTCAATTTTGACACGTGTTTTTTCGCGTCCTTTTTTTTTTTTGCTACTCGCCTCCTGAAAGAGAAAACGCGTACTACTTAAGAAACAGGTAAAGGAGCCTCAAAAACACGTACAAAATCTCAACCCTATATCTGCTTGGAGATTACAACAGGTCAGTGTACCTCACATAGCAGGAAAACCGTTCGCCCCACGAGTCTGTGAGCTCTAATATATAGGACATTTTCGGCCGTTATCCACTCGATCACTGCACAATTTCAGGGAGGTTCACAGGTCACCGTAAGCCCCTTCCGATGCAACAGGGGACTGGGTTTTCAGACAAAAATGCACCCGACTCTCTGGCGGTTTTCAAATTATATAGCAATAAATATATAGATATATCATAGATATAGCAATAAAATAGCATGTTCAGAACAAAAGATACAAAAACTGGAAGTTCTGCTGCAGTACCAAGGTCAGCCACCAGGAGGCCAGATTTGACCTTGACCTTTGTCTTCATAAGACGTACCTACATGCCAAATATCATCACCATCCATAAAGGCGTTCTTAAGTTATGCTCACTAGTAGTTGGCGGAAACACACACACACAGACACACAGACACACACACAGACACACAGACACACAGACAGACAGACCCAAAACAATATCTCCATTTTTCATGGAGATAAAAATGGGGTCCACACATCGGTCATGGAACAGTTTCGAAGGCCGTGTTCTCAGATCGCTTGTCCTACACGGAAGGCGTTAAACGTAACTTAACACTGGCGCGAGATCCTTCTATGGGACAAGGCGTAACGTTGCACCATGCAGTTTACCCAGTAACAAAAGGCTCGGCTACACATGGCTTGGTCCAAAATATTCACCTAACTAATGGTTTCTTCAGACCAGACAAATTAAATATTCGCCTTCACAGCGATTGTAGTGAGGCCTTTTAATTGATGTTGCTTATTATACTTGGCTCGTTGCTATAAATTTTGTACTCATTCACTTCCTGCTTGATATTAACATTTTCAGCTGAAAATATTATTGCGGGACAGATCTGTTTGTTGACATGAATGTTTGTGTTATTTTCATTTATTCAAGAGTTTTATGGAGTTTTCGTAACCCTATTGAGGGTGTGCATTGAATACATTGTTATCAGAATACACCGCTTTCTCTATCTAATCTATCGGTTGTATTGCTCGATTCTATAGTTGACCTTGAAGCTTCATGTTGGCATAAAAGTTTAAATTTTTGCAGTGCTCAAGGAGTAGATTCTAAGCATGTTACTAAGAGCATATATTAACACCGCCAACACGTGCGACAAAAAAATCAATCTTAGAGATAAACATGGAACATATATATAATGCATGACTGTTTTATTTTGCTTGAACAAAATCTTGTGATACATGGTGACGTTAGGAGTTGGTCTTGGGCCCTAGGCAGGCACTAATGGGGGAATGTAACGCAAGACTGACGTCTTTGTCAGTGCTTCCATGGGACAAGGCGTAACGTTGCACCATGCAGTTTACTCAGTAACAAAAGGCTCGGCCACGCGTTGAGGACTATGATTGGGCCCAAAATATCAACCTGTTTATCCACCAGTTATTTCTTCAGGCCAGACAAATGGTGATTTTAACCACTACTTGAGCCAGGCTGATTAGTTCCAGAAAACTTTGCCAACTTACAATTACATGTACACGGTAGAAAGGGAATCATTAACTTATTTTGCTGCCCCAATTCAACATAGTAGGCAGGTTTTTGTGCGTAAACAATGGAGTGCTACAGGGTCATAGGTCATTTTCGGTTTTTCGTGCCACGGAATGTTCTGATCGATAGAGAGAGTCTTTATGTGTCGTATCATATATGCATAACCTTTTAGGGAGCAAAAACGTATAAAAATCATAAAAACGTACAAAAATCAAAATTTCAACAGTATTGTGAAAATGGCAAAATGCTAACTGGATTTTGTTGCCTTTGTAGTTTACTGTTAACGATGGTGGGCATTGTTGGATTATCAGATAACACCTAAAACACACCCTAATATAAGAACTTTTCTAAGTACAAACCTCCACAGATGTTGCTACTCCCCCAGCCGGAATGTGCAGCCTGTATGTAGTACACACTTTGGAACGGATGCATATGGCGGACCCAAGCCACCGAAAACAAAACCGTTGCCAGAGAGCATGCTGGTACCGTTGGGTGTAACTGTAAACTGCCGGTGTTGTGCGTTGACGTCATGACAAGGAGACTGTTATACTCAGGTGAGTTGTCACGTATGTAAACGTTGTTTATTTGACTCCATGTTATTTGTTCATATCCCTGCATTCCCTCTTTGTTGGCAACTGAATTAATCGAGTCACACTTTTGTACTTACTACATACAGTTCACCATTTACCGTAACAGTTGTTAAAATGATTTGTTTTCCTACCCCTTTTTTCTTAATTTTTTACTCGTTGTGCTTTAAATGTTTGTAAACACACTGTCTGTGGTGTGATATAAGACTTTGTATCGGATTGCCATTTGATCCACAGGGTGAAGAACGGAGACTGATTCGTGTTCGGGCTGTACGAAAACGACAAATCAATTATCGAGCACCAGTCCAGCACTAATAACGCCATCTTGCGGCTGAAGGCGGTAGGCCAGGTATGGGTGGAGCAGTACAGAATTTAGCTTCATTCAAATTTATCAGGCAACTCAGGCTCAATTCTTCTGTCCTCGACATTGGGACCCAATTGTACTCGACATGGTTTCTTTGTTTCGTTTTACTTTGACCGGAATCAAGGTTGCATAATGTAAAAGTGTTTTGCGAACTGCGGTTTAATATATTACCCTCAAAATATATCAAATACAAGTAAAACAAATCACATATTCATTTGACTATATTCATTTCTAACTATGGTAGACGTATGTCGAATCATTACTTGCGTCGAGAATTTTGCCCCACAAACATTGATACGTTAATAATATTGTTCACCCATTCACGATATTCAGGTAAGAAGCGTAACTGGTTTCCCTGAATTAAAGCCGTTGATAACTCTCATAGCTTTGAATTGGTAAAAAAAGCAAGAAATAAAGGAAAAGTTACATGACTTAGAAAAAAGATGGGAGCCTAAATACATTATGTAACAGCTATAACACCTCACACTCCTATATGTTTGGAACCGCATTGCGGAGTCTGTTACCCGTAACTGATTTTAACTGACCACAATTATGTATATATCCAACTCCGGTACGTTTGGGACCGCATTGTAAATACAGTTCCCTTTAACAGTGTATGTGTACGTGTAGATATGTAAATACGTTCGGGAACGCATCTATAGCAGCGACACCTGTGCTGCAGTGCAATGTGAACCAGTCAGAACTGCCCTGAGGAAGGTGACAGACGGTCACCGAAACGTCGGCTGAATAAAACACTTGGTTGTGTAGAAAGAGTACTCTTTATTCGGCTATAACACCTGTTACTACGAATGTTTACACAATTTACGAAGAAACACGGAAAAAGTATGCAGCCCCAATACACGCATACATTAACGTAAATAATACGTAAATACATAAGCATTAGCCCTGAAACATGAGAAATTACTTTTTTTTATTGGGCAGCAACATCCTAATTGTATTATGTAAGAGCTAAAAGCTTGAAACACCTGTTTGTGCGAATATTTACATCGTTTAGGAAAAAACACGGTAAAAGTATGCAGCCCGGAAACACGCGTATATTAACCCTATCTAGACCGGGGGGGGGGGGCTAAAAGTGCCCGCGCCAACTTTGATGTCGGATAATGTCTGAACGGCTTGCGCTAGAACCACCAAACTTGGTGACTTTTCCTAAAATATAGTTGGCAACAATTTCGTATCAGTATGATAAGTTCATGATTTTTTGTGTTGCCATGGCAACAGTTTTCTTACAGGCATTTTTTGCGAAATTCAGTAATTTTCGTTTCAACAATAGACTTTTCAGGGTTTTATGTCAAGTTACACATGCTTTCTAATATTAATAACATTTAATGAAATTGTATTTAATTTTTATCAATAAAAGTGCATAAATTATGCTAATTTGATGACGTCATTGGTCAAAATCCAAGATGGCGGACCATATCACTACATTAGGTATATACGGGTAATTTTCCTTAAAATTTCATCACTACTTCGATTTCTTTTTACAAAAAAGGTTCATATGAAGGTCTTTAGTCTATTTCCAATGTATTTTTAGACTTTATCTTGAAAAAAAACTATTTTTCAAAATTCAAGATTCATGATCCAAGATGGCGGATAGCTTAAATATGCATGACGTCATTTTATGACGTCACCGGTGTTGCTATGGGCAACATAAGTATCAGTACATCCTAATATTCTATCATAAACACTTTTTGTTAAAGTTATGTTGTGTACCATTGCGGCTTAAGAGAAAAACCTATCTAGACGGTTTTAGCCAATAAAATCACATTAATGACGTCATAATGACGTCATATTACGTCATAACGACATGAAAATTGTTGTTATGATTTATTTGTAGTAGCACACCATCCTCTGAAAATTTGGTGGTCATACAATATACCGTTCACGAGTTCTGAGGGGGGGGGGGCGAATGAGCCCCCCCCCCCGGCCCCACAGATGCCAAAAAAGCCCGGTCTAGATAAGGTTAACGTAAGTATTACGTATATAGATAAACATTACTTTAGGCTAGAGACTAATTGTATTATGTAACAGCTAAAATTCCGAAACACCTGGCTGTACGAATGTTTACATTGTTTAGGAAGAAACACGGCAAAGTTTTCAGCACAGAAACATTATCGTGAATACTATGTAAATATGTTAACATTTGCCCTGAAACATGAAACATGAAACATTACTTTTCTTGGGCAGCTACGTCATAATTGTATTATGTAACAGCTAAAAGCCTATCAAACACTTGTTTTGTGCGAACATTTACATTGTACATTGTTTAGGAAAAAACACGGTAAAAGTATGCAGCCCCGAAACACGAAAATATTGACGTAAATATTATGTATGTAAATAGATAAACATCACTTCTTTCTTTCTTATTATAGGCTAGAGCCTAACTGTATTATGTAACAGGTAAAAAACAGGAACACCTGTTTGTTAGAATGTTTACATTGTTTACAAAGGTAAACGCGATAAAACTATGCAATCCCGAAACACATAAACATGACGTAAATATTACGCAAATACATAAACATTAGCCACAAAACATCACTTCTTTAAATTTCTTTCTTAATATAGGCTACATGTACATCATTATTGTATTATGTAACAGCTAAAACTCCGAAACACCTGGTTGTGCGAATGTTTACATTGCAATTGTTTAGGAAGAAACACGGTAAAGTATTCAGCACAAAAATATCATCGTGAATACTACGTAAATATGTTAACATTTGCCCTGAAACATGAAACATTACTGGGGTAGCTACATCATAATTGTATTATGTAACAGCTAAAAGCCTGAAACACCTGGTTGTCTGAACGTTTACATTGTTAAGGAAGAAACACGGTAAAAGTATGCAGCCCCGAAACACGTAAATATTAACGTAAATTTTACGTAAATAGATAAACATTAGCCACGAAAAATCACTTCTTTCTTACTATAGGCTACATGTACATCATTATTGTATTATGTAACAGCTAAAACTCCGAAACACCTGGTTTTGCGAATGCTTACATTGTTTAGGAAGAAACATGGCAAAGTATTCAGCACAGAAACATTATCGTGAATACTACGTAAATATGTTAACATTTGCCCTGAAACATGAAGCATTACTTCTTTTTGGGGGTAACTACATCATAATTGTATTATGTAACAGCTAAAAGCCTGAAACACCTGGTTGTGCGAATGTTTAAATTGCTAAGGAAGAAACACGGTAAAAGTATGCAGCCCCGAATCACGTAATCATTCCAAATTGCGGCTGCATTTGCCTCGACACACGGTCGCTAGGCAACCACGTGTCAGGGGCTTGGGAAACTTGCACACTAATCATTCGCAGTCCTTTCATATCTCGCCCCTGTTGTGGCAGATTCAAAACGTTGTTGCCAGGCAACCGCCTGACGCTCCTACATAATTAAACATGGGGGAACAGAGCATGGAAACGTCAGAATGCATTTGTCATATACCCGTGTCTCTGACAGCCTACGCACATTCTCTTTCACGTGTTGTCAATTCAAATCTTGGTTCTACAACAAAGCCGGACTTAATGCAGCCACACAAAGGAGGGACAGGTCATGTTTTGGCCATGGTTCACAGCGTTGACGTTAAATTTTGTAACGCCTCAAAAATAAAAAGGGCTTATATACGTTTTATTAACTTGAGTGCGTCGCCATCGCTGTCTTGTATTTCTTTTCATATGCTTTAATAAAAATAAAAAATAAAAAGGGCTCTATATACATGCATATAACAAGATACCCTCCAATTTTTAAAAACACATCGTCGAGCAAAATTTAATACAAAACGCTACCAAGCAACGTCTTGATGTATGATTGAACATGGGGGGACATAGCGGAGAACGTCTGAATCCATTTGTCATAGACAGGTGTCTTCGACAGGTTACATATAGTTTTTTCAATCGTTGCCAATTCAAATTTCAGTCCAACGGCAGACAGGCGTAGTGAGGGTGTGTAGGTCACATGTATGTGTGTGTATCTGTGTGTGTGCGTCTGTGTGTTAAAAAAAGCTTATTAAAGAACACGTCAAAAATAAGCCAAAGCCTAAACGTCTGCTTGGAGAGTATCATTTGATTACGATCCAGCAAATCACAGACGTCCACGCCATGCGCAGTCCCACGGGACCCGTCATTTCAGGCAAAATACCAACAGCTTTAACACTTTTGTTTCTAAACCAACAACGGATAAATAATTCATCAAACAATTCGTATTTCTTTGTGCAGCATGGAGAACTCTATAGGGGACTTTGAACGCAATGTATAGGGGTCCGTTGGTAATATATGATACATTTTATCTAATGTACTCCTAGTCGCGGAAGTTTTTGTTACTTTCGCGGTAGTTTTATTTCGGGGTAGCCTCTACCAGGCTGGAAAGAGTAACGGCAAACTGCCTTTAGCGGACCAATTCCCCTGGCATGTTATCTGTCTGTTTGGCCAATTTCTACTCTTTCCAGCCGCCTCCCGAAGCCTGGTAGAGGCTAGCTTCAGAGGCGGCTGGAAAGGGAATACAATGAAAGAATGAAAAGTATGTTGACTTAACGCTTTAGGTGTAAACTTTCCTACGTAAATTTCCAACCTTTTGCGCTCAATGTAGACTACGCAAAATTAGGGTAAAATAATTGGAACATATAAAACTCTTCGGATCCTTAGCTAAATACTTGATATCCGTCACTATCTAGTTCCCACACGACTTATTACACACGAATGACCGGCGTAACCCAGGCGTTCTGCTAATCGCGTGCATCCGGTGGACACAGAGAACAATCACCGCCAATCAGACGCTGACTCGCCGCCATGGTATTCGGCCACACTACACATGTATCTTAATTTTATGGATGACATCCTCTGGAGCCCCGAAAACTAAAGCGAGAAGGTGAATAAAAAAAATTCAGCAAAAAATGCTGCTAATCCAGAGGAATACAAGGCTGGTATTGCGAAGTTGAGGTAGTACATAACTACTTTTACGTTAAGCCGTCACATGCTGGCCCTTTGCGGCATTTACATGTATGAGTCGGCACTGTACTGAGTTCTGGAGTTCCGTGGAGCCTCGGTAGCCTGGGTGCCATCCTCCGTAGTTACCGCCGGCTCCCTACCGTGGACTACAGAAGATGGCACCCAGGCTAGAGCCTCAGAGGAGGTGATTTTTTATTTTTTTTTGAAAACGGGTGAAAATCAATGCGCGCGCGTAGCCTCCTCTGCAGGCTGATTTTTTCCCGGTGCGGTCGGCCTTTTTTTTTGTGGGTGGGTGGGTGGGGGGGGGGTCAATTTTTCTGATCACACGTAGATCGCTGGAACCAGGGAAGGCTTAAAAGAGAAGGCGGCCGTAGTTCTAAGCGTGTGCCATCTACGTGTGATCAGAAAATTTGCCCTTCTCTCCCCCCCCCCCCCCAAAAAAAAAGGCTGACCGCACCGGGAAGAAATCAGCCGACGCCGACCGCCCCCGGAACGCCTGCAAAGGAGGCTACGACCTACGTGCGCGGATGTCATCCATAAAATGAAATCAGTGTGGCCCCACCATGCTCGCTGCCAGTCACCTGAAGCATCCCGTGCGTTTTGCGGGCGGGTTGCCCTTGGAAACGGCCGTGATATTAGCGCGCCAATCCCCTGGGGACGGAACAATGCCGTTACCTTAGCGTCCAACGTCGCGAGGTAACGTTTCAACCAAAACACACCCAGCCTTGGTGGTGAACACTAGGCCCGGATTCCGGACAGGGAACACACATACATACAGGGACAGAGCTTCGAGACTCAGGCAAAACCGTCTAACGCGCATCGCTGCTGTATTTCTGCTTGCTGCTATCACAAAGGTACGTAGTTTTAAATTTGTTTTTTTTTCCTCAATTTCTAACCGTTTTCGCTACAATTCGTTTTGCATCGTTTGCGAATTAGAATCTGTCAGATGTCAGAAATTTTATTTTCATTGCAAGTTTTGGTTCAGATTTGAGTCTTTCTAGTCGAAGGTCGAGATTTAATAACACATTATATGCTTACCAATGGTTATGTACTAGCCTATAATTTTGCTGTCACCCTGCTATTTGGACAAAATCGCCATCTTGATAGATGTACTTGCTTTACTGTTCTGCATACCAGCTGTTCCCTATAGTTGTGAAGAAGACAATTATTGTACTGTACGTGTACTTGCCCCCATTGGGCCAAGCACAGGCCACAAAACAAACATTTTATACACATTCAAGTGTAGTATGGGTAAAAAATCTATCATTTGGATTCGTCATCTTTTTGCTTCTCTGTAATGATGAGAAAATATAATAAGTAAGAACAGTCAGGTAGGTTTCGTTATGCCGGGTTTATCAAAACGTATATCAGAAATATGAATTTGTCGGTATAACTTAAGTGTATGAAAAAATGGGGTAATATAGTTTGTATCTGTCAATATAGTTTGTATAATTATACTTTTTAAAGAGTAGTATTCAAGGAAAAAGGGAGTAGATGAAAACAACGTTAAAACAAGTTAAAACTAGACCATTCTAATATTACTATGATATTAAATCTTATCTCAAGATCCAGTATTAGCTATTCCTCAGCTTTTGCCCATTTTCGCTGGACAAGATATTTAAGATTACATTGAGAACTAGTATTCTTTAAACTTGTAATTTCATTAGATTTAGTTTCCCCATTAACAAACGACCTTGTAATTCGGCTTCATGCCCACAAAACGGCACAAAATGTATCTTTTAACACGTCAAAGTTTTAACAAAAAAACTGAAACATATATTGTATTCAATCATAAAACTAATGTAGATGTGTTCAGACGATATAGAAATCATGTATGGAATCAATTTGTTTTGTTGAACAGGCGGTTAATACGATTAATATTTGATGATGTTATTAAACAAAGCGATCAATTGCCAAGATACAACGCTAAACAGGAACACAGTGTAATCAGTAGCCTATGAGTCACCATTCAACACACAAAGAACAGTCCGCTTTAAAACCTCGTGCAATACCGTACATTATGAGATTACTTATAATAACTCATATTCATAAGAGGGCGTCACCTCTGCTATACTTTATCCCCGTTATAAGACATTTGATCACTGCTCTCAGTTCCTTTTATATCGCCCGTTATTTTATATCTTTTACAGTATTTTAATCAGTATTACCAGTGGTGTATGATTTTAAACGTCCAGTAAAATAATATGGAACGGAGACTGTTAGAGTGTCAGAACAATTCAGGGCCCAATAGGGTACTGCCAGTCTGTGCATTCCACAAAGGGCTGAATAAACCATTATTTAAAAAATTCTGGACAGCTCCACTGAAGTATATTACACCGTGAAGGCGGGAAATTGGCATGGATGCACGGCATTGCTATGACGTCATTATCAAACGACATCACCTCCGTTACTTGGGGGTTGTGAATATATTGTTGTTTATTAGTATGTGGGGCTTCCTTTGTTTCAATACAGATATAGTTCAATTATAACGATCTTAATTGACCGATTCTATAGCTCCAAAATGTAGAAACGCAAAATAAAAACATAATATGCAAATATTTGACTTACATGGAGCCACTCTCTCATTAATTGAACCGCTAATTGCCATGCTATCATTGGCTGAACTGCTAATTGTGATGGACAGTCAGGATCGGTCTTTTGTCTATTTAACTGTAAACACTGGAAACAGGAAATATGCATTTGCCCTTGAAGGATAACAATGACCTTGGAACTTAAAGAGAAGCTTTCATGCTGAGAATTGGCTGACATGTGTTAAATTAAACATCTCAAGGTCACGACAATGTCCCCTTGAGGTCATGTGGATCAAATGTCACATTCAGAGCAGTCCAAACTTTAACACTGACAAACAAAACAAACTGTAAATAGATAACAGTTATGAAAATGTATCCAAACAACTTTTAGAGAAAAAATAGAGAAAAATCTTTGTCAATATTTATATTTTAGAGCCCCCTTATAATCATAACCTTACCCCTAACGAATTGATGTTGACAATTACTATATCTATTACATAGGTGGTCAGTAATTTCATTTAACAAAAAGTACAGGATTATATAACATTAGTAGTATTATGACTGAGCATTGAGATATATTGCTAATAATACTATCAATGCAAAATCAATATCAAAACGGACTGTCAGCATTTCCGAAAAGGAAATCTTGTTTTCTCTCCCGTTTATATAATGTAAACATAATCCTGCCAGGTAACCTATAAGACTGCTACATTAAGAAAAACAGTGTTCTTGAGGCCTATGCAAGAATGTTTTGAACACCTGGATATCTGAATACCTCGGGGATGACTGATTTTGAATTTTTAGATCAATTCACCGTGGCGGTCTTAAGGTAGCCAGGGGAATTATAAGAGTTGACGTTTCGTCCATAATTCATAATTCAAATACGCTACAAATGTCCAAATTTTTCAAAAGATATTCTAAGATGTGTAACGAAAAAATTTATTTGTGCGAAGCAAGCAATTCACTTTTATCTAGGATTCAGCCAACACAAAGAAACGCCAACAAGGACGCTTACATGCGTGAGGCAATCACGTCAATATTCCGTGCACATTTATCACACCAACAAACGGTCCATTCAACAGCATTTCAATACCACAGACAACCCATTGTTACCCTTGTCATACTCCCTCTTTCATACACAGAACACTCGCCAATGTTTACGTGTGTTTTTGTTCTCTGTCCCAGGTTTCAACGGCCGGATTTTGAAAAATGTCGTCGACCAATAGGAGGCTTTATCAGAGTAAGTCACCTTCAATATCGCTTTGTTGAGTCCCTGAGTGTTGCATAATTGATGTGGAAGTGCACTTGAATGCTACAGAGTGAATTGATTATTAGAGGATTGGGATGAAAGGTTTTTTTACATGCACACGGAAATGAGATTGGTTTGATAAGGTAATGGTATTCCGTGCGTTTATGTTTTCTTTTCCGTTAATGTTATCCGAGACGCACAATTTAGAGTCTTTCTTATTTCAGTACATAAAAGATGCAGGAAAAGGGGAAAGGGTCTTTTGTTAATGTATAAGTGCCGTTAGAATATTTTGATGGCATTGAATAGAGATAGATATGTAAAACTGGTGGAGGCGTTATCAAACGATTTTCTGATTTTGTATGGATTTTGTAATCCAGACAGTTCAAAGTACTACTTTTTTTGTTGCATTTATGTTCATTTTCATGCACTTTGATTACGTGTTAGCATTTCTGCATATCTATATATATATATAACGTTATATATATATATATATATATGTTGTATATAGTTTTGTTTATTTTGTTTTCTTGCACGTAATTTTTAACCGATGCTTAATTAACAGAACGGGAGAGTTTCATAGGCGAAGTCCGCCAGCGACCACCTTCAGATGAAAGCGACAAAGGTGCACGTACAACCCACTACTAAGGCACACACCACCTCTACCACTTGTTCTGCAAGGAAAAAGAACCTATTGACTACTAGTTAGTGAGCTGTTTAGTTGGTTAGTTAAGCAGTCTCACTAACCGTTAGCTTTGCAAAACATATATATCAATACTTAGAAGTTCCTTTTTCGTCTAATATTTCCATACACTAATCGAACAAGTGGTTCAAATGGTGTTGTCTTATGGCAACATTCACTGCCAATAACAAGGAACTGTGTGGCCGATCTCTCTACAACAGCAGTAGTGAATGTTATACCAAACGTACAAGTTTCTGTAAAGCGATGAGTTTCTATTCCACCATTGTCTACAGAATCTAGCCTCTACCAGGCTTCAGAAGCGGCTGGAAAGAGTAGAAATTGGCCAAATAGACAGATAACATGCCAGGGGAGTTGGTCCGCCAAATGAGTACAGTTTAGCTAGAGCGGCAAACTGTAGTCCTTTAGCGAACTGACACCCCTGGCATGTTATCTGTCTATTTCTATCTAATTTCTACTTTTTTCAGCCGCCTTAGATGCCTGGTAGAGGCTACAAAGAATCCGCCCCACCTCCATCGAAAAAGGCACACATTGTAAAGCATAAATTAAACGCTTCTTTTGCTTTAGAAATTATTGAATATCTTTAAAATATGAGTTCCTAATCATGTAAGTGTCGATAATTAACAAACTAGATCCCGCACAGTTCTAAGCTGTAAGTGAATGACGTCATGCCGGGTGAAGGGATAAGGTCCAGAAATTATAAGCCAGCTCACGGTTTGAACTGCGCATGTGCGAGGTCAAAGGTGAAGGTCCCTAAGTCGTTAGTTCTTGTCCAGACCATGCTTGATGTGTTTTGTTTATGTCTCAGGGACCTTCAACTTTGACGTATTACCCACATTGCATCATGCTGTTGTACCGATATTTTCCGGGGGGGGGGGGGCACACGCTTACGTAGATAAATCAACACCTCCGATAATTCAACTTGTCCATGTTAACTTGAAAAAGAGTAGTCGGAAAGAAAGAAGAAAGGAATGGCCAACGATAGTGAGAAAGAAAAAAGACAAGGTCATATGTAAAGAAAAGAGAACGCTGGTCTTACTTTTTTTCTTTCCAAATGTTTCCGTCAATTGTGTCCAAAAGCACTATCTGGCTACCTGTACACACGTGGCATATGAAACACGTGGCTCTATTGCGGTAAGGCGGCAAATGTACTAGTGCACACCCGTGTTACGGGTACGTGAAGGAATGTCACCCTGTGTGACCAAGAGAACGTTCACACGACAGAAAGGACGACAATTTGGCCTAATTGCGCAAAAATTCTTGGACTCGATTCAATTATGTCTATAACGGGAGTTGATGACAGATAATAGCCTGGATACGAACAGTTTCACCCAAACAGACCGCCATTTTCTGTTCTACTGGCAGACGCAGGAAGAACAAACACTGTACGTGCGAAACATACGTCTAAAAAGCCCTCGTCAGGCCATTTCTATGCTTAGAGGAGCTTCTGCTTTCTAGTAGACGTTTCTAGACCTGGTTGTGGCTGTAGAAAGTTTTGTGTAGCTTAACGTAAGGGTCAGCATAACGCAATGGACACCCGGGCCCGTTGGAAAAGAGCAGTGAATATGTCTACCCGTCGGCAGAGCATTCCGCATGTCCTGACCCGTCGTATCTCTACCCGTCGGTTGAGTGTGGACTTTACTGGTAAGTATTGAGAAATTTTGTGACACTGCTGACGCGTTTGTCTGTTTTTGTTGTATTTCTGGTTTGGTCCGTAATGCCTTTGTCACATTGTCGACGAGCTTCGGCCGTATTTGTTGATCGCCGAAAGGTCGCCCGATTTTAGATCGACCGAGGATCGCGCGTATTTTTGGCTTGAAAATCGTCCCCCGTCACATGGAGCGAGGCTCGGGCGATAGCTTGGGAATACATCTATGACCTCAAAAATCGGACGACTAATCGCTGATGTTAAGAACACGTTTCTCGTGTCAGCGAGTTTCGGCCGACTTCTAAAAATCGCCGGCGATCCCTAAAATTCGCGCGATGCTTGACGAAACATCGGGCGTACTACTGCCGTAAATGTCGTTTAGAGCTCGCCGACTCGTCGGCTGATCGATTTTCGCACAATGTGACGGCCCCTTAAATAGCAGACGTTGGTTTAAAACCCTGCTTTCGCGGCTGCCATGGGTCGAAATCAGTCCTGTTGGTAGCAACAATATAAGTCTGCGAGGTCCTTGCTATACTAACCTGGGATCCAGATTGTTGTCAGGGCCAGTTCTACGAACATTCTACGATATCAAAATCGTACGACTGCCTACGACGCATGTAACCACGCCACAAGAGCGCTATTCTATCCAGAACCGTGCCTATCCAGTTCTATGCCCGAGTGGGTTAGGATTAGGATCAGGCACGGTTCTGGATAATCTACGTGTCCAAGAACGTAGATTTGCCCCAAGCACGGTTTTGGATACGTGTGGACTATCTAGAACCGTACCTGAGCATGGTTCTGGATAAAGCACGGTTCTGGATACAACAAGCACCATTGGGTTTTGTCTAACACTTACTCTGTTAGTTATCCGGCTCTGGATAGTCCAAGCGTATCCAGAACCGTGCCCGGGGCAATTCTACGTTCTTGGATACGCGGAGACTATCTAGAACCGTGCCTGGGGCAAATCTACGTTCTTGGATACGCAGAGACTATCCAGAACCGTGCCCGGGGCAAATCTACATTCTTAGATACGCGGAGACTATTCAGAACCGTGCGTGCCTGGGACAAAACTACGTTCTTGGATACGCGCAGACTATCCAGAACCGTGGATGGGCCAAATCTACGTTCTTGGATACGCGGAGACTCTCCAGAACTATGCTTGGGGCAAATCTACGTTCTTGGATACGCGGAGACTATCCAGAACGGCCTTGAATTCGACGAATGTGATCGCGTCGTAAGAGCGCCATTGTGTTTTGTCTAACACTTACATGTACTCTACTTCTACAGCCCCTCCACCGTTCGTACCGAAGATCAAAAAGAAGCCGCCGACAGTTCCCAAGGATCCCTTCTCTCGCAACCGCGGACGACTCTGGGAGGACAAGAAGGAGGAAATCGACTACAAGTCCCGGTACATCTCCCCTGACAGGAAGAAGAAGAGACCGTGTCAGTGCAAGAAATGCATCCTGAAGAGACAACGAGCCGTCACCTTCCCCAAGGAGGATAAGGACGATGATGATGATGAGCACTCTGGGGACGACAGGGAGTACGAGAGCGACAGTGATAGGGAGGATGGGCGCAACGATTCTGGCGATGTGAGTAAACATTTTGTAAATTCATCTTTCTCTCTCTCTCTCTCTCTCTCTCTCTCTCTCTCTCTCTCTCTTTCTCTCGCCTTCTCTCTCTCCTATCTTTCTTGCCAATATGTTCGACACAATACAAAACGAAATGTCATGTATGAAAGAAAAATGCATTTTTTCCAAAAACGAATAAAATGCCATTGACTAACGCCTCCCAATACCGTGCTGAAGATTAACAATCCACTGCCCCTACGAGCTGAATAAGTCTATGGGACTACCTTACATAGTAACTAACATTATTTTCGTTTTTCAATTCAGGACGGGGGAGACTTCGACAAAGACGGCAGGGATGACGGATCTGCTAGGTAAGGCTGGATAGTCGAGTTATATTGTAGATATGTGTGATGTTCTACGTATTTGGTAACCTCCAAGCAGACCGTACGGTGGCAAGACAGTATTCATCGGCCAGAGGAGTGTCCTTCGGTGGCTAATGGTCACAGCTCTGGCCAATGGATACTGCCTTGCCACTGTAGGGTCTGCTTGGAGTTTATGTATTTGCCGGGCTTGGAATCGCTAATATTTTACTTTTTTTACTGTGTATATATTGTGTGTAATGTTCAAAAGAATGTTAAATGGAGTACTTAGGGTTGTATTAGCTTAAAACGATTACTTGGAGAGATTTTATATAGCTGAATTGAACAATTCCTACATGTGAATATCTGCAAAGTATAAGTCTAGCTACTCTCCAAGTAACAGTCCACCACTGTTCAGAAATTATGACGCCATTTTGAAGGCATTTACGAAATTAGAATAGCTAGGCTTAGCCTGGTAACCAGACCGCCGTGAGCTCAGCGCTATCCCTTCGGCGCCGAGAGCGTTTTGGGCCGCCAAGCAGGCCTCAATTACCACGCTTGGGGGGGGGGTAAATTTCTTCGCTCCCAACGGTCGGTGGCAATAGAAGACTGAGCGTAATGCAGGAAGACAGCGGATACAGGGAAACCAGCTGGAGATAAGTCCGTGGCATAACTCGCCTGTGCTTGGTAAAGGCCGGGATCGAAAAATTACCGCCAAGCCGACCAAAGGTTGGGTACCCAGGCTTTATAGTAATAGTTCTCGGAAGTGATTTTCTATTCCATGGATCCTTTCATTTGTATTCAGGGGTAAAAGACCTTGTTGCTCTGTTTTGTCCTCGAGTTTACCCCCCGCAATTAAACAAAGTGGTTTGATCTGATACGTTATCAAGAAAAAGCAGGTGTTCGGGAGATATATGGCTAGATAATTACACGTAGTCTGAAATTTCGTCGGCTTCTTTTGGGCACTAGGAAAATTTATGTGAGAAAATCTTCAAGATATGAGACAGTGTTGAATCAGGGTGTCTGGAAAAAATATTTTTAGGGAGCGAGTACGGGAGCCCCTGCATACAAATAGGATGGTACCCAGGCTAGGGAAAAATTCATAGGGAGCCGAAATTAACAACGAGATGTCAGATTTACTTTTTGTTTGGGGCCCAGGACATGACATTAAATCTAAAGGATGTACAGTGCAGATATAAGAATAATGCGTGTATGAAGGAGTGACCTATATTTAGCGGACTTTCTACTCTCATAGTGCGTTTCGGATACAGGCTGACCAGCACGTCGGCAGAACGTACTGCGCCTGCGCAAACCCCCGATTTTTCACGTTTTTCGTTGGATGTTTGGCCAACGTTGCATCAAAATTTTGCCTGTTGCAGACGATATCTTTTCCTATACAACATCTGAAAACTACAGACAGGCTGTCAACCTTATATGCTCTAATACAACCTTATATGAGACGTTCTGCCAAAGTGCTATGCACAATACATTACGGGTTTCGCGCAGGTCCAGTACGTTCTGCCAACGTGCCCTTTTTGGTTGGGTTCAACAACGTGACATTGAACCTAAGGGATGTACAGCAGTGCAGATAAAAGAATAATGCGTGTATAACGGAGTGACCTATATTTAGCGGACCTTCTACTTTCATAGTGCGTTTCGGATACGGGCTGACCGATGTATGAAACAAGTTGCTATCCGCGAAACTATATCTATTGGGGGGGGGGGGGCAATGTTAGAGGTTGAAGTGTTGTAAGATAGAGCACATATATAGTATAATGTATGAAAAAAACACAAATGTCTCTTTCTTGTGGCTTCCTAGTCAGAAAAGCGATTAGAACAAGTCATATATGAACACACGGTGTTACACCATTGCTGTGTTACATTTGTATTGTCTGAGCATGGTGTGAACATGGTGTGAAACGGACCTTAACTTTATTTTTAGATAGATAGATAAATAAATCTGGGCCTGCACAGTTGTGCGGCCGAAGGGCTAGAGAAACATGAGGCAGGCGCCGCCCTATATCATGTGGAAAGGACTTTCAAGGCACCCAAAGCGATTTTAGGATAGTAAAACTGGATTTATGAAGACAATTTTCAAGTTGATTCAACCCTATCCCATAGCATACTGATATCTGTGAGGCAAAATTGCTATGTCGCTGACGGAAAACGGTTGATTCTTTCGTATCGTAGGCTGGTTCTAGCTATTAATGGTGGTACCAAAAAATAAAGGGACTCTCACAAGGGACTATTTCAAACGCTTCAAGTATGAAATGATGACGAAAATGTGCCAAGAAATGGCAGTAAATATTAGACAGATTTCATCATCCAGAATATTTTTTGCATTGCCGCCATGAAATTTCATTGGATGCCTTTAACTTTCTTTACTTGAGTAGTAGAGTCCCTTCGATCACATGATCTGACTCTCCAGGAGGCTACACACCTGGTAGCGAACGCCAGGTACATTCCCCCCCAGGCATAAGTGTCCTGATAAAGTAAAGTAAGTAACTTTCTTTATATTACCTTCCTTTTTCTGGCGTGTAGTGACCACCCAGACGAGGAGCCCCAGGTCGATGTCCGGCACGGAGTTCCGGTGGTCGCCAGGAGGTCCAGTCTGGTCCCCACGGCAGTCAGGTCAAGTACGTATCCGGACACTGACCCGGGTCTGTCCGATCCCTATTCCCTGCGAGGTAAGATAGAGTCGTAAACGCCTCCGCCCCTGGGGTGTCGCCAAAAATGGCTGGAGGAGCACTGCGGAAAAAAAACACACACACAACCTCCTTCGGTGACGTCACGTATGTAGCGGTAACGCATTTGTATCAAGGTAGTAGTCTAAGACCCCGTTCATACGGATACGCGTTGAGCTCGATTCGGGTAAACCACATTCCTCACATCTGGTCCACGTGCCACACGCTCCTTCTAAACCGTGCCTGAGAACGATTCGCCTAAACTACATTCATTGTTGTTTGATGAAACACCACATCCAGATGTGGTTTGGGATCGAGGCGCTTTCAATGCGATTCGGAGCGTTCAGATGGAGCCACATGAATCCAGAATCCGGCCAAACCACATCGAAAGCGCTTTCAGCGCATCCGTATGAACGGGGTCTAAGGGGATAGTAGCTCAAGGTAGTTCTAGCTTTGCAACAAATTCTAGCCTCTTAGATTTGGGGAAAACATTTTTTTTTAATTTTCGGTGTAAAATTGAAAGTAGCGTATATCATTCCACTCCCCTATTGAATGAAAAAATCCTTTCCCAGGTATTTTTGTGTAAAGTGTCTATTCTAAAAGAAAGGTAGATAGACTCGGTGTTTCCGTAAAAACCTGAGACTATGGTGTGCAATAGGATTGGGTGGATCTTGAGTCGAGACCGAGTTTGTACATTAAAAACTGAATTTCCATCATGGCAGACGCTCCTGACCCTTATCTCTTCCCTCATGACCTCAATGAAAAGTGGCCTGCAGGCCGGTTTGAGCTTCTCATGAATAAAGAATGGTTCAAACAATAACTAGCCTCTACCAGGCTTCAGAAGTGGCTGGAAAGGGTAGCCTAGAAAATGGCCAAATAAACAGTAGAGTCCGTCCCCTAAATTAAAAGAGTACAGTTTGTCGTTCTGAAGCCTGGTAGAAGCTAGGAAGATACTTTGTAAACAAGTGATTGCGGTTTTGACATGTCTTGTTTCTATGTGTCGCACTCATGATACTGACTCGTTGCTCTTTTCACATTTGCCACTGAAGTTCCCTCACCGAGCAAGCCGATTGGATCCGAAGTTACCGAGACGTCGGCCCTGTTGTCATGGCAACCGCCTGCCAAACGACTGGACGAAATCGTGGGCTACAAACTAGAGGTATGAGATACTGAAAAGTATATATCGTCGTCAAGGCGCGGCTAGAATTGAGCCATTTTGGACTGCTACTAGTACTATTGCTATGAATGAAGCTCTATTGGTTTCGTAGTTAACAGTATGGAGTTTTGAAAACCTTTTTTTCTACAATTGAGGGACATATACATTCAATGTTCTTCTAGAAGGCAGATTTGCACGGCAATTACTAAATCATTGATAAATCACTTAGGTTGAGGATGACAAAAGAAGAAGCGAGAGGTAAAACTCACATGTCCCGATCTGCCCCCTCCCCCTTGCAGGTTCGGCAGCAGCACCAGTCGGACTGTCCAAACTCCCGTAGCAAATGTCACAAATATACAGGACAAAGCATGCTACATTCAGTCAGGAGACAACATTCAGTAGAAACAAATAAAATCCGATATGTCAAAACAAAAAATATGTCCAAACGTGTACTCCCAAAAGATCTGCTTGGAGATTAGTCCTGATCTGCCCCCCCTCCCCCTTGCAGGTTCGACAGCAGCACCAGTCGGAGTGGACCTCCTCCAAGAACGTCTGTACGGAGACGTCCTGCCGAATCGCCGGCCTTACACCCGACACCATCTACCGCTTCCGCGCACGCGCCGTCACAGACACGGACGAGAGCGAACCCAGCTACCAGTCAGACCCCATACGGACCCTCAAGAGTAGACGTAAGGACTATGCCGTTTTCTAAAAAGGAAAAAAAAGAACATGGAGGGTTAAAGGCGGGCTTCTTTTTTTCCCTTTCTTTCTGCAGCTCTTTTTAAATTGTGTCACCTTCCTTAACCGTACAATCCTAGCCCTCCTCTCCTAGCTCTAAATTACTTACTTTACTGCGTGGCAAGGTGGTCTTATGGGTTGTTTTCTCAGAATCAGACGTTCTGGGTTCGAATCCATGAAGGACACCTGTGAGTACGAGTAGCGAGTAACATATATTGTAACTGTGAAGACATATATTGTAAAACACATATTGTAATTGGGACGTATGGAAAAAATGAATGTGCTCAATGTATTCTAGTTATTTTCGCTTGTGTTGTGTTCAGTTTCTGTCTGGCTTTATTTGCCTGGTCAATAAAATTACCACAGACAATGTCGTTAATAAATGTTCCTTTAAAATTCAACGTAGGCGATCCTCCCGGCAAACCTTTCGCGACTGACGTCACCGAGACCACGGCCCGGCTGACCTGGCCCAAGCCCCACGACAAGTCCAGGGTGGACCGGTACATCGTGGAGTCGCGCAAGGACAGGGAGTCCAACCAGTCCAACTGGACCGAGGTGCTGAAGGACAACGACACCAGCTGTGAGATCGGGGACCTGCAACCGGATACGCCCTATCGCTTCCGGGTCAGGGCGTGTGCCGGGTCAGACATCAGCCAACCAGGAGAGATGTCTGACATCGTTCGGACGAAGAAGGAACCTCGTAAGTAGGGAGTTACTGATTGGTTTAGCTTTTAGACAACGTGCACTAACAACTTAGTTGCTTCAAATATTACTGTACGATATTACTAATTTACTACTTTCGCAACTTACAACCATTTTAAGATATCCTAACTCTTCAAGTGACTCGGGACAACGTTGTCTACCTCCACTCATGTATGCATCTTGAAAAATGTAATATGTACAACGAGTTGCTGTACAGCCGTTTCCGTAACAAGAATTTTGCAGAATACATGCACGACAATCCCAACAATCTCCTCATCTTGCGCGCGATTGCACGACAATCGTACGACGTATTTGACTGGGCTCTGATCATCAAAACCTTACAATATTCAAAATTGATCAAGCGTACTGTTGTTTCTAGAACCGTGGTTTATCCAAAACCATGCTCAGGCACGGTTATGGATGGTCCGTCCACACGTATCAAGAACCGTGTCCGGGGCAAATCTATGTTCTTGGATACGCGAATACTATCCAGAACCGTGCCTGTCCCTACCCCATTTAGGCATTGAACTAGATAGGCACGGTTCTGGATACGACAGTACTTTACCGTATATTTCACCCGGATATCTGCCCCGTCACAGTGTTCCCCCCGGGACGACCTTTGGCCACTGACGTCACGGACAGAGACGTGACGCTGACGTGGTCGCCGCCGGACGGGGGGCGGAAACCCCAGGAGTACGCCGTGGAGCACCGCCGGGAGGGCAGGGACGAGTGGACCTCATGCGTGGAGGTAATAAGAATACCTCTCCAAAAAGAGCACGTCGGCAGAACGTACTGCGCCTGCGCGAAACCCGTAATATATTATGCATAGCACTTCGGCAGAACGTCTCATATACATGTAAGGTCGAATTCGTGTATATAAGGATGACATCCCGTCTGTAGTTTTCAAATGTTGTGTAGAAAAAGATATGGTCTGCAACAGGCAAAATTCTGATGCAACGTTGACCAAATATCCAGCGAAAATCCAGGTTTTGCGCAGGCGCAGTACGTTCTGCCGACGTGCTTCCAAAAAGCTGCTATAGGGGGCCAAAACTTTTACCATTTCTTTCGAAGACCAAACCCTACCTACCACTCAAAAATCGTGAACATATCATGTTCAAAAAAGAGGAAGTTCCGCTGCAATACCATAGAAAGCCGTTTATAATAGAGGTCCATAATTGAAGTCATCTTTTGAGACCTACCCACATATACCAAATATCACAAAGATCCATTCACAACCGAAAACACAGCATTCCTGGCGAAAGTAACGGTACTCGACAACATTCCTCATCGTTGGGAATTTCAATTTTGATCCAAGAAAAGGAGGAGCTAGGATTTACCAAATTTGTGATGGAAACTTTAGTCTTCATCAGAACAAATGACTCATCGCTTCTGACACGTGACATTACGGTCACGTGACCCCAGTAATTTGGCACCGAGAAGCCGACATCGACCCCCGTCTCTGTTTAAGAGCATATATATATTACAATATGCTTCTTTATAGAAAATGTTTCTTTATAGAAAATAGTAAATAGAAAAGGATTCAGATGGTTTAAGCATTTTTATCATAAACGTGGGATAACTTTGGATTACTAGTTTTGTGATTTTTTTTTCAAAACAACAATATTGACTTTCTGCAGACGTTCAAAGACACCAGATGCCAGCTGAACGGTCTAGAACCAGAGACGCCATACCGGTTCCGGGTGCGATCTCTAGCCGGTGATGACGTCAGCATGCCCAGCGACCCCTCCGACGTCGTCCGCACAGACAGACACAAAGGTCGGTATTTTTGGCGACGCCTCTGGAGCGGAGCATTATTAGCTTTTGTTTCGGGTTTGAAAATTACGTATCAGTACTCAGAGTACTTGGTTTATAATAGACCAATCACTCAGAGCGTAATATATGTCAAATAATCGCATATTTTAAGTGGGTCGTGTGGCGCAACGGTAGAGTGTTCGACTCGGAACCAAGAGGTCCCGAGTTCGAATCCTGCCATGCCACCGATCTTGTGCCCTTGGGAAAGACACTTGACATGACTTTCCTCACTTCGCTCAGGTGAAAATGAGCATTGTATTGTCCTCTGTGTTGGTGGCAGTATAAAAATAAGTTGAAAAAACTTGAGTGTACGTCACCACGTCTTGTGATTATATGTTGGAATAAAAAAATAAAAAATATAAAACCCAATTCCTAACGAGTTACCGAATGTCCGTATTTTCACATTTTGTGATCTATTTTGGTTTAGATTTTGTGATCTATTTTGGCTGCGGCACTACTTATTGGTACCAAACGTTACCCCATTCCAGCAAACCTAAAACACTTGAACACCCTGTAATTGTTACGTTCATGAAGATTAGACATCCAGGTAGATAATAACTGTATGTAAACTTCCATTCGCTATGCACTGATGAAGAAGGCTGGATGGCCTTTGAAACGTCTGAATATACTTCAAAAATTGTCCAGTAGTATGGATTCATTTGTTTCTACTATCACTGTGATTGTTCTTTGTATTTTATATAATGTGTATTTTAACCAATTTCTAACAAATACTGACAATATTGTATCAAAGCTGAACAAGTCAGCCCTTGGGCTGTTAAGATGCTGCTATTCCCATTGTGGAAAATATACCAGTCTGCCATTGAATCATAGTCAACTAGCAAATTTTCCATGTCTGCCATTCCAGTGGTGATCCCTCCTCCCGGAAAGCCGAAGGTTTCCGACGTGAAGGACTCGGAGGCCACCCTGTCGTGGGACCCTCCGAAGGGCCGAACCAAGCCCGATGAGTACCGGGTAGAAGTGTGGGAGGCTGGGGACGAGAAGTGGACCCCCCACAGCACTGTCAAGAAACCTCCCTTCACTGTAGACGGTCTCAAACCGGATACGGATCATTACTTCCGGGTCATCCCGGTCAAAGGTGACGACGTGGGAGAACCTAGCGAGTACGTTGGCCCAATCAGGACGGAGAAGATGAAACGTAAGTTTTACCTGATCATTCAATAATAATTGAAGTTTCTTGTTTTCCTTTCCCTTCTTGCTACTTTTGTTTATTCTTCTCAAGTTTCTTTCACTGTCTTGTTCTATCATTTTCTTCTCTCGCTATAGTATATATCTATGATGCTCTACCTTCTTTTTTCATTTTTTTCATTATTTTGTATCATAGTTTCTTTCTTTGTCTTAGTTGGCGGATCCTTTTTTTACCTTTCTTTCAAATTATGAGAATGCTAACGCAAGGTATGATTAACGTAATGCAACGTAATTTAATTTTTGCGATGAAATAACGTTCAAATATCTCCTCCAGCCCCACCTCCCGGCAAGCCCAAGCCCACAGACGTGGACGAGTCCAAAATCAACCTGTCATGGCCGCCATCGGAAAAGGTGAGAATATGTAAATTAGTTGCTAACGTCACCAACATTGGCTTATGTCGCTAAATGCGTAGCCCCATATCTAATCATAACCTCTTCCAAGACAACGTGTTAACTACGTTAGCTCATGTGACATAAACGAAACTCTCGTTAGTAAATCTCGCCAAGTTGCCCAAGATTACGACATCTGAAAGGACATACAATTGCAGTATGACAATTTGTTAGTAAAATTACCGAATTTTTATACTTGCAGTATCATAAGCAAAGTTTATGACTTTTGCGTGCTGCGAGGGCAATTATAACAGGTCATAATTGGCCTGATAAAGATGACAGACGGTCATTGAAACATTGGCTCTTGTTAAACAAGTGGTTGTGCACGTGAATAAAGAACTTTGCTATTCAATCATTCACCACCCTGATGAAATCATTCACGGAAGTATCATACGCACTATGCCCTTCCTGTCACAGCCTGAAGACGTCGACGAGTACATCTTGGAGATGCGGGAAGACAGGCAGTCGGAGTGGAAGACTGACGTGGTGAAGACGCGGGACCCACAGTGCGAGGTGCCGGGCCTGGCGGCAGACACGCCGTACCGCTTCCGCGTGCGCGCCGTCAAGGACGACGTGGTGGGAGACCCGAGCAGCGTGTCCGACCCCATCTACACACGGAGACCTAAAGGTAATAATAAATATCGTTCCGAGCTGTCAATCAGAATTAGCCATTCAGCCAATAAGAGAACAGTATTTGGTCATGTGATCACCAGTCCGACCCCATCTACACACGGAGACCAAAAGGTGACGAGTTTAAACGTTCTTTCGGGAACAATAAACCGTTCCTAGCTGTCAATCCGAATTCACCATGCCGCCCGAGACAACTTCTCTCTCTGGCGGCATATGGGCCGGCCTAGGTATGGAGCCATCTGGGACCTTATGAGAAAGTCAATGGCTAAATTCAAGCTTCTCAGCTCAGACAGTGTCACCGCTCTGAGGCCCAGGCTAGGGAGGACGCACTAGGCATGCATCTCCATTAGGGGGATTGCAAGAGTTTTGGGAATGCTTTGCGTTCCCAAAACCACTCCAAGGCTTGGGGAACGGTCCATTGTGCACTTACTGAATTTTCAACTAATATCTCGGCCCTCTTCAAGAAAACTGACCCACTCACTTCTGACACGTGACTTCACGGAACGTGACGTCAGTGGTAGGTCAAAGGTACCAGGAAGTCGACATCGTCCACTGCCCCTAAATATGCTGTTCTCTTCATGTTGTTTCCATTGGCCATGGGTGGAGCTTGTGACTTGTGTAAGAACATACTTCCAGATTGAATGGACGAAAATGGTCTAGGATTAAGTTCGTCAAATATATGCCTAGAGCTATGCTATTTAAAACCCTCTGAGTTTCGCCTGGATCATAGTCACTTATTACCTCCATATTCTGCTCTTATCAAGAAATAACGTTTGCCTGCTCATGCTCTGTGCTTTCTTACCCACAGTTCCAACACCGGGAAAACCAGAGGCTTCAAAGATCACAGACGACAGTCTTTTGCTCGCCTGGCCTATGCCATTGGGGCCCTCGAAACCTCCCCTCACCGGATATGACGTAGAGTATCGCCGTGACGATTCTGATGACTGGAAATACAAGACGTCTTGCAAGGAACCTCCAGTAAAGATCGAGGACCTTGAGTCCGCCACTGCCTACAGATTCAGAACTCGCGCCAAAACCAAGTATGAGAAAGGCGATTTCAGCGAGGAGTCAGATCGAGTTGTCACTGGTGAGTCCACGCTACTGATTGGCTGCATTTATCATTGTCCCGCTATGCTATGCAGCAGTTCTCTTCCTATCATTTGAAAATGACCTGAGCCGCCAATTCTAAATATTGGTGTTATATGTAGAATGCTCACCTATCGAGGCAAGGGAAAGGTGGTGGCAGTAGAGGGATGGGCTCCGCCTTTCAATATAACGTGCCCTACGTGTGGATTAACAACTAACTGCCCCTACGGCCCCCAAGAGGCTATAAGACTACATTTACCTTTACCTACCTTTTATAATTAGGCGTCCCTGATGATTTGTTTCACAGACCGCGGTTCACAGTCGCCCATGAAGGCCATCAACATCAACCCCGACTCCCTGCAGGATGACGGTCCGACCATCCTCCCCCCGGGCAAGCCCTCGGCGTACGAAGTCGGTGACAGGGACGCCAAGATCAGCTGGCCTGCCCTACCGGACGGCAGTGACACCAGGGACGACAACCTGATTGGCTACGACGTAGAGATGCAAGAGGAGGGGGACAGTGATTGGAAGGACGTCATCAAAGGGACCAAGTCCAACAAGTGCTACGTCCGTGACCTGGCGAAGGAGTCGCGGTACTACTTCCGGGTCAAGGCGAAGACTATTCTCGGGGAGAGTGACCACGGAGAAGTATCGGATGTGGTCATCACCACAGGAAACCAAGGTGAGACGAAATTTGAATGTTTTTTTATGTACCTGGAATAATGTTATAGATTGTTTTGCTGTTCATGTCCGATTCCATTGTAATGTTTTGTCTTTGTCAGCCAGGATAGCCCTGGATAGTTGGGCTGCCCTGCCTGTGTGTGCTAAACAGCCAAACTAATAAATAAATAAATAAATAAATAAGAAGAACTTGTAATCCGGCAATGTAGTATGGTGAAAAACAGTATATGACACTTTTTTGTCAAAAATCAGTTAAATGATTATAAAAAAATTAAGATTAAAAAATTACCACATAAAGCTACCTCTGTCAGTGGTACTGAAACGTGTGTTACTATTGTGACGGTCCTTTTTTTCTTTATTCATTATTTGGAAGAGGGCAGGGATTTAAGTGAGTTCATAAAAGATCTTATAACAACAGCATGTATCTGCACCAAATATATGTTTATCTAAAAAGGCAGTGATGTCTATTCTTCCCCAACCTACAGAACGAGAGGATGATTCGATTCCGCCGCCGGGAAAACCCGAGTTCTGGGACGTTCAGGAAACCGAGACCAAACTAAAATGGCCGGCCCTGGCAGACGGAAGTGACTGGAGGAACGACGGGATCACCGGATATGACGTAGAGATGAAGAAGGACGAGGACGACGACTGGGTGTCTGCGGCCAAGGGCGTGAACAAGACGAAGTGTCAGGTGGTGGGGCTGAATCCCGCCACGCGGTACTTCTTCCGCGTGCGTGCGCTTAAAGGGAGGAGAGAGAGCGAGCCGGGTGACATGGAGGTGGTCGTAACGCAAGGGAAGAAAGGTAGGTTTTTAGTTTGGGGTACATGTACAGTACAGTAGTACCAAGGAGGTTAAAACCCTAACCCTCTTTTTTTAACCTCCTTGGTAGTAACTAGTCTCTTAGTCCAATAGCGAGCCTGGAGACATGGATGTTGTTGTAACGCAAGGGAAGAAAGGTAGGTTTTTAGTTTGGAGTACATTTGCAGTACGGTAGTACCAAGGAGGTTGAAACCCTAACCCTTTTTTAACCTCATCGGTCGTAACTAGTTTCCTAGTCCAATAGCTTCAAACAATAGGCCGATTTCCAGATCCTGCCTGATATTACTCTCGCGAGAGCGGACGTTACTCTAGTGAGAGCCGACATTATATGATTACTCTCGCGCCGATAAGCTCTCGTGACTAACTGTTTTCCTGCATGTGTATCTCATTACCTGGCCTGGATGTCTAAGCTTCATCGACGTATTCATGTGTTCCTTGTGCGATTTGTTCAGGAATTCCGCCTCCCGGCAAGCCAGTAGCCTGGGACGTGCAGGAGGAGCAGTGCAAACTGCAGTGGCCCGTCTTCATCGACGGTGGGGACGAGCGAAACGACACAACCGGATATGACGTCGAGATGAAAAAGGAGGAGGAGGACGACTGGGTGTCGACCGCGAAGGGCGTGAAGAGGAACAAGTGCCTCGTTATGGGACTACATCCGGGTAACCGCTACTACTTCCGCGCTCAGGCCATCACGGAACTTGGGGAGAGCGAGCCGGGGCCACCGTCTGATGTCGTCATCACTCCGGGAAAGAAGGGTAAGATATCATGTGATCAAACCTCACGCTCCTATTGGTCAGTCTGCAGGTTTTGATTGACAGGCTATATATATGTATATCAATTGCATTACAACCTTTCTCTTATGATTGGTGACCATGATAATTATGTGTCGTCACGTCACAATTTCAATTAAAACATCTATCTACACAAGATAAAAGTTACTCAAACAACTGTTTCGTGGAAAATCTATCCAGTTGCTTGAGTAACTGTTTTCTTGTGTATCTCATTACCTGGATGTCTATCCTTCATCGACGAAACCACTAGTACATTGTACTATCTGTGTCACATCAGCGAACAGATAACAATTGTCCTGGTAGACAGCAATCCCGCATTGGGAAGGTCTTTCCTTTTAATAAACGAATACACGGAGCGCAACGATCTCTATATCGAAAGGTACTGACAGCCTTTTGCACGTTACAGGGAGGGATGTCCCCCCACCTGGCAAACCAGCTGCTTGGGATACCGAGGAGACCCAAACCAAGCTGTGGTGGCCCGCCCTGGCCAACGGAAGTGACGTCAGGGATGACGACATCACCGGATATGACGTCGAGATGAGGGAGGATGGAGAGGACGAGTGGCAAGCCGCTGCTAAAGGAGTGAAGAAGACGAAGTGTAAGGTGATCGGGCTCAAGCCGGGCACGAAGTACCACTTCAGAGTGCGCGCCGAGACGGAAGACAACGAGAGCGAGCCCAGCGAAGACTCCGAAGTTGTCATCACCAAATCACAGAGACGTGAGTTCACATTAGCGTTTTGTAGAAGTTTTAGAAATCTATCCTTTCTTAAGGATACAATATAGAATAAGAGGGACATCGGATACACAAGATTTACCTCACTATTGTATAGCTATCTTTAAACTACCCATGGTCAGATACGTATATACGTCAAAGATTAGCATGCCGTTTCACGTACATAAACGGACCAGTCATCGTCACGAATCTGTTTGCAAAGCTGGTGGGTAATGCAATACCAACTGCAGTTAGCAACGTTGCTCTGGACCATCAGGTTCGGAGTTCGAATCCTGGTTGTTGGCGCTCACCCGACATGCACGCTACTGGAAAGGGTCACAGTCCTTAGGACGTTAAGCTAGCCGTGGTCAACTATTCATTGCGCTTGTTGAAAAGAGCTAGGGGGAATTTCCCCAGTACAATGAACCTGTAAATACTGTACGTACAGTGAAAGAATAGCTCTTCAGTGAGCTAAACTGGATAACTTTCCAACTGAGCTGACGTCGCTTTTTGCTGTCTTTTTTTAGCCGCACCACCGGGCAAACCTGAAGCATGGGACGTCGAAGAGGAGGAGACAAAGCTCCGCTGGCCCGCCCTGCCCGACGGAAGTGACACCAGAGATGACGGCGTCACCGGATATGACGTCGAGATGACAGAAGACGGCAAAGACGACTGGAGGACTGTGGTGACCTCCGTCAGCGACAACAAGTGTAAACTGATCGGTCTGTCCGGCGGAACCAACTATCGCTTCCGGGTCACGGCCATCGGGAAAGAGATGAGGAGTGACCCAAGCGAGATATCGGACCTCGTAGAAACACCAATCATTAAGAGTAAGACATCCAACTGGATTTGTTAATACGGTTATTTTCGCAGAGACATAAGATGTAGTCACTGTTCCAGCACCAAGGACAGGGATTGTCATTTTGTACCCTGCTTTGTATCTTGTGCTATATTGGTAGACTTAGTCTAGTAAGCAACCTCGCCGACCAACTCCCAACCACAGATGACCTTGCTCACGACTAACTCCCAACCATGATCTGGAGAAGGTCGGGAGACCATGGTCGGCAATGTGTAACAGGGGCTTTGAGCATATTTCCATATGCACCAGGAAGTATTGTTTTGGGTGGCGGGGCTGTAGGTGTGTGTCTGTGCAGACAGAGTAGGTTGACAGCACGTGGGTGGAGAAGATTGACACTTAATGTACATTTTTTTCCGTTCACAGAGTCGATCACACCCCCGGGCAAACCCGAGGCCTACGACACGGAGGAGACCGAGACCAAACTGGTGTGGCCGGCCCAGGAGGACGGCAGCAAGTACCGCGACAACAACGTCACCCGGTACGAGGTGGAGATGAGAGAGGACGGCTCGGAGGAGTGGCACGATGCCGCTAAAGGTGTGGACGATACCAAGTGCAAAATCACGGGGCTGCAGCCCGCCACCAAGTACCGCTTCCGGGTCCGGGCAGGGACCGACGCTGGGGAGGAGAGCCAACCTGGGAAGGAGTCTGACACAGTGGAAACTCCCGCCACTAGAAGTAAGGAGAATATCAACTTTCTTAATCCTACGATCTTTCTCTGGTGATTTGTGACCACGATAATAGACCGAATCCATAATCCCGCCCACCTCCGTTAAAACCAGTAGAAATGCAAATATTTTTGACTGACATTCGCTCATTGGCTGAATCACTAGTTGCCATTCTCTCATTGGTAGACCTGCTAATTGTGATGGACAATCAGGATCGGTCTATTGTGTTCAGTCTATTCTTCTTCAAGAAGGCAAACCCCAAAAGCTTAGATTGTATTCCGTAGCAGTTCTTAGAATAGTCACTTGCTCCGCTTGTCACCATTGTTAACTCACGCTGTCTGTTTATGCATTGTTTCATGTTGCAACTAGCCCTCGGGTAAGAACTTGCAAATGAATGGAAAACTGAATGGCAAAGTTCTTTATTCACAACCACTTGTTTAACAAGAGCCGACGTTTCGATGACCGTCTGTCATCTTCATCAGGACTAATATGACTGGTTCACTGTGTACCGACGCTAGGTGTTACTGGTTCACAGTGCACTGAAGCTAACAATGCAGTAACACCTATATAAGGAACTTTGCCATTCAATAATTCACCAACCAGATGAAATTATTCACGGAAATAATAAAACTATTAATACCGTTTGTAGAGTCGATCGACCCGCCCGGCAAGCCCTTGGCCTGGGACGTGGAACAGACGGAGACCAAGCTGAAGTGGCCCGTCCTTCCCAACGGCAGCTACCGCAGAGACGACGGCATCACGGAGTACGAGGTGAATGAAACTTGATTACCATATAGCCAAGAGACGTCGACCAATCAGAACGTTTCATTTCCCCCATACCTCAGGTCATTAATATCCGATAGACTGACACGCGAATACGCGTTCTGCTCTAATGACCACGGGTGACCCCAAATGGAACGCACGTTCTGTTCCAATGACCCAAATGGAACATGCGCTTTGTTCCAATGACCGCAGGTAACCCCAATTTGAACAAGAAAAACGATCGAGAAGAAACAGAGCAAAAACAATATGTTTTCATTCTGCGAAGGTAAACATAATAAGGACGATGTATCAATACTCTATTTTACAGGTGGAACTGAGAGAAGACGACGACCCTGACGGGTGGAGAGACGCGGCCAAAGGGGTCAAAGGGTACAAGTGCAAGATCATGGGGCTGAACCCGGGGACTCGGTACCGCTTCCGCGCACGCGCGATCTCCGACATCGGGCAGAGCGAACCAGGGGAAGAGTCGGATGTTGTAGAGACCCGTGGGGGTAGGTTTCAATGTTCTGCTTTACTTACTTATTTAGGCTTAGGGGCTACCGTGTCTTCCTACACATGAGGCAGGCAACAGGTTCGGTCAAAGGCCAGTCTCTCTACATTCTTCCACTTCAGATTTACTGTTTGCAGGTCCCTCTCGATTGTTTGTTTGTAGTTTATTGTGTGCGCCAGTTTAAGCATTGTTTTGCTCAATTTGATTTCTGATTTGCTCTCTGATTTCTTACTCAAGAAACTGGAGTCCAGTTGCTTGAGCAACAATTTCCTCATGTATCTCATCACCTAGATGTCTAACCTTCATCGACGTCTCTGATTTCTTGTTTATTTTTGTCTTTCGCGCCTTTGCAGAGATGATTGACCCGCCCGGTAAACCAGAAGCCTACGAGGTCCAGACCAACGAGATGAAGCTCTGGTGGCACGCGCACGAGAACGGAAGGGACGACAGAGACGACGGCGTCACCGGATATGACGTCGAGATGAGGCAGGAAGGATCCGACCAATGGCAGTGCGTGGCCAAGAACGTGGACGACACCAAGTGTAAGCTGAAAGGCATGGGCGGACCGGATAAGAAGTTGTGGTTCCGGGTCAGGGCTCTGAAAAATGACCTGGCGAGTGAACCAGGGGAAGAGTCAGATGTCGTCACAATACCGGGTATGTTGATCAGAGATTAGAAGATCTCTTTTTATGTTTACCTTCGTAGAAGGAAAACATCTTGTTTTTGCTCTGTTTCTTCTTGAACATATCCAAACACATAAGGTCAGTGACCAGGACCGGACGCCTGTCACCATGGTAATGGGTACCCGGCGTTGTAGCAGACACCCTGTGGTGTTGGATACATTATGTTGCAAGTGGCAGGACAGAGTTGGAGAGGCTGGTCACCATATATATGAATGTGTTTTAGTAAGAATGAACAGAGCAGCACTTTGTTAGGCTAGACCATGTGAAGGTAAATGTTACATAACTAATTCTAATACTCATCTATATTAAGCTCATTACCAGGTGTCGTCCTGAATTCTTAAAGCCTGGCTTTTATATAGTATAATTTGGAAATTGCCTTTCAAATAGATGGCATCCCACCAACCGGAAAACCGGAGGCATGGGACGTGGAAGAAACCCAGACTAAGCTCCGCTGGCCCGCCCTGGCCGACGGAAGTGACGTCAGGTACGACGACATCACCGGATATGACGTCGAGATGAGGGAAGAGGGAAGCTCCAAGTGGAACGAGGCAGCCAAAGGCGTGAAGAAGAACAAGTGCAAGGTGATAGGACTGGAGCCCGGGAGACACTACTACTTCCGGGTGCAGGCCATGAGAGGGGATGAGGAAAGCGAGCACAGCGAACCTTCTAACGTCGTCATCACCCCAGGAAAACGGACAGACACTGGTAGGAATATAGTCCCTAATGTCTGTGCTCGTAATCTCTGCATGCTGTAGTTATGATTATATATGAATCGCATGCAATATCACTTTCCACACCCGCACTCCACTTTGCCTGTTTTCTCGGTCTCTTCCGTCCTAGAAAAGTCAAGTGACAACTCAGTTGTCTCCGCCTCGTTTAAGTAATATGTATGACAGTCTGCTATGTGGTCTTCTTATAATTGATAGAAAAAAAGACGACTAAAAATCGCGTGGTCTTCTTATAATGTGCATGATACAAGATTCAATCTTCCGATCTGGTATTGAGCGGCTTGTGTTGAAGGGAATGCTGTGCAAGAGTAGTCTCCAAACAGTAGAAAAAATCTTTTCTGAACTGTGGTAAGTTTAAAACTTACTTTTCCATGGACTGATCTGCTTGCCTCATTGACAAAAAAAATATGAAAACTTGAAGAGGACACGCCAGTGCCAGAAGTGATCATCACTACTCTGGACAACGAGCTGCTAGTGGGCGGAGCATCGGACGAACCACCTGTCAATCAACTCATCGAACCTCCCGGCATGCCGTTCGCCTGGGACGTCGAACCTGTGACCTTGAAGTTACGCTGGACTCCTTTGTGGAACTGCACTGAGGACAGGTACGACAAAATCACCGGGTATGAAATCGAGAAGCAAGAAGGTGATGGCAAGGAATGGATACTGTCCGCATCTAGGTGTGTGAAATCGAAATGCAGGCTTCGCGGGTTGAAACCGGGGACACCGTATCGCTTCCGGGTCATAGCCGTGAGGGATGATGGGAAAAGCAAGCCAGGGCGACCATCTGAAGTCGTCATGACCCCGTCGCTAGGTAACAAGGCATGCCGCGAGACAGCAGTAAAACGCTACTAATGCTCGTCGTTTTTTTATGACAACGCAACATTTGAATCGTAAAAAGGTTATGATGCGTCTTATATATATCACGTGACGTGTCGCGCTGCAGTTTTGTTTGCGACCAGACTTGTGACGACCAGGACAACAACATTATCAGTCTTTTAACCAACCAGGTTGTCATTTCAAGATACTGACAATAGATACGTATCTAGGCCATGTATGATTGGCGCAAATTGGGCCGAAACCATCTTCACAGAAGTTTCAAAAACTTGAGAGACAAAACCAACGGATAACAGAAGCAATGTCAACTGAGTTGTTGTGCAAAATGCCTTAAGCCGGTTTCAGTTCACTTAATGCAGATAAAGACTGTAATCCTAACCACTTTCTGTCGTACCTCTTTGTCTGGGCTGAATTGAACTATAAAGTACAATTGTACAACCTCTGGCAACACCTATTGCCATTCAGGGTTTTACATAAAAAAGAAACGAGTTGCCTACTGTTGGCATCCTCTGACAAGGCAATGTTTCGCAGTATATACTAGTACGTAACCAACCACTTTTATATAATTCATCAGCTAAATCACAACTTTGATGGTCTCACCTCTTTCACCACGTTCAAATAGAGCCACTGCACTGTCAACTATAAAACACGTGCTATTCATTCAGTAGGAGTTTACACCGACCTTACCGTTTTGTTTACTGATGACTGCACACAACTGCACTTTGACAACACGGATGCATGTTTGTACCAAAGCCCAAAACGTCAAACTAGTACTGTGTCGTGTTTGCGAAGACGACGCAGCTTGTCGTTTTGGGCTTTGGTATGTTTGTGCTTCACATTGCATGGCTCTAATAACTGCTCTTTCTGTGGTTGATATACAAATTGTGATTTCTTTAAGGTCAGAAATGAGCTATTTCATTCTGAGGAGATTGTCTCATCCATATATAGGGTGTTTGTACTCACGTGACTATGACGTAATTCTTGTCCACCATGCTGGTTGGTCAAACCAAGGAGCTTTCATGATTAAACCTCGAATCATACACATCCAAAGTCGCACGTCTCCAACCAACTCAACCAACCAGAATGGTTGGCGGCAGTGACGTCATTTGCAATCAATCTATAGATACGTGTAATGTCATAAGTAGGACTTTATCATACCTTGTCCTTTTCCCCATCTAATTGCTTGAATTAAATGACCTCCATAGGTACATGCAGTACTATTTGGCTCATTAATACTCTATATACTTGACCTTGTTTTATTTTTAGTCCCTCCACCCGGAAAACCAGAGGCATGGGACGTCACAACCAGCGAAGCCAAGCTGCAGTGGTCAGCTCTGGCAGGTGACACCACCTACTTCCGGGACGACGGCCTAACCGGATATGACGTGCAGATGAAGGAGGAAAGCTGGAGCGAATGGCAGCCGGCCGCCAACGGCGTCAGCAAGAACAAGTGCAAGATCGTAGGGCTGCAGCCGGCGTCGAATTACTACTTTCGGGTCAGGGCGAACACGACTTCCGGGGTGAGTGACTTCGGGGAGGAGTCGCTTGTTGTGGCCACCGCGGAAAGAGGGATTCCCACAGAAAATGGCACCACTCTAACCCCGGTCAAGGAAATCAGAGACGGAGAGAACGACAGTGAGTTATTTTCAACATTACTTTTCCATGTCCTGACCTTCAAGGCAAATGGCTGATAGATGAATTAAGTTAACTTCCAAATTACCATACCATAGTAAGTAGCGCAGATCTAGCTACACCTTTGTTCTAACAGAAAAAGTAAGCGCGTGAATCCAATCACCAAGGTCATGTGACCGTGACGTATGGACACATATGCCAGCAATTGGTCAAAAGTGCCAAAAAGTCTATACCGCCCGCCGTCTCTGTTGACTAATAGCTGGTATGCCCTGAAAAAGTATCACAAATTATTAGTCCTGTATATAGATAGATAGATAGATAGATAGAGATAGATAGATAGATAGATAGATAGATAGATAGATAGATAGATAGATAGATAGATAGATAGATAGATAGATAGATAGATAGAAAATCTCAATTGCAATTACGTGACGAGGATTGGTTTTGGATCTATTCATTTTCCCTATCATATTTTACTATTACAGGCATTCCGCCAACTGGGAAGCCCGTAGCCTGGGACACAGAGGAGACACAGACCAAACTACGCTGGCCCGCCCTCGCCGACGGAAGTGACACCAGGAATGACGGCATCACCGGATATGACGTCGAGATGAGGGAGGACGGCAGCTACCAATGGCACTCCGCGGCTAAGGGCATCAAGAAACCGAAGTGCCGGGTTGTCGGGTTGGAACCGGGGAGACGATACTTTTTCAGGATCCAGGCCATGAAGGGGACCGCCGAGAGTATACACTCCGAAGTGTCTGACGTAGTCGTCACCCCGGGAACGAGAACGGACGTTCGCACGCCAGTGGAAGGTATGTATGGTATCCAGAACCGTGCCTATCTAGTTCTATGCCTTAGGGACTAGGGTTAGGATCAGGCACTGTTCTGGATAGTATCCATCTCCGCGTATCCAAGAGCGTAGATTTGCCCCAGGTATGCTTCTGGATACACGTGGACTATCCAGAACAAGGGGGGAAATGGTGTAACCACAGACTGACAGAAAGGTCGAATTGGAGGTCAACATGGTCTCCTCGCAGGCTGGGAGAAAGAGACACTGGAATATTCACGATAATGAATAGAAGAAAAAAAATCACGACAACTCTCAATACTTCAGGGAGGTTTGAAATATTCGATTCCTTGTTTGTTTTTTCTGTGCAGATATCGTCCGACCCCCTGGCAAGCCCTCTGCCTACGACGTGGACGAAAGAGAGACCAAACTCCGCTGGCCTGCCTTGGCCGACGGAAGTGACAGCAGGTATGACGACATCACCGGATATGACGTCGAGATCCAAGAGGAGGGCACGCGCCAATGGAAGTCCCAAGCGAAGGGCGTGAAAGGCACCAAGTGTCGCGTCATCGGATTGGAACCGGGGACCCTGTACTACTTTAGAGTGCAGGCAATGAAGGGACCGAAGGAGAGCGAGCCGTCGGAGGTGTCCGAGCCGGTACGAACGCTGGGGCGGAAGAGAAGGGACTCCGACGACATGGAGACATTTACCGGAGGGGACAGGACCGGGAGTCCACCAAGAACTCAGGATGGTGAGCCTAGATAATCTCCAAGCAGATCCTAAGGTGGCAAGGCAATATCCATTGACTAAAGATACTGCCTTGCCACGTGCACCGTAGAATCTGCTTCAAGATTAAGTCTAGACACTGTCACAAGCACGGCATTACAAGGCTGGCTACACCACGCTCTATAGAAAGACAATGAAAAACAAGGAAGAATAATGATGATCATTTTGTCATAGATCTCACTATTGAAAGAATTAGAATCTGTGATAATCTAGTGTTTTACTTAGTTTAAAGGCAACAAGGGAACATCAATTTGTCTTCATCTTATTTACATATTAATTAATAGTTTTTGGATAGGTACAGATTCCGTTAGTCACTGACAAAAAGTAGTGGACGCTACTTGAAACATCTGACAGATTTCAAAATCTATCCAGTTGCTTGAGTAACTGTTTTCTTGTGTATCTCATTACCTGGATGTCTAGCCTCCACCGACGTGTCAATTTAGCCAACGAGATCTTGGATAAAACCTCCTTGATTTAGCATTCCTACAATGACGAGAACCAAACAATGTGCGCATAATGATTCCATGAATGATTTGTTTACCACTGTTTTGTGGATTGTGTTGTTGCAGATTCCCTCCCGTTGCCTGGTCAGCCGGAGGCCTTTAACGTGAGCGAGAGCGAGACCGAACTCCAGTGGCCTCCCCTGGGCAGAGGTTGGCCTGTCCAACAGGAGAGCATCGACGGGTACTACGTGGAGGTCCGCAAGTCCGGGGAACAGCAGTGGAAGGCCTCCACCAGACCTTGCAAGCTGACCAAGTGCAAGGTGAAAGGTCTGCTTCCGGACACGGCCTACTATTTCCGGGTCAAGTCCGCCCGAGGGTCGAGGGAGAGTGGTCCGAGCGAGACGTCTCAGGTCGTGGTTACGCCACGTGCAACAGGTGGGTTCATGTTTCGTCATTATGAAATAAGCCACCTCACGGTTTAAAGTGTGCATGTGCAGGTGTGATGCATTGTGGTCGCCTTAGGATTTGTTTGCACTTCAGGGGGCCTTAACCTCTGACCTTACCCACAATCCCCAGCGGCGCCGGAAATGTGAGACGGCTTGTCAACCAAGTTGCCAACTGGAATGGATTTTTCTACAAGTTTGACCAAACCAGCGGCAAAAATTAAGCTAATGATAGTACAATGCTAAACTTTATTCCGACACAAAGGGTACACAAGGATCACTACCTAGGTGGTGGATGTTGCCTGAAACGTCTGACCGTTTCCAAAATCATATCCAGTTGCTTCAGTAAATGTTTTTTGCCGTATCTTAATACCTGACTGTCTAACCTTCATTGCCTTCATCAGGATACAGAATGACCAATCACTTCCGTATTTGATCCTTGTGTGCCATTTGTGTTGGAATAAAGCTCAGAATTGTACTGTGATTACTACCAACTCTGATGAACTTCCATGATAACTTCAGCTAATGATTCCCGCTCTCTCATTTTCAGACGACAACTGGAAGGAGAGGTTGCGTCAGACCCTGGCCAGCGCAGCGGCCCAGCAGACCGAACCGTGCCAGTTCTGTAACCTCCCCAGAACAGACGCGGAGGACGGCAGACCACAGGCGGTGGTAAGGCTGAAATGGATTTTTTTAAATCAAATTAACCCTTGTCCTGCTGGCCATTCTGTGCATTTCATGCTCCCTATGCTGGGGATTTCTCTCTTGGAATAGGGGGGTACTGGTCTACAATGTTACTAAGAAGTCCTGAAAGCATCAGCATTACGTACATGAAAAAAAGTCAAACCTTCCCAACATATGTTAGGCACAACACTGGGGACATGAATCTGCTTTCCAACAATTGATGGGAGCAGTAGGACTATGGTTTTTAACATCTTTTGCTTACAATTTACGTGTCTTACCATAATTGTAAACAAGAAATCGGAGATTTCAGACTTCCGGGAAGTATGATAGTTTTTCGTGACCTTCAAGTTGACAGATCCCTGGGAAGAGTTTGGGGTTTTCGTGAATGTATATCTAAGGGGGTTGTATGATGTAATCAAATCGGGTACTACACCACTTCCTGATTTTCCCCGCATACTGCCCAATCACTCCCACTAGGTGGGTGCTGGGTCACCTTCAGGCGTCAGACCTCCCTATCAATCAACTCTAAAAATCACCTCCCACCCACCATGCAACCGCAGCTATTGCGACAAGCATAGACACAAACCCACAACCCAGCCACCCAAAACAATACTTCTGTACCCGGAAGTAATTATGTACTGTTTTACCCGAAACGTTTTCTTTTCTTTCCCAAGGTTCGACCGATTCAAAATGGCGGCACAGATTTCGTGGATGATGACGTCATCATATGCGTGTGTGACTGTGACTCCATTTCCGTGACGTCATCTTCTTCCAGAAGCAGCAGCCGACGAGGCAGCGAGGACTCCAAGCTTTGCGTTGTCATGTAATCATGTGACGTCACATTGCCTTATATGGAAGCGGGGACTCTGAACTTTGCGTTGTGAAGCGTTGTGATATAATCATGTGACGTCATGTTGCCTTATATGGAAGCGACCTATAGGGTATTTATTACTATACCGCTTGCAATTCTGGCAAGGGCAAATCCCAGACTAATCAATGACGGTGGGGTGATATCAAAACTCAAGGCTCGAAAAAAAAAAGAATTCATAGTATTAATATTGTGAGGGTGATCCCTGCCACTGGAATACAATTACTGAAAGAATTAGTGACCGTGTATATATTGAAGACGGTTTCTCCAAATTAAGGATTAGTAAAAAATATGCATTTAAGACACATTAGGATTTGGGTGTGTTTACCAAAATGTGGTTGGTGAATATATATGTAACATACCTCAATGTTGTTATTTATTGAAGTCACTGGTATTTATCAACATAGTACATTTATGAGAGGTTTTTCCTCTAGTTAACTGTCTTGATTTGCCAAATTTATGTATTACTAAGTACAAGTGCGTACGTACAAATGCATGTAAATAGTAGAGTACACAGAAACATTTTGACTCAGAGCAGTTACTTTGCTATTTTGTGTTTATTTATACACGTGGTATCATCGAATTAAATTATTGTGTTCTAATACATTAGAGTCTACATTTCAAGTGCATCTTCAAAATTTGACACTGGTGTTAACATATGTTGTCTATGACATAGATAATTGTAAATCTATCATATGGTGTCAAGAGAAGAAATCATTTGATGATGACAAAGAATATGTTTGTGTGTGTATAAAACCTGCACCCAATGAAGGTGTCTCTAAAACAACCTATTTGTTACTGGTGTTCTGCAAGTAGTATAAGCCACGATATGCACCTCTAAGTTTGAGTCAGCTTCTCATGATGTTCTCCAATTCATTCATTATGTTTACCTTTGCAGAAGGAAAACAAAAAATGTTTTTGCTCTGTTTCTTCATATTCTGCTCCAAACATAAGGTCAATGACCTGGACCAGACGTCTGTCTCCATGGCAAGTGGTGCTGTTGCGGACACCCTGTGGTGTTGGGTACATTATGTAGCAAGTTGCAGGACAGAGTTGGAGAGGCTGGTCACCATATATATATGAATGTGTTTGAGTAAGAACAAACAGAGCAGTAGTTTGCTAGGTTAAGCCATATGAAGGTAAACATTATGCATTTGCTTTGCAATGTTACTTTTGTAGTTTGTATATGTATTGTTCAACTGGTTTAACAACACTTTAACGTTACAATTTTACATTTAATTCTACATGCTGTATAGTACAGTTTGGTGTTTGAAAACATAATAAGAAAAAGTATAAAGTTATGCATCAAGCATTGACATTTCAATGTGAAATACAAGACCATATGTCCAAACTTTCACATAAAGCAAATGATTAAAAAGGATTTAGTGACCCCTAAAAATTCATTTACACACATTCTTGATAAAAAAAATATCAGTGAACTTCTGTGACTGGAAGATATTACACCTGTATTTCTACCCCCTTGACCCTTTGCAACATATTGCTATAAACACTATAAAAAACTTTTTAAAAATACCCCGAGTGTAACAGTTTAAAAAGTTAAAATTGCTAGGTAACCATAATTATTATAATAACATGATACAACTACTATCGGCCCAAATATACCCAGAACATTGTTAAGAATGCCGATGAGAAGTCAACTTAACTGGTCCATTTCTGTTATTAAGTGTTTGCGTGAAATGGTAAATTTAAAGGGGCATTATGTAACATTTTTGCACCAAAAATTTAAATATTTTAACTGAAAAGATCTCCCTGTGATTGTAATTTACTTCCACTATTCAACATAACTGTAATAATCTCACATTTATGACATTTATGGTTGGCGCTAAAACAACCCACAGAGGCACACTCCATTAGTGGCACCACCACAAAATACCAGAATGTAAACAAACAGGGCTGACAGCTGTATTTCTAACTTTTAAACACACTCATAAGACATCATATTTTGGCACCTCTTCCTGAATGTATTTGCAATGGAGTAGAGTTGATTCAACTTACTTTGTAAAGAAATGGCCAGAAATGGTACTTTTGTAATAATGTCACTATTGTCCTAATGTTACATAATGCAGCTTTAAAGCTTTGCAACCTTTGCACACCCTCTTGTGCTAGGCCTACTGCTAATGTATCCTTTGCATTAGAACTGATCAGCTATCAGCCAATCAGATACGCCCCCTACTATTGATGGAGGGAAAGTTCCCAGCCAATCACCTCACAGCTTACTGCCAGGATGAATTGTGATTGGCTGGTAGCAGCAGGCCTGGCATGAGAGAATACCTTTGTGTAATCACACTGCTTTCTTTACATCTAGCTCAGTATGTGTGATGGTGGGCTGCTTTAAATGAGACATTTTTGTGGCAGAATGATTAAATTTCTTCAGTTTTTCACGAGTGTGCTTCACCATGTGACGCTTTAGATTCGACATTTTCGTTGCAGCGTAATCGCAGACCTCACATTTGTACGGCCTGATACCGGAGTGCGTAACCCGTGTATGCTGGTTCAGGTCAGACATTGCCACCGCAGAAAAATCGCAGACGTCGCACTTGTAAGGCTTCTCACCAGTGTGCTTCGCCATGTGTCGTTTCAAGTGATACATCCGCGTGGCGGTGTGACTACAGATGCCACACTTATACGGTTTCTCACCAGTGTGTTTATACATGTGCTGCCTCAGAGCTGACTTGATTGCCGTTGCGTAATCGCAAACTTCACACTTGTATGGTCTCTCACCTGTATGTCTCACCATGTGCAGCTTCAAGTGAGGCATCTGTGCAGCGGAATAGTCACACAGTCCGCATTTGTATGCCTTCTCACCGGTGTGTGTAGTCATGTGCTGTTTTAAACTCGATTTCACCGCTGCGGAATAATCACATACGTCACATTTGTACGGTTTCACGCCAGTGTGATTTGACATGTGCAGCTTCAAGTGAGACTTCTGTGCGGAGGCATAATCGCAGAGGTTACACTTGTAGGGTTTATCCCCAGTGTGTTTGGTCATAATATGTCTGTTTAGATTGCACTTTTCTGCAGCGGAGTAGTCGCAGATGTTACACTTGTAAGGTTTCTCACCAGTGTGTGTGGCCATGTGTTGCTTCAGATGGTGCTTCTGAGCAGTGGAGTAGTCGCACACCTCACACTTGTAGGGCTTCTCGCCAGTATGGGTGGCCATGTGAAATTTCAGGTTCTTCTTGCTGACGGTGGAGAAGTTGCACTCGGTGCATTTGTGGGGCCTGTGGTTGCTGTGTTTGGACATGATGTGGCCCTCGAGGTTGCACTTCTTCGAGGAGGAGAAATCGCAGACGGCGCATTGATACGGCTTCTCGCCGCCGTGAATCGTCCTCACGTGCCGGAGCAGCAGGTACTTGTCCGCCGTCGCGTACCCGCAGTGCCCGCACACGTAGGGTCTCACACCGGAGTGTTTGGCCATGACGTGCCTCTTCAGACTCTGCGACTGCACCGCGGTGTATTCGCAGTGCTGGCAGTGATGCGGTCTCTCACCGGTGTGTGTTCTGAGGTGTTTTGTCATCGCGAACTTTACGTCCGTCCCGTAGCCGCACTGCGGGCAGCGGTGTTTCTTACCTCGTGGTCTTTCGCCGCCCTTGGAATGTGTCCTCACGAGATGGTTTATCTTTGGCATGGAACCTTCACTTTCCTTGAAATTCTGTGGTCTCTCACCGGTTTCAATCTTGATGTGCTGTTGTTTTGTCTCCTCACAGTCTGTTTCCAGACAGTTGTGTTTCCCTCCAACCTCTTGAAGTTGATCTCTGTCTGCCTCCATCATCTAATAGCAAAACAACATTTTTTTATTTATTTATTCAGAAATTGTAACATGACAATACAAAGTTTGCACTTAAGCTAGCAAGTATGCTGATAGCGTGCACACCTAACACATGATACTCATTTACACCTGAGTCAAGTGAGGAAAGTCGTGTAAAGTGCCTTTCCCAAGGGCACAAGGTCTGTGGCATGTCAGGACTCGAACCCGGGACCTCTTGGTTCCAAGTCGAGTACTTTGTCGTTGCGCCACACGACCCCACATTTTGGTAACTGTCAATTTTGTCATTGATAGAAACATTACAATTAGTAGACAGTTGCCCTGTGATACAATGGCATCAATAAGATTAGAACTTAAGACAGACAAAAGCATCATAATGTACAACTTGAAGATTGTCTTCTCAAATCTGAAAGTGTTTTATAAGCCTTAAGACACAACATTGAAGAATATATCTGAATAGGCATATGAAGAGGAGGAAAATTTACCAAAATGCAGTACTAGTAGTATGCTTTCATGAGTAAGCATCGCTGGTAAGAGGTTACTATATGTAACACTTGTTCCTTCTTTACCTATACCCAAGTTATCTAACTCAATGCATTTGGCCCATGTAGGGCGTGAATATGCAATAAAGTTCATTGTCATTGTCATTATATTTTGATACAATATCTTCTGTATACAATTGGCTTAGCCTTTGAACAAAAAAAAAAGATCGCGAAATACTACCGATCCCTGTCCAGTCATCCAGGTCTGTCGCCATGTTTGTGAGATGGGTGCTTGGTTGCCTTGGTTACGCAGGTATTTATTTATTTTTCCTTCCGTAATTGATTTAGGGTTGCTTAGAAACTGACGCCGGGTATGCAGGAGACCTTCTAGATCAAAGTTCCAGCTTGCTATTAAGATAATCTAATTGCAGGGCTGACTTTGCACGCTTATCACGCTAATTGCACACTGTAATCACCATGTGTGTAATTAGTCTATACCAAGGCCTCCCAGTTGAATTTTTAAAAGGTACATAATCGACAAAAATAGGGATACTTGGTACGGGGACTAAGCTTGCCAGAACATTATTGACATTAGTAGACATGTGTAGCATATGTCTTGTGCACTATACATGTATGTTGTTCAGGGCCTCAGTGTAAAGCAGTGCTGTGTCACTAAAAATGGACCACTAAAGAAACAAGAAATAAATAAATATTAGTAAACAAAAACAGTACAGATCCCTCCCCCAAAACTGTCTGAAGTACAATATGCAATTTCTAGAATATCACTACTGAATCAGTAAAGGGAACGACATAATAACAGGTCCCAGACTAATTTTGTCTGTTTGTGTAACCAATGCCCATATTTGGAAAACAGCCCATTGACTCAACATGATTTGATCAAAGCTCCCTCCCAGACAATTTGGAAACCAATTTTCCCTGGGACATTTGCATACTAGTAGTGCCGAGGCGGCTAGGCCATGTCTGAACAATCTTTCACACGGTAACGTTAGACAAAATATGAGAGCATTTTTTGCAGAAGTGACTAGAACTTGAGGTAGATAGATTTAAGTCACACATATTACACAATTGAGCATAAGCAAATTAAAGAAACGGTACTATAACGCAACATATGCAAGAGCCATACAGATACCCTAAGATGCTGTATCCAGAACTATGCTTATCCAGATTCCAGAAACATAAGGCACGGTTCTGGATAGTTCACACGTATCCAGAACCGTGCCTGGGGTAAATCTACGTTCTGGGATACGCGGAGACTATCCAGAACCTAGCCGTGGCGACTCTTGATTCCGGGCCTATTATTATTGCTGGGAGGGCTATAATATAGGCCCGGAATCAAGATTCGCCACGGCTAGATACAATATATCGGCCCATGAACGCGAAGTACTGGGAAAACTAAATGTATTTCCTCACCTGTTGGTCACGACGACTGTCTTCACAAAATGGTTTCTCTGACATCGTTCCGGGGCCGGCTTTGTGAATTTCTTTTTCACGTAAAAATCAAAGCCGTGGCAAGGAGACCGGAATTTCTTCAAAATCTGCACCAAGCGTCAAGAGGTCAAACAGGTTAAAGGTCATCAGTTTAGTTCCTGATGACTCAAATAGTGACGCTGTGTGGTGAAGGGTATTTCGAACCCAGGACTGGAAGATGACTTTATTGTAAGTGGTATGTAAGACAGCTAAGGCCATATCACGTAAATTTTATGGATGACACCCTACGCAGACTCCAAAGCCATTGCGATGGGGCGAAAAAAAAGGCGGGCAAAAAAAAACAACAAAATTCCTACATTGTTAAATTTTGAGATCATAAACCTTGTTAAACAAGAAATGAGGTGACAAAACGCAAAACATGATATCACAACCAACAGATCTTTTCTTCGAATTCTTGTATTTAACAGTATTATCTGTACTTGTAGATGTGTATACGCCTAGAACAATTGTAGAAAAGAGCTCGTTGTACCATCATGGGCATGCAGCTACTACACTGGATATTCATATGCAATGGAACACCCGTGTTGGACTTGCCAACACTTGTCATCAAACGCGAGTAATTGTTCCTCAAGTTTGCTGGATCCCTGATGGTCTCTGAACGGATGATAGAGCTTTACGACTATTTGCCCTTTTTTGGCACGTAGACCGCTATCAGAGGGCAACAAAATTCCTTGTTTCGAAATTAGGCGAAAATAAAATGCGGCGCTGATGTCATCCATAAAAATTACTTGCTGTCGCCTAAAGTAAAATATTTGGCAGCTCGTTTGCATGTTTAATTTTGTCGCTTCGGTTCTAACGTTTATTGTCTCTATTTTGGAAAAGAAATAGGCATGTTTTTTTCGCGCTTTCGGTATTAGACTTTCGCATCAGATTTGAAGTCTGCAGAGGATGTCATCCATAAAATTTACTCGTTGTGGCCTAAAGAACAATGTGCTGCGTTTACGTGCACCATTCCATACAGCTCAGCCTAAAGTAGCCTCCACCAGGCCTTCCTACGGGGGTACGGATCGTAGATATCGGCCCAAAGGGAAGAATAATTGGCCAGGGGAGTCAGTCCGCGGGAGGGCAAATGAACTCTACGGTGGCTAAACTCCCCTGGCCAATAATTATCCCAATTTGGCTAAATTTTACTGTTTTTGAACCCGCGTTGTTAGGCTGGTGTATACTAAGCCCAAAGCCTTTTGAAAGACCCGGAAGTCAAGAAATGAACTTGAGTCTACATAGCAACAAGGAGGCTTAAAATATCCTTCATAGCAACGACAATGACTGACGTCTAGGAACAGACCACAGTGTTGTGTTACATTTTGGCATTTATTAGCTTTATCAGATTCAGACGTTATAAGAAAAAATGCAGACGGGTACCAAAAGGTCATTCTCCCACGGCAGAGTCCCACACGCGCCAATATACGTCATTGCCTTAATTGTGGAAAAACCAAGGCTAACGTATTTGCCGGGTTTTGGCTCTGCGGTGGGAGAGTGCAAAAGGTCTGATATCGACCTTTGTAAAGAGGAACCCTTTTAATTTGGTTTCGGTACTGGAGTACGTCGTCAGGAAGTAAACCCAGGATGTCGGGGCCATCGGGTGAAAATGAACGCCCACACAAAAATGTCAAGTCATATGTCATTAGCACTGTTCCTTTTGGTTGGCCCTTGATCACGCTACTGAAGATGAGGTAATCTTCAAGCAGATGAACCGGTCGGTTTTATTGTCGATGTTTTGCGGCCTCTTTTGTTTTTCTACAGGCTTGGAATCCATCTCTACGAGGTATTGGCGCTTCTCGTATGTACTGTAGTCGCCTACGTATACGGGCCTACTACAAACTGGGTGACTAGGAGCCGCGCCAATAGCTCTTATGGATATGGATTCCAGGCTACGTTTCTAGATCTCTAGTGATGCGCGCTTTCTTGGCGATACTCTACGACTATCTAGAGACATAGCCTGTACCAGGCTCCCCAGGTTGATGGAAATAGATTGAAATTGGCCAAATAGACTGAATAGTAAGCCAGAGGAGTTAGCCAGCCAGAGGAGTACAGCTTGCTACCTAGGGAGCCTGGTAGAGGCTACGAAAGACGAACTAAATGTTGGGGGAAAAAAGCACACATAAAACACTTAGACTGAGACCGGATTCTCATATCTACTTGGAGATTAAAGCCGAGGGAAACTGCTGTCAAAGACTTCCACGCCCACGCCCACACAAAAATGTCGAGTATTCATCAGCATATTCTTCCGCCCTATTTCACATTGGGCACCTGTTTCTGACAGCTAAAATCCGGTGAGCAATACAGAGGAACCCACGCGGTCCTGTTTAGTTTTCTTTTAACACTCTAGTTGGTGTGGGAGAAGGCACGGAACAGGTAAAGACTTGCACTTCATATTCGTTTTATAAGTTGATAATCTTCGTTTTGAAATTCTACATTTCCACTCTTGAGGAGGTGATCGTTGAGTGACCCAAACTTAGCCTCTACCAGGCTTCGGAAAGCGGCTGGAAAGAGTAGAAATCGGCCAAAATACACGCCAGGGGAGTTTGGCCGGGGAGAGAACAGTCTGCCGCGTCCGAAGCCTGTCGGGAGTCGCTAAGATAAGACGGTATAGAAGTAATCCCCCAATTACTCCAACAAAAGAAGTATCTCAGCGCAGAAAATCATTTAAGCAATAAACCACCCAGCGCGGCAGACTGTTCTCTCCCCGGCCAAACTCCCCTGGCGTGTATATCTCTCTATTTTGGCCGATTTCTACTCTTTCCAGCCGCTTTCCGAAGCCTGGTAGAGGCTTAGACCCTAACTCTCTGGTTGATAAAGACTAGCCTCATGTGCAGACTTCTATAGCGGGGCAGCGTTTGTTTTACTCTCCAAGCAGATCTTTTGGTGGCTGCAAAGACAGAATCAAATTTGCCAGACTGTATCCATTTGCAATTGCCAGACAGTTAACATTTCGATCGCCACCGAAGCAAAATGATAACTGCACATGTCTGGCAAATGGATACCGCCTGGCCAATTTGATTCTGTCTTTGCAGCCATCAAAAGATCTGCTTGGAGATTATTGTTTAACGATCAGCTAGAACTGCGGTTACCTTATTTCGGGGGTAAGGGGGAGGGTACCGGTCTTGTTCGGGGTGAGAGCTGTGCAAATGCTGCCCCGCTAGAAGTCTGCACAAAAGACGTGTATTTTCTTGATGTGTGTTTTGTTGTCTTTCAAATTATACTTTTGATATAGAATTATTTTCGTACTTTTACTGGTCACAGGTCATACAAATCCAATTTCGGTCGCTCAAGAGTTTCCGAGAGGCAGAAAAGGGGTTTACGTGACTTTCAGTTAAACTGTTAATATTGTGGAAACAAATTAATCCGGTGTGTATATTGTTATTAGTCATAATCATCGCATATGTAACTCATTTCATTAGTATTCTGTTGACCAAGGAATATATAACGATGTTAGTGTAAATAGCATTCATAAAGCAACTTTCTGTACAAAACATTCATAAAACAGCTTTCTATTGTTCACAAGATTGGGTCTCGAGCTGTCTCAAATGAAGGCAAGTTATTTCAGATAAATGTTGACTACAATTTGTGTTTTTTCTCCAAAGGGCCTGAAGATGAACATCCGGGTCCTTGTGACTCTGGGTCTCCTTGTTGTGAGCCCGACCGAGGGGGAACAGTCAGCGGATCGCCTGAGGAGGTCGCCGACTCCGAAACGGACCGAGTTTTGCCGAAACAACCCGAGGTCGCTGTCGTGTAAGCTCGCCGAGGAGGACCCCGAACTTGCTGAAAGTCTGTTTGATGAGAACAAGTGGGCTTTCATTGAGAAGCCGGAAGTTGAAGGTTTGAGTTTTGTAGAACTTCTTCATTGCTGTTCTGAAATCACACTTGTCCATACGCCCAAACAAAAGAGTTACTCAAGCATCTGGATATGATTTTGAAAACTTTAGTAGTGGATGCTACCTGAAACGTCTGACCGTTTCCAAAATCATATCCAGTTGCTTGAGTAACTGTTTTTAGTTTGTTTATCTTATTACCTGGATGTCTAACCTTCACCGATGTCTTCATTGCTGTTGTGAAATCACATTTGTCCATAAGGGGAGGGACCGGTCATTCGGCATGCGCAGAAATGGCCCTGTGTACAAGATTTAAATGTACTTATTTTTTAAATAATTTTTTTTCCTGGACAAATTTTGCTCAGAAAGGCCGAGGTTTCTTCTCGGGAAGGAGAGAAGAATGTATATTTTCAAAATCTGCCCAAAATTTGTGACCTTTGGCATGGTTTGACCTGTTACTGACCCCTAAATACAGGCTCGCTGCATTGACTGACCCACTAGGACAGGGGGTGAAATCCTGGTATCGATATCATTTCAATTTTTTGGCTGTAGCTCTTCAAAACGCCGGAGTTGAACTTCCACTTTTTGTATCCAAAGAAACCTGACAAATCCAGCCTTGCAGTGGGAGTAAAGACTTGAGGTTTGAAACAAAGGTAAATGTGTTTTAAAGTGCTTGTTTATAGTACTTTTCACCATACTTTCCAATGGACAATAAATATACTGGTCCCTCCCCTGAACAGATACTGAACCCTTCTTAAGCTAATTAGCTGGGTTAGGTTTGGCAAAATATTTTTCCAATATTATCTACCAGTGCATTTTCCTACCTGATGACCGAATTTGGGGGATGTTGGTGCATTGTTTTGCCTGTTTTCTAGCAAAAGTGGGATATTAGCATTATATAAGCATTTCCCTATGGCCAGTGTGTATAATGGATGGTTGAAAGTTGCCAGAAATAGCTTAGAAAGCTTAGCTGACTGCATGATGGACTAAATGATTTGTAAAGGTTTTTGCCATAGTATTGTTTGTCAATTAAAAGCTGTCAATCAAATGGTGCCATGCCTTTGGAACCCCCCCCCCCCCCCAAGTGTACAGAAATGGTCACTTTTAGTGTTTATAGGAACCAAAAAAAGGGTGGATATTGCTAGATTTGCCATGGACATGGTACAGGGCAGTGTTTTCTGTGAACGAAAACGGATTTGGTGTGTGTAGGGACATTCCAGCAGTTTATTCTAAGCTACAGATGTGTAAATTTTGGGGTTTTCATAGGTACAGTATGGCTAGGTGCCTGGTTTAAAAGTTTAAAAAGAAAGAAAACTTTCTATTGAAATGTTCCAATTTCACATCAGAGTGGTTGAATAGACTATGGTAAGTACTTAGACAGAGTGGTCAATAGACAGACCCCTGTAAAGTGTGGAAAAAGTCATGTGATATTGGTAGTTACTGCCAGACTAATGTATTGTTTCCAGTATAGGGTCCAGATGTGTAGGGTATAAGCCTAGCTCTGAATTCCCAAGGGAGCAATCAATGAACTTCATCTTTATGGAACATAATCAGACCCCCTCAGTGTATCAGCCAAGGGGGTACCTTTTTCTAATCTACCTTGCTGCGTTACCTAGAACAGATACTGAACCCTTCTTAAGCTAATTAGCTGGATCAGGTTTGGCAAAATATTTTTCCAATATTATCTACCAGTAGATTTTCCTACGTGATGACCGAATTTGGGGAATGTTGGTGCATTGTTTTGCCTGTTTTCTAGCAAAAGTGGGATATTAGCATTATATAAGCATTTACCTATGGCCAGTGTGTATAATGGATGGTTGAAAGTTGCCAGTAATAGCTTAAAAAGCTTAGCTGACTGCAAAAGTGATATAGGTTGATTGCAAATGATGGACTAAATGATTTGTAAAGGTTTTTGCCATAGTACTGTTTGTCAATTAAAAGCTGTCAATCAAATGGTGCCATGCCTTTGGTCCCCTCACCCCGAGTGTGCAGATAGAAATGGTCACTTTTAGTGTTTATGGGAACCAAAAAAGGGTGGATATTGCTAGCTTTGCCATGGACATGATACAGGGCAGTGTTTTCTGTGAAAGAAAAAGGATTTGGTATGTGTAGGGACATTCCAGCAGTTTATTCTAAGCTACAGATGTATAAATTTGGGGTTTTTCATAGGTACAGTATGGCCAGGTGCCTGGTTTGAAAGTTTGAAAAAAAAGAAAACTTTCCATTGAAATGTTCCAATTTCACATCAGAGTGGTTGAACAGACTTTGGTAAGTACTTAGACAGAGTGGTCAATAGACAGACCCCTGTAAAGTGTGGAAAAAGTCATGTGATATTGGTAGTTACTGCCAGACTAATGTATTGTTTCCAGTATAGGGTCCAGATGTGTAGGGTATAAGCCTAGCTCTGAATTCAATTTCCCAAGGGAGCAATCACTGAACTTCATCTTTGTGGAACATAATCAGACCCCCTCAGTGTATCAGCCAGGGGGGGTACATTTTGCTAATCTACCTTGCTGCGTTACCTAGAACAGATACTGAACCCTTCTTAAGCTAATTAGCTGGATTAGGTTTGGCAAAATATTTTTTCATGTCATAAGTGCTTAGTGACTGATTTAAGTTTCAAAATATAATCTCCTAGTAAGTAATTGTTATGTCAGGGAGAGGTATATTGGAATTTACTAAGTCCCAAATATTACTGAGTCTTTTGCATCTAGAAAAACATGTGTTCATAATCATCAGCATTTCCACTGTTACATAAAGTACATGTTGAATCAAATATTTGCCCGTTATCATCTTTGATATGCCATTCGTGAAGGTTGTAAGGACATGGCAAAATCCGGTGTAACAATTTGTAGTTTAACTCTGCTAACTTAGTGTCCTTACAGGTCTGTGTGCTTAGTAAACATCAGATTTTTTCCCATGAAAATGTTACAGTTGGAAATTGAGATTCCCATTTTTTGCAACAGTTAGGCAGCATGATATGTGTTTGTATAATTATACTATACAGGAATCTGCACAAATTCCTGGATTTGATTTGTTGTTTTGTTTTACCATCAAAAATGTGGGGGGTAAGGGTACTGAGGTGTAAAGTTTGATAAGGGATTGGGCCTCCATGATTCCTAATAAGATTCTTCCATGTTAGAGGTATAGCATGAAAGAGTGTTACATATTCAATGATACCGTTTGGTCTTGCGTTGAGGGTAAGTTGAGGATAGTCATTTATAGAAATGAACTTGCCAAAGGGTAAAAGGTCTTTTATAAATATTATGCCTTCTTTAATCCAAGTTGGAAAGAAGACAGTGTTACCTTGTGACCTTACATATTTGTTGCACCAAACAATTTCCTGCATTATTCCATTAACATCAGAGGGGTTCTTTTTCCCACCTCCACCAGCAAAGTGGAAGGATAGCATTACCTGCTTGTAAAATATGGGGAGTTTACTCATGTCTGGTCCATCCTTTTCACAGGAGAAATTCATATGCAGTAACAGGTTATCTAGCCCATAGGATTTTATGTATGTTAAGGCAATTGTTTTCCATCTGGCATTGTTATTTGTTACTAGTCTTTGTACCCAAGATGCAAGTAGGGATTGTTTCTGATATTCTAGATTTGTCAGGCCTAGGCCGCCATAGTCAATTGGTTGACTAATGACGTCTCTTTTAATCTTGTCTTTTTTCCCTTTCTACAAAAAAGTAAAGATTTCTTTTTTTACAGTTCCTATAACCCAAGATGGGGTAACAGTCATTGACATGTTGTAAATTATTTCAGAGAGAGCAAGAAATTTTAGAACTGTGACTTTTCCATAGAGAGTTAGGTCTCTACCTTTCCAGACATGCAGTGTATTTTTCAGTCGTTCTATCTTTTTTTCCCAGTTTAGCAGCTCGCATTCATGGTGTAGGTTTCTGTTGTAAAAGTAAATACCAAGGGATTTAATAGGGGTTTTGGGCCAAGATATATCCAGGGGCTTGTCTTGTCTATCAATGTATGTTCCAATCCATAAACCTTCGCATTTACCTATATTTAGTTTTAGGCTTGATACATTGCAAAAATCCTGTACATGTCTAAAAGCATTTTCCATAGATACGTCGAGACTAATAGGGTGGTGTCATCAGCCACTTGTGATATTTTGATTTCTACCTCATTATCAGGGCCTGTTTTAACTTTAATTCCCTCTATGTCCTGAGCATTTCTTATCTTAACGGCCATAATTTCTACTGTGAGGATAAAGAGAAGAGCAGATATGGGACAGCCTTGTCGTATACCTTTCTTTAGGGGAAAGAAATCAGACAATCATCCTCTATTACAGATGGTGCTACCTATGTCGTTATACATGCATTGCATGGCGTGAATAAAAAAGGGGCCAAAATTGAATTTTTCCAAAACTTTCCACATAAATGTTCTATTCATGGAGTCAAAGGCTTTGGTACAATCCAGGAAGATAACAGCTCCTGGTATTTTTTGGGTTTCAGCATACTCAATAACATCATTAATAAGTCTTACATTTTGTCCAATGAATCTACCCTTGATATAGGCAGTTTGGTCATTGTCGATTAATTTTGGTAGAACTTTCTTAAGTCTGTTGACAAAAACAAAGGCAAAGATTTTATATTCAGTGTTCGAAGGCTGATTGGTCTCCAGTTGTCAAGGTTATGGCGTTCATTTTTCTTGTGTATTAACCTTAGTACTGCACGTCTTTATGTTACATACATTTTCCCTTCCCTTAAGGATTCCTGCAAAGAGTCATAGACTAGGTCTCCTATAATGGGCCAGAAAAATGTAAAGAATTCTGAGGGAATGCCATTTAAGCCAGGGCTTTTGTTTTCTTTCATGGAGAAAAGGGCTTCCTTGCATTCATCTTTTGTAATTGGTTTATCCAAGAATTGTCTGTGTCTGTTTCATTCAACACATTGTCTAATTGTATGCTATCTAGATATTGATCCATTGCTGAATCAGCTATACTGTCCTCCTGATATAGTTGTTCCTAGTATTTCCTACATTCATTAAGAATATCAGAGTCCTTTCTAACCTCTTTCCCTGCAATAGATAAAAAGTCAATCTCTTTGTCTATACCTCTTTTCTTTTCTAAATTTAAAAAGTATTTAGTTGTTTTTTCACCCTCTTCCCTCCATCGGGCTCTAGCTCTTATATAAGCGCCTTGTGATTTTTTCTTATAGAGGTCTTCTAGGTCAGATTGTGCCTGTTTATAGTAGAGTATCTGACTGTTAGATGGGTGAGTATCAATTATATTTTGAAGAGAGCAGAGTTTTTTCTCAAGCATCTCAATCGTTTCTCTGCTTTCTCGGAAAACTCGGCTATTTTGATCATGCATAAGTCTAGTTTATCTCTCTTTGATTTAGTGTTTTTGTTGTTCTCCCGTTGAATTATCTCACTGATTTTCTCACAGTATTCACTGTCTCTCAAAAAATCCACATTAAGTTTAAATATTCCAGGGCCTCTAACACAACTCTGGAATTTCAGTTTTAGAAGTATAGCTTGATGGTCAGTAAGGATGGCAGGTCTTATGTCGCACTTGTCAATTGTCCCTTCAAGAGTCTTGTGTATTAGCCAATGGTCAAGTCTACAAGCTACATTTTTTGCCAGGTTACACCATGTGAATTGTTGGGTAGTGGGGTTAACTGATCTATAGGCATCACATATTTTTAATCTAGAACATAGCTTTTTTAAGACATTGGCTAATCTCCCTGCAGTGTCAAGTCTCCCTCCCTTTTTATCAAGTTCAGGGTTCAATACACAGTTAATGTCACCGCCACAAATTAGGTTTGTGGGGTCATAACTATATAGCCATTCTGACAATTTCATTAGAAACATGTTTCTTTCTTTTACTCTATTTTGGCCATAAATATTGACTAAACACATCTCTACATCATCAATGGTGCAGTTCACAAGAAGTGTTCTTCCATTACTTTCTAATACTTTAGAGTCAAGTAAAGTAAATCTGGCTGTAGGTTTAATCAATATTGCAAGCCCCCTGCTACAATTAGGTTTTTGCCATAGTATTGCTTGTCAATTAAAAGCTGTCAATCAAATGGTGCCATGCCTTTGGTACCCCCCCCCCCAGTGCACAGACAGAACAGACTATGGTAAGTACTTAGACAGAGTGGTCAATAGACAGACCCCTGTAGAGTGTGGAAAAAGTCATGTGATATTAGTAGTTACTGCCAGACTAATGTATTGTTTCCAGTATAGGGGCCAGATGTGTAGGGTATAAGCCTAGCTCTGAATTCCCAAGGGAGCAATCAATGAACTTCATCTTTATGGAACATAATCAGACCCCCTCAGTGTATCAGCCAAGGGGGTACCTTTTTCTAATCTACCTTGCTGCGTTACCTAGAACAGATACTGAACCCTTCTTAAGCTAAGATAATTAGCTGGATTAGGTTTGGCAAAATATTTTTCCAATATTATCTACCAGTACATTTTGCTAAGTGATAACCGAATTTGGGGCCATGAAGGGGAGGGACCGGTCATTCGGCATGCGCAGAAATGGCCCTGTGTACACGATTTAAATATGTACTTATTTTTTAAATAATTTTTTTTCCTGGACAAATTTTGCTCAGAAAGGCCCAGGTTTCTTCTAGGAAGGACAGAAGAATGTATATTTTCAAAATCTGCCCAAAATTTGTGACTTTTGGCATGGTTTGACCTGTTACTGACCCCTGTATACAGGCTCGCTGCATGGACTGACCCACTAGGACAGGGGGTGAAATCCTGGTATCATTTTAATTTTTTGGCTGTAGCTCTTGAAAACGCCGGAGTTGAACTTCCACTTTTTGTATCCAAAGAAACCTGACAAATCCAGCCTTGCAGTGGGAGTAAAGACTTGAGGTTTGAAATAAAGGTAAATGTGTTTTAAAGCTTAAGTGCTTGTTTATAGTAATTTTCACCATACTTTCCAATGGACAATGAATATACTGGTCCCTCCCCATAACTTGAACCAAATTTATCTAATTATAGAGTTCAATGGTTTCATACCTTCGCCAAATGATGTTAACATTTGGGACTGATGTATCATTGTATCTCATTGGTTACGCAAATGAGGTCTTCTTTATTGATGCTATAGATGACCAGTTTATAAACTTTTATTATCAATTATGCAAAAATATTCTTAGTTTGCATAATTAGATGCAAATTATGTAAATCAATAGCCAATTTTCATAAATAATGAGGAAAGTTTATATATTAGCTGCGTTCCATGAAAGGTCTTTCAAGTATGTCATGTATGTAAATAAGAAAGAGAGGAACGCCCATAAATATCAATTATACAAATGAAGACCTCAATTGCATAATTACGGAGAAAAATGCTATAATACCTAGTGGTAGATGACGGGAATTTTATACTTCACAAGCGTTTGGAATTTAAGTAATGGTGAACATCATTAGATATAAATTATGCAAATCTGTGCTTCATTTGTCCAAAGTTTCGAACTTTGGCAACTTGTGTTATTTGGGTACAAAAGATCATTAACTGATACTATATAGGTAAACTCGGACCTTATTTGCATAATAAATGAGAAAGCTTTATAATACTTCTGTTTGTTTTGGCTGAAGATACAACCAAGGCCACCCAACTAGCACGGGGCTATTATTAAGGGCGAACCTTGAGAAGGTGGTTCAGCAGGCCTGCGTCCGTGATTTTTAGTGATGATGAGTCACCAACTCCGGACTGTAGAGTTTGGACCATCGCACACCGGGGCATGCTCCTACTATTTTTTTCGAAAGGTGTGGTGGGTTCTTTAACGTGCTCGAGGTGTGGCTCTCCCCAAACACGGGACTTCCATTTTTGGCACTTCCTAGTAGATCTTTGATTTTTTTTCATGACACTAATGATCTTAACACGGCTCTTAAGTATAAGTCTTTTGAAATATGACGAACGCAAGATATAACCAAAAATGTCATTTCGCAACAGCCGATACACAAGAGTGCCTCACAAGCAGCGAAGGTACATCCTACCGTGGTACAAGACAACACACCCAATCAGGGCTCACGTGCCAGCGCTGGAATACTTCTTCCCCGCACTCTCACACGTATTTGCTAACGTATCCTAACAGCGGACTGGATGGGAACTACTGTAGAAACCCTGACGGGCGTCCAGGTGCTGAGAGACCGTGGTGCTACACCACAGACCCAGGCAAGAGATGGGAGTACTGTGACATTCCGGAATGTAGTAAGTATTGTGTATTTATCTGGCTGTTTCTTTTGTACTTAACCAATGCTGCTTAACTTGTACCTTGAGAAAGAAAAAAGTCCCATTGCTATCCTCAAATACCAAAAGCATTGTCTTGCATTTTTATTCCAAATATGATAAAGCCTCCTTTGTGTATTTAAGTATTTATTGAGTAATGATCATAAAATTGTATAATAAAGTCAAAATATAACTTTTTTCTGTTTTTGCTCATTTTTTAATTTTCTTTTAATTTAAGCGTTTTTATTGAATACTTATTGCTAAGGACTGTCATTAAAGTAAAATTTTAACCTTTTTTCTTTTCTATTTTTCCGATATTATCTGTTTAATTTTAGCGGACATTATAATGGGACCACTGTGCTGAAGCCATATGCTACATTTGCTCCTGAGCAAATGTCTGCCTTTCTAGTGTTAACGTTACGTTAACCTAACGTTACGTTAACCTAACGTGACCTTACGTTACGTTAATGTGGTGCGTTTTGATGAGTTATAATAACGTGTGAGACTATGTGCGTAACGTATCAAAACGTGACGTATGGATGAAACCTACGTTTTGCCATACGTGACGTATGCATACGGGCTGCCATACGTGACGTATTGACTCCAAAAACGTGACGTATAAATCCCAAAACCTAACGTCTTTTAGGTATGTAATTTTGACACGGAAATTGCAGAACCACATGTACGTAACGTATTCGTAAGTTTGGCCGTAAATGACGGGTGGCCGAGATACGTCACGTATTGACCAAAAAACGTGATGTATTGACCTCAAAACGTAACGTTTTTTACGTCCGTAACTTTGACACGGAAATGACGCCATACATGGAGCACGTGCACAGCAGATGAGGTACCTTTACCAAAGAACGCCAGACTTCCATTGACAGGGAGCAATAGCAGACCCATCAGCTTGCTTCCAACCTTGAGCAAGGTATTGGAAAAGATTGTGCATAATCAAGTCTGGCACTATGTTACTGTGAACAACATCATTACACCCCACCAACACGCCTATCGCCCAAATCATTCCACAACCTCTGCTCTACTTAGAATGTCGGATGATTGGCTTAATGCTTTTGACAGAGGCGAGTTGGTGGGTGCAGTGTTTGTTGATTTCAGCGCCGCATTTGATCTAGTCGACCACGATATTCTGTTAGATAAGCTTAGATCATATGGCTTTTCATCCAATGCCATGTCTTGGATGAGGAGTTATCTCGAGGCCAGATCACAAGTTGTGTACATTAACGGTCACTTCTCTGAACCCTCCGTACTTCAGTGTGGTGTCCCTCAGGGAAGCTGTTTAGGTCCACTCATCTTCACACTGTTTACGAATGACCTACCTTCGTCGGTGTTAAACAGCACACCTGAAATGTACGCTGACGATACATCTATTTACAAAGCTGGTAGGACTGTTAGTGACATCAATACTGGTTTGCAATCCGACCTTGTACGTTTATCAGACTGGGTTTGCATGAATAAGTTAGTGTTGAATATTCTTAAAACTAAATGCATGCTTTTCGGAACCCCACGTAGGCTCGCTAGGTTGCCTGATAATTCACTAGATCTTGCAATCGGTACTGAGAGGGTACAGGAAGTGAGGGAGACAGTTTTGTTGGGGCTACACATGGATAGGTCTCTCACATGGAACTCACATGTTACTCACATTGCGTCAAGACAATCAAGAAACATTGCCCTATTGAGAAGGCATATGTGGGCGATGCCTTTTGCAGTTTGCAAGGTTGTTGTTTGTGCACTGGTTCTGTCAGTTGTGCAGTACTGCGCACCAGTCTTAGCCAACATGTCAGACTCCAACATGCGCAAACTGCAAGTAGTGCAGAATAGGGCATGTAGACTGTTACTGAAATGTACTCCTGATACTCCTACCAGGCAGATGCATCTAGATCTTGGTTGGCCGACTGTGAGAGAGAGATTCTTGATAAGCACTTTGGTCATGTTCTTTAAGATCCTCACGAGTCACGAACCACAAAATATTTACAACTCCCTTTTGCCTGTTCATGCATCTCACAGTCATAATACCAGATCTTCCGCACATAACTTTAGATTACCAATACCTAAGTCCAATAGCAGAAAACGCTTATTCCTGTACCGTGCAGTCGTGCTCTGGAACGATCTACCATCTGACGTTAAGACACTGTGCGATGTTATCAGTTTTAAGAAAGCCGTTTCAAACAGTAGTAGTGTTACCTGATCCTTGACCCTTGCTCGCTATTTTTAAATTGTTAATATCTATGTGTATTTATTGTTAATGTGGTGTACATGTATGTATGTATGTATTTTTAAATGTTTCTACTATGTTGTAATTATGTACTTATGTAATTGTTTGAGCCTTGGAAGATTAGCCCTTCGGGGCTAAAAGGTTTCGAAATAAATGAATAAATGAATACTTAAATAGTTTGTCACAAGTGATCATCAGTTGTTGAAGATAACTGCTGGGGGGACCTGTCAGGTTGACTACACTCAACACAGCTTTGTCATAACCATATGCATAGTTGCCTTACTATATATGCCAACATATAACAGCACATTTGTATATCATCATATCCAAAGACGATTGATAAAAATATAAAGCTTAGATAAAAAATAAAGTTTAAAAGACCATATAATATGCATATCCGATTATGTAGCCACAAAGGGCCAGTGCGTGGTAAAATTCTCATAGTGCTGGCTCCTAAGAAAGCAAAACAGTATTTACTGCTTTTAGATTGACTCAGGCGGGGTTTGAATCTGCAATCTCCTGGATAGGAGTATACAAAAGGAGCACCCGACCTGTTGCACCTATAATTCGTTGATAGCAAATAAGTAATGAATCGGGTGATACTTTCATTTAATACCCGATCTAATTCCTATGTTATGTTCCCGTACCCAGGTCCAACCTTAGCCCAGCAGTACCGTGGTTGTTTTGAGGACAGATTGGACCGTATGTTCCCCAACGCGCAGGTTTTTGGCTATTCCGAATTAACGAATGCTCTTTGCATGGATCACTGCAAGAGTGAGAACTACCCCTACTCAGGTAACAACAGAGAAATGATGTTTCAAACTCATCTAGATAATGCAGTGAATATTTTTTATACTTTCATTACATTTGTGAATCAAAGTATATATATCTTTATCTATCTATCTATCTATCTATCTATCTATCTATCTACATATATAGATATAGATATATAAAGAGAGAGAGAGAGAGAGAAAGTAAGAGAGAGAGAAAGAGCTATTGAGAGAGAGCTATTGTATATAACATTTCAACACTAAAAGAAGATAATTGCCTGCCAACGTTTCGGTTTTCACTCTACTACTGAATCAACTGCGGCGACAAGCGGATGTAGTAATTGTTGCCTTTAACCCTATCTAGACTGGGCTTTTTTCGGATTCGTGGGACGGGGGTGGGGGGGTGGGGGGTTGCTCATTCGCCCCCCCCCCCTCAAGAACGGTATATCGTATGACCACCAAATTTTCAGAGGATGGTGTTCCTGTGATTTTATTGGCTAAAACCGTCCAGATAGGTTATTCTCTTAAAACTTAATGGCATACAGCACAACTTTAACAAAAAGCGTTTATGATAAAAAATTAAGATCTACTAAGACTTATGTTGCCCATAGCAACACCAGTGGCGTCATACAATGACGTCATGCATATTTAATCTATCCGCCATCTTGTAATTGGATCGTCAATCTTGAATTTGAGCAAGCCGTTAAGACACTATCCGGCGTCAAAGTTGGCGCGGGCACTTTTAGCCCCCCCCCCCCCCTAGATAGGGTTAAGACAGTAGTACATTGACTGTGGTTTAGCTTTAACACCTACACCTGACTAGTGCTTTCCGTCGCTTTAACGTGAGGATGTCGTACACGTCTTGGTAGGTAATAATATGGTTATGCATACTTTTTGAAAGACATACGATATTTCCTTTCCTCCATAGCAACCCAGAATGCCGATGAATGCTTCTGTGGGACGGAGCAAAACTTTAGGGACCTCGGAGAACGTCGTCCTGACAGCGAATGTGACCATCGTTGCGCGGGAAATCCAGAGCAATTCTGTGGAGGTGATTGGAGGATGTCTGTGTTCAGCACTGGAAGTAAGTTACTTTATTACCTTTACCGGAAGTTAATGTTTCCGGTTTGGCTATGGTGGATTGACTGTGAATATGGGTGTTATTATTCTTGGAGCCATGTATGGATGTTCATAATTTACACATTGTGCGTTTGTTTGTTTGTTTGTTTGTTTGTGAACACGACAATTTGAGATCCTGTGGATGGTTTGTGATAAAATGTAATAAGAGTTGTTGATAAATCGTGACAAAATGTCAATCTAGTCTTAAAGACATTCTTGTTTCTTCACGTCAGAATAAGAAATATTGATCTTAATGGGACATGCGACAATGAAAAATAGTTTTGCCGCTCTGAAATCTTTTTCAAGACGTAGTATATTCCACATTTGCTGGGAACAACAAAACCCCACTGTTGTTTCACACACTGGATTTGAATTCCCTTAAGACATCCAAGATTCTCTTATAGCTTGTACAGCTATACACAGTTACAAACAAGCAAGTGGATATAAGTTGCCAGCTCAACATTGTACATGAATAGATCAACATATGTTTAGTTTAACTTCTTTACCTTGGCATGTAAGTCAGTGCAAGGACATTATACTGTATAATGTCCTTGGTCAGTGTGAGCGCAGGAGAAAGTTGGCGCAACCCATGGCCAGTAATCTTTCATATCGACAGGTAGTTATCATTCTATCACCACCATGAACCCACAAAAGAATTTCAAATACGGATCTAACACTGGGCATTTGCGTGATGATGTATCATAACTAGCCTGTGTTTACAAGCTCTCGGCCGGGGGTATAATGACTTCGGGGCGGCCGGCCGCCAGGAGCACGATTAGTCAGGCTATATCATAACGAAATGAAACATATAATTGACGTGTTTTGCTAATGGTCTGTGCAAAATGCAATCAAGCTGTTTCGCCAGCCTGAAGATAAGCTCCGGGGCTTTCCTGACATCCGCTAATCTATTACTCGTGTGTGTCAACAAGTTTCTCATTTTCCAAATATCAAGGAAAAACTTTGCTGACAAGACGACTGTCCCTAGCGTACATTAAAGGCATATGTACAGACACATGTACAGACACGTTACGTGTCACTTTCAGGGAAGCTCCGACAGAAGCGTGCCGGCCGACAGAAGCGTGAACCAAAGGCGGCACCAGCGTGCAACATCAAGCGACAGCTGCAGGAGGTCCGTACACTATCTGGCGTGGAACCCTTCAGCTTGCAAGTAAGAGACATCTTATATATTAAATGTTAACGTTATGTGGCATCATGTGGCGTAGGGGACCCTTAAATCCTTGGTTCAAATCCTCTGGCATGCCCCGACGCTGTGCCCTTGAAAATGGTAATTTACATGACTTTCCTCACTTCGCGCAGGTGAGTACCTAGCTTCGGTTAGGGACGTCCCTCGGTAGCAATTTGCCAAATAGACAAATTATGCATAGTATGTCATAGGAGTTTATAGTTTGCAACCTCACTTTCTTATCCACTCTCTCTCACTCACTCACTCACTCACTCATTCACTCATTCACTCATTCATTCATTCATTCATTCATTCATTCATTCATTCATTTACTCATTCACTATCACACACTACTCCCTCACTCATTCCTTTGATTTCTTGTCCAAACGTCATTTCTTCTTTTTCATTCATGATTATTATTCCACTAGGCGGGCCGGAGTGAGTATCAGTGGTACACCCACGTGGAATGTGCGGACACCAATCCTGTGATCAACTGTCCAGGAGAGTGCCTGACCAAGAAGTCCAAGATCAGATTCCTGATCATCTACAGGGATTCTAACGGTAAATTCAAGGTCGGCATCACTTCTATATCGCATTTGGGAATATTATCATTCATTCTTTGTTGTGTGCCTCTATTATTGATTTTAGTATTTTTTTTGTATGGAAAGATGACCGTAGAGTGGAACTCGTTGCCACCAAGTTCAGCAGGGGCATCTTCACTGGATTACTTTCAAGAAGCTTGATCTGCAAGGTTAGGTGTGACAGGTCGTTCAATGCGATACATGTATAATTATTCAGAGCATGTGATCATATAACCACATTCTACCATTCAGGGAATATCAGGTCAGGTCACAACCCTGTCAATCAACTGACACTCAATTTCAGTCCATTCACTTACAATCTTGAGCCTAGGTGCCATCCTCAGAAGAAAACTGCACTGTCGTCCCGGAACTGGCCGGAAGTAAAAAAAAGTATCTCCTTACACATGAGGGGTCTGCCTAAATACCTCAACCGACCTCAACCGGCCTCAACGGACCTCAACCGGGCCTAACATGCAGTGTACATGGCTTATGAACCCTTTTAATTGCTCTGCATACATTGTTTATGCGATTATAAATAGAAATCACACAGTGACTCCTATGTATTTGCGAGTTTGTTTAAGTTATAACGTTAACTTCTGATATATCAACGTTATAAGTGGAGTATCTTTTTAGGGAGTGATACACCCCGCGAAGTATCCGCCCTCAAGTATTGAGTGCTAAATTCACCACCGGAAACATGTTTAAAGAGGTTTCCCTGTATATCTGCTGAGTTTCCGTACTGCACAAGCTTGTTTACTTTCCTTATATTTTGACTAAATTTACGGCACGACTCGTTCGAATTCCGGCGGCTCGACGTAAACAAATAAGATGGCGGACCCTGTTCCGCGGGGCGCACGGCGCGCCGTACAACTGGTAAAAACGTCAGAGTTACAGTGCTTTTCCTATTTATAATTTCAAAGACAATGTATCCATAGCGTTAAAAAGGGTTCTTGACCCATGTACACTCCAAATTAGACCTGGAAGCGGTCGGTTGAGGCCGGTTGAGGCCGGTTGAGGTCAGTTGAGGTATTTAGTCATGGTGTAATAGGGTGTACGTCTCTTATCCCTTTCAGGTTCGCCCGCAGCTGGTTGAGGTGCCTGCCGCCTGTGAGTTTGAGATGGTGCTGCCGTAACTGCTGCTCAAGCCGCTATTGGACATTTTGTAATGTCAGGACGTGCAGTAAATAACGTTTTCAGCCCTCGACGAGTAGTTCTCTTTTAGTAATCTCCAAGCAGATCCTAGGGTGGCAAAAGACGGTATCAAATTGGCCAGGCTGTATCCATTTCCCCACCCTTGGGTGGATACTGTTTGGCAAATGGATACGGCCTCGCCAATTTGATACTGTCTTTTGCCACCCTAGGATCTGCTTGGAGATTACTCTTTTAGATGATGCCGTAGTTAAATTTACCTTCGCAGAAGATAACATTGTTTTTTTGCTCTCCTTTTTCTTCTCCAAACGAATAATGTCAATGACCTACACCAGACGGCTGTCACCATGGTAACGTACCGGTGCTGTAGCAGACACCCTGTGATGTTGTGTTACAATATGTAGCAAATCGGAGGGGCTGGTCACCATATATATGAATGTGTTTGAGTAAGAATAAACAGAGCAGTAATTTGTTGGGCTAGACCACGTGAAGGTAAACATTATGAACTTGCTTTGCAAATGTTACTTTTCTAGTTACTATTACCGTTCCTTTTGCTTGTAACATTTTTCATGAGTTCGTTTATCGATGAAATAAACGTCTTTTGCATCCTTTTCCTTGAGTTTGTTTGGGTTCGAGATAGACGCGTTTCCTATTATCATTTCGTCCGCGAATAAAAAGAAAAGTCCAGAAAACACGAAATATGAAAACCTGGAAGCCCTGTTGCAGTACCTTGTAAGCCGCCGGGGAGCCATAATCTAATCATTTCTTCTTTTATTTCCAACACACACAGTTACTAAGGCCCCATTCCCACTAGGATAAAATTATCCGGACTGAGCCGAATTGATTCGCTTTGATCCGGCTCAGTCCGGATAATTTTATCCTCGTGGAAAAAGGACCTAAGATTAACTTTCTCGGCGACGGTTAAAATAGGTGGGTAGATTTAATTAACCCCCACGCTAAATATCTTACATGCCCCGCCCCCTCCCAAAGTATCGTGCAATCCTTACAGCGACAAACCTTATTAGAGTAACTTCTAGCGATCTGTGTGTCTTGAAAGATTAATCGTTGAACGTATTGGTAAATCTATAAAAATTGACCGGTATCTGTGTTAATCTGCCCTGACAATACCGAATACATCCCGTGTATTAATCTCCAAGTAGGCCTTTTGGTGGATGCAAATACAGTATCAAATTGGCAGGCAGTATCCATTAGCCAGGCAGTTACCATTTACCACCCGAAGATCTGCCGGCTGGCGTAAATAAAGATACCAGTGCAAAACTAGAGTTCGGCGACCTCATACCTCTATGAAATGGTGATGGCCACCTGTAAATGGCTCAATAGCAAAATTTTTATGGAAAGTATTCACATGGCCACTACCTAGTAACATGTGACACACTGCTGAAATCCTTATCATTTGGCATGGACAAGGTATGATATTGTTGGTTACATGCAAATTATAACCTAATTTTCAGATTTCATACACAACAAGAGTTCCATGACCTCATACCTTCGCCAAATCATGTTAGTCGTTTAAACTAACTAATTACATGTATACATTTTTCACGGTGATGATGCAAATTATAAGAGCCTCATTTGCATGAATTATATCAGTTAATCATAACCTCCACCCAATGACAGTCTTATCTTAAGAAATAAAGCTATTCTAGCATTTCCTCATAAATTATGCAAATGAGGTCCTGATTTGAATAAATTATGTTAAGTGATGTTCATCTTCACTGAACTTCCAAATACGACAAGTATTAAATTCCCAGCAGTTACCACTATAAAATCGTAGCACTTTCCCATTAATTATGCAAATTAGTATCTGCCAATGTTCCTGTCGTTCTCAATTACATATGTCACAAGTGTTTCATAGCCCTATTATCGAACACAGCAGATTTATACAATTTCCTCATTAATTATGCAAATTAGATCCTGATTTGCATAATTGTAATTTTATTATTTCTAGCATCATTTAAGCTACCCACATACCAAAAATCATGACGATCCGTCAATCGGTTGTTTAGTTATCCTCTCTTGAAAATTTTTACACAAACCGTCCTGCAGATCCAGAACAAGCTTCTAAGGGGCCCAAACTCACGTGACGTCTTCCCGAGCACAAGAGCTACCTACCATCCAACATTCATGACCCTAGCATGTCCAGATCGCGAGTTCTCAAACCCGGAAGTTCTGCTGCAGTACTAAGGGAAGCCACTAGGGTGCCCAAAATCACATCATTTCCAGTTTTCGTCAGACCCTACCACCCTATACCAAGTATGAAACCAATCCATCTAGCCGTTCTTGAGTTATCTTGTTGACCAACAGACAGAATAGCAGACAGAATGTCAGACAGAATGACAGACAGAATGATAGACAAACGCAACTGAAAATATAACCTCCATGACATTTCATGAAGGTAAATATAACCTCCATGACATTTCATGGAGGTAAAAAGAAAGCCTGATAAAAACGCACGGGGACACTATAACCTAGTGGTTTTATCGCGCTTTCGCATTAGCCTGATTTGAAGTCTGCAGAGGATGCCATCCATAAAACTCACTTGCTGTGGCCTAAAGAACAACTGAGCAACAGTGGACGTGCTGCGTTTGCACTATGTGCCCCATGCCATACACCTCAACCCAAAGTAGCCTCGGCCAGGCTTTCCTACGGGGGTACGGATCGTAGATATCGGCAAAAAAAGGGGAAAAGAATTGGCCAGGAGAGTCTGTCTGCGGGAGGGTTTATTAATTTGCGTGGCCAAATGAACTCTACAATGGCTAAACTCTCCCTATTTGGCTAAATTTCACTGTTTTTGTTAATCTGGTGGAGGCTAAGCCCAAAGCCGTGTGAAAGGCTTTGTCTTGATTGAGAATTGAACCTGAGTCAGTGGGGTCGTGTGGTGCAACGGCAGAGCGCTCGACTCAGAACCATGAGGTCCCGGGTTCGAGTCCTGCCGTGCCACCGACCTTGTGCCTTGGGAAACAGTAGGAGCATCGCCACTAGGTTTAAACAATGTTAAGAGTTAAATGTTCACTTCACACGACTTTCCTCACCTAGCTCAGGTGAAAATGAGCATTGTCCTGTCCTGTATTTGTCCCCTGTGATGGTGGCGGCATAAAATAAGTTGAAAAAACTTGCCGTCACCATGTCTTGTCATGAAATGTTGGAATAATAAAAAAAAAACTGAGTCTACGCAGCCTGTGTTGACACAAGCTCTCGCTGCCGGGGGTTCATGACGTACACCCCAACCGAGTATTTCCTCGTAAAATAAACAAAGGATGTCGGTGTCATCGGGTTAAAATAACTCACGCCCGCCCGCCCACAAGTCATGTTCATCAGCACGTCTTGATTGAGAATTGAACCTGAGTCTACTCAGCCTGTGTTCACACAAGCTCTCGCTGCTGGGGGTTCATGACGCTCACCTAATAAGGAGAGAGATAGAAGACAACGAGCCGGGTCGATTTCTCTTGTACGGATTACTGTATTGTGCTTGAGAGTTGAAACTGATATAGACAAGCTACGGAGGATATATAACAATGGTCTAGTACTTACGGATCTAGCCCGAGTTACACAATGGTCTAGTTATACAAATAAGTTCAGTTACAGTTACAGTTACGGATACAAGATACAATGTGACTATAGTCTACAGCCGGAGCTAACTACAATGTGTGTTACTAACCTGGATTCTAGGTCTCGACTGATTTCAAACTAGCGGGAAAGCTACGGAGGATACGTAGATTTCAAACTAGCGGGAAAGCTAAATATGCTAATAGCTGCTCTCACCGGCTGTGCTACTATTGGCTAATGCTAATGAACATGTAACCATTTACATGTTCAGGAGTCTGTCTAATCAGCACTACGTCATATCCGTTACAAGCCAGGGCTGTTACAAGTCCTCGTAAAATAACAAAGGATGTCGGTGTCGTCGGGTTAAAACTTAGTACCTCACGCCCGCCCGCACACACACAAAAATGTCGAGTCATGTTCATCCGCACTGGTCTTGATTGAGAATTGAACCTGAGTCTACGCAGCCTGTGTTTGCTGGGGGTTCATGACGCACACCCCAACCGAGTATTTCCTCGTCTAAAATAAACAAAGGATGTCGGTGTCGTCGGGTTAAAATAACTCACGTCCGCCCGTCCACACACAAAAATGTCGAGTCATGTTCATCAGCACTGGTTTCTCAGATATGGTTGACACTTGATCACGCAACTGAGAAGGCTAATCTCCAGGCTGATGACAGCGCTCGGGGTTATTGCCTTCGTCAGAAGGGTTTAAATTCATCCATTTTTAATGTGGGAACTGCGGTTTTAGCGGCATAACTCTTGAAGGCATGGTTCAACGTCCATGATTTTTGGCAGGCAGGTTACCGTTGTTGAGACCTATCTTAAGTGCAAATATGGGCTTCGTGGGGTGTCCATACGTCACTGTAGTGAACTTTTTGTGTTTGTCGCTTGTTAGCAAAATAACTCTTGTATATGTAAATGGATGTTCATGATTTTTGGTAGGCAAGTTACCGTTGTCAAGGACTAGGTCAAGTTCGAAAATGGGCCTAGTGGGGGGTCCCTACGTTTCTGTAGTGGACATTTTATGTTTAGATATGTAACGATCTTCCCCCACAATCCCAGCATGGAGACAGCTGTATAACAGCTGGAGAACCCACAGTCTGGGATCAGGGCTGGGATCAGATAACGTTAAGGGACTGTTCTCTAATTTCAGCGGGAGGAGGAAAGGTTGGCCACACCAAGTAATTTTTATGGATGACGTTTGCTGGAGACCTTAAATTTATTGCGAAAGTGCGAAAATGAGCATTGTCCTGTATTTGTCCCGTGTGTTGGTGGCGGCATTAAAATAAGTTGAAAAAACTTGAGTTTGCCGTCATGAAATGAAATGTTGGAATAAAAAAAAAAGAGTCTACGCAGCCTGCGTTCACACAAGCTGTCGCTGCCGGGGTTAATGTCCCTCACCCCAACCGAGTATTTCCTCGTCTAAAATAAACAAAGGATGTCGGTGTCGTCGGGTTAAAATAACTCACGCCCGCCCGCCCACCCAAAAATGTCGAGTCATGTTTATCAGCACTGGTTTCTCAGATATGGTTGACACTTGATCACGCAACTGAGAAGGCTAATCTCCAGGCTGATGACAGCGCTCGGGGTTATTACCTTTGCCAAGAAGGTTACGTTTTCGTAGGCGTTCGTGTGTGTGTCTGTGTGTCTGTCTGTAAACACGATAACTCGAGAAGGCTTAAATGGATTGTCTTCATATTTGGTAGGTGGGTAGGTCTTGATGAGACCTGGAAGTGATTAGATTTTGGGCCCCCTGGCGGCTTGTTATGGTACTGCAGTGGAACTTCCGGTTTTGATATCTCGTGATCTGGACATGCTAGGGTCATGATCTTCGGAGGGTAGGTAGCTCTTGTGGTCGGGAAGAAGTGACATAAGTTTGGGCCCCCTAGCGGCTTGCTCTGGAACTGCAGGAGCATTTGTATGAAAATGTTTAAAGTAGGATAACTCAATAACCGGTTGACGGATCGTCTTGATATTTGTATGTAGGTAGCTTGAGTGATGCTTGACATAATTAGATGGCAATTATGCAAATTATGATCTAATTTGCATAGATAATGTAGGGATTCTATAATTCAGCTACCTTCCATGATGGGACTATTATACCCTGTAACATGTGTAATTAAGAATGAGATTAACATCGCCATATATCAATTATGTAAATGAAGACCTAATTTGCATAATTAATGAGAATATGCATTCCATAGTGGTTGATGTTGGCAATTTCATACTTGCGCATTTCGAAGTTGACTGGAGGTGAACATCATTCAACATTCAACTTATTCAAATCAGTACCTCATTTGCATAATTTATGAGGAAATGCTAGAATTACCTTCGTTGTTAAGATAACACTGTCATTGGGAGGAGAATATGATCAACTGATGTAATTCATGCAAATGAGGATCTTATTTGCATAATTAGGGGTGAAATCTATCATTCGTCAGTCATAAAGGGTAACCTCATTTGGCGAAGGTATGAGATCGTGGAACTCTAGTTTTGTTGGTGTTTTGCGGCCTTTTCTGCGCTTCTAAACTGGTGGATGTACCAACTACCAAGTACCTAATACCAGCTCATAAAAGAACAAGAAAGAGTCATGCCTTCAAGTACCAGAGTTATCAACCAAGGATTGAGGTGTTCAAAAACTCATTTTTCCTAGAACTATCGTAGAGTGGAACTCGCTGCCACCGAGTACAGTCGGAGCATCGCCACTAGATAGGTTTATGTTCAAGGGTTAGTTGTAATAGGTCGTGCGAAGCTGGTGTGTTGCGCCGAAGGGCGGTTATACCGGCTATACAGATACAGATTCTACCTCTTGTGGTCCACGCTTTCTTGGGGCCAGCGAAGAGTTTTAAAAAACGTTACGTTAACTAACACGAGTTTTCTCCATTCATACCACAAGGTGAGCTTTCCCCCGCCAACACCTGTTACTAAAAGAACGTAATAATTGCCAAACAAAGACCACTGAGACCGGAAACGTTTTGTGTCGTTGCCAAAATGTTGCTTTACTTCGGGCACATGATGAAAGACATTGTTCAGCTCTCTGTCTCTGGCAGCCAAAATTTGCTGCTCCTGCTGTATTCCTAGAATCCAGGAAGCCAAAAATTTAGATAAAGTGAAACTTGAACTGTTGGTAAGTCTTACTTAAAGAGGTACCCTAGCTATCCGGCAGTTTGTTAACACTGCAGCTGGTGTACGGACCTTGCACGGAAAAGGTAAGGACTTGCATTTCACACTGTTGCATTCTTTTTTGTGCTGATAATCTTAATTCGTTTTAAAATTCTACCTTTGTGAGCACCACGACGTCACTGAATCCAGAAGAGACCCATTTCTGCAGCACAAAACCACATCATGAGGCCAGTGCTCAAACTGTCCCATCTAAAGCCCCTGTCAAATATTCATGAATTTAGCCTCCCGAACGCTAGCCGAACGCCCGCCGACCGTGGTTATGAGTCGATTATTAGTGGTCGGCGCTGAGTTGGCTAGGTTGGCTAGCGTTCGGCAAATCGGCTACGGTTCGGCTGCGCCAGCCGAATGTTTCAAAATGTTTAAATAGTCCATGTGCCAGAGGAGATATTGGTACCACCTGCGGTGGCAAATTCTTCTTATGATTTTTGAAAAGAAGGGTGTCTATGGAATATATTTTGATATGATAGGCCTTGTGTGGGGGAAACCGTTGCTAGGGCCGTTGCTAAGGAGGCACTGGGCTGCTTTCCCAGCAAAATGGAGTGGATACCATGTGTAAAACGTGAAGAAAATTTTTATCGGTGGAAAATTGTCCATTTTCAGGGCCTCGGAAATTCATATCATGTTTCTATGGTAATCGTTGCTAAGGAAAATACATCTCCCTAGCAACGCAGGAGATAATACTTTTATACGGTTTCATAAAGTATCTGAGCGTAAACATGAAGGCAGCTTATTTTGTTTGTTATTTTGTCGCTTTTTTGGGTGTTTTTAGCTAGAAATGTAAATTTCTGACTCCTGTGCCATGATAGTTGAAGCAATTTTGCTGAAATTCGGAACAAAGATGTAATTTAAGAACTGCCATGAATCTCTGTGTTTTGAATGCCGATTACTTCCTTGTTCTGGATACAAACTGGTATTTTGTGTCATTTCTATCAAAAAATGTACCTTTTTGGCTCAGGCGTGATAATGTTTGAAGAAACAACGCTGAAATTTACTATGAGCATCCGACATATATAGTGAGTCATATTTAATTTTATACATGAATAAACAGAATATTCCATTGCTGCTGAACTTCATGAAAATGTTTTCAATATTCCCAAAGTCTGATAGAACTTACATAGATCACAATGCTTAACAAAAATCAAAATAGATGCATGCAACGGGGGATGCCCTTACAGCGCACACATTTTATTCGTTTGTTTTCCGTTCTAACTTAATCAACCATTCAAACAGCCCCCTCCTTTAACAGTATAAATCTCTGTACATTGCCCGTGTATTTGAACAGGCCTGACATGTTTTTATGGTTGCTTAGTAAAGGCATGTTACCGACTGTTTGCTCAATGTTGCTAGGTTTAGTTTAGTCCTTGCGTGTGTGCGGTGGCGGAAATAAGGAGAAAATTTACCTCCAACTAAGAGACAAATAAGGTAGGTATGGCTGTTTGTTTGTTTGTTTGTTTGTTTTTTGATACACAATAACAAAATTGTACCAAATAGTAAAATGATGTACACATGGATCGAATTATGTTGTGCGTTTGCCGTGTTTCATACAGCGTACGTTTTGTTTTTCGTTGTACGATTTGTAGCGAGGGAAATTGGCAAAAAGTATCGGCCGCGGCCGCCGACAAGAATCTATGACGACATTTTTCGTCACGATTTTTGATGATGATGATGACTGGTTTATTTGAACTCAAATACATATACAGTACTCAAATACATAATTATACAGTACTCAAATACATATACAGTACACACAGACCCAGTCTCGCAGGCAATCTTATTGGCTACCTGAATTGTGCTGGGGTCAACATGAGGTGTCTTTAAAATACTACTAATACTACATACTACATATCTATAAGAAACGGTATTATTAAAACATTATTCATTACACATTAATGTTAAAATTCGTATTAATTATAAATATTTCTTTGCTTTAGATATTACGCATTTCGCAGCTCTAAAATTGCAATTTTCTAGCAGTCAACATGGATAAGTCAGGTCATATTGTACGATATTTCCACGACTGTCTCGAGAATATCCTCAATTTATGTTACCGTCTCATTCCTGTCGAACGAAGTAGGTGATTATAACACTTCTCGTACCATACCATAGGTATGGATGAAATATATTGCTTTTCCTCGTGTTTCTTCTTCTTCTACTCCTGCCATTTCTTTAAATGCATTCAATTTCTTTATTTCTTGGCCAAATGACCTGAAATTTGGCATGGAGGTAGAGTGACCAAATACCCCAGACTTTCTTTTCATTTTTTTTATACAGGCTTCGAAAAATGTTTTATTTGTTTTTTCTGGTCATTTTCAGGCAATAAATGTACATTGCAGGATCTGGAGCCCTGGTATAAAATACGAATGACGCGAAATTTGGTATAGGGATACGTTGGACACATACCTACAGAAAGGCATTCACTCTTTTGACATACACCACTTTAAAAATGTGTAAAATAGGGCTTTTTTCTATTTTTGGACAAAAAAGATGTACATTTTTGGCTCCTCTGCCCTAATGTTAAAACCAAATGACCTGGAATTTGGTATGGATGTGCCTTGGGCACATGCTCACAGACCATAAATCACACTTTTATCATATGCTACTTTAAATTTTGAAAATGGGACTTTTTTGCTATTTTCAGGCAAAAAATGTACATTTTTGGCTCCTGTGTCCTGATATTGAAAGCAGATGACCTGGAATTTGGTATGGGGGATCATTGGACACATGCCCAAAAGAATGTTATTACTCCGTGAAGGAGGCATACCTCCTGCAGGAGTATTCGGGTCAGCCGGTTTTTCGTGTTCGCAGCTAAAACTCACGGTTCCCTGTGTTCAATCGGCATGTAATTTTATACGTCGTCTGCAGGCATGCCAGTGGTGATGCACGTATATCAATATTTACCGTAGGTGTTTTCGCGGTCAAGATAATATTCGAAAAGCACCCCTACATTTAGGGGCAAATGGGACCGCCCGCGAAAAACCCGTTGTTTTGAATAGCGGGGGGGTCGAGTATCCTTAATGCAGATGCGCGGGGCGGTTTTTAATGCAGACCAGATGCGGACCGTAATGGTTTATGGATGGCCGGAATTGTGAAATGTGTTCGCACGTAAAAGTCATGTTTGTGTACGTTGTATTTCTATGAATTTTGGCATGTGGTGTGCCGTTATGTCCGTGTTGATGCACGTGTCTTTGTTTTCACCGTAGCGGTTTTTATATCGAGGTAAATTTGATATTTCAAAATCACCCCTATTTTTATAATCCTGTGGTATAGGCCGTAGGTTAAGTAGATATGTGGTAGGCGAGGTTCTCTAAGCAGATATTAGGTGGTTGTTGACTTGTTGTGTATATTCATTTGTGAGTATCTGTTGGGATTGTGACTTATGGTTTGCACCTAAGGTCAGGTCTATTGTCTGGCAAGATGTTAATATCATAGTTGTTCGGTAGAGCTCACACACTGTACTATTTATAGCTTATAATATAGCGACCTGAAATTGGTCGGAGCGCGGAGAATGCGCCAAGATATGTGTTGTTTCCGTGTGCAACTGTGCTAACGTTGCTGTGGTGATCATGTTGTTTTGTTAAGCAGTTGACTTGAGCGGCAAGTGTTAAAATTGTTGACGTGGTTTTAGACTGACCGCCAGTTGCGCAGTTGACTTTGTGTACGTGTCTTTGTTTTTACCGTAGCGGTTATGTGGGACGGTGTTTTCCGTGTGCAACTGTGCTAACCGTTGCTGTTGTAATCATGTTGTTTTGTTAAGCAGTTAACGTTGACTTGAGCAGTACCCGTTTTTTCCGTGTTCGCAGCTAAAACCCACGGTCCCCTTTGTTCAATCGGCATGCAATTTTATACGTCGTCTGCAGGCATGCCAGTGCCAATACCACCTCTCAATCTGCAAATTATAAAATTTCACGGAGAATTGTCGCCTATGGCGTCTTGTTCACTGTTAGCATGCACCACTTAAAATTGTGTAAAATGGGACTTTTTGCTTTTTGTCAAAAAACAGAATTTCACCACTATCAATGATGGCGCTGAAAAGAGGGTCACTCCGTATGTAGCTGCGGCTCGTGCCCAGAAATATACGACCTGTATCAAGCAGTCACACGACTGCTGCATAGTATCATACAGCAGAAGTAAAGTGTTAATTCAGTAGAAAACCGACCTGATAAAAACAACGTCAAACCACTGTCACCTGCGTTTCCCATGATTGCTATGAGACCGTGTTCATTGCGTCGGGTTTTCTGTCAAACACGGACAGGACTGCGTTACATACAGCCCTCCTCACGTGACACAAGAAGCACACAGTCGCAATTTTACCATCAAAAGAAAGCTGAAGTATCATAAGATTCAATCATCATTTACTTAAATCCATCACCAACGTCTGAAGACAGGAAAACTACAGCTTGTGTTGTTAGGGCACACTGTCAAGCCCAGCACATTCACGACGGTATTTTCACAAAACGTATCACAGCGTTTGCCGCTTGTAACGCGGAGCGGAACGTGAATGTTTTCAAAATTCTGTTTTCAAAATTCATTCATCAAAACCGGACCACTCTCTGACAACTAGCAATGGAGCACCGTGAGTTGGAGCGCATAAAAAAGCGTGCGCTGTTAGGGCATCCCCCGTACCCCGTTTACATGCGCATATATATGCATCAATGTTGATTTTTGTTAAGCAATGTGAATCCTTTGTAAGTTCTATCAGACTTTGGGAGTAAAAATATTGAAAACATTTTCACGAAGTTCAGCAGCAATGGAGTATACTGTATATTCATGTATAAAATTGAATATGACTCACTATGTCACATACTGATAGTAAATTTCGGCATTGCTCCTTCAAACATTTTCACACATGAGCCAAAAATTCACATTTTTGGATAAGAAATAACACAAAATACCATGTCGTATTCAGAACAAGGCAGTAATCAGCATTCAATACACAGAGATTCATGGCAGTTATTGAATTACATCTTTGTTCCGAATTTTAGCAAAATTGCTTCAACTATCATGGAACAGGAGTCAGAAATCTACATTTTCAGTAAAGAACACCCAAAAAAGCGACAAAATTACAAACAAAATAGCTGCCTTCATGTCTACGCTCATATGCTTCTCTCAAAATCGTCAGGAAATCAACATTCCATCACAAGTCTCCTTCTATTGCCATTTATGAAACCGTATAAAAGCATTATCTCCTGCGTTGCTAGGGAGGTGTATTTTCCTTAGCAATGGTTACCATATAAATATGATATGAATTTCCAAGGCCCTGAAAATGGACAATTTTCCACCGATGAAAATTTTCTTCAAGTTTTACATATGGTATCCACTCGAGTTTACTGGGAAAGCAGCCCAGTGGCTCCTTAGCAACGGCCCTAGCAACGGTTTTTCCCACACAAGGCCTGTGGGAATAGAATTTTAGATACGCATATCTCCAGATAGGATTGATGGATTTTTCTGATTTAAAGCTTAAAATGTAGGGGATGATACACCAAATTAGATGAATGCATCAAGCAGGCTTAAGTATGAAAATTGAATATATGACAGGTTTTGAAAAGTAAACATTACATTTTTTAACCAATTTTTACAAAAAAATCGAATTTGAAAGGCTCATAACTTCTCATAGAAATGACATATCGAAACAAAAGTAACATTCTTGTAATCTTTGGTTCCTATTTTATCGGTCCATCAAGTTACGTCGAAAAATATTCATATTTGATTATTTACCCCCCCCCCCTTGCATTATAGGTGCAAAAGGACGTGGTCCATATGGGGTCAAAGTTCAAGGTCAGATAGCAAGGTCAAAGCTACCAATCTGTAAGGGCTATCATATTAAAATATATTCCACAGACACCCCAATTTACCACCTCAGGTGGTGCCAATATGTGAAATTTGGGGTTCCGGCCCATGGACTATAAAACATTCGTGGGTCGTCCGGGAGGTTCGACCATTGGCTGGTTTTCGACCGTATATGTAAGCAAAACACCAGCCAGCCATCCGTGAGCAAGTCAGCAGTGTTGGGGGCGTGTTTAGGGATTAAATTTGTCTCAATTGATCAGATTCGTTTCGATTCGTATAGCAAGGTAGGCGTGGCCTAAATCTGGTCAGAGTGCTCCCGAACGTCAGCCGACCCTGGTCGTCTGGTGTTCGGGAACAGATTCGGGGATAGGTCGTGAATGTGTGACAGGGGCTTAAAGGGAAAGAGCTTTCATCGGTTAACATCGATATCATTTGGCGAAGGTGTGAGGTCGCGGAACTCTTATTGACAATGCTGTCGTGCATTTGCAGTAGAAATTTTGCTTTTTATACGTTTCAAATGTAATCTGTTGTGTATATTGTTAGTCATATTCGTGGCATATGTAACTATCAATTTGTTTACCATTTTGTTAGCTAGTGATCACGTTTGTGTAAAAAGCATTCATGAAAAATGCGAAAAAAATAAAACAACTTTCCTCTTGGTTTACAAGACTGGGTCTCAGTAAAATGAAGGCTAGCCACTTCAAATAAAACGTACCAGACTATCACACACTCACTCGCTCCCTCACTCCCTCACTCCCTCCCTCACTCTCTCACTCACTCCCTCCCTCCCTCACTCACTCACTCACTCACTCACTCACTCACTCACTCACTCACTCACTCACTCACTCACTCACTCACTCACTCACTCACTCACTCACTCACTCACTCACTCACTAAGACGAGATTCCCGCGGCTCCAATGACTGTTCTATATCTCTTCCTATATCTTTTATTTCTACTATCAGGTTTCTTCTGTTCATCTTGGTGTCGTATATCAATTAGTTAATGTAGTTTCTTGTTGGACGACCTCGACTTCTTTTCCCATGTGTGGGTTCCCACAATAGTAGCTGGTGTATGATTTCAGCCTTACTTCTGTAGCAATGTCCAATGAACCGCAATTTTCTGTGTTTTTTATTGTTTCACCCAACAGTGGTATATTTCCAGACCAGACTATCAGTAGATTACAATTGAATTTTGTTCCTCCACAGCGCCCGAAGATGAACATCTTGGTCCTTGTGACTCTGAGTCTCCTTACTCTGACCCAGTCAGTGGTACCCTTGAAGAAACCGGAGACTACGGAACAGATCACCGAGTTTTGCCGAAACAACCCGAGGTCGCTGTCGTGTAAGCTCGCCGAGAAAGAGCCCGAACGTGCTGAAAGTCTGTTTAATGAGAACCAGTGGGCTTTCCTGGTGGAGGAGCAAGGTAAGTTGGTAGGTCATAGGAAGACAAAGGTCGTCAAATATGGGCGTACTGCAGCTGAACTTCCGGTTTTTGTATCTTTTGTCCTGGACATACTTTGGTCTTGATTTCTTGGTGACAGATAGCTTGTCCTGTCAGGAATAAGTGGCGTGGGTTTGGTAGCACGTCGGCAGAACGTACTGCACCTGCGCGAAACTCGTAATGTATTCTGCATAGCACTTTGGCAGAACGTCTCATATAAGGTTGTATTAGAGCATATAAGGTTGACAGCCTGTCTGTCGTTTTTAGATGTTGTATAGGAAAAGATATCGTCTGCAACAGGCAACATGTTGATGCAACGTTGACCAAACATCCAACGAAAAACTTGAAAAATCAGGGTTTTGCGCAGGCGCAGTACGTTCTGCCGACGTGCTGGGTTTGGTCCCCCTGGCAACTTGTACTGGAACTGCAGGAGAGTTTCCGGTGAAATCTTTCAAAGCGGATAAATCCAGAAGAACAACGTATTTTCAGCGTTTTTGGTATGTAGGTAGCTTAGATAGAGATGTAAAAATACAAAATTATACAAATGAAGACTTAATTTGCATGATTAAGGAGGAAATTCGGTAATTCCAGTGTTTTACATAATAGGACTTTCGTACATGTAATGTGTATAACCTATGGCAGGTGGAAAATCAATAGATACCAATTATACAAATAAGGACCTAATTTCAATAATTAATGTGAAAATTCTATGATGGCTTAGCGGTAAATGATGGGAATTTCATAGTTGTGACATGTGTAAGTTAGTGAAAGGTTTCAACATCACTATGCATATATCATGTTAATGTAGAGGTCATTGCATGATAAACTAGAGTTCCACGACCTCATACCCTCACCACATTATCTTAATCTTTATGATTTACGAATTATGTTTCCTTGTCTAATTGATTATACATTATACATAAGATCATCATTTGCATGAATTATATAAGTTGTTCATATTCTCCACCCAATGACAGTCTTATCTTAAACAAAGAAAGCTATTCTAGCATTTCCTCATAAATCATGCAAATAAGGTTCTAATTGGAATGAATTATGTTTGATGATGTCCATGTTCACTTGACTTCCAAATGCTGCAAGTATGAAATTCCCGGCATTTATCAGTATGGAATTATAGAATTTCCTCATTAATTATGCAAATTATGCCATAATTTACATAATTAATATCTGCCAATGTTCCTCTTCCTCTTAATGGCATGTCACAAGTTTGAAGTGTCCCATCATGGAATGCAGCAGATTTATAGAATTTACTACTTAACTATGCAAATTAGATCCTGATTTGCATAATTAGCATCTAATTATGTCAAGCATCACTTAAGCTACCTACATACCAAAAATCACGACAATCCGTCAACCGGTTCTTGAGTTATCTAACTTGAAACATTTTCAAACAAACGCCCCTGCAGTTCCCAAACAAGCTGCTAGGGGGCCCAAACTTACGTCACTTCTTTCCGAGCACAAGAGCTACCCACCGTCCAAAAATCAAGTTCCGCTGCAGTACCATAACAAGCTGCCAGGGGGCCCAAAATCTAATCATTTCGAGCTCTCATCAAGACCTACCCACCTACCAAATATCAAGATAATCCATTCAAGCCTTCTTAAGTTATGCTGTTGACAGACAGACAGTCAGACAGACAGACACACAGCCACGAAAACATAACCTTCTTGGCGAAGGTAATAACCTGGGATTTGCTATGGGGGTAACTTGGACACAGGCCCACAGAACATTGTTCAAACGTTTGGCATACACCATTTTAAAATTGTGTAAAATGGGCCTTTTTGCTATTTTGAAGCAAAAAATGTACATTTTTGGCTCCCATGACATGATATCAAAACCAAATGACCTAATATTTGGTGCGGGGATACTTATTTTTAGTCTCCTAATATGTTTGTGGTCAAATGTTTGCCTTCTGCTGATCGTTTGACTTATTTTCCTGACTGGTCGCTATCTTGCAGATTGCTCGCCCAAAACAACGGACACCACCTACAGATACCGATGGGATTTACCCCAGCTTACGGGAACGCGCTTCACTTTTCAAGTATCTGCCAACAACGATGCCTTCATTGGCCTGTCTCCAGTTAACCACGACGTTACGCACATGTACGAAATCGTCATCGGTGGATGGGGGAATGAAAAATCAGACATACGCCGAAGAAAGCAAGGCACCAATCTCGCAGTTACCTCGACACCAGGTCAGCCTTTCTTTTTAAATCTGATGTTGCTCTGAAATTGCTGGCTGTCATGAATATTCAGTTGGCTGAGTGTTGTGCAAGGTTCCAGTACGTTTTATCAACACATAGTCAATGAAGATTCCTTCACTATATATCTTGAAATGGTAAACTGACTGTTGATGTTAACCTTCCCTGCAGCTATCAACTCGCCAACAGAGTACAGGACCTTTTGGATAAACTGGGCCTCAGACGGAACCATTTCTGTTGGAAAGGGTGGTGTCGCTCAGCCGTTTATGTCGTGGAGGGATCCCAACCCGATACGCGTCTCTTAGGCTGGGTACTCTACGGGCTGGGGAAGCACTGGGCGTTGGAAGTTCTGCTCCAACACAGGTCAGCGGTTGGCTGCAATGTCTTGTAATCAAAAGGTCCAATATTTGTAAGGGAATTGATGATGGGATGCATTTGTTATATTTCAGCCATACCATAGGTATGGATGAAATATATATTTGCGTTTCAGTCATGCCATAGGTATGGATGAAATGTATTGTTTTTTTTTTCGTGTTTCTCCTCCTCCTTCTCCTCCTCCTCCTCCTCCTCCTCCTTCTCCTCCTGCCATTTCGTTAAATGGATTCAATTTCTTCATTTCTTGGCCAAATGACCTGAAATTTGGCATGGAGGTAGAGTGACTAAATACCCCCAGTTGTTTTTTTTTTCTTCTTTTTTTATACAGGCTTTGAAAAATGTTTTATTTTTTATTTTTGTCATTTTCAGGCAATAAATGTACATTTTGGGATCTGGAGCCCTGGTATTAACTCCTAATGACCAGTAATTTGGTATGGGGATACCTTGGACACATGCACACAGAAATTCATTCACGCTTTTGACATACACCACTTTAGAATTGTGTAAAATAGGGCTTTTTGTTATTTTCAGACAGAAAATGTAAATTTTTGGCTCCTGTGCCCGAATATTAAAACCAAATGATCTGAAATTTGGTATGGAGGTGCCTTGGGCACATGCTCAAAGACCATAAATCACACTTTTATCATATGCTACTTTGAAATTGTGAAAATGGGACTTTTTTCTATTTACAGACAAAAAATGTACATTTTTGGCTCCTGTGACCTAATATTAAAAGTAAATGGCCTGGAATTGGGAATGGGGGATCATTGGACGCATGCCCAAAGAATGTTATCCACACTGTTGGCATGCACCACGTAAAATTGTTTAAAATGGGACTTTTTTGTCATTTTCAGACAAAAAATGTATATTTTTGGCTCCTGTGCCCTGGTATTAAATCCGAATGACCAGAAATTTGGTATACGGATACCTTGGACGTATGCCCACAGAACATCATTCACGCTTTTGACATACATCACTTTAAAATTGTGTAAAATAGGGTGTTTTTGCTATTTTCGGCAAAAAATGTACATTTTTGGCTCCTGTGCCCTGATATTAAAACCAAACCAGAGTTCCGCGACCTCATACCTTCGCCAAATAATGAGGTTACGGTTTATGACTGACGAATTGTAGATTTTCCCCTTAATTATGCAAATAAGATCCTCATTTGCATGAATTACATCACTTGATCATATTCTCATCCCAATGGCAGTGTTATCTTAACAAAGAAGGACATTGTACCATTTTCTCATAAATTATGCAAGTGAGTTCCTGATTTGAATAAGTTATGTTTAATGATGTTCACCTCCAGTCAACTTTGAAATGCACAAGTATGAAATTGCTAGCATCAACCACTATGGAATTATAGTGTTTTCTCATTAATTATGCAAATTAGGTCTTCATTGACGTAATTGATATATGGCAATGTTCCTCTCATTCTTAATTACACATGTCACAAGGTAGCTAGAATAGTCCTATCATGGAAGGTAACTGAATTATAATAATACAGTGCTAGAGCACCCTATTACAAATACGTCTCCGATCGTCTTTATTCACTTCCACCTTTCCGCATGCATGAAGAACGTACGTTACGTACAAACAAGAAGACGATACGTACATAACACTGATGATGACAGTCCTCTCTCCTGGGACAGGTGACAATGTCGCCCTGGGGAAGGCAGCGTACCAAACAAGCACTTCCGACGATGCCGCTGCCAGCCGTGCCGTAGACGGGAACACTGATGGCGTCTACGACTCTGGTTCCTGTACACACACTACATATCTGTCAGAGGCTAATCCAAGCTGGTGGGTGGATCTTGGTCAATCGTATATGGTCGACAGGTACGTGTACAACATATATGGTAGATCAAGTGCACGAAAACACACATGTACACATAATCAATATAAATGATGATAAATAGGCTTTCCAATGATGCATAATACTATATAACAACAAGAGTTTCACGACCTCATACCTTCGCCAAATGTTGTTAACCCTTCCGGTGGACGAATTATACATTTGTACTCATTGATTTCACAAATAAGAGCCTCATTTGCATGAATCATATCAGTTGATCATATTCTCCACCCAATAACCGTCTTATCTTAAGAAAGAACACTATTTTAACATCTCCTCATAAATCATGCAAATAAGGTCATGAATAAACTTGAATAAATTATGTTAAATGATGTTCACCTTCACTTAACTTCCAAATGCGGCAAGTATTAATTTCCCAGCAGTTACCACTATGGCATTATACTTTAAAGCAATTTCCCACTAATTATGCAAATTAGGTGATCATTTACGTAATCAATATCTGCTAATGATCCCCTCGTTCTCAATTATATATGTCACAAGTGTTTCATAGCCCTATTATCAAACGAAGGAGATTTAGAGAATTTACTCATTAATTATGCAAATTAGATCCTGATTTGCCTAAGTGTTTTTTGGTCATGTCAAGCATCACTTCCGCTACCTACATATCAAAAATCAAACGCTACTGAAAAATACCCTTCTTGGCGAAGGTACTAACCGAAATATCATCGATCAAATTTAAGTTTCCAAAGCTTTTCGGCTGAGTATATGTGCATTGGCACAGGAATGCACCAAGATCCAAGTCCCAAGACCTTTTCGTGACGATATTGACCGAGGATCAAAGTTAACAAGTTTTACATGTATGTGGTGTTTCAGAATATATATAAGAGTATATATAAACCTCCATTGCTTTTGCTTTGTTTTTGATAACTACAGAGTAGTCATCTTCAACCGCATGGACTGCTGTTCTGGACGACTCAACCCCTTCAACATCCACATCGGGGATTCCGACCAGGTCACCGCGAACCCCAAGTGTGGTGGTGATCATGAAATCGACGTGAACCAGCCGTCCATTACGGTCTCATGTCAGGGGATGAAGGGACGGTACGTGGGCGTTCGTCTTCCAGGACCAAGGAGAATGCTGACCCTGTGTGAATTCCAAGTCTTTTTGGGTATGTCTTGACTACATTTACTATTATCAGAGGCTATTATGTGACTTATGACATCATTTCCGTGTCAAAATTACGTACGTAAAAACGTCAACTTCCATGTCAAAATGTATGCCAGGTAATACATCACGTATGGCAAAACGTTTTCAACCAATAAACCAATCATATATATCGTAAGGTATTTGGGGACTCTTTGGCTATTTTTAGACTATATAATGTATATTTTGCCTCCAATGTCCAAATGGTATGTAGATATTAAATAGTCCATTTTAAAATGGGGAAGGAGATGGAGTGAAATATGCTGCGTTTGCTCGCCGTAAATTTCGGAATTTTTAGTTTGCTAGTATACTATTTCCTTTATTTTGGCCAATTTCTACTATTTTTCCAGCGATCCGCGGTGCCTGGTAGAGGCTATATTTATAACTTGACAGACTATTGACACAGACACATGTACCGTTACTTGCCCCTTTCAGCGACATCCCGACAGAAGCGTGAAACCCCACAGCCGAATGCCCCTGCGTGCAGGGTCACACAAAGTCGCCAGAAGCTCCTTACTCTCCCCGGGCGGCTGGACGCGGAACCTTTCAGTCTGCAGGTAAGAGACATCTTGCCCTTGAACGTCTCCTAATCTGCCACACTTGAACTAACGGTTAGTAACCTATTTACATCAGGCAGAAAAAATCATTTACTTGGTTATTTGATTTATCACTTTATGTCCAATCATTACTACAATATGTTTTATATTTATCTTATTCTTGGATTTGACCTCTGACCTTCACCGACAGACTTTTACTTTGTATTCAATTTTTGTTAATTACTGTCTTATTAATTCAATTTATGTTAATTATTGTCTTATTATGTTATATTTACCTTGTGTATTTATTATTTTGTACTTATAAGTTATATGGGCTCTCTTGGAAATCAGCCCTTCGGGGCTGAAGGGACGACCCATGTGTCTTCAAGATCAATGAATAAAAAAAACAAGAGTTCCACGACCTCATACTTTCGCCAAATCATGTTAACCGTTCGAACTAACTATACATTTTTTCTCAGTGATTATGCAAGAGCCTCATTTGCATGAATCATATCAGTTGATCATATTCTCCACCCAATGACAGTCTAATTTTGAGTAAAAAAGCTATTCTAGCATTTCCTCATAAATTATGCAAATGAGGTGCTGATTTGAATAATTTATGTTTAGTGACGTTCGCCTTCACTGAACTTCCAAATATGGCTAGAATTAAATTCCCAGCAGTTACCACTATAAAGTTGTAGCCATTTCCCATTAATTATGCAAATTAGGTCTTCATTTACATAATCAATATCTGCCAATGTTCCTGTCGTTCTCAATTACATATGTCACAAGTGTTTCATAGCCCTATTATCGAACACCCGTCCAGGGCCCCACTGTAAAGCAGTGTTAATCACTGAGCGGGCCACCCTGGCTAAATAATAGAATAAAAATTAAAAATTAAATTAAAACCTTATGATTATGAACTCCGCCATGAACTCATTCACTTGATACCTTTATTTTCAAAACGTTGTTTGTCTTCCTTAATTTGCGACTGTCACTCCGCTAGGTGAACCGGAGTGTGTTTCAGGTGTACACCCATAGGGAGTGTGCGGAAACCACACCTGTGATCAGCTGCAATGGAGTGTGCGTGACGAAGAAGTCCGATATCGGGTTCCTGGTCATCTCCCCGGATATTAACGGCACATTGCAGGTCGGCATCACTTCTATATCCCATTTGGCAATATTACATGCGATATAAACAACTAGAGGTCGGAGATCTCATGCCTTCGTCAGAGGGACATTGCTCTAGAGAAATGAACATGTGTATTCTTTACTTTTTTTAAATAATCAATTTGGTCTAGAATACACAAGAATCTCTGTACTCCTTTTTTATTCTACGGAACACTGTGAAATGGTTCGCCACAGATTTACAGACTCACTGTCATCCGTGTTAGCTATGTTTGATTTTGGACTGGGAAAAAGTACTGTTACAAGAAATTCTGCTTACTGTATTATGATCAAAGTGTCACAACAATGTTGCAAAATGTAATAAGAGAAGGTGCGATGAAAGTAAAGACTCAGAACAGGGCGACTACTGCTGTTTAGTTGAATTATTTTGATGCTTGTTTGTAGTTACACTGTGTTCTTTTATTCAATTTGTGTCCTAACATTTGTATTTCTACACTCAGTTAGTATATTCCAAATCTAGGCATCTTGTTTTTTGGACCCTTCATGTTTTTATCGCACTTTCGCAATAAATTCAAGGTCTCCAGCGGACGTCATCCATAAAAATTACTTGGTGTGGCCATAGGTAATGACCTGACTAACCTTTCCTCCTTCCACTGAAATTACAAAACAGTCCCTTAATGTAAACAACGTTATCTGATCCCAGACCGTGATAGTTATGGGGTCCAGCTGTCACCCATGTCTCCAAGCAGAGGTTGGTGGGGAAGATCGTTACCTTTCTAAACACAAAAGGTCCAATGCAGAAACGTAGGGACCCCCCACGAGACCCATTTTCGAACTTGACCAATTCCTTGACAACGGTAACTTGCCTACCAAAAATCATGAACATCCATTTACATATACAAGAGTTATTTTGCTAACAAGCGACAAACACAAAAAGTCCACTGTACAGTGACGTATGGACCCCCCCACGAAGCCCATATTTGCACTTGACATCGGTCTCAACAACGGTAACCTGCCTGCCAAAAATCATGGACGTTGAACCATGCCAACAAGATATAACGTTACACATACAAACTCCCCATAAACCAGTTCCACCCAAAACAATACAGCCGTCCCGGAAGTAAGTTTTTTATTGGGTGAAACATGATAATAACTTAACGTCCGTTCCATTTCAGGTTCACCCGGAGCTGGTTGAGGTGTCTTCCGCCTGTGAGTTTCAGATGTTGCTGTAACTGCTGCTCAAGCCGCTATTGGACATTTTGTAATGTCAGGAGGTGCATGCAGTAAATAACGTTTTCGGTCTTGACGAGAAGTTCTCTTTTAGATGATGCTGTAGTTATGTTTACCTTTGCAGAAAGAAAACATACTATTTTAGCTCTGTTTCTTGTTCTTCTTCTTCTTAAAACAAAGAAGGTCAATGACCTGCACCAGACGACTGTTACCATGGTAACTGGTGCTGTAGCAGACACCCTGTGATGCTGGGTTACATTTTGTAGCAAATCGGAAGGGCTGCTCACCATATATATGGATGTGTTTGAGTAAGAATACACAGAACAGTAGTTTGTTAGCTATAGGCTAGACCGCGTGAAGGTAAACATTATGAATTTGCTTTGCAAATGTTACCTTTCTAGTTGCAATTACCTTATCGCCCATTCTTCGTTAACGTGTGCAATTGCTGTCGCATGATAGTAGCGGGCCACCAAGTTTTTAAAAGACGCAATAACTGCGTATCTTGTGCTTTCCTGTTATCAGTACATGATAGTAATATACAAAGTTATGTTTTACCGCAACTGTCAGCTGCCTTCGGGTCGTCCAGGCGAAGATTTTGCTAAGAAACACGCTAAAATCACCTGTCGCAACCACTAGTAACGCACAAAACGTCGGGTTCAAACAATGAAAACGTGTGAGTTGACTTAATTTTCAGTCATAATCTACACCTATCCACCAAACTGTCTTGCCACAGGTGGATGAACTTGTCCAGCTGGCGTCCATACTAAATCTGATGCCGTTTTAGTTTTGTCGCAAGATTTTGTCTAACCTACGTTATGGAAAGATAGACGGGTATAATTCGCCCACGAAAAGACATTTCACAATAATTTTCACACTGTCTTATCCACTAGACTGTGTTTTTTGTGAAACAAATCCATGGCAGGGAGAACAAAACACGAGTATCGGAAAAATGACAACAACAAACAGCGTCAGGCCGTTTGTCAATTTTCAATTCTAACCTACGTTATCATGGTTATTCCATTGAGATTAGAGACAGATACTTACACTTCCATTCATCAGAAAGAGGGTCATCAGATATACATTTGCATGTAAATTTTATAGTGTAAGGGCTGACGGGTTGGATTGCATTGATCATCGTAAGCATAATTCTAACCTACGTTATCGTCTAACCTACGTTATCATTTTTTTCTTCACTGTGTTATCGAATTTACAGGAAAAGGATACGATGCAAAGTTCGATTAAGAGCATTTTATCAACTGTAACAATACTGTAGTTGGCCTTGTCTTGCTAGAAAATCATAGTACAGAAGGTTTACTCTCCCTGCTTTAATCTCCAAGCAGATGTAGCACGTGAGCTTCTTTTGGCTATTTGGTGGTGTCTTTGGTGGTTTGTTACGGAGATTACCATATCTACAGACAAAAAACTTAATATCTCGAAAAGTATAGGTGGTAGCACCGTACAAAATTGGCAAAAGATAGTCGACAATACTGGTAACAAGTTCAGCACATTTGTTAGGTATTTGGAAGAACTTTATTTTTCACCATTTTCTACCCCCAATTGCACACGTTAACGGAGAATGGGCGTTATATCTTAGCGATGAAATACAATTCTATTGCTTGTATCGTTTCATCAATGGAATAAACATCTTTTGATCGCACTCCTTTCCCTGAGTTTCTTTATCAATGGGTTCGAGATAGGAATGAGGACGACCACTTTACTGGGATACGCGTTTGCAATATTCTTTCGTGACTAAAAAAAGTTCAGAACACGAGATATGACAACCAGAAGTCCTGCTGCAGTACCTTGTAAGCCGCCAGGGGGCCCCATGATCTAATCAATTCTTTTTTCCAACACCTGCCCACATACCAAATATAATAAAGATCCATCCACAACCTCTCGAGTAATGATGTTTAACACACACACACACACATGTACACACACAAACACACAAGCACACACACACACACACACAAGCGCGCATACACACACAAACATACACATACACGCACACACACAAACACACACACACGCACACACACACAGTCCCTAAAATATAACCTTTTGGCCGACAGTAATAGTGAATAGGTAACGTTATATTACATAATTAACCCTCACGCCAAACATTTTAAATGCCCCATCACCCCCACGCTAGATATCGTACAGTCCCTTATAGCGACTCCTCACTTCTTTCTAGCGATCTGTGTGTATTGAAAGATTCATCGATGAACGTATTGGTAAATCGATAAAAATTGACCGGTATCTCTGTTAATCTGCAAGAACAAGACCGAATACATCCCGTGTATTTATCTCCATGCAGATCTTTTTTGGTGACTGCAAAGACATGTACAGTATGAAATTGGCAGGGCAGTATCCATTTGCCAGGCAGTTTTATACCATTTGCCATTCGAAGATCTACCGGCTGGCGTAAAATAAGAGATACCAGTACAACAACAACAAAAATCGTAAAATCGCCTAAAAACCTGTAAAATCGCCTAAAAAACAAGTACAAGACTACTACAAAACAAGACTACTTGGAGAGTACTAGTACCCGTATATGCTGGTGTGTTGCGCCGAGGCGCGGTTTAACCGTTAACGTTATATATAACTATACCTTAGCCTCTACCAGGCTTCGGGAAGCGGTGGAAAGACTAGAAATTAGCCAAATCCCCTGGCATATCATCTGTCTATATCTCCAATTTCTACTCTTCCAGTCACTTCCAGAAGCCTGGTAGAGGCTCGGTTATACCTGCTATATACAGATACAGATACTAGTATATCAGTGAAGCCTCTCTCCCCCCTCTATCAGTGAGCCAGTCTATAATTGTTATGCTAATGAGCAAGCCGGTTGTCTACTGAGGAAGTCAGTGTACACACTCCTCGTGGGCCCTCGTGTACCTCCACACTGTCTTCGTGTATCTCCGTACTGTACTTCGCGCCACCTTGACATCAAACACTTGACCATGGCCTTCGAGACACTGCATGTCGTCGCCACGCTGGGGTCCATCGTGACATGGATCGTCGTCTTCAAGAAGATCTCTCCGGCGTTCTTCAGCAGCCACTTTAAGACGTACGGCGAGCTGTCAACGGAGAAAAGGATCCTTGTGGATGACTAGTGAGTATTATTTCTTCGTTTCTCCGCCTCTCCCCTTCGGTTTCCGCCTTTGGTTTTGTTTGTTTTTCCTCGAAACCGGCCGGAAATGCTGTAAGGGTCAAAGCATCAAAGCAGCGTCCCGGCTTGACGCCCTCCCCCTAGCGTGTAGCCTCGTTTAGCAGGCGCACGGCTGGGCTTTCTGTTTTGGTTATTAATTTCATTTCGCTGTTTTCTTGTTTTATGTCACTAATAATTGTTCTCGGTTCCTCGTGTTTATGATCAATCGTGTACATTAAAAAGTGACGTACAATCAAAAACAGCATACAAGATTTTTGATAAGCAAATAGGCCCATGAGAAAGCCTGGTAAATATACAAGGCTAAGTCCCCTAGCCTCCCACTAGGCTTTAGTGCCTACAATAGAGGAAATCATTGGACAAAGAATGTAGTAGACATCAGCGAATGTCGTCTCCCATAGAGCACAGGGATGTAAATTTTTTTGTATATGTTTATACCCTATCACTATGGCCCATCCTAAACACATGACCCCAGCATGAACTGTTATCCACAAGGGGAAAACCACTAATCATTGCAAAGGTGGGGGTCAATAGTTGGGTTGGTGGAAAAACCAGTCCAGTCCAGTCCAGTCTAGGGGGGCGGAAAAACCTGTCCAGTCTGAAAAAAGGGTCTGCATGGGGTTTATGCTTGGTTTTGATATAAAGACATTTTACTATGTTGAAACAAAGGATATGACATAAAGGTGTGGCTGCACTAAAAAGCTCATAGAGTAATAACCACACAGGCTAAGGACATTATATCTTTGCATAGGCACACCAAGTCTGAAGACTGGTAATGTCGTCACCCTGTAAATAGGGATTCCTGTTTGCAGTATTAACCCTTTCCCTGTAAGTAAGGGTTCCTGTTAGCACTGTTTACTACAAGGTCACCCTGTAAGTATGGGTTCCTGTTTGTACTCTCCAAGCAGACTGGCTGTTGGGGAACACATATTTTTATCATCTGCTCCGTTTCTTACACGTGTACGAAACTTGTAAGAAACAGAGCAGATAATAAGAATATCACAATTTTTCCCCACCCTAAATGCTCATTTGAATCAAGGACATTATGTCCTTGCTTGAATCTACCATGGAGGTATATCTCTTTTATACCTCCATGAATCTACTGAGGGGAAAACACATGGTCTGCAAAAAGTAATAGACACCTACGGGGTTTGTTGCATCCCGCAATCTACATAATCCTGATCTGTCTGGCAGTGATTTAATAGGGCTTCATAACATAACATCATAGTGTATCAGATGCTGTCAAGTCTAAGCCAAAAATGACCTTGCACAACAGTAAAAATGACCTCCCAAACTGCCCACTTGCTGGGCATACATGAGAATACTATGACATTTGTCACCACTGATGATTGGTTCACACAGTTGCAGGCCCCGCGCATTTTTGCTTTTCTTGCAGTTCCCTCCCCTGTGACTTTTCCCCGTGAACTTGCCTTTTCATATGCACCCCCATTGTTCTCAGTATCGCACCTCATAACAATGCTCTGCTTGGGCTTGGGATAATTTTCCTTCCACAAGCACAACACACGGCATCTTGTCTTTATTTTGTCGCCCACTTTTGACCATATCGACATCAATATAACAAATTGGACCATATTGACATCAATATAACAAAAACCAAAGCCCCCAAGTGTACATAAGTGTTTAGCAAGACAGAGCTTTTCCATATAGCAATGGCTTGTTTAGATTATGAAGCCAACGTTGTGAATCTGTGAATGAGGATTCCTGTTTGCACTACTTACAGGGTGACCCTGTAAATAGCCACCACGATGGTATTTTTATTAAAACCACGCCTAAACCCCATGCAGACCCTTTTATCAGACTGGACGGGTTTTTTCCGCCCCCCTAGACTGGACTGGACTGGACTGGTTTTTCCGCCAACCCGTCAATAGTTATAGTGGTATCAAATTTCTAGTATTGTATATTTTCAAACATAAACAATTTCTGAAATTAATTTAGCTATCTATTGAAATTTTCCACATTTGTGGAAGAGTTGACATACACTAACACTAACTCAGGTGTACGAAATGTGACATTTATGTGAATTTGATGTAAAAACTGAAAATAATGTATTATAATCTGACTACAGAAAAAATTGGGAAAGCGTTGTTGTTAAATTTGTAAAAATGTCAAATCATGTGGACAATCCAGGATTAAGCAATTATCTGATAAAATGGAGCGGAATGATTTTTTATTCACAGAACAGGGGTCAGACAGAGTGCAGAGACAATAGGACATTGTATATAGGGCGAGGACACATAACTGTTATACATGTATATAAGCCAAAATGGCATGTAGCTTGCAGGGTGTCTGTTTCTCCCCATTTTACGATTCACATTTCCCCAAATTCTCACTTTCATATGTTTGGTTCAGAAAGTAGTTTATTTGGTTGTGTTGAAAAATACAAGTACACAGGGTGGGGATAATAGGTGGGGTAAGTATTGGACATGACTAGATTATTAATTACAGTCAGTGCATTATTTATGAACCATGAACAACATAAACCTACAAGAGGTCATACTTTATTCACATATGTTGTAGTTGGTTAAGTTTCAATGTATCTGATAGCATATGTCCCTCTGGAGCGTCACGTTATTTTTTCTAAACATGAAAATAGGAATTTGCGCATCAAAGATCACATGAAGCTATCTAAGCTTTATTTATAAGCAAGTTTGTCGTGCAGAAATGTGGCCCCTCCCAAGTCAGATATGTGGAAGTTCATAGTTCAATAGTGCCTTTAGTTAACATATATTAAAAGGTAACAAACAGGTTAGACCATGATTCATTTGATGCAGAAATAATTGTAAGTGACCTCACTCACATGTGGTTTTCAGTGAGTCTAAAGGGGGCCTGCATGCCCTTTTTCATAAGGCGTAATCAGGGCTTTTCAGTCTCCGTAATCCGTAGGCAGACGCCCCAAAAATCAAGGTAATTCATAATACACTGTAGTAGTACATTTGCCGCAAAGCATAAAGGCATAATTAGCTCTGAGAACTTAACGTAGTTCGTAATCGGCGGCGAAAATTTTGCGTAATTCGTAATCACTACACCCCCCCCCCATGCAGGCCCTCTCTAAAGGCATTCATTATCACTCCTACTTTTATTGTTCAAGAATTCAATTAAGATGCTTTTGTCACGTCCAAGCTTCTTAATTGTGCTCGAGACGTGGCTTTCCTCGAACACAGGGCCTCCAGCTTTACATCCCTTCTGAGAGGATGTGCTTTATAACCGAAGATAAGTACTCAATGGAGTAATGGACAGCCCACCGCCCTCCCCCCCCCCCCCAGCACGTCGGCAGAACGTACTGCGCCCTGATTTTTCACGTTTTTCGGTGGATGTTTGGTCAACGTTGCATCAAAATTTTGCCTGTTGCAGACGATATCTTTTCCTATACAACATCTGAAAACTACAGACAGGCTGTCAACCTTATATGCTCTAATACAACCTTATATGAGATGTTCTGCCAAAGTGCTATGCACAATACATTACAGGTTTCGCGCAGGTGCAGTACGTTCTGCCAACGTGCTCCCCCCCTCATATGAAATATCAAGCAGCATCAGAAAGTGTGATCAGCATTTGCAACACGAAGAGCACGTCAAGTGACATAGGAGGACCCAATCTCGATTGACATTATACAAAAATAGCTGTACATGTGATTTAAATATAACTGGATAGGTAATCGAGAACCCTGATTGACCTTGTGCGATAACGTAAATGGTGAAGTAGATCTATTTCCAGTTTGGTAACCTTGAACCTGGTGCAGGGCTCAAAATTAAAGGTGGTCCCATGGCCACTGACCACTAAAATTTAGGCTGGGACAACTAAAAAGACACTTTGGGACATTTTTGGGACAATAGAAAAATAAGCAACATCAGAATGTTAGCCCTTTATCAGGCACACATCCCGGCTTTTGGATCCGGAAAGTCCCCCTGAATTTCTGTCTACTCTGCAATTATAGTGTACCTGGGAGGGAACATAAGTTAAAGTCAAATACTTCCCAAAAAACAGATTGGGACAGTTCATCCTCACTTCGGGACAATTGAAATTTAGTTTTGGGACAGTGCTGGGACAATAGGAAGAAAAGTTAATTTCGAGGACTGCTGGTGTGACATTGACGCTTTCCATGTTTTTTTAAAAACTTTCCCTGTACTCCCTGCTATTCATTTTGTATCTAGCTGCTTTCACACCTTCCCTCAACGTTATCATTGAACCTTCCCACCCCAGTAGGTAACCTCACAAGGCCACAGCAAGTAAATTTTATGGATGACATCCTCCACAGACTCCAAATCTAATGCGATAGGGCGAAAAAAAACAAGGCGGGCCAAAAAAACAAGATTCCTACATTTTCAAATTTTGAAGTCATAAACCTTTTCAAACAAGAATTGAGGCAACAAAACATGATATCACAAGCAACAGGTTGTATTCAACAGTATCACCTCCCCATGTAGATATGTATACATCTCCAAACTAGAAAAATTGTAGAAAAGAGCTTGTCGTACCATCATGGGAGCTACTACATTGGGTATTCATATGCAATGGAGCACCTTAGACTCACACAGTCAATTTACTTGTCATCAAATGCAAGCAATTGTGCCTCAAGTTTGCTTCATCCCTGATGGTCTCTGAACTGATAGACATTTACGACATATTTGCCCATTTACGACATGTTGACCACCGTCAGAAGGCAAAAAAATTCTTGTTTTTTTCCCCCGAAATCAGGCGAAAACCAATGCGCGCACTGATGTCATCCAGAAAACTTAATACTTGTTGTGGCTTTACCTGTTCCATGGCAGTGTTTTGTTTGGTCCAAACAAAGAGAGATCATTTGCTTATAATATAATAATCAGATTAACAGATGGGTATCAGAAACCTATCCATGACAACAGCAGCATGTGTTGTCATTGGCTAGTGGTCATATCTCCAAGCAGATGTTATGGGGGCAAAATTGTGAGAGTATCTTAAAATAGACGGTATCCAATAGGCCAGACAGTATCCAATTCACAATCAAATTGAAGAAGTTATTTAAGAGAGTTGAACCTGTGCATAGTAGTTCACATTAGTCTGTATAGTTGTAGTAAGACATCACTGTAATTTTCCTTCTGCTTTATATTCATGACCTGTACTTAGCATAAACGTACAATAAAGGTCTTTCATTCATTCAATTCAAAGTTCCCAAAACACTTTGTATTTGTATTTATTAGAAATGAAACAACTCATTACACTGGGTCAGCCAAGGCAGCTCTCGCTGGTAATGACTGACCCACAAGAATACAGACAAACGTACAAACATACAACATGCAGCTTATAACAATACATTACCTGCTAATACAAGCATACACCGCGCTGCGTGTCTGCGAAGCTGGTGTGTTACGCCAAAGGGCGGTTATACCGGCTATACATAGAGCATACAACACGGTGTATTCCGTATTGCCCGAGGTATCGGCCCGACCGCGATCCGACTCGCGGGAGGGCCGAGACCGAGGGCGATGCGGAATACACCGTGTTGTATGCTATTCATATCATACCCACCTTAGAAAACACGTATTTCAAGGCGAAATGAGCGAAAATTTGGTGTCCCTGAACCAAAAAACTGCAGCAACATCAATTCCAACGTCCGAATCCTGTATTCGAATGTTTGAAAGCGGCGCACACGGTTGGGGCGAAGCGCGTTCGAATCGTTCGAATCATTCTATGGAAGCCGTTTTATACAACTGTGTTGTACGGGTGGATACAACACGGCCAGGAGCACTGTATCGCTGCCCAGGTATGATATAAAGATACAGATACAGATACAATATGGGTAAAATATGGGTAACACTTCCTGGAGGTCTGTGAGCTTGAAGGTCACAAAACAGCAAAATGCCTCTCATAAGTCTGAAATCTGTAATGTTGTTTTCGTAGCTTCATGGCAGGCATCCATGCGACCGTCACAGCCATCCTGTCCTGGTACGCCTACACCTGCACGGAGCTGCCTTCTGATGGCGTCTGGTGAGTCACAAGAAATCATGATTTTACTCTGCAGTTAAAGGAGTCCTAAAGTCCAGAAGGGAGTGCCATTTTCTGATAGACTATGCTTCAATGAATACATGACTAGCCGACTTTTTACAAATTTCGCTTGTGCGACTTAAGCGGCGCGTGTTTGTAAAGCGATGTCAATATCATTTCCCCCCATACTGAATCACAATAGATACATCCGGGAACTTTGGATTACGAAATGCTCATACACTTCAAGTCAACATAAACATTTTCGGCAAAAACAATAGGAGACAAGCACACCAATAAGCTGATTATTGAAAACTTACTTACTTTACTTTGCTTGACCTCTAGCTTGAGTGATATAATATCAGGATGTCTAATACAGTGAGCTGTCAGTTTTATCTTGCGTGTTTTGACTTTCTCAATGTATTTGTATGTAAATCTTTACTGAACAGATAATTAGATTACGCCGCTTATTGGAAAGATAATTAGATTACGCCGCTTTTTTCATTGTCAATAATTTCGGCATAAATGAGGGGCGATAAGGACACCAAAAAGGCCAATTGTTGATAAGATATCAAAGAACACAAAACGATACGATTTTTTCTTATCGCCCCTGAAATTAGGTCTAAAACGTAACGTTCTTGGTCAAAGCATAGACACCAATGGGGTTACGCGGTGCAGTCTGGTATAGTTTAGAGGGTATCTGGGGAGTTTGTCCTGGTTTCGATGCGTTCTAAGACTTGCGTGCATAATGGATATTTTATTGTATGCTGTAAAGTAATATGCATTTTTCACTTCCTAAAATTAATGTCTGTCGGAAAATAGCACTCCCTTCTGGACTTTAGGACCCCTTTAAGGGCTGCGTACCTAAACGTAACATCAGGTACAGGTACCGGTACAGAGGTTTACTAGTAGGTATAGGCCTGGACCTGTGCCTGGACCTGAACAATTCGATAAATTAACATGTGTTCTTCGAAATTTCTTCAATGACAGAAACATTACACAACCCTCAACTCTGCAGGCTTCTATTTTAGGTTGAATTCAGTGCGCTTATAACCCACAGACATCTTTCGGCAATTTAAGATCAAGTTAAGGCCACGTGATGAACTTATGATTGTTGTTATGAAGGCTGTGATTGTGTGAAATATGGCAGAAGTTCTGTAAGACTGTAACAAATCATTTCTTTTGCCAGTAAAATATTGTTTAACATTGCAAGTCATTTTCTATGTAGGTTGACATCATAGAAAATGTGTGGATGAATAATCTGTTCAAATTTTATGATGTTTTTTTTTCTGTCAGGTTCAACTCTCCGGTGGTGAGGTTCACTTCAGCCCTGTACCTGGGTTATATCATGGCAGGTGAGATGGTCTTGTATTAGTACATATTTCACACAAAATACTAATTCATACTGTGCTAACTATAAGTTACAAGTTTACGAAAGAAACAATTACAAAGTTACAAATTTCATTTGCATAAGATGGCATGAGAACGCAAGAAATTGTGAGATTTGAGATTGTAGCATTCCAGGGTTTTAGGGCCCGGCATAAAAAAAATAACAAGACTGGCAATGAAAACATACATTGCCATGGCGACGGTGGTTGCTGTTAGGGTTATTGTTTGCATGGCACTGCGGCCCTGCCATCATTTCATGATTTTGAGGAAGACTTGGTACCTATACAGATACAGTGCACTCCCCCCCCCCCCCTGAGTGTATAGTGAACAAGCCCCGGGGTCACAGAAAGTAGGGCATCCGGGAGAGGCAGGGTCCCAAGGGTTTCTAGGAATGTGGGTATATATGTGGGTCACATGGGAGACATGCCTGTGGACATTCCATACCTGTGGACAAAATGCCTGTACAATTCCTAGAATTCTTGCGAATCACACACAATACTGTACCATTTGGCTCCTCCCTGAGACGTCGCCAAAAACAGGCCTGGGCATTATATTATAGCCCCAAATGCTACAATCGGAACCATGAAGTTGACATAAAAAGCTGGGTTAAATTTAAACAATGAATTTTGAACTTTTGATCAAACCACTGCATTGATAGATGGTCTTAGTGTAACAACTAGGAAGAAAAGGACTTTCTTGGAACCATTGGGGGCAAAATATGAGCATTTTTAGTTGATTCAGAACCAGAACTTTTTTTTTGCAAATCAGAAAAAAATGAAGAGAACCAACAAATTAAATTGGCGTGGCCTTACTTGAATTAACATGCTGACCAATCAAATAGAAGGATCATATGCATAATCATCCTCCTTCTATTTCCCAGATGTGGTGATCTTAGTGCGGAACCCACAGCTAGCGACCAAGGCCTTCATCGCCCACCATATCACCTCACTCTTCACAGCCTACATAGGAGCGGTAAGAAACGGAAAAATGTATGATTTTAATGACTGTCTGTCATTTTCATTAGGGCAGTTATGACTGGTTTGGTCCATCAGTGCACAGTCAACCAGTCATAATTGACCTGATGAAGATGACAGACGGTCATCGAAATGTCGGCTCTTGTTAAAGTGATTGTGAGTAAAGTCCTTTGCTATTCATTCAACAACCTTAATGGTAAAGTTTAGCTTTGATCCAACACAAAGAAGGAACTCACCATAAATTTTCGGTCCAACTCGTCAACCTTCGTCAGATGAATGATCCACTCGCTGACGGCGTTCCGGAAGTGGTGAGTTCCTTCTTTGTGTTGGATCAAAGCTAAACTTTACCATTATGGAATCTACCAACACAGATGAGCTTTCATTCTAATATTCAACAACCTGATGAAATTATAGTTTTACCAAGAATTCGCAGCTACTTCTCAATTTCTGCCACATGACGAGATGTATTAGGGTACAACACTGACTTCTGCCATTTATGGTGGAAGAACAGTTTATGCATGCACCATTCATATATAGGTGATGAAACCCCAAAACTTGTCTTAAGGCCACATCAATTTTATTTGTTGCTTCTCAGATTTTTTTCAGAAAAAATTTGAAGCGACAGGGCGAAAAAAAATAAAAATAAAAACAGGCCTGGGCATCCTATTATAGCCCCAAATGCTAGAATAGGTGTCATGAAGTCAACACAAAAGACTGGGTTGAAATTTAAACTATGAATTTTGAACTTTTAATCAAACCACTGCATTTGTAGATGTAACAACTGTAACAACTAGGAAGAAAAGGTCCTGGACTTTCTTCAACTGTTGGAGGCAAATTATGAGCATTTTTGTTGATTTTTTTTTTTTGCAAATCAGAAAAAAAATGAAGAGGCAAATCCGAGAAGCAACAGATTAAATTGGTGTGGCCTAAGCACTCTCTAGTCTATATGTACAATGTATGAGTTGAACTGTAATTCACATGATGTCTTTCTTCTGTTCCTGCCAACAGAGTTATCCTGCCATGCCGTACTACGCCAACATCTCCTACATGATGGAAATCTCAAATCCAACAGTCAACTTACGGTAAGTCAGCAAATTTCATCCCTTACGGTAAGTCTTCAAATTTCATCCCTTACGGTAAGTCAGCAAATTTCATCCCTCTGAAAATCTGAAGTACAGTAGGTACATGTAAGAACATGAATGTCAGATTTCTTTTTAACTCCTTAAATTCTTACAAAAACAACAAATTTTTTTTCTTTCAATCACATGATGCTTTAATAGTGGTAGAATGACAGGAAATTTTTATGATGACACTTGATGAATTGATAGTTGTTGAAGGCTGTAACATTACATGTACATGTAGATTAGATCAACTACCACAAAACATCTCCACTTTGTTGTGTCCAAACTGTGGCCAGGACTGCAATGTGAAGATAGGGCACACAATATGCTCTACATGGCCTGGATGGCCAAATTACCAGATCTAGAGTGTGACCACTCGAGATGGAAGGATGCCAGCAAGTCGGCAGAACGTACTGCGCCTGTGCAAAACCCGTAATGTATTATGCATAGCACTTCGGTAGAACGCATCATTGAAGGTTTTATTTTCATATTTAAGGATGACATTCTGCCTATAGTTGTCAAATGTTGTGTTGGAAAAGATATCGTCTGAAACAGGCAAAATTCTGATGCAACGTTGACCAAACATCCAACGAAAACAGTGAAAAATCCAGGTTTCACACAGGCACAGTATGTTCTGTCGATGTACTAATGTTAGGTTCCATCTAAAATCTGTAAAAATCATTGTTTCAGGACAATTTTGAAAGAACTAGGCTACGGCACGTCCGACTACTACGTCTGGAACGGCGCCGCCATGCTGGTGACCTTCTTCTTCTCCCGCGTCCTCCTGACCGCCATCGCGACCTTCAACCTCGTCAAGGTCATGTGGACCCACAATGCCTTTCACCAGCTCCCGTTCCAGGTCTCGCTGTGCTACATCTTCGGCTGCGGGCTTTTTAACGTGCTGAACTATTACTGGTTCAGTAAGATATGTAAAGGCTTTGTCAAACACGTTTGGGGGAAGAAGCCACAATAATGTATACACAGTGAACTGCGCATGTGCAAGGTCAAAGTTGAAGGCCCCTAACTTGTAAACAGTTTTTGTCTAGACCATGCTTGATACATATGTCCAGCTGGGTTTTGTTTATTATCTTGAAAGTTCATCTGTGTTGTTAGAAGTCATTATGACACGAGTTTTAACTGTAATTTCCAACACAAGAAATTGGACTTACCCAAATTTTCGACTGTACAACTCCAGTCTTTGTCAAGGAATGAGAGATCCACCGCTTCTGTGACGTCACGTTATGCAGATGACACACGACTCAGTGAGCAGTGGATCATAGGTTGAAGAATGTCTGTAGCGCCCCCCGTCTTTGTTGAGGGATGGTTGTTAGATTCCATGGATTTTGTTTTTGTCTCAGGCCAGGGCAGGGGACATCAACTTTGACATATTACCCACAATGCTCAGTTCGAACTGTGAACCAGCTTATAACGTTATAATGTGACCAAGTGCAAATTGTAATGACTATTATGTCCTTGTGCCTACAGCTTCAAAATGATGTGTTGCTAATTCATCACTTCAATGTTTGTCCTAAATGCAAAATGTATTGCCAAGCATGGTTGCTAGCTGTCACAATTGTCTGTTTGATTTGAAAACACCAAAACACTGGACATCTTTTTTTTCTAATATGATAAAGCAATTTTGTACACACTGAGTGTCAAACCATTAATTTAAAAAAGGGAATTATCTGAATTTTTTACTTAAAAGTTTATGTATGTGTTGGACTTCTAACCTAAATGGAGAATGAACTTCTCAAGTGACCAAGGAGATTAATCCGATAAAAATTCTAATTCTGCATATTAGAGCACGTTGTATAATACAGTCATGCCAATGTTCGGTTCTGTAAATGTGCCTGTATGTATATTTTGTACCTACTGTGTTTACAAACGATTGTTGTTTTTTCATCATTCCTATTGTGAGACATAATAACAGCAGTGTTAACTTCAAGTGTAGATATCGTAATTGCCTAACCATGCCTAATCTCCAAGCAGATCTTATGGTGGCAGCAAAGACAGTATCCAATTGGCCAGTTACCACTTCGGTGGCAAATGGTAACTGTCTGGCAAATTGGATACTGTCTTTGCTGCCACCATAAGATCTGCTTGGAGATTAAATCATGCCTACAATAAGCCGTTTCACAGTTTCTAGTGCGCATGCGCAGTCATGATGCATTGTGGTCAGAGGTTAAAGTTTAAGGCCCCTGGCTTGTAGGATAGGAATGGTTAGTATAAGCCTGGCGGTCGTAAACTTTGACCTTTTGACCACAATGCAATACAACTGCGCATGCACACTGGGAACTGTGAAATAACCTATCTGGAAGATCATGGGGGGGGGGGTGCAAAATGGAGAAAAAATGCACAGAATAGGTGAAGAGTTGCTGAGAAAAAAATCACAGACTGTTGTAGAAATGTTGCATTGATATTTTGCAAGGAGCGCACAAGTACACAAACGCTCGCTTGTCTATCTATGTAGTCCGTCCCTTAATTTCGTCATTTGCTATGTGATGCCACAGTTGATTGAATGTACCTTGAAGTGTTGGTCCTAAAAAATTGACTTAATTATGTCATGCGTCGGTGAAGGTTAGACATCCAGGAAATAAGATATGCCAAAAGACAGTTACTCAAGCAACTGGATATGAATTACTAGTAAGGATTTATAAAGAATAGCACAAAGTTGTCTTCACTTTAGTTTTTATTTAGTTGGTTGTTATAAACCTGCAGTTCCTAAGAATTCTCCAGAGTCACTGACGACAAGTAGTGACTGCTACCTGAAACGTCTGACTGTTTCCAAAATCATATCCAGTTGCTTCAGAGTATCTTTTTTTGGTATGAATGTCATAATTATGTGGCTGTAGTTACATGCAAATTTACATGACAAGGTTTAACTCTCCAACATGGACAAATCGAATCATGTGATTGCTAATTATGATAGACTAGTTCTGCTAACTGATAGGATTGGTAGTTAAGAAAGTTCCCCTTAAATGGGTGGCTAGCCTTGTGCCTGTTTTTGTAAGTCTGTTGGACTCACCCACTATGCAAAAAGGAATAAAAAGTTTTAACAACGTCAGTGTCTACTATGTTCATGTGTACTCCTTTTCTACAACTTTGGCACTGCTATTGAATTTAGAGGGATTGGTCTCTAATTATTTATAAGGTCTATGTTTGAACAGCAAAGTTCTTTATTCACAACCACTTGTTTAACAAGAGCTGATGTTTCGATGACCGTCTGTCATCTTCATCAGGGCTATTAGCAGTAACACCTAGCATCAGTGCGCAGAGAACCAGTCATAATTGCCCTAATGAAGATGACAGACGGTCATTGAAACGTGGGCTCTTGTTAAACAAGTGGTTGTGAATAAAGAACTTTGCTTTTCAATCATTCACCAACCTGATGAAATTATTCACAAAGGTCTATGTTTGTTTTCTATATTGAGTAAAAGAAACATCGCCCATCATCTGTACATGTATGTACAGGATCATATTTTCAGAAAGCACATAACTGTCAAGTATCACACTGCCAATATGAAGGCAGTGTTCAAAGGCAAATGGTGCAGTACTCAATTGAAGACTCAACTATATTTCAAAATGAAGAATGAGAAAATATCTTTACTACTCCTACTTTACTATCCTCTTAAAAATACTAGTAATATGAACCAACAACAAGATAGCTTCCAGCTAAATATAAAAAATACATGTATTCCCTGGAAATTGTTGCATTTCTTTCGTCAGATACATTCAGATCAACAGCATAGCTTTAACATTATGGTCTTGTACTCCTTTTGGAATGTTTCTGATCCCCAGGTTTTCCTCTCTTCCACTGCTTTCGGGGTGGCACCTTGACTTTCTTTCCTATGCAAAAATCCTCATCAGATTCAGGCCCTATGAGAGGCCCTTTCACAACTTTCTTTCTTTTCTGGGTCTGCTTCTCTGATTGTGACGCTTTGCTCCTCTTTCGTTTGCCTGTGTCACTCGTGTTATTCACAGAAATGCCCATTTCGGGTCCAACTGCCTTCTTGTTAACACTAGCACTACGACGAAACTTTCTTCCCTTCTGTGATGCTGAACGTTTTCTCTTCCCGGAGCGCCCGAGCTGTTTGGGGTAGACCTTCTCCTCTGTTACGCCCTCTAGCGGCTGGCATGTGGAACACCAGGTCGTCACGCGTTGCAGGCCTCCTTCTGGTCCGAACCAATCCCGGCATGTCTTATGACCCAACGGACAGTCCTTCTTAAAGTAGATCTGCCAATGCTCCTTGAACTTCTGTATATAACAGACACCGTTACCGTTTTGAATAAGGAATACAAGGGATGAGCCTGAATATACATGTATACACAGCAATTCATTCATCATTCTTGAATCTTAAAAACCCAAAAAAAATATTAGGGACATGACTACAAATATTTACAACATAAAATTAGCACATGGTAAGACTTATTCGAAATATCATTGATTGCTCCAAATAATTTGAAGAATTACCTTTGCATAAGAATGACAATGTAACTTCTCAGCGAAAACATCATCGTAATCATAACTCCGAGAAATATTAAAATTTTTTTGTGATTTTCTGGTTTTATTCATTGAGAATTTCTCTGTTAATGTCTATGGAATTTCCCACTGGGATTTTATTGCCACTACAGACAGCTTCTGGGACCCAATTTCCTGTTTCTGACCTTTTGTAGTCTGTGGTGAGGTAATACCGCCACCCATGTGCTGTCATTCAAAAACGTATTGACACAACACACGCACACATACACACACATGCACGCACGCATACACACACACACGCACACGCACACACACACACACACACAGACACGCACACACACACATATACACACACACACACACACACACACACACACAGCCAAAACAAAACCTCCGTACCCGGAGGTACATACATATAATATCACATATATTACGTATAACGTTATACCTTGTGTTCTTCTTTGTGTTCCATCCATCTAGCGCTGAAAGCCAAGGCTTGCTCCACCACGCCCAACGCCCGTTGCCTTGACAACAGGTTGCCGGGTTGCAGTGGATGCACCTTGGCTGCGTACAGCACCTCGTTCTTGATGATGTTGCCCAATCCAGAGAAACAGGTCTGGTCCAGGAGAGTGTGACAGACTGGTTGCGCACGTTGTATCGCGTCCGCCGCCTTCTCCACATCGAAGGAAGCCGTAAGGATGTCGGTGCCCTGGTCACAAGCGGGAGATTCAACTTCGTGCATACTTCCGCCGTAGAAAGCCAAGAATTGCTCCTTTGCGAAGTGTAGGACCAACCTTGGTACAGGTATTTTACCTGTCTTGGACTGCCTGGAGACCCCCTTGTACTCATTGGCTCGCAGACTGCCCCACATCAGAAAGTGGTACCTTATCCACCTGCCCTGCGGCTCACCATCACCCTCTGGCGATTTTGGTACAAACTGCAGGAAAAGCTGCTTGCCATAAACCTTGACATCGTGGAGAAGGCAGCCTACAAGGTCTGCCTTGTTCACGGTCTTGGTGTTGCCTTCGACCCTGTGGATCTCGCGTCCAGTAAACTGTCTGGCGACTTCTCCCCATTGCAATACGCTCGGTCCTTCCGGCATTATTCTTTTAGATTCACGTAACTTGAGATGGAGTTAGGGACTAGGGCCTCCTTGGATAACCCCAGGAAAAAGTGTAAGAACTTGAAAGAAACCTTCTTAACGCTGGGTCATCTTGGCATCTTCTTCTTCGACTTTTCCCTGTCCCAAAGTTTTCTAACTCACAAAAAGTGAAGATACCGAAAATGTATAGCTTGTGGCTTGGAGCTGGAGTAGCGTCCAGTCTGTTTTTGACCAGCTGTGTGACCCTTCCTGTGACCCGGAAGTAGACAGATATGGCGGGAAACTCGCACGACGCGAGCTGCATCCTGGGGGCCAGAACTTTGTTGGGTAAGCTGGAGAAGTTGTTGGACAGTTCTTTCCTTCCATGCTTTCCGAGTTTTACTAAACATTTGAGAGGATGGAAGCAGCTAACAGAGCTAGAGAACGTGGTAGGCACGTGGGTAAGAGGAAAGGGAAGGAGGCTGGCTCGAAGAAGGGCCGGGGCGGGGCGACAGTTGGTGTCCTTGGCGGAGGAAGAGGCAAGGACGTCGGCCGGGAGTTGAGCGGTGGCCCGGTGGGAGGTTGTGGTGTTCCAGACGGGGACAGCTTTAGAACTCAGTCGGCGATAAAACAACCTGGGTAGCTTATCTCGAAAGTTCATCTGTGTCGGTAGAAGTCATTATGAAGCAAGTTTGAACTGTAATTTCGGTCACACAAGAAATTGAAGTTGCCAAAATTTCCGTGCTCATGTTTCCATGACAAAGACTGGTCAAAGTCTAGCCGTGGACGACTCTAGTAATTCTTTTTGCATGATAATCCTGCATTAACATGCAAAAAGGATTACTAGAGTCGTCCACGGCTAGTCAAAGTCCAAATTATAATAATTGTGTTGGAAATTACAGACTGTTCAAACTTGCTTCATAACCCGGGTATGTGTCTTTCTTTGCATGTAGCAGTGAGGGAAGGGAACTGTGGAGGAGTGAGAAGAATTGAGAGAATGTGAGAAGTTGTGTTGGATGAATGACTATATAAAAGTTTCTGATGCAAATGACGTTGCACAAGTGGGGTCAGTGGCAAGTGGGGTCGGTGGCGCAGCGGTAGCGCGCTCGGCTCAGGGCTCGGCTCAGGGCCAAGAGGTCGATCCCCACCCATGTCACCGACCTTGTGCCCTTGGGAAAGGCACTTTACAGGACTTTCCTCACTTCACTCAGATGTAAATGAGTACCTAGCTTCGGTTAGGGACGTCCCTCGGATAGGACGTTAAATGGAGGTCCCGTGTTTGGGGAGAGTCACATCCCACGCACGTAAAAGAACCCACCACACCTTTCGAAAAAGAGTAGGGGCATGCCCCAGTGTGCGATGGTCCAAATTCTACAGCTCAATTCTACGTACAGTGTAGCAGAATGATCAAGTTGATGTTGGCTACCTTAACCCCAAAGACAAGACAAAGACATCGGAGTTTTTGTGACCTGAGATTGAGACAACAAAATAGTTCCTGTGAATAGATTCGTAGCGTTGTTGCCCAGTAAATGTTGCAAATAGAGATAAGATTTTGCTGGTGAAAGGGCTGAAATGATGGTATAACTATGCTTCATTGCAGTCTTTTACGTCCTTAGTTTTAGGTACTGTAAAATTAATCATGAAACTTTTGCTGTGGTTTTCTTGGTAGGAGGGGCAGGGAGTTTTCGTGGTTGAAACAATTCTGTAGTACAGTAGTCATTAGTGCTGTGTACCTAAACCCACCTTTAGGTTCAGGTCTGGATTCAAGTCCAAAGGTTTAGGTTACAAGTCCGGACCTAAACCCACGGTATATACAAAATTGCATGTTAGCAACCTTACAATGTTGTCTGGGCAAAACTGTGGCCACATAACATGGAGGCCGACACTTGACAATGCCCGATGGCAATGTTTTCTTCATTTTGCAGCAGATTTTGCGATCTATGTAAAGGTTTTATGTGGTTCGGAACGAAAAGGAGTATGTGACATTTTTTTCCCAACCATGTCCGGAACTGGTTCCCGCAATTCAGGTTTTTTGGACTTGAACCTAAACGTTTTTACAAGTCCGCAACTGAGTCCAGCGAACGGGTACACAGCGCTAGTAGTCTTACAAGGAAGACATATTCGCGGTCTCATGAAGTCACGGTGGAAGTCACCACAACACTTGCTAGCATAAAACCACCTCGAAAGTTTCACGATTTATAGTGTTAGTGCAATGATTATAATCTCCAAGCAGATGTGGTAGAAAATTGTAGTGTTTTCTGACTTCTTTGACAGCCAGCGCTTCAACTGCCAGACTCAGAGAACACCTGCCAGTCAGAAAGCATTACGATTTTCTACCGCAACATCTGCTTGGAGATTAGCGTAAATGAGTCGGATTTAGGAATGTAATGTGGTGTTTTAATAGTGCATTTTGCCTGTGTATTATATAGAGGCATGATACCAGGGCTCTAGCCAGCTCGAAATGTTTTTCCGTCATCCCAGGTTCTTGATTGGATTTGGAGGGAGGCGCTGGGCGCTCGCAATCTAGGGGGTCCTGGGGCATGCTCCCCCGGGAAATTTTGGATTTTCCTTCAAAAACGCAATTTCCCACATTTTGAGAAGCAAATCATGGGGTTTAGAGTGGTTGTCAGTGGTCCTTCGGATGTTTTTATATTTTTACCCAAGATTTTTGTTGATTTTGTCAAGGTTGACGGATTGGTTTCAAAATTTTCCGTCAGGCCCCGCAAAGTTCCGGTAATTTACGGAAAAATGGGTGCTGGCTAGAGCCCTGCATGATACCTAAGTTGTCAGCCAGCAAAATATCTAGCAAAGTTCGTTTTTCAGGGCCATAGCTGACCACAAAAAGAACCCAAAATACTAGTCTACAACAAATTTATGTCACTGAAAAATTGACCCAACATTTCGATGAAGGTTAGACATCCAGGTAATGAGATACACAAGAAAACAGTTACTCAAGCAACTGGATAGATTTTGAAAACTGTCGTTTCAAGTTAGCATCCACCTCAGTCACTGACAAAAAGGACTGGATGCTACTTAAAATGTCTGACAGTTTTCAAAACCTATCCAGACTTGCTTGAGTAACAATGTCCTCGTGTATCTGGCAATTTTTTTTGTTTTGGGGCCACTGCTGACCAAAAGAAGGACCAAAAATACTGAACTAAAAAATAGGCCCTACAGGCTCCCCTCAAGGATAGCTGATGCTGTGGTGAGTGACGACTGGGAGACGGAGCTTCAGGAGGTGCCTCCACCAATCACTGGCAAGGGGGCGGGGCTTCACAAAGTGCCTCCACCAATCACCGGGAAGGGGGTGGAGCTTTACAAAGTGTCTCAACCAATCACTGGCAAGGGGGTGGAGCTTCACAAAGTGCCTCCACCAATCACTGACAAGGGAGAAGAGCTTCAAGAAACACTTGCAGGAGCAAGTGAGAAGGCAGAGGTACAGTTTGGAACCATCATATTATCATGAAAGTTAATCTGTGTTGGTAGTTACATATTTTAAGTTAAAACTTTTATTCTCACCTAGAGCTTTCAACCAGTCACTCTGACCTTCTTCAGTAGACTGTGCCAAGTGAGACTTGTCACGTGGCTTCAATCCTTTGTGTTGGAACAAAAGTTTTAACTTTAAAGAATCCAACACAGTTTTTTTCAGAAGGTGTGCTTGGCTAAAAATGCACCATAGTGAAGCCACATTGCACTATCAAAAAATCATTACACATTGTCTCAAGCATAATGCTTTTGCTTCCAACTTCTTAACATTTTTTTTTACCTTGCTTACTTCCAGGTCAAACAAGATAAGCCTCATTCTGGATTCTCCCAAAGTGTCAAGCCAGCTCGACGCAAGTCGAAAAAATCAGGGAAAACAGAGAAGCCAAAATGTACCCAGACTTCTCCGCCAGCCCACATTGACATCGATGAACCCCAAAAAGTCAAACCACATAAAGTAGACAAAGTCAAAAGCGCTGTTCCAGCCACCAAACCTTGCAAGGAGAAAGTGCGTTTGCGGACGGACTCCACAGACGAAAACAGGAACACAATCCACGTTCAGAAGGCACGCGAAGACACCCGAAGCACGGTCAAGAAGACTACAGTGAGCCCAGCCGACAGCGTCTTGAACAGGATACTTTCTCCAAAGCTTAAAGTGAAAGCTTCGGACAAAACCAAGATGCCTTCTTCGACGCAGTCTAAAGACACATCAAGGAAAGAAGCGGAAACCAAGAAGGAGATGACAGAGTATAACTGGTGGAGTGACCAAGAAGCAGACATGGAAGAAGTTTGTAATAGTGCAGAGCAGAATGTTCCAATGGATACCAAGCAGACAACAGAGAAAGATGTTCAGGGAGGTACATCATCATCCCAAGTGTCTCTTAAGAGGAAGGAGAAGGAGGATCGTGTTCAGATGCCACCACCCCCTCTCCCCAACACTCCGTTGTCTTGTCAGGGAAAGAGAAAGAAACCGAAGAGAAAAGCCACGCCCATGCCTCCAAGACTGCTGGGCTTCAAGACGCACCTAGAGGATGAGTTGGAGGGGACGAGAAGAAGTGTCAGTGCACCGAGTAGTAGGATACCCTCCCCAAGCCTTCTGAGACGTCCGTCGGAAGAGGTCCAGCCGGTCAGCCCCCCCTGGGAAGACTACAGGAGAGAGTGTCTGGACGACAGCGGCTCGGAGACGTCGTCGCTGGAGCAGAACCTGAGCCTGGCGTCGCAGGAGGAGCTGGAGGGGGGGCGGTACGGCGACGACGAGGAAGAGGCAAACTCCGACCCGCTCCCAGAGAATCAACGACCAAATGGCGGCAACGCGGACCATGGTGGCGGCTTCCCTCCGAAGTTGTTGCCCGCGTTTCGCAGCGATGCTACGGTACCCCCAGCTCAAGTCCAGGGCGCAAGCTTTCCTCTGAGGGCTCCGCCGGGATTGCACCATCAGCAGCCTAGTTCTCTGCAGGTGTCCACTTGTGACAACGGCGTACAGAGCCCTTCTAAGATAGCCCCCCTCCCCCCTCACTTGATGCAGAAAGCTCAGGAACTCCAGCGACAGGCTGTCCACTGCTCTCGCTTGTCCCAAAACTACTACAACTACGCCCTCCACTTCTTCCACAAGTCTCTTTCGCTGAATAGCGAGTACCTGAACATCATGGGTGGCAGCGCTAACAGCCCCCCTCCCCCTCCGCTCTCGCCTGCGCAACCTGGTACCTACGGACCCGTCTTTCCCTACCCACCCCCTCCCCAGGCTGAGGTGTCACCCCAGTACCCTCCCCCTGTGCCCCCACCCCCTTCTGTTGCACTGCAAGGCGCAGGACAGCCTCCTGTTTTTATTCCCGAAAGTTCTTCTCCGTTTGGGTCATACAACGTACCCGTAGAACAGCATGGGAATCAATGGTATTCACCAGAAGCCATGCAGCAGCCAGTGGAGGGCAGAAGCGCGACATTCGGGTCTGCAGAGAGGAGTGTTTTCAACCTGTTGCCTCCCGGACATTTCGAAGTCCCGCCACGGATGCAGAGGAAGTCGGCAGGCGCTGAGGCGGCCGCGCCAGGAAAGTACGTCATACCGGCGTACCGTCCGGGAATGGCGACGTGGAGAGTCGAACAAGACACCTCCGACGAGACCTCCAGTAGCGTGACATCCCCGCCGTACAAGAGAAAGATGGTGGTCAGCTGGCCGTCTCTACGGGAGGTGTCGTATGTCTGGCAAGTCGGCGTGAAGGACGCCGGATACGTCGACTCCCACTGCCACATCGACTACCTCTTCGAGAAGATGTCTTTCCGAGAATCCTTCCAGACGTTCATGACCAAGGCCAACTTTCCGTCCAGCTTCGAGGGGTGCGTGGCCGTCTTCTGCGACCCGAAGTCGTGGGTGCCCGACGGTTTCTGGAAACGACTGCTCCAAGAGAACGATAACATCTGGGGTGCGTTTGGATGCCATCCTCACAGCGCTAAACTGTTCAGCGCGATTTCCGAGGCAAACCTACTGAACTGCTTGAAGCACGAAAAGGCGATAGCGTTCGGTGAGATCGGACTGGACAACTCCAAGGATTTCTCGCCTCCTAGCATTCAGAGAGAGGTGTTTATTAGACAGGTGAGATGATCTAAGTGATTTTTACCTAGTGTTCAATGGGAGATTTTAAAAGAGTTTAGATTTTATGGGCACAAAAGTTTCAGCCATAAGTTTGCTCCAGACTTTATAAAAAAAATGCTCTAAAATTATAATTCTTTATGAATAATGCAAAGCAAAAGACAGAAAAATATTTGATTTTTTTCTTCTTTATTTTGGAGTCTAAGCAATAGAGGCACTCCCCAGACTTTGCATTGCAGATTGCATTGTGCTACAGAGTCTTGATGTTGGTAACAGCATTGTGCTGCCCCCTTGCAGTTGCGGCTTGCCCTGCAGATAAAGAAGCCACTGGTGCTCCACTGTCGTCAGGCGGATGAGGAGATGATGGAGATCATGGCGGACCTGGTGCCGCGGGATTACATCATCCACCGCCACTGCTTCACCGAGAGTTTCGCCACCGCTCGGAGGTGGATGGAAGCGTAAGTAATGTCAGGGCTGGAAATCCCACCTGCATATGCAGGTTGGTGCAGGTAACATTGGAGCTGTGCAGGTGTTTCTGATGTCTACCTGCACCTAACCTGCACTGGTCCATGTACTGGGTATATGCAGGTTGGTGCAGGTAACATTGGAGCTGTGCAGGTGTTTCTGATGTCTACCTGCACCTAACCTGCACTGGTCCATGTACTGGGTATATGCAGGTTAGTGCAGGTAAAATTGGAGCTGTGCAGGTATTTCTGATGTCTACCTGCACCTAACCTGCACTGGTCCATGTACTGGGTATATGCAGGTTAGTGCAGGTAAAATTGGAGCTGTGTAGGTATTTCTGATGTCTACCTACACCTAACCTGCACTGGTCCATGTACTTGGTATATGCAGGTTAGTGCAGGTAAAATGGGAGCTGTGCAGGTATTTCTGATGTCTACCAGTCCTGCACATACTAGTAACCTGCACTGGACCATGTACTGGGTATATACAGGTTAGTCCAGGTAAAATTGGAGCTGTGCAGGTGTTTCTGATGTCTACCTGCACCTAACCTGCACTGGCCCATGTACTGGGTATATGCAGGTTAGTGCAGGTAAAATGGGAGCTGTGCAGGTATTTCTGATGTCTACCTGCACCTAACCTGCACTGGTCCATGTACTGGGTATATGCAGGTTAGTGCAGGTAAAATTGGAGCTGTGCAGGTATTTCTGATGTCTACCTGCACCTAACCTGCACCGGTCCATGTACTGGGTATATGCAGGTTAGTGCAGGTAAAATTGGAGCTGTGCAGGTATTTCTGATGTCTACCTGCACCTAACCTGCACTGGTCCATGTACTGGGTATATGCAGGTTAGTGCAGGTAAAATTGGAGCTGTGCAGGTATTTCTGATGCCTACCTGCACCTAACCTGCACTGGTCCATGTACTGGGTATATTCAGGTTAGTGCAGGTAAAATTGGAGCTGTGTGCAGGTATTTCTGATGTCTACCTGCACCTAACCTGCACTGAGCCATGACAAAACCAGCCCCAGGCACTAGGGGCACATATGACCAGCAGTGGTCAAAAACTGACTTGCATTCTTTAAAGTAACATCATTGAAGACAGAAGAGAAATTAATAAATTTAAAATGGTGCTAGTAGGAACATTTTTCCAAAACAGGAGGTGGATGGAAGCGTAAGCACTGTTTGTTCATCTTTGCAGAAGGAAAACATATTTTTTTCTCTGTTTCGTCCTCTTCTTCTTCAAACACATAAGGTCAATGACCTGGACCAGACTGGCTGCCACCATGGTTACTGGTGCTGTAGCAGACACCCTGTGGTGTTTTGATTACATCAACTGCATCACGCAGCGCAAACGATCAGTCGCATTTGCTTGCATTAATGTTTACCAAGAATTGTTGCCAAACCTCTGTTTAACATATGTCTAACAGTGTTCCTTTTACAAATGTGAAGGTATGAAAAATACAACAGGAAGTCTTTTCTAAATGCTAAAACGTTTTTGTTGTTGTTGCAGGTACCCTAACATGTACCTGGGCATCACTGCGCTGGTGACCTTCCCAACGACCCGACATCTTCAGGACGCCGTGCGGCGGATCCCACTGGACAGGCTCCTCTTGGAGACCGACGCCCCCTACTTTGTACCGAGGCAGGTCAGTGCTGCAGCTGTTTGTTTATTTAGTGCTTTAGTCGTTAGTTTAGGTGCCGTGACCTACCATGACAACACATTGTCTACTGAGACGGAAGGAGGCTGGTGAGTTATGGTGACCAGCCCGTCCAGCTCTGTCGTGCAACATAATGTAATCCACCACCACAGGGTGTCTGCTACAGCACCAGTTACCATGGTGACAGACGTCTGGTCCAGGTCATTGACTTTATTTGTTTGGAGAAGAAGTGGAAGCAGAAACAGAGCAAAAACAATATGTTTTCCTTCCGCAAAGGTAAACATAATAATCTATCAAGTGCCAGGTAGTTAGAGACACCAGTCTGTAGTCGACAAGTAATCTTTGTTTTCATCTGTCGGACACCAGAGCCATTATACATTTACACCTATTTTTTCCACCAAGTCTTTTTTTTATGCACTTAAAGTTTGTTTCCCCTCAAAGATTGGACTGAGGTGAGTAGTATATGGCTCAAGTGAGTAGTATATGGCGGTCTAAGTAGCACAGGGTGGTCAGGTGGTGGCAATCTAGCCTTTGGATCACCGACCATACATAGGTTACTCGCTGGCTGTTTGAAGGGGTTACAGTTCTTGGCTTCTTCTATGGCTGTCTATACTACTCATCTCAAGAACTGTAACCCCTTCAAACAGCCAGCGAGTAACCTATGGATGGTCGGTGATCCAGAGGCTAGATTGCCACCACCTGACCACCCTGTGCTACTTAGACCACCATATACTACTCACTTGAGCATTTACAATACATATAGAGGTGAACAAATGCATTTTTGTTATCAAAAGGGTTGTTATGTTTACCGTCGCAGAAGCAAGACATATTGTTTTTGCTCCATTTCTTCTCCAAACAGATAAGGTCAATGACCTGGACCTGAGGTCTGTCACCATGGTAACTGGTGCTGTAGCAGACACCCGGTGGTGATGGATTACATTATGTAGCAAGTTGCAGGACAAAGTTGGAGAGGCTGGTCACCATATATCTGTATCTGTATCTGTATAGCCGGTATAACCGCCCTTCGGCGTAACACACCATCTTCGCAGGCACGCGGCGTGGCGGCAGCTGGCTACATTACACCGAACGACCTGTTACACCTAACCTTTGAACGTCTAACTCTAGACATTGTTTAAAACTATCTAGTGACGATGCCCCTACTGTACTTGGTGGCAGCAAGTTCCACTCTACGATTGTTCTATGTGAATGTGTTTGAGTAAGAATAAACAGAACGGTAGTTTGTTAGGCTAGACCATGTGAAGGTAAACATTATGCATTTGCTTCGCAAATGTCACCTTTCAAGTTTAAACCTTGCGTTTGTTCCAGATTCCTCAGGGCAAGGTGACTTGCTCCCATCCAGCCATGGCAGTGTGTGTTGCCGAGAAGATCGCCGAACTGAAGTCCATCCCACTGTCCGAGGTTCTCGCGCAAGTCCGAGAGAACACGCGAGCTGTGTACGGCATCTAGACTGGCAGTTATCAGTACTTCAGGCCACAGAAATACAATTTTGTTTGTGCCACAGTAGTTGGCAACGAAGAGAGTATTAGCTTGGTTTTTATTTTTATTTTTATAGGGAGCACTCACAAAGAGATACATACTGCTGTTCCTCTCTGTGTCAGATACATGGAGACAGCCTTAGAGTGGTTAAGGATAAAGCTACATGTCTACACATGAAGTGTTATTGAAGACTTTTCTACCTACATGATAGAACTAAAGAATAGTTAAATGTCTTCTGTCCATGGGCATTGTTGATGAAGACAGTTGGCAGTACATGTGTGTAGTTGACAGTATGTATGTAGTACTGTACATGTATGTGGTTAGCAGTACATGTATGTAGTTGGCAGTACAATGTGTCATGTATGTACATGTAGTTGGCTGTACATGTATGTAGTTGACAGTACATGAACATAGTTGATAATACATGTATGTAGTTGGCAGTACATGTATGTAGTTGGCAGTACATGTATGTAGTTGGCAGGACATGTATGTAGTTGGTAGTACATGCATTTAGTTGACAGTACATGTACATAGTTGACAGTACATGTATGTAGTTCATAGTACATGAATGTAGTTGACAGTACATGTACATAGTTGACAGTACATCTATGTAGTGGACAGTACAAGTTTGTAGTTGACAGTACATGTATGCTGCAAACTTAGTCTAGATCTTACCTGTTAGGAACATTTCGATCATGTAGTTGCCGTCTTCAATAAGCAATGGTATTAACTAGTCTACCTCAACATTGTAATGTTGCAATCAATCATGATCTTTAGAGTAGAATCCCATTTTTGTTTCTTTTCTTCCGTCATTGTCATTTTTTTAGCAAAAAAAAGGAAAATTCCTAATGAAATTTGCATGGCCTGAGCTACTGTGAAATGACTAGTACAGTTATCTCGTGGACCAATAAAATAAGTATAAATTTGAAGATTTGGTGTTTTTTTACAATTACCCTCTGATCATACATTACAAATTTTGGACATAGATGCTTGGCATCATTGAAGTGTAGATTTTAATAATTAATTATGCAAATCAAGTCCTAATTTGCGTGATGACGTTGGTCTTCATCAAAGTTACCTACAAGTCAAGAGTCATGAACATTCCCTTTCATCCCTACTTGACTCGTCCTGTTTCAAAGTCTACAACTAAAACGCCCTTGCAGTTCTAAAGAAAACTGCTAGAGGACCCAAACTTATGTCCTTTCTTCCTGAGCACAAGAGCTATCGATCAGCCCCCCCCCCCAAACAAAACCCCAGCTTGTTTAGAACATGAGAATGAATAACTGGAAGTTTTGCTGCAGTACCTAGGAAAGCCACCAGGTGCCCCCAAAATCATAAATCATTTCTTTGGTAGGAGAAGACCTAACCACAGATATGATATGTGATATGACATGGTATATAAAAAGAACGAACGAATTGATATCATATGCTGGAATAGTGTTTATTTCTTTGGTTCCTTTTAAAACACATCAACTACTTTAAAAGGCACCATGCTTCACCTCAGTAGACGATATTTATGACTGACTGCATGATCGTATTATGAGATAAATGTAGTAATGTTGATAATGAAATGTCCGAGCTCTTTCCGTATCGCCTTACTACCGGATATTTTCAAAACTACCGTTTGGAGCTGAATTGACCTCTTTCTAAATACGGTCGCCATATTGAAATGTACGTACTCACGCGAGAGCACATTTTGACGGGAACGCGCGTGAGCTTACATCAAAGCGAGGCTCCCGTTGGAAGCAAAGTTACAAATGAAATATCATTCATCAGTAGAGCAAATCATGTAAGAAAAGGGGATTTTTATGAAAAAAATTTGCAAGAATTTGTTTATTCAAACTAGCTATCTTCAGTTTGTTTCACGCACGACGAACACTTGGAGTCAACGTGTCCGTCTGATGTTGTGCATTCTTTAGTCTTCACGCTGTCTTTAGATGATCACAAAGCTCCTCAATTGATGGACGACATTCTTCTGTGAAGAAAGGAACAAAATAATGTTAGAATACACAGGAAATGTTGAGAGCTAAAAATTTTGAGGTATTCATAAATTACCAGATTCTCATGAGCTAGCTTAACTCTCGCTTGTCAGTGGCTGAATCCACTGGTCTAGCCCCTAGCAGCTGCAGCTGGGTGACCAGCACCTTTAAATCCAGCACATCGGCAGAACGTACTGCGCCTGCGCAAAACCCTGATTTTTAAAAAGTTTTTCGTTGGATGTTTGTTCAACGTTGCATCAAAATTTTGCATGTTGCAGACGATACCTTTTCCTATACAACATCTGAAAACTACAGACAGGCTGTCAACCTTATATGCTCTAATACAACCTTATATGAGACATTCTGCCAAAGTGCTATGCATTTACGGGTTTCGCGCAGGGGCAGTACGTTCTGCCGACGTGCTTTTAAATCCGTACCTTCATTTTCCCTCCGTCACCCCTGTAGTAGCAGGCGGCCGGCTGACGTTGTGTTGTGCGACCATGTCTGTCGCCTCCTCCCGCCGGAGAAAACGCAGAATTAGCTGGCGGTACCTGTTTACCACGTTCCGAAGTTGGCCTGGTAACAAGAAAACAACGTTGAATGTAAGAAATTACAACGAATCTTAGATCTTCCATCTCCGTACAACAATGTAGGTTTCTATGTAACCCCTTTCTTTCACTGCACAAAATCATGATCTATACGCACGCCTTAAACATGCGTAAAGGTACACGAGGAAAGAAACGAGACCTTTACGCATATTTTACGGTGGGAATTTCAGGGAATTTCCTGAAAGCTTTTCGAAAAATTTCTTGCCCTCTGAGTTGAAAGCAGAAACGAAAAGGGTCAAATTTGTTCCACAAATCCGAAATATCTAACAAAAAGTCGAAGTGTCTTTTAAATACAATGTCCAGACTCGATAGCATATAGGCCAAACAACAACGTGTCTATTCTAGCACAGTGATGTTCACTGGACCTACGTATACGTAGTCTCCACCAGACTAACAACGCGGATTCAAAAACAGTCTAGTAAAATGTAGCTAAATACTGAGAGAGAATAATTTGCCAGGGCCCGGAGTTTTGCCACGGTAGAGTTCAATTGCCGGAGAGGGAAATGAAACCTTAATGGCGGACCCACTCAACTGGCCAATCAGAAACCTACTTTTGAATTCTACCATCCTAACCCCGGCCGAGCTGTTTCGATTAACGAAAAATCAACAATTTATATTACGTAAATAGTTCCCATTATTAATTGTTTACACTCTGTTGTGCTTTGTAGTCTTTTATATCATACTTTTCGTTCCATAAGACTGCCCGGCCGGGCCCCGTTTTGAAAATGTGTCCTCATCATTAGGAAGGCCAGATGGAGCCTAGGTGTAAACTCACTTTGTGACATGCCTGTTCCTGACGCGGCTGCTGAGGGAGCTGGTGTGGATCTTCTCTCCTGCGTGGCACCGGTAGAGCTGCTTGAGGAGGAGGAGTCGTCTCCGAGGATCTCCAGGATCAGGTGCCGGTAGCGGGTGACCAGGTCGGCGATGGCGGTCTCCCAGTCGGCCCGCGGGGGCAGGGTGCGCCGGCCCGGGTCTCCGGAGTCGAAGATGTCGGGGTTGGTGGTGAAGCTGCTGCCGGCGTTGGCAGGCTGGATGAGGAGGATCAAGATGGCGGACAGGCAGACGACGGTGGCGGCGGATTTTAGGGCGCCCATTCGTGACATGTGTAGATCTAAAATGAAGACAACAGACCGAGAGATTGTAAACAAGGCCACTTGTAATATACAACACGATACATTTAAACGTTCAGGATATGGTGATTGCCAGGACCTCAACAAAGCTATTTGCCATAACAACTTTATAAATCGCCTCGTGAATTCAACGTTATATATTTGTCTTTCCTATACATATACATGTAAGTACATCGATCATTAATTCTTCTAGGCATCTGGTACATTTCCCATCTGTATATGCTGCCGCAAAAAGTGATTCTTGGGCAGAACTGAAAACAAAGCAGTTTGTTTTGAACACCGATGTCGATAGATCAAACCAGGATGGAACTAGAGCACGGCATACATGTACAATCTTCACTCAAAAAATCCAGCCTTTCTTCACAGCTGTAGCTCAAATGGTTCGGTGGACATTCTTCAGAATTGGACACACACACACACACACACACATGAACAGAATTTACTTGTCCTCTTCATCCCTTGCGAGACCTGACCAGAAAGTACTAGCAAATCTTTTTAACTAGGTGGTCACACACTCATGTCGTACCTGTTGTTGGACTCAAATTTCTAGTAGATATTCAACTCTAAATTTTAAATTTCTAGTGGATGCTATTCGACTCAAATTTCCTCATATCTCCAAAACATTACACAGTCTAAGGCATTGCAATTGCTTTCATTCATCTAAGTAGATGAAAATCAAGTAAAAATGATACCCACCTGCAAATGAAAGGAACTGTATGAATTACTGTGCGACTCAGCGGCTGTTGAACCTAGCTGTTCAGCTTCCAAGTTACCGGTGGAGTCCGAGTAAAACCGAGAGGACAATTAGAGCAGGTGATCGCTTCTGGCTTTCCTGGGAGACCGTTTGGTGCCAGGAGAACAAACCCGGAGCGTTTAAATAGCCTCTCGGTGAGCGGGAAACGGAGTCATCCTCCCCGCCCACGTCACGGCTGACCCCCCTGTACCGGAGATGGACCATACAACTAATGATGTTTGCCCACCCATTACGGCACTTTGAATGTTCTACAGACGCCTATCAGTGTGTACCCAGATGGACTAGCAAGCAAAATAGTCTTTCATGGCTCGAAATACCAGCTGCGTATGGATCGGAGGTTAGTGCAGGTAAAATTGGAGCTGTGCAGGTATATCTTATGTCTACCTGCACCGAACCTGCACTGGTCCATGTACTGGGTATATGCAGGTTAGTGCAGGTAAAATTGCAGGTATTTCTGATGCCTACCTGCACCAAACCTGCACCTGTCCATGTTTTGATTTTACATACAGATGTAGGTACCAGGTGTATGTGGAGTTTCATTGATTGCCACATGAATGAAGTGTGAATGAAATGCCAGTAATGGCAATGGTTTCTGAAGAGTTTTTTTTTCTTCATTTTAATCTGATCCATACTAAATACTGAATGGTGCAGGTAAAATGTGTTTGGTGCAGCAAGGAGGTTATCGTGGCTTGGGTGCAGGTAATATTCAATGTTACAGAAATGTATGCAGAAAAAGTATTTCGAGGCCTGACTTTGGAGATTGGCGTGGTAGAACAAGTAATCTTTGAATTAAAAAGCATTGGAAAACTCAAACTGGACGTTGTCCAGCTAATGGTCAACCAAGGCAAAATGAACTCCAAACGGTGTCCCAATCGGGTAGGAGTAGAGATACGAAATCACGCGACTACTGTGTCATTATTACCGCATACCCAGTACCAAAAACAACATTGACAGGCGTTTTATCTTTATCTTTGCTTCTCTGAGTAGGCGGAAGCAGTGGGAGACGCCCATAACACACCCCCTTCTCAACTCGTCCATCTCCATGACTCAGGCACTCCAGAAGACCCGTTCACTCACCATCCATTACCGATGACGTCCCACACTAAGCAAAGAGCCACGCGAGGCTCTCTTCGCCTCTTCAGTGTTGTCTGGACTCTTGTAATGTTTTGTCTGGAGGAATCGTCCGTGCACCTGAACGTCAACTAACTACGCAGGCTTTCAAGAGTCAATATTCCTATAAACGACCTGCAGTGCTTTTTCGTGTCGAACGTACGTTGACCGGACCGTATGTTGACCGTACTTTCCAAGCAGAGGTTGGTGGGGAAGGTTGAGACCTTTCTATCATATATATGCCCCGTTTTCTGTCGCCACTGCCCACCATTGGTAGAGAGTGTGGAGAGTGGCGATAGATAGAAAGGTCACAATCTTCTCCACCAACCTCTGCTTGGAGAGTACATTGACCGTACGTACATGCGTTACCACAACAGTGTTTTTATTTGGTTTTTCTTACCCTTTGGCATGGTCGCTGACACACTGTTTTCTTTTCCTTTGCTGACTCTTTCTCCTTTTACATAACGCAAAAACTGTCCAACTATATATCAAATCGAAGGAAATTGAAGAAACGGTCTCCATATACCATCGTCTTGTTTTTAACTTATTCTATGGGTTGTTGGAAGGTATCGAAAAGAAGACATATTCATTTCAATGGCTTGGTCACAATTCTTGTATCGTATTGTACTGAATATGCATTTTATCTTAAGTTAAAACAGTTTCACAGCACACTGTGTACTTGTACTTGAGCTCGAATTTGGAACAAAGTAGATCTAAACAACCTTGACAGCGCCAGCAGAGACGTTGACTTCCCTAGCTCCAAACTCCAAACTTTCTACGTCACAGGCAACGTCAGCGTTTCTGTAACCAACACTTACCGGTGTCGAGTTTGCACTTTACACAGCACTTTGACGTTTCTAAAAGGCTACAGGGTTCTGGGTTTACCCCCGGCATTGCTACTGTAAACAATCTTACAATTATATTGATGGGAACCTTGGCTTTCACCTTTGGTTCTACTACTGTTATCTCCAAGCAGATTCTCGGGGCAAGGGCAGTCTATTGCATATCGGCTGCCTGTAACCATTTACAGTTTGAGGAGAGCACGTTAAAGAACCCACCCTTGTTATTTGCAGCACGTCGGCAGAATGTACTGCGCTTGCGCAAAACCCTGATTTTTCACGTTTTTCGTTGGATGTTTGGTCAACGTTGCATCAAAATTTTGCCTGTTGCAGACGATATCTTTTCCTATACAACATCTGAAAACTACAGACAGGCTGTCAACCTTATATGCTCTAATACAACCTTATATGAAACATTCTGCCAAAGTGCTATGCTCAATACATTAAGGATTTCGCGCAGGTGCAGTACGTTCTGCCAACGTGGTGTTATTTGCTGTTATATTACTTGTTGCTGTTTTGTTACTATGATTTGCCATTGTATATACTTTTCTTTGTCAGTGGTGGGGCTAAGATTAGCAATCAGCTAGAGTTACGCCGAAGGGCGGTTATACTGGCTATACGTATACAGTTGCCCACCACTGTGTCCTGTACGTTTTTATGTTGTTCAATAAAAAACAAAACACCCTTGGTATAGTCCTTCGCAGTCGAAGATGCATATGACTATCAAGTGCTTTCAGGATGGACAAAACCAAGGGACCCACCCACACGTGTATATGCATAGCACATACGTGGCCAATACTTTTTTTAAATGTCTTGTCAAAATTGATGCAATTTTGATAAAAAAAAGAAGCAAAGAACAGACGCTGTGAAATCAACGGGAGAAGACAAATATTTGACATAGGTTGTGATACTACTCCTGCTTGCTCAATGAGATGTCAAGGATTTTTCCCACATCACGTGTGCGCACACATGTTGTCGCTCGTCCCACGCACGGGAGAGATTACTAGCTGTGACGAAAGGTCACCCAGGAAAAAAAAATCGTGTTGGTCATTTGACATTTCCCTCAGACTATCAAAATCCCGTTATGATCCAAGTACACATACGGATTTTTGTTTGTTAAGCATAACCGGTAAACTGACTTCAGACGGAACTGTCCGGTTTTGTACAGTAAGTACAAGGTAATACCGGACTGCGTAAGACCAGACTCCAAGGTTTGATCCACACAAGCCCTACTCTTTTCGATAAGTGTGGCTCACCTCAAACACGGGAACTTCGGGTTTACGTCCTATCCGAAAGGACGCCCCTAAACCTAACCGAAGCTAGAAAAAAGCCGTACTGATTTTCACCTGAGTCGAGTGAGGAAACAGGTGTTACGTGCCTTTCCCAAGGGCAAAAACTGGGGTCTGCCAGGGATTCCAAACCAGAACCTTTAAATTCTAAGCAAACAAGCCTAACTCCAGGACCACCCTAATAGATAAAACATGGGATAGATAGGTCGCTTAGACGCCTGGCTGTTGGGAGGATAGAGCCGATTTCTGATATTCTAACAGTTTACTATTGGCATTGATGCGGTAGCTTCTGAAACCAACGTAATGCAACCACACGAACCGCGTCCTTGGTGCTGAACGACTCGACGGTTCATGAAAACGCTCTTCATTTCTGTCGCAGACTCAACTGACTGAATTGTAAACGTCCTTTTTTTCGTTTCATAGCAAGTTCATGTTCTTAAGTAATTATTCTCACACGTCGGTGAAGGGTAGACATCCAGGTAATAAGATACGCCAAAAATCAGTTACTCAAGCAACTGGATATATGATTTTGGGAACGGTCAGACGTTTCAGGTTGCATACACTACCTTTCTTTCGTCAGTGACTCAGAGTTACTGACGAAGGGTAGTGGATGCTACCTGAAACGTCTGACCGTTTCCAAAATCATATCCAGTTCCTTGAGTAACTGCTTTTTGGCGTAAATTATTCTCACAGTTTTCGACGAAATCACATGTACAGCAAACGAATACAGGAGGTCATAGGTTCAAAACCCGACCGGGTCATACCAAAGACTGGGTACGCACTGTTCGGCACTTATAAGAAAGACTATAGGAGTTGAACACACACTACTACCAGTGGACTAGCCCAGCACGTCGGCAGAACGTACTGCGCCTGCCCAAAACCCTGAGTTTTCACGTTTTTCGTTGGATGTTTGGTCAACGTTGTATCAAAATTTTGCCTGTTGCAGACGATATCTTTTCCTATACAACATCTGAAAACTACAGACAGGCTGTCAACCTTATATGCTCTAATACAACCTTATATGAGACGTTCTGCCAAAGTGGGCACAATACATTACGGGTTTCGCGCAGGTGCAGTACGTTCTGCCGACGTGCTGACTAGCCCCCTGTTGTTGTTCTTCCACAACTGTGTGGACCAAGGGCTATGAAAACGAAAATTAGCACTGCCTTATACACCGAAGTGTGTGGGAAGGCTTTTAACTACCTAACATTCCATGAAAGTGGTTGAAAATGTTAATAATCTCACAGCAAGCAACGCTGGTCTCACGACTCGTTAGGCACATCCACGCACCCTTCAAAACACTTGGGACCAATTACTTCCACCGAGAGTTCGACAACCTTTCGTTAAAAACCGTGTGGGCGACAAGCGTAAATATCAAGGACGGGCCATCTCGTTATCTGCAGGACGTGAATCAGATTAATCTATGCCCGTTTTCCCCCGCAAACAAGCCATTTCCTTCCGTTGTGTGAACCGTAAAGGTCAGACGGGGGGATGCACTGCGAGATGTTGCCTCTAAAGTGGCCAGCAAATATGCAGCGGGGTTGAAGATCTGAATGATGATGACAGAATCCTTTGATATGCTAAAGACTGCCCCCCATTACATAGGCAGTATGCCAAACTGAAAACATGCCAACATTTGAGCTCCAAGCAGTTCCTATGGTGGCAAGGCCATTAGCAATCGGTCACTTCTTGGCCAATGGATATTGCCTGGCCAGCATAGGATCTGCTTGGAGATTAGCCAAAATTTGTATGGTTCGAAATGTGCATTCACAGAGTGATCCATTTGTTGGTGGTATAACTTGACGGCCCCTGAGATATAAACAAAATACTCCTGGACATGTATCAAGCATGGTCTGGACAAGAACTGTGTACAAGATAGGGGCCTGTACCTTTGCAGTGCATGTGCAGTTCGAACCCTGAACCGCATTTGGTCTTTCTCAATTCAGTTATACTTTGTAATCTATTGTTATACATAATATGATGCATATGATGATGATGGTATCTTGCATACAGCGCAAGTTGTCAGTGTCACCAATTTTAATGTGAATAAATTTCATAGTCATAGTTCATAGTAACCGTTATTGGTCGAAAGGGTTTGGAATTTTGACCGATGTATTGTGATGAAAACAATAAATGGACAAGACAACGTTATACAAAATGCCATGACAGTTCACAATGTTCTGTTGAGCATCATATTTAATAATCTTTTTTGACTGAGGTAACCACTAACAAAATTTCAGCTAATTATCATCTGATCATAAAGTGTAGATAATTGAGAAATAAAATGTAATAAATAAAACAATGAACTGTAATGTCATTGGAAAACAATAAAAGACAAAACAAACACACAAAAAAGACCCTGATCATTCCTTTAGGCTAACAAGGTGATTTGCTTTAAATACAAAACCCAGTTTCTACCAAAACCGCACAAGATGTATTGTTTACCATTGCATAATATTATGATTTTACACAATATTGTTTATCAATATCAATTGCACAATGTAAATTTGCATAAAATACAGGATGGTGACAACAATTAGTGAATAATTTCATATCTTGTTGGCTTTTCATTTTCATTTTTTCATCTGTATAAACATCAAAAACATAATCCAATCAGTTCTTCTTTACAAACTTGCTCCAAAGCATCAAATTTGGCACACACGTAGTTAGTTGTATTCTAAACATATCTGGAAATAGGAACCTGTCCATTACTTTTGCCTGTTATAGTATCAAAGAAATGTTCCAGAAAAACAGACAAATCTTCAAATGCCCTATGTAAGAGTAAGAAGCTCAAATAAGAATGCATGCCATATTATCATACACTGTAGCAAAAAAGAACAAATTTAAAAAAAAAATATTATAAAATTCATATCTTCCAAACTAAAACACCTACTAGTATTACAGTGGTACCTTGCATTGATCTTTCAAAAACTAAAAGTATTAATTTACGTGCATTTTCTTTTTTACTGACATGATTCATATTTTCAAAACAAAATAACTTACATGCAAGATTGTGTAATTTCACACCAATATTTCCATTTTACAGGGGAATTTAATATTTCTGTCAAGTCTTGCAAATACAGAGGTAGGTGGTAGCATAACGCACAAACTTGCCCTGAGTCAATACAAACAGATGACCGCCAATATTTACATAAATTTTAGGTTTATCATGTTTATATTACCAGTTTTTGCAATGTATAAAATCATCATTCTTTTCAAAGTTACCTCTCAGAAACAGAATATTCATGAACAATTTCCTACCAAAATGGAAATGCTCATTTCAGTCAAATATTAAAAACCAAAAACTTATATCTGCTTTTTTTAAAGAAAAGAAAATGGAATTGGGTGAGTACCACATTGGTTATTCCTTGACCATATCATTGCATATGTGTAATAATTGTCAATATCTCTGCTTATTGAAAATGAATTGCAAACAATTATGAGAAGTCTCAGGTTAAAATAAACATATTTCGCAGTGTATTTTGCATCCACCCCAAACACACACTTGTATGCAAGTATGCAAACACACATATACACACGCATACAAACATGCGTCCACACACACACACACACACATGTACATGCATACACATACACACACATGCATCCACACAGACATTTATGTACATATATAGATGTACAGACATATACACATTTATGTACATATATAGATGTACAGACACGCATTCACACAAACACACACACACACACACAAGTATGTGTTCGGGGGAAGTTTGCACACACACATATACACACGCATACAAACAAGCATACACACACACACACACACACACACACTCACACACACGTACATGCATGCACATACACACAAACATGCATCCACACAGATACATGTACAAACATACAGATACACACATTTTCATGTACATACATACAGACATGCATTCACATACATGTAAACATACACACACACACACACGCACGTACATGCATGCACATACACACATGCATCCACACAGACACATGTACAGATACACACACATTCATGTACACACACACACACACACACACAGAAACATACACACACACACACACACACACAGACACACACAGAAACATACACACACACACACACACACACACACACAGAGTCACCCCCCCGTCGCACTGCTTCCCCATTGTTAGAGAATATTTAACCTGTTATGTTGCCACTGATATATATTCTGTACGTAATGTTATTTTATTCATACATGTATTTAGTTTTGTTTGTAGTGTCATAGTTGACCATACAAAAGTCCCTGTACTTTTTGTCGAGTCAATAAAGAATTGTTGTTGTTGTAAAATCTACTACACATCATTGCGTTGTCACTTCTCCTAGTTAAAAAATCAATCCTCCTTCTTCGCCAAGCTCTGCCGTATCATGTTGTAAATGTCCACGAACAGTAGCGTCCCCCCGAACACCAGCGCGGTGCCGAACCAGTGGTAGCCGGTGAAGGGGTTCTGGAAGTAGAAGATGGAGAGGATGAGGCTGATGAACTTGCGTAACGTGATGATGAGGGTGACCGTGAGGGAGGCGCACTCCGTCGTCAGGATGAACACCCCGCGTATGCAGACATATGTGAAGGGATTCGTCAAGGAAATACACGTATGACCGGTATCTGTATCTGTATCTGTATAGCCGGTATAACCGCCCTTCGGCGTAACACACCAGCTTCGCAGGCACGTGGCGCAGCGGCAACTGGCTACATCACACCGAACGACCTGTTGCACCTAACCTTCGAACATCTAACTCTAAACATTGTTTAAAGCTATCTCAACATTGAGCAAGACTACATATCTGAATACATATGTGGGGTCGTGTGGCGCAATGGTAGAGTCTTCGGCTCAGAACCAAGAGGTCCTGGGTTCGAATCCTGCCATGTCCCCGATCTTGTGCCCTTGGGAAAGGCACTTTACACGACTTTCCTCACTTCACTCAGGTGTAAATGAGTACCTAGCTCAGGTTAGGGACGTCCCTCGGATAGGACGTTAAATGGAGGTCCCGTGTTTGGGGAGAGCCACACCTCACGCACGTTAAATAACCCACCACACCCTTCGAAAAAGAGTAGGGGCATGCCCCGGTGTGCGATGGTCCAAATACTGCTAACTGGGAGTTGGTGATTCACTACAAATTACCCGGATGGTGGCCTGGCGACCATGTCTCGTATAAGCCACATGGAGATTTACATCATCACCAGGACTCCAGGAAGAATAGTTTGAATTGACACACTAATGGAGATCCTTACCAACCAAACCAAACCAAACCAAACATGTAACTATATGCGTCATGGTCATCCATACACACCCCTATGTTCAAACTCACTCACTGTATTGCACTTCTAACTGAATGGGCAACAATGTAACATATGGTAACCAAACTACTAATAAATTAGTCCAAGTACATGTAATGGAGAAATACAATAAAAAGGATATTGTGTAATACAGTTCATCAGCAGAAAGAACCACATCTTTGGGACCCCGATCTCCAGTACAGGCATCATGATTGGCTCTGAAAAGGGAAAACAAAGATGACGTGTCCAATCATATGATTCCTAACAAAACTTTCCTCGCAAATATCAAACCTGGATTTAAGAAATGGAATATGCTGAGTTCTTTGATATACATCTAGAGTATATTATACAGTCTTATATAGTATATAAGAAGGAAGAAGGTTCTTTATTTAACAACCAGTGGGTTTTCACATCCGACATTTCGGTGACCATCTGTCACCTTCAGAGCTACAGTGACTGGCAATTTGTAATATTGCAGCAGTGATTGTGGCATCTGTGTGGTGTAGTGGTAGAGCATCCGACTGTCAAGCAAACACAAGCAAGAAGACCCAGGTTCAATCCCCAGGGTTGGACCAGACATGTCCGGACATGCACCCAGACGTTATACCCTTGTACATGTATTTCCTCCCTCAGTTAGAGGGATCCTGGGCCCTACTAGGGTTTGGGTTGGCGTTAGGAAGGGCATCCAGCCGTAAAAATCTATTCTTGCTTTAAAAAAGATTTGCACTTGATGCAAGCATGTCTAACCCCCAGTTTCGGGGAAAAAAAACGTTTAAAAAAGACGTTTAACTGGATAGAGAGAAAGAGAGAGAGATACCTAGCTGCAGCACGAATCAGAACTAGTCATTTTTGCCCTGATAGTGATAAAGGTGACAGATGGTCACTGAAACATCGGATGCGTAAACCCACTGGTTGTTTAATATATAGAACTTTCTTATACAGTCTCCTACCAACCTGATGAAATTATTCAGGGATGCATCTAGCTAGTGCTGTGTACCAGTTGGCTGGACTCAGTTCCGAACTTGTAAAAACGTTTAGGTTCAAGTAAAAAAACCCCTGAATTGCGGGAACCAGTTCCGGACTTGGTTGAAAAAAAACCCATGTCACATACCCCTTTTCATTACGAACCACATAAAACCTTCCATAGATCGCAAAATCTGTGCTGCAAAATGAAGAAAACATTGCCATTGCGCATTGTCAGTGTCGGCCTCCATGTCATGTGGCCACAGTTTCGCCCCGACAACATTGCAAGGTTACCAACATGTAATTTTGTATATACCGTGGGTTTAGGTCCAGACTTACAAGTCCGGAACTGAACCTAAACCTCTGGACTTGAATCCGGACCTGAACCTAAACGTGAATTTAGGTACACAGCACTACATCTAGACTAATTACACTTTTAAAGCTTTTTGAAGAATTTCAGCAAAGTAACAAGGTGTACTAGGATAGTAAAAAAAAGTGCTGTGCACTCACCGCTCTGACTGAACAGGACAGCATGTCTGTAGATGTCTCCTGCTAACGGGAGGAATGCTGGGAGTGGCAAGGCATGCTGGGAAAAGAAACCAAGAGTATGCAAAAACCAAGAGGATGCAAAAGATGGACTGTGAACAGTTTTATCAGGTTGGTAAGTCACTTAATAAAGAGACTTCTGTATGTTTGGGACCGCATTGTAGATACAGTTCCCTGTAACAGTGCATGTGTATTTGTAGATATGTAAATACGTTTGGGAACGCATCTATAGCAGCGACACATGTGCTGCAGTGCAATGTGTCAGGGCTCATTCAACCCTCTTCCCCCTGAATCCACATGACTTGATCCATATGGCGAACCAGCTGGGTTTCCACATGCCCAATGGAGGCACTGTCGAGGGCAAACAAAAAAAGACTGTGAAATGGAAACTAAACTTTAACTGCCAACACTACAAAGAATATTGGGACTTACCCCAAATTTTCGGTTGACTCCATCAACCTTGTTCACGGAATGGACCCGTCTACTCTTGGGACGTGACGTCAGAGACACGTGACCGTAGTAGCGGGTCATACGTGTCTCCCCCCGTCTCTGTTTTGGGGTAAGTCCCAATATTCTTTGTAGTGTTGGCAGTTAAAGTTTAGTTTCCATTTCATAATGACTTGTACCAACACAGATGAACTTTCATGCTAAAAAAAGACTGGTCCTATACTTACGTTGTAAAAAAGTGCCTCCTTGGGATGTTTGCCATATTTGGAGTACAGCACTTCCTGATAGATGCCCATTCTGGCCGACATGAAGAGGGCAAAGGTCAACATGGCTATACCTGAGAAGGTCAACACAGATAGGTATAGTTGAAGTTTTTGACACTGTCAATCAATACAGTAAAGAATCTCACCTCAGTTAGGTATTTTTTTTTTATTATTTTTTTTTAATTTTTCAATTTTTATTCAGAAATTGTAACATGACAATACAAAGTGTGCACTAAGGCAGCAAGTATGCTGGTAGCGTGCACACCTAACACATGATACTCATTTACACCTGAGTCAAGTGAGGAAAGTCGTGTAAAGTGCCTTTCCCAAGGGCACAAGGTCGGTGGCATGTCAGGACTCGAACCCAGGACCTCTTGGTTCCGAGTCGAGTACTCTGTCGTTGCGCCACACGACCCCACATGGGTATATATGAGTTTTTTTTCAGCACTCTTCCTTAGTGAACGACAGACTCTAAGACTACGTTTTTCACGGTGGCATATGTTATCATTAGGGAGTAGACACTAGTACAGGTCTCCCCAAGTTTTCGTTTTTGTAAAATTGTCATCTTTAAAAGAGCAATTGCCTAGCTTTAATTAAAAAAAACAAACTTGTATGTACTTGTGTGTTAGTTGAATGCATACTTAAACCAGATATTTAGGTTCGGACTTGTATGTAAACAATGTTAGTGGACATGATGGTATACAGCCCTAGTGCCAACGATACTGGTATATTTGTACATGTGTATCTTGTTATTATAGTAGTACGTCTACAACACCTAATTCCTGCACACAGTGAACACATTATATAGGTTTGCACCAGATGGCTGACCCCACCTAGCAACCACCACAGGAACTGCACAAGCCCTTCATCCTCAGTCTCAGCATCTTTCTTTTCAGAACCCTGGACAGACCAAATACAGATCAGTCTACATCGAATACAGACTGCGAAATAAATCTCTACATTCCACACAAAGGGCTAGAAATACTTTTTTCTGCATATAGTCTAATACCCGCACTGGTGCAGGTAACATTGAAAATTACCTGCACCAGACAAATTCTACCTGCACCACTCAGAGTTTAGGAAGTATGGATCATACTAAAAACTGTTCAGAAACCATTGCCATTATTTCTTTATACTTCATAAGTGGTTACAGTCATTTGTCATGGACCAGTGCAGGTAGACATCAGAAATACCTGCTCAGCTCCAATTCTACCTGCACTAATCTGCAGGTGGTATTTTGAGCACTGGACTCGCTTCGAAATTTGTAAATTTGAGATTTGTGTTACACCGGAAAGAGTGCACCATCTACACTACAGTAGCTGAAGATTAAAGAGATAAATGAAGGTTTAAAATGAAGAATTAAGTATTCTTACCACAGACTGGGCTGACATGTAGGTACAGGTGAAGATCCCACAGGTGATCATCAGGACTGCTGCATACTTGGCTGGCTTATAGCTGACACAGTAAAAATAAAGGGTAAAACATCAACAATGGTACAGTCCTTGTGCACCCCTCCCCAATGCAAGTTCTAAATTCAAAATTCTACGTTTTCAACACAAAAAAATACATGTATATTGAGCATAAATAGAAAACAAAAGTCAAGATTTAAAAATTCTATTTTTTCAGAATGGAAAACAAACTGAATGGAAAACAAACTTTAAATTCTGATGTATACTGAATCTTACACAGCTTTCTCCCAAAAGTACATACTAGTATTCAAAGATTTACAGTGATATACCGACCTCTTTTTTAACAGGATGATTCCAAGCATCATGTTAGCAATCAGAGATCCCTATGAGAGAGTGAGAGACAGATATATAAAGATTACATTGCATATCAATACAGCATGCACAGTTCTTTTGAGAGCTTAACATGTATAGGACATAATGGTACATACAATATCATAGTAGTCAAAATTGGCTTTGCAAGGATAGTTATAGACTTGGTGGTGCAAGTAAGTGGGCATTCAAGCCCTGCTTCCCTTCCTCTGGCATCTTCTTTTCCTTTCGACATCTGTCTTCCTTCAAGTACCTAAAGAGACATTTTTTTCCGAAACTTTTGGGGGGTGGGTGAAAACTGATGCAGACACGGATGTCATCCATAAAATGAAATCAGTGTGGCCTAATTTCATATGAATGATGGATAAAGGGTAGTAAAATATGCATTTTGAGTACAGCAGTTGTATGGCCTTTCATTTAGGTTCCTTTTATGTAGAATTTAGGCCAAGGGCAAATACACCCACGTGTGTGATTTGGAAAATGACAGTGTTGTATAATTGCTCCCAGTAGAACGTGAATGGTTCTCAGTCTTGATAGATACGTTTAAGAGTTTCTGTGAAATTCCGGTGACTCGGTGATTGGTTTACCCTTGCAGATACTGTAAATTCCTTTATTTTTTGCAGGAACTTCATTTTGTGGAGAATTTTTCTTGGCAAAATCAATTACCCCAAAAAACAAACAAATTATAGTACATTGTGACTGTAAAAAAAGTTTAGGGGGCACTGTCCTCTGTCTCACTTCCATATATGGATAAAAAAAAAAGAAGTTCAGGGGGCACTGTTCTCTGTCTCACTTCCATATATGGATACAAAAAAACAAGAAGTTTATTGGGCACTGTCCTCTGTCTCACTTCCATATATGGATACAAAAAAAGAAGTTTAGGGGGCACTGTCCTCTGTCTCACTTCCATATATGGATACAAAAAAAAGAAGTTCAGGGGGCACTGTCCTCTGTCTCACTTCCATATATGGATACAAAAAAAGAAGTTTAGGGGGCACTGTCCTCTGTCTCACTTCCATATATGGATACAAAAAAAAGAAGTTTAGGGGGCACTGTCCTCTGTCTCACTTCCATATATGGATACAAAAAAAGAAGTTTAGGGGGCACTGTCCTCTGTCTCACTTCCATATATGGATACAAAAAAAGAAGTTTAGGGGGCACTGTCCTCTGTCTCACTTCCATATATGGATACAAAATGAGGTTAACAGAGGTCATGCGATCTGTCCCACTTCCATATATGGTTAGAAAATGAGGTTAACAGAGGTCGTCCATTCTCAGTAATTTCCTGAAGTGTAATCCTACAGTGGCAATCCACATAACAACCTGTAATGTTCTATTCCACAAAACTCCATCAATGCTTAATCCTTATAATGGATGGAAACATCTATTATAGTAAAAGTATAGCAACAGCCTATTGAATTTGTGACGGTACATTTACTACATCATTGCACCAAGGATATAGAAAATATAAGTACCTTTCCTGCAATAATAAATGCAGAAACAAATTTATGCCACCTCTTTGATTACAGTTATTGATGAACCAAACAAACAAGTCATCTACTACAATAACTGATACTGTATGAAAACATTAATTATTAGATGCTAATGCTCATTTTTGCACTCAAATGCACATGTGTTTCTAGGCCGTCCCTCATATATTTCCAGGATTAAGAACACCTCCTATACGTTAGAGAGAGAGAAAAAAAATGATGTCATCGCACTGGAAGGCTTGACTGTAAGGGCTGAATTTGAAGGTAACAGGGCAGAAAATGAGCCTTCCCTGAAAATTACACCTCTGTGGACACACTGGCACTACTTCTCACTGGGGAGCTAACTGTGTGGTGAATCAATCAGACTGTGATTTTCCACAGAACTGTTAGAGGTGTGCCGCAATCTGTCCCGTATCTGTACCTGAATCACGTACCTAATTTACGATAACCCTTCCACAACACGCAAGTTGTATTCTCAAGGCATTACTTCAAAAGTGACCAGAAATATTTTGCAGATTAAAATTTAAATAAGCCAGGGTTCAAAAATGTAGTGTGAACTTATGGTAAATTTTTTGAAAATAAAAAAAAGTTGCTGTTAATTGTACCTGGAGGGGGGATACGAGCTTAGTCATATTTAGGACTGCATTCTTCTTATAGCAGCGCCACCTAGCTGTGGGAAGTAGTACTGCAATAAAGGCGGTAGCAGAAGCACTCCCGCAGAACGTACTGTGCCAGTGCGCGAAGCCCATAGCACTTTGGCAGAATGTCTCGTCTAACTTTAAGGTTGTAAATTTGTGTATCTAAGGATGACATCCTACATCTATAGTTACCTTCGCCAAGAAGGTTATGTTTTCGTAGGCGTTTGTGTGTGTGTGTGTGTGTGTGTGTCTGTGTGTCTGTCTGTAATTTATGAGGAAATGCTAAAATTACCTTTGTTGTTAAGATAACACTGTCATTGGGAGGAGAATATGATCAACTGATGTAATTCATGCAAATGAGGATCTTATTTGCATAATTAGGGGTGAAATCTATCATTCGTCAGTCATAAAGGGTAACCTCATTTGGCAAAGGTATGAGATCGTGGAACTCTAGTTTTTAATGTTGTGTCGGAAAAGATATAGTCTGCAAGGGGCAAAATTCTGATGCAATGTTGACCAAACAAAACATCCAACTGTGAAAAATTTGGCTAATGCGCACAGATGCAGTACATTCTGCCAATGTGCTGCAGAACTTGCCAGAAGGACTATTATCCAACTGCTTTACCCCTTTTAACCACCTCTCTGCTAACTAACCCCTTGACCAATGCAAATCTGGTGCAAAAGGACTTCCTTAGCAGGCTGAAGGTTAACTCACCGCCCGGAAGATCATGTGCAGAGGCATAGGGATGTGGAAGTTCAGGGCATAGTTGTTCACCACGCTCACTGTGAAGAACATCACCACCATTGTCCCGTACTTACTGCAAAACAATTAGTTATACGGATTAGATTAGCCTAGAAAGGTAATATTTGCAAAGCAAATGCATAATTTTTACCTTCACATGGTCTAGCAAAACAAGATTCTGCTCTTTCTACTCAAATACTGTACATTCATATATACATATATATATAACCAGACCCTCCAGCTCTTTAACCCAACACCACAGGGTGTCTGCCACAGCACCAGTTACCATGGTGACAGACGTCTGGTCCAGGTCGCTGACCTTATTTGTTTGGAGAAGAAGAAACAGAGCAAAAACAATATGTTTTCCTTCTGTAAAGGTAAACATAATTGAATTACCAGTCTCTGGTTACAAATGAAGTTAGCACTTACTGTAAATAGTTAAATACTGGCGGTCACGGGTTTTAGGTTCACAGTTTTTCGCCCCACCCACTTCTATCAATAGGTAGAAATGCAAAACAAAATGGCAGAAATGCGAATATTTCACAGACAACGTAAGTATGCTTTCTGATTGGTTGAACTGTTAATTTGAATTTTAAAGGATGGCCATGATTGGTCTGTTACTTATTTAGACCACAGCAAGGAGGAGGTAGTAACTAGTAATACATCATACTGAAAATTGATTCAAGTAGCTGAGGACTTAATTTCACGCTAGGAGGTAAAAGGAGTTGTTCTCGGTATTCCAAATTTGTGGAAACAATGCAACGCAAGACGGAACGTATGTTTGCAGTGTGATGAGAGGTCCCTACTAAAACTGCTTACATAAAACTATGCAAATTTTTCCCGATTTACAGTGAATTGACAGAGCTTCCTCCTCAACAATCATGTACATGTAGTTCCCATTCATGAAGAAGGGTCCATTCTCCTCCCCCCCTCCGACAACTTTGGAATAGTCCTAATCAGAAACCAGCCAATAGGAAAATTACCGGTAATTGAAAATCATTACGTTCCATCAGCCATTTATTACGTCGCGTCATTTTCTTTTGTCCACGGAGATATAACTCCGTCTGACCTTGGGTGTAGATATAACGGCTTTGGCTTTCGTCCATGGAAAAACCTGATTACACAATATACCCCTGTGAGCACGGTCTCTTCGTGATAGATGGAGGGATGATGGTTTCGTGATAACATCAGCCGGGCAGATTGAGTTCAACTTTTGTGCCTGAAGATCAACACATAAACCTCTAGTCCTGTGTAGTGCTGTGTACCGGTTCGCTGGACTCAGTTCCGGACTTGTAAAAACGTTTAGGTTCAAGTAAAAAAAAAACTGAATTGCGGGAACCAGTTCCGGACTTGGTTGGAAAAAAAAAACATGTCACATACCCCTTTTCGCTCCGAACCACATAAAACTTCCATAGATTGCAAAATCTGTGCTGCATACAATGAAGAAAACATTGCCATTGGGCATTGTCAAGTGTCGGCCTCCATGTTATGTGGCCAGTTTCGCCCAGACAACATTGCAAGGTTGCCAACATGCAATTTTGTATATACCATAGGTTTAGGCCTAGACTTACAAGTCCAGAACTGAATCTAAACCTCTGGACTTGAATCCAGACCTGAACCTAAACGTGGGTTTAGGTACACATCATTAAATACTGGTAGTTGAGGAGATTTGGTCAACTATAATTAAATGGCGTTTCAAAAGAACTCAGTGATCAATACAAAATCTGCAGATATTGAATAAAAGCCTACTAGTACAGTATTATCCATTTTTTTTATTGATTTTTTTTCTTGTCGAATACAGTAATGGCTTCCATACATTGTGTTTTATGATTTTATTTCACTGTGTCTGTCTACAATTATGGAGCAACTGTGACATAACATGGGCCTTCTTGAAGTCAGAAAATGTTACAATCCTTCCTATCAATACGTGATAGGAGAAATTATTGTAAATTCATTTATTTTTGCGGGGACTTAGATTTTGCTGTGTTTTAAAATGGATTCAAATAAACAATTACTAGTAATACTAGTATACACTATAGTAGTATGCAGTGTACTTAATTGTAATGCATATTCACGGTATCATAAATTAGTCAACACAAAAAAAGTGAAAAAAAAAACACCACAAGTATTTCAAGATTTGCAGTATGACTTGCAGACATTGAGATCCATTTCAAAGCCCAGAGAAGCTTAGCTGGCTCAAGGTTTAAAATTCCTCCATGCAAAAGCCTAATGTAAACCCACCTGGCTTAATCATATATCCTTCAAGTGCAATATTAATACTACACTATATTAAAGTGGAGTTGTAAGTCACCTCAGGGCTCCAGAACTTTTTGACTCAGGAGCACTGTGCTCCCAGCCCAAATGTTTTGGTTTGGGAGCAAAGTGCTCCTAAGTCAAAAAGTTAGGAGCACTTCGGCGCTCGCGGTCGGGCTTGCGGCTCTCCGGTTGGGATGCCCTTTGGGCGTCACCTGGCGGGAACACTGGTAACAAGACAGCTAAATTTGGCAGGACACATGCACGACCATCGCAAGAATAGTTGAATTTTCTATGACAGGTACTAGTACACGACTGACCCAAGAATGTGCCCCCTGTTTGCGATTGTATGGCAATTATTATTCTGCGCAAAATGTAACATTTTCACTCACCTGACGGGAATGACTGGTTTCTTGCGGCAGAAGTTTGTGGTGAAGAAGAAGCCGTCCACTGCGATCCACAGGAACTGTGCAAAGGTGACGATGTTCCCAGCGCCTGGATGCTCCCTGTACAGGAACAAGAAATTAGATTAGAGGTTTCAGACTACCGGGGTACTAGTTAGCATTGGAGAATCCTACTCTCCAAGCAGAGGCCATGGGTCCTGGGTTCGATTCCCACCTACATGCCCCGATGTTGTGCCCTTGGGAAAGGCACTTTACACAACTTTCCTCACTTCACTCAGGTGGAAATGAGTACCTAGCTTCGGTTAGGGACGTCCCTCGGATAGGACGTTAAATGGAGGTCCTGTGTTTGAGGAGAGCCACACCTTGAGCACGTAAAAGAACCCACCACACTTATTGAAAAGAGTAGGGGTTCTTCCCGGTGTGAGTGGATCAAACCTTGCAGTCTTGTACGTCTTCATACGTACCGTGCTTGGAGCCCTCAGCCTGTTGAGGTTAAGCACGTAATAAGGAAGAAGAAGAAGAAGAGGTTTGGGTTTCGGCTTGTTTTTGACGTGTTTTTAGGTGTTTTTATTGGGCTTTCTTTTTTGCACTGGTACCTTTTTTTTTTTGCCAGCCCAACTTCAGGTGGCAAATGGATACAGCATGGCCAATTTGATTCTGTCTTTGCAGACAACAAAAGATCTGCTTGGAGATTAGGAGGGTCCCTCATACACAATCTTCAAGTTCGGCTTCCTGAATTCCCCCATGTCAACATCTAATTCCTGCTGGCTCCTGGCTGGGGACATTTCCTGTGTCTGACCTTTTGACCTCCTGTCATTCTGCCTGTCAATCTTTCCTCAACCCACATGTTGTCAACCTACTCTGTCTGGACAGACACACAAACTCACAGCTCAGCCACCCAAAACAATACTTCTGTACGATCAGATTTGTAACGTTAACCATTAATTTGCTTGGCTGATCAATTTGCTTTGAAAGATTCAGACAATCTCTTTGCCAGTCAGTTGTGTGTCTCCTTTTAATCTTTGGGTAATTACTATGCTATGTTTACAGTTTAGAAATTACATGCAAGCAACCGACGTGAAAACCTCCCTTTCTCTTCTACTCCTACTCCATCAAAACCAAGAACTTAGGTACTAGCAAGGAGGTTATACGGAACCGTATAACCTCCTTGGTACTAGGTATAGCCACTATAGGTATGGGAAGTTGAGTTGGGGAGGGGGGCGGCCACGTCGCCTGCGTGACTAACGACAACTTACGTGACCAACAGCTCCAGAAAAACCACATTACTGCAGCACCCGACGAAAACCAAGACGATAGCGATGGCAGGATGCATCCTTGTAGCTTGATTTTAAAAAAATCCAGTTTTAAATGGCAAAAATAAACAGGTAAACAGTGAAAAAGACCGGCCGGCTGACAGCTGGTTAAGAATGGAGCGCTCTGATTGGTCAGCTGGGGTGTAATTTCCCTCGCGGGGCCTGCTGGGAAATTCGTCAGCCAAGGCAAGAAGAAAATGGAGGCGATAGGCAAGTGACGGAGAGGGCTGTGGTGACTTCAGCGGGCTCTAACGCGTGTTTCCCGTCAAACAACTTCGCGAGAACGGCACAGATCGACGGAGAAGACTCCATACTTTATCCGAGCGGAGTTACAGAGCGATCAGGTGCGTGCTTCTTGTGTGAATGTAGCTCCCTTCTCGAATGACAGGCTCGTTTTTTTGGGGCTTCTGTGTGTTTTTTTGGAGACGATGACCTCAGTGCAAACTGGTACCCGTCTGGGGCTGACCAGGTCACGCGTTCAGCGTCACTAAAAATTTTATATCACCAAGAAAGAACCCCTTACAGCCTCGCATGTTCCTCTAATCGTCCAGAACTTTTTTTCTTGTTTTCTTTTTTCCGAAATGGAATCGATGACGTCTAGGGTAGTCTTGGTTCAACACTCAACGCCAGTGTATTTGCACACCAGACTGACCGCAAAAAAAAAAAATCGAGGTGTTCCATCCAGCTTTCATATGAATTTTTCCTCTACCCTCTTCACATTTTCGTTACTTTTAAACCCTATTCAAGCCTTCCTGTTGAGAAATAAAGCATATTCTTGTATATAAGTCAAGAAACTAAACCGTTATAGGTATAAGCGTGGAGAAAATGTATTTTTTTCAAATACTCTACAACACTCGAGGCTGCATTTTAATTCGGCCGGCTTGCTATGGGACCTTATGACCCTAGCATAAAGACGGCCTTTATTTTGGCTGAAGCAGGTCAGATTCCTCGGTTTGGGTTGTGTTTCACTCGCGGCGTTCTGTCGTCAGACGTCAGGGTGCAGTTGGGAAGGCCTCGGGATGTCGTCTTGGCGTGTAAACAATGCCCAATCGTCCTCAGAATTCTCGACATTGTTCTGTGAGCAAGGCACATACTAAAGTCAAGCGTAAAGGGAGGGCTGGCATTTTTCGTGCACTTCCGGTTTCTGGGGGGGGGGGGGGGTAAAAATTAAAAACTGAAATTATAAACTGTTCTGTCAAAGTTTGTATGGCAGTTTGATTGCTAAAGTTTCAAGAGAAATTATTGTAATCAATTTCATAATCAGCCCCTGACTTGTAAAAGTATTGTCCTTTTATTATTTTTTACATGTGTGTAAATTATGTATGCTAGTTTCCTTTCCAAATTGAATTCCATAGATTGTTACGTTACAAAGGCAAAATGTGAAAGAAAGTCTTCCTCATTTTGTTACGTACATTATTGTTGAAAAAGATGGATATACATCCTTTTTGTAGAAGTGTAGTGGGAAGAGACAATTTGATCCAAGGAAACCATTGGACGCTGCTTGGAATGTCTCAGTTAGAATGCATGCCGTGTCCAGTGGTTAATCAGACGTACTTATGTGTTGGTCAAGACACAATGGCAGGACAGCAACCACCTCTTACTTAGCAAAAATATACTGGTACCAGCATGCGAAATACTACTAGTAGGTTGCCCAGTTGCACCGTGCAACCATATTTTGCTTGGTGCAACCTATTTCTACACCCAGGTAGCCCAGTGCACTACCTACATTTTGTGGTAAGGATGCCCCTTTCTTCCATTGGGAACTATTTATTGAGAAGTTGCCATGGAAGAGCTCATCACTTCAGGTAAGGGGAAACAACTCTGTGTCAGAAATGTATAAATGCACATTGCATTCTCTAACAAAGTTTATCATAATGTAAAAGAGTTTAAATTCGGGGCAACCTGGAATTTTGATGGGCAACCTAGCTTTCATCCTAGGTTGCCACTCATGGTAACCTGGCTCAAAAAAGTATTTCGTACACTGTGGTACCAAAGAGTAGAATTCTGTCTGTAGTCGTTTTGAGTTTGTCTATAAGCAAACTTGTACATCCTTAATGATAAAGGAGAAAAAAGCTAATTTTCAAGCAGATGTAGGAAGGCCAAAATTGTAATGTTTTCTTGATCCCTGTTTAGGAGGGCTGTTTTTAACTTAAGAAAAAATGGGGTGCTAGAAAAAGTTAAGGTTTTACCTTCCTACATCTGCTTAGAGGCTAACGAAAATCAAAAATGAAAAACTGACAAGGATTTGGTGCTTCCTTTTATAAGTTTATTTACTGCAAATTCGTTCATTTTATTTCATGGTAGAAGAAGAAAGCGTTTTTTTGTTGAGTTTTAAGTTCGCGCAGTTGAAACATTTCTGTAGTTCAGTAGCAATACATTTGAAATGTATACTATACATAGTCGTGAGTAGATGTCACCTGGGCTCTAGCCAGCTCGAAATCTTTTTCCGTCAGCCCAGGTACATGATCAGACCTGGGGGTAGAGTGCTCACAATCTACGTGGATCCGGGGACAAATTTTCAAGCCTTCGAAAATGCAATTTCCCACATTTTGAGAGGCAAATCATGGGTTTGAGAGTGGTTGTTGGCGGTTCTTTGGATATGTTTATATTTTTACTCAAGATTTTTGTCAATTTTGTCCATCTAGGTTGACGGATTGGTATAAAAATTTTTCCGTCACATGCAACAAAGTTCCTAGGCCTGCAATTGACGGAAAAACGGGTGCTGGCTAAAGCCCTGGATGTCACTGCGAAAACTGCAAAAATAAAACCAACATGAACATTATAGGATTTACAGTAATAGATGATACATCATGCCACCTACAAGTCTGGTCCTTCTAAACATGCAAATGATGGAATACTTCAGGGACAGCTGTAACACATTGATTGGATTTTGAGCTGGGAATCAGTCCTACCCTGGCTAGCAAATTTCATTACAGTCCGACAAAAATCATTCAAGTCTTTCCAGAGGTGTGATTATGAAAGGCAAGCAGCCCATATATACTGTCAGTATCATTACATACATGATCATCATTACATGTATCCAACAGGCTTTTAGCTAGGATTTTTTTGTTGGGTGTCTATTTTTTAAAATTTTTATTATATCATACCCAGGAGGCGATAACGTTCGATACAGTGTTCCCGACCGGTCGGTACTTAACGGTACGACCGGGTTTCCATAGAACGATTCGAATGCGTTTCGCCCTAACCGCGTGCGCCGCTTTCTAAAATTCGAATACAGGATTCGAACTTTGGAATTGATGTTGTTGCATTTTTTGGGTTAAGGGACACCAAATTTTCGCTCATTTGGCATTGAAAGGTGTGTTTTCTTGGGTGGGTATGACATAAATAAAATACAACACGGTTTATTCCGCATCGCAGATTTTTTGTTGGGTGTCCATTTTTTAAATTGTATTCTATGCGCAGCAAAGCCACACAGCAAGCAACTCAGGTGCAAGCTTTTTCGGGGGGCTTTTTTGAAATTCGTAATGCTCTCAAACACTACTTTCTGCATTTTGAGGTGGAAATTTTGAGGAATACAGCCAAGATTGGGAGTGGAAAAAAATAGGGTGTCTTTAGGGTGTCCTACCAAAAAGTAGGGAGTCCAATTTCTTATTATTTTCAATACAGGGAGTCCAAAAGACACCCGGACACCCCCCTTAGCTAAAAATCCAACCACAAAGGGGTTTGGTTTTCAAAAGAATACCTCATAGTAATACTAGAAACAGACCTTTATATAGAGTACTGAACTATGTTTTTTACATATACACATATTACAATTATACTTACTTCCGTAATGCGAGGGAAAATCCGTAAACGCACGTTTAGAAAGCAGGAAGGATAACGTTTAAACAAAGAATGCCCAAGAGTTCAAAAGGTCATGGGCAATTGGCACAAATAAACAAGACATGCCAGCCGGGAATTTGGCCTCTCAGAAGTAGTTAAACTCCTTTTGTCAGTTTTGTTGACAACAGATGATAGGTGTAGTTGTACCTTTGTAGAACTGTTAGTCACTTAGTGTTAGGTCAAATTGTTCCCCATGGTACTGTATTCAGCGCTCGTGACTGCGCCTGTTTTAGGCGCATATGCGCCCAGAATTTCGAGAATGCGACTAGATTTGAAATCACAGGCGCACGGTGCTCCTAGAAAAAAATCAAGTTACGTAAATCATTTGTCAAAGTAAGGGCTTCCAAACCCATGTAAAGCTACAAATTTTGTGGTAACAATGACCCATTTTTCATTAGAAAATGTTCATAGAGAAGTTTCATCCATAGTCAACTTGTTTTAATGTGCCTATAAACGCAAAAATTCATCCAAAACTCGCGGTAGTTATGGCCGAGATGTAAACAACAGCGGCCATCTTGGATTTTATTGAGAGAATATGCAACGCCCTCTAGCGACATTAGTGACAACTGCAGAGTTACAGACATCGGTAGAGAGCCGATAATGAAACAAATTAAATCTAGCACCGCCTTTCCGCCTCTATTTGATCTCTTGGCCAAAATTAATTACTTCTTTGCTGTTGTTGCTATAAAAAATTGTACTATTAAAGCTGAAAAAGATTTTTTTCTTAAATTATACACTGTATAATAGAGAAGTTTATTGCAAACACATGCCCGAGGGCTAATTGCAAGTACAAACGAGTAACAACAAACAACATGAGAAAGAAGATACAATGGTATAAGAGACTACGTGATACTACATACTACAACATACGTGGTACTAATTTGGTTGGGTTTGACTTCTTCTTTTCAGGCAGTGGGAGACGAATTTACCCACTTCGTCTATAATATGTGGGTTCTTTGATTTTAGTAGGAAAATTGTTTTCTTTTGTTCAGGAATAGTGGGAAAGTAAGGGTGAATTTTGGACACGATGGTAAATAATTGGTGTCTGATATCATCATAAAATGTACAATTAGACATGAAATGATATTCGTCTTCCACTGCGTTTGAGGAACAAAATTTACAGATCCTCTCCAACACGGGTAGTTTCATATATCGCCCTTTTTCGATTGCCAAGGGGTGGGCACTAATTCTAATCTTACTAATAGCGGAGCGCTGCTCGTAGTCACAATGTTCGAGATATTTTTCTATACAATATTCGGTTTTACATTTTCTATAAAATCTCAGCTTACCGGTATCAATAGACAAACTATGGAAGAAAGTTTGGATGTACATATCTGAGAGACGTGTTCTTAATAATTTACATATATGTTGAGGGTCACAGGTTGTACTATTAATATACAGTAAGTAGGAATATCCACAGTGGTCGAGGATCTCCTTCACTCGCTGTAATAAAGTTCGTCTACGGCTACTTGTCAGGGAACTACGTTGTAACAAGAGTGCATCAACTTGCAGGGGGTGTGTATTAGTATCTAGTTGTATCAAATGTGTCCAGAATTTTACAGTACGTAGGGATATATCTAAATCTAATGGAAATCTTCCAAGTTCTGCTCTAGCTGCTACATTACTACAATTTCTATGCACTCCAAGTACATTCTTACAGAAGCGGTTATGAGAACTTTCGATTGGTGATGTGTCGTTTACAGGATAATACTAGTAGCTTAATAATTTTGCTATTGCTAAATAAAAATTGTACCAGGCTAAAAAATAGCTTTTTTAAATTTTATACAACTGTATAAATGTTGTTTACCATGACTCTGTATTAATATATAGTAATTTTGCATGTGTTCTTCAAATCGCATGTAAAATGTATGACATGGGTTTAGGTCCAGCAGATATAGATTAGACTGCAAGTGACATACACCTCAATGGCATGTTTACAAGAGCATTTTAAAATGAACGTTGTTGTCAATTTGGTCATTTTCCGGGGGTTACATTTATTCGGGGGGGGGGGGGGTATGTTTATTAGATTTTGACGTTTTTCTGGGGGGTACTTTTATTCCGGAGGGTATGTTTGATTTATTTGGGAAATGAGAGTAATATTTTTCGGCAGCTTTATAATTACGGTATCTTCTTGGTATCTCTATTTCACACAATTTTCTCATGTTCAATCAAGGAGGTTCAATGAAGTAAATAAAAGGTTACATTTCTCTATACATGCAAATCGCAGCAAGTATTATTTTACCTTTGCCGGTAGTGTAGTACCCTGAACACAGTATTCAACATTTTGTGCAAAGTCCTGCAAATTACGTCAATAGGATTTTTTTTTCTGGTGGTGCGCCTAGATTTTTGCTGGTGCGCCCAAATATTTTGGGTTGGTAGCACAGTGCTCCTAAGTCAAAAAGTTAGTCTGGAGCCCTGGTATTACACATGTTATGCAGCTCTATACTGTACAGTGTTGCCTTAGAAAATGTTGTAATTTTCACGTTTCAATTTCTCAAATCATTTGGTATACACAAACAACAAGATAAAGAGCACACATACTTGTTGACTGTTCTTTTATTTTTATTTAGAAGTAATTTTGTCCCATTATGTGGTACTAGCTTGTACTTAATTTCTCACTGCACAGTTTGACCATGCCTTTCAGAACGTTACTGTTTGAAAAGTGAAAGCTTGCATAGCGCAAACCTTTTTTGACAGAAAATGTTAACAATTTGTTGGTTTAGACTGATTATTTCACACTTCTTCTAGCAGCCCTTCCACTGGTCAGGTCCCGCAAATTTTTTAATTTTTTTTTAACGGCCACAAATTCTTGGGGAGGAGGCCCAATCAGCCCCTGACAGTGCGAGATTGTGTAACGCAGGCTGTTTTTTGGTTGGGTTAGCATTATAGATCATGATCTGTGTTGTATCAATGGTAGGGAGGCCTGGAGCTATACATGTTACAATAGTGCCTGACTGTTCTTTGTGGGGAGGGTATATACCACGGCACATGCCATCAGTCAATATAGGCTGCATCTGTCTGACTTCTATCACATACAGGACAGGGGCGTCCTTTTACAGGCTTTGTTAGAGAGCTACTGTAAAGCATGAAATATTTGCATCGATTTTATATTTGCAGCCGCTGGTTTTCAGTGACTTTTCACAGTGACTGACCTTGTGGTTCTAGGGTTGTTTCAGTAAATTGCGAATTCGAAGACACTACAAACTCTTGATTTTTACTGTGCTACAAAATTTTCATTGCTGCAAACTCAGTGTAAAGTTGTATCTGAATTTATAGTACACGTACCATTCTATAGGAAGTTCGAATTCTGTGCCTGAGTGGGTTAGGGTTAGGATCAGGCACGGTTCTGGATAGTCTCTTCGTATCCAAGAATGTAGATCATCATCAAGTTGCCCCAGGCACGGTTCTGGATACGTGAGGACTATCCAGAACCATGCCTGAGCATAGTTCTGGATAAACTTTAAGCACAGTTCAGGATAGTCTCTGTGTATCCAAGAACGTAGTCTTGCCCCATGGATGGTTCTGGATATGTGTGGACATCCAGAAGTGTGCCTGAGAAAGGTTCTGGAAAAAGCATGGTTCTGGATACATCACACCACGGTTCTGGCTACATCACACCCTCTGCAATTTGTACGCGGGAAGATTGATCGTGCCACTAATATCGTATTAGCGGCGCTCACCCCTGTCGTAATGGGGCCACCCGGAATGGAGGTAATATTATCCCCCCCCCCTCTGCCATATTACTATATTACAGACAGTACTGATTGATATTATTCCCCTTTTCTTTCGGCCTCATATAATCCAAAGAGCAGAGCTGGTTTTTACATGATGGGGTGTGTATGGGTAGTGCTGTGTACCTAAACCCACGTTTAGGTTCAGGTCCGGATTCAAGTCCAGAGGTTTAGGTTCAGTTCCGGACTTGTAAGTCCGGACCTAAAGCCACGGTATATACAAAATTACATGTTGGCAACCTTGCAATGTTGTCTGGTTGAAACTGTGACCACATAACGTGGAGGCCGACACTCAACAATGCCCGATGGCAATGTTTTCTTCATTTTGTAGCACAGATTTTGGAAGGTTTTATGTGGTTTGGAACGAAAAGGGGTATGTGACATGGTTTTTTTTCCAACCAAGTCCAGAACTGGTTCCCGCAATTCAGTTTTTTTGGACTTGAACCTAAACGTTTTTACAAGTCCGGAACTGAGTCCAGTGAACTATGCATGGGGGCCCAGACTATGCTTATCACTCAAGGGTATACATGGGGGTTCTGAATATGTTTATAACTCGAGACGGCTGTCTATGCTTTAATAACATTTGTATGCTAAATAGAAAGTATTCTATACACATTACGTAAAATTGCATATTTTCGGCACTTGTTACGGAGAACAGAAAATTTGAAGAACATCTTTAAAGTCTACTTAATCTGTGCCTGTTGTTTAAAATTCCAATTTTGACCACTGAAAATTTGTGTCGCGCAACCTTTTAGTGTCAGACAATAAACGTGCTACATGTAGCTCGTGAAATGTACTTGTAGTAAAGTACCTCACAAAACAACAGGCAGCCAGCTGGTCAAGTGGCCAATCCCCTTTTGTGAGCTTGGGGGAAAAAAGAAATAAAAGTCAAACCCTGTAGATTGCTGTGACTTGTCACGCTAATTCGGATAATTGTGGTAACAAATTTTATAATATACATGTAGGGAGGTTTTATGTGTGTGTGTGTGTGTGTGTTTGTGTGCGCGTGTGTGTGTGTGTGTGTTTGTGTGCGTGTGTGTGTGTGTGTGTGTGTATGTGTGTGTGTGTGTGTGTGTGTGTGTTTGTGTGCGTGTGTGTGTGCGTGTGTGTGTGTTTGTGTACACGTATGTGTATGTCTTGTGCATATATGTGAGTGTGTGTGTGTGTGTGTGTGTTTGCTTTTGTGTTTGAATGGAAGCATGTGTGGTTGGGATATTAACTAACTAGTACAGGCCACAAAAGGTCAGACACAGGAAGTTAGGTCCCAAAAGTTGGGGTTGGGGGTATATTGTATATGACCAGCAGGAAAATACATATCTAGTATAGACAGAGAAACTCACAATAATGGATAAAACAAAACAAAATTTGCAAAAACTCAGAGGTATCTACGGCAGATCGCCCAATCCTAACCCCTGAAAGATGTATTGCACCATGTAATGCAGTGTCCATTCAAGTCTTCTAGCAGATTGCCTTTCTCCATGCACTTAGATGTGAGCAGTGAAGAATGTGACAGCAGTGCTGAGGTCTCTTATGCATAGGAACAAATTGTGCACTGACTCTCTATACATTTAGAGCGTACATTGATAGATATATAACCCACGTGCAGGGATTTGGAAAGAATTTTCTAGAAAATAGCAAGTGAATTTTGCCTTGTCTACTGAAATAAATGTACAGTATGTAGAAGGTTTATTGGCTCGACAAAAAGTATAGCAACTTTCGTACATGGTTTCGGTTTTTGATTCGAGTGCTATGTTTAGTGTATATGTCATTTAACTTGCTCGTGGGGATTTCTTAAAGTGCATTCACCCATAGATCCCCTTTCTTCAGCCTTAGTCTTGAGTGGACTGAGTTGTTCTTAGCTTCAAGTCTGATGTATTCAGGGACTAAGAGACCTACAGCAACAAAAGCTATCAACCAAGTATTGAGGTGATCAAAACTCTTTTTTTTGGTAGAACTATTGTAGAGTGGAACTCGCTGCCAAGTACAGTAGGGGCATCCTCACTGGATAGATTTAAATAATGCTTACAGTTACTGTTACAGTTAGATGTGCAAAGGTTAGGTGTAACAGGTCGTTCAGTGTAATATAGCCAGCTGCTGCCGCGCTGTGTGCCTGCGAAGCTGGTGTATTATGCCGAAGGGCGGTTATACCGGCTATACAGATACAGATACAGAAAAGCCCCAATCTTCCTGGTTTAATAATGGCCAACCTTGGACAGGGTTTACTTCCACTCTCAGGCAAATCTAGTGGCAGATGGTATGGTATACAAGGATAATATTTGCTTTGCTACCGTAAAATCAAACATTTTAGTCACCCTTTACATGTTGTATGCTAGACTTATGTGTCCTGTAGATTGTTTATTGATATTGATGCAAGCTTTCAATGTTTTAATTTCATTGGTGAAATTTTTCTTTTCTGTAACATTTTTCAAGATTTGTTTATAGTACAGTATTATTAATTAATGAAAAATGATTATGAAGAATGTGGGAATATGATATTTACATAGAAAGAGCTAGTTACACAGTTTCACAGATTGTTGAGTGAACTTTCTATGCCCTTTTTTGGTGTGACCTTCTTTCATTTTCACAAGGTCGCAGGTCTTTGTTGGGGGCATCAGACATGTCAACAACACATGTCTGTTGTCCTTCAAAACACAAAAAGGCACTTAAATTTCTTTACCCCAACAATGAGATGCTAAAAGAGGTGTCTGAAGAAAATACCGACTGTCTTTGTTTTGATAAGTACCTAAGGAAGTCTAGTAGACTAGTCAGAGTTTCAGAATGTGAAGTTATCGGTTCTGTAATCTCTGAGATCAGACGGGATGTTTCCGTTTTGTTAGCAGGAAGGACATGTTATTGGTACACAGTATGTCTTGTCAGGCATTACAAAGTACTCAAAATTTTACAACTTAAAAAGAAAAAAAGGAGTGTTTTTTGATACGTCGATAAAGGGGGCCCCGTTTTAATTTTACGTAGAGCGTAGACGGACCGCTCTTCTTCAACGTAGAGCGTAATCGGCGCATTTTCCGTAGAACGTAATTTGCCATTTAATTCTACATAATACGTTGTAGTGCCCCGGAATTTACCGTAGAACGTAATCGAGAGATTTCCTGAATTCAGCGTAATACGTAGCTGGCTCTCAAAATTTAGCGTAGAGCGTTGTCGGGACCCCCCTATGCAGGCCCCCATAAAGGTTAGACATCCAGGTAGAACATTATCCGGAACATTATATGCGAAACAAAATAAATCAAGCAACTGCATAAATTCTCTGAAGAGTCAGATGTTTCGGATAGCATCCACTACAATGTATCTTTCATCAGTGACTAAGAAACAGTCCGAAGACAAGTGTAATCTGTATACACAGTAAATAAGTATCTGTTTCTTGGTTTGATAGATCTTACTTTTCACAAGGTACATGTAGTTTGCTCTTTACTGTACTTTTTAGTACAGTACATCATGCAATCTCCTTAGTTGTTCCAGTAAATTCCCCCTCCCCCAAAAAAACCAAATGGAAGTTTGAAATCTCTGATTTGGTGTTCTGCAGGAAATGTTGTGATTGATAGTGAGCTACAGCAGACCTCCTATCTCCCTGTACTCCTGTATAATCCCAGTGACCCAGTTTCTAACATGATAACTGCATTACCAGGCCTCCAGACCTGTCATTGGGCTTTACTCCCCAGCACATCTAAGTAAAGCACCCGGACCAGGGAAAAAAGCCATAAAACCTAATTGAATCTCTGGGTTCATGAAATAATCATGGTGGGGTTTCAGCTTCTGCTCTGTAGTTTTGGTCTGGAGTTAAATTAGAAGCTTTTGGTATCTGGAGGGGCCTAGAAAGTAGAGATACTGAATCAGACTGAATTTATAACAGGCTACATGTGTTATACTAAGTGGGTCAGCTTGCACACTTGTTTAATACCCAGTGGGAGATACTGCAGTGTATGAAATACGTTTTTTGAGCCAGGTTGCCCAGTGGCAACCTAGGATGAAAGCTAGGTTGCCCATCAAAATTCCAGGTTGCCCCGAATTTAAACTCTACATTATGATTAACTTTGTTAGAATGTAATGTGCATTTATACATTTCTGACACAGAGTTGTTTCGCCTTACCTGAAGTGATGAGCTCTTCCATAGGAACTTCTCAATAAACAGTTCCCAATAGAAGAAAGGGGCACCCTTACCACAAAATTTAGGTAGTGCACTGGGCTACCTGGGTGTAGAAATAGGTTGCACCAAGCAAAATATGGTTGCACAGTGCAACTGGGCAACCTAGTATTTCGCACGCTGTGAACTGTAAATACAGTAGTTTTAAGTTTAGGGAAAGATGTTGTTGAGGGGAAAGATGTTGTTCGATGTGTTCTAAAGTTCTTGGTTGAAACAACTGTAGCAACACAATGGAATTGAAAAAAAACACACAATAATTTGCAATCGAGAGCTCCCAGAAAAAATGTGAATATCATTATCACACATATGAAAGATGTGTGTGTGGGGGGGTCAGATCACACATGTTTTCCTTGATAGAAATTTCTGGGCCAACATCATTTATTCCTTATTTATATGAATTGTATGAAATGATGGAAAATATAACAATGGATCTTTGTAGGCTATGGTTTATTGGAATACCTTGTGGATTATTCCATTTCAGTTATTTTTTGAGAGAGGGTTGGATTGAAAAATGTATATTCAGTGGATATAATATGTATTGTAAGGCCACACCAATTTTGATCGTTGCTTCTTGGATTTTTTCAGAAAAATTATGAAGCAACAGGGCGAAAAAAAATAAAAAATAAAAACAGGCCTAGGCATCCTATTATAGCCCCAAATGTTAGAATAAGTGCCATGAAGTCAACACAAAAGGCTGGGTTGAAATTTAAACAATGAATTTTGAACTTTTAATCAAACCACTGCATTGGTAGATGTAACAACTGTAACAACTAGGAAGAAAAGGACTTTCTTCAACTGTTGGAGTCAAAATAAGAGCATTTTTGAGTTGATTCAGAAGCAGAATTTTTTTTTTTTTGCAAATCAGAAAAAAATGAAGAGGCGAATCTGAGAACCAACAAATTAAATTGGTGTGGCCTAAAGAAAAGAAAGGACACTTTTGTCTTTACCGGTTGAATCATGACACTGCAAATTGCTACTGTAAGTTACAGAATTATTTAAATCATGAACCTGAAACACTGTGGAAACCTCCTTTCCGTCCAATAATACTCTGAAATTGAGTCCCTGCGAAAATAAACAAGTCTACAGTACTGTACTCGCGTCATACAAACCCCCTTTAGGATAGAGGTAATAAAGACAGAAGATTTGGGTTCTCTCCAGTTCTTGACCGGATGAATTTGAATGACGTTGGATCGTTGGGTCCGTTCAGGCGCGACGGCTGCAGCCAATACTCGTCAATCGATCGGGAATTGGTTACAACCACCCTGTCGTGAAGTCAAGTGGTCTGGACATCCGACATGGCGCCGATCAATGATTGGGTGGGGTCGGTCCATGCAGAAAGGGCCTTGTTTCCAGTGTCTCAACTGCTGTATCTTCCTTTGATAATTTTGTATAAGTCATGACTGAAAATACCTACCCATAACCTGCATTTTGCAGAAAAAAATGTCAAGATTCCTGAAGAAAAATATAAATGCCAATTTCACAAACTAGAAGTAAAACTACTTGCTAAGAACAATATGCAAATGTACAGGCACGGTCTTGTGACTGACATTTTGCATCAACTACCAAGATATCCAAGATACCTCAATTATTTATGTGAGTTTTCTTGGTAAATTTCTTGATTTATTCATTATTGTTGTGAATTTCTTGCTGATTCTGTCTATGCATTCTTCCACTGTCTCCCACAAGGCAACAGACATGGAAATCGAAGACAGGAAATGAGATAAGCTTTTTCAGGACCTTTTTTGGGACCTTTGACCTAACTTCCTGTCAGTGACTGTGTCCCCGACATGCCTAGCATGTGGAAATAACTATCAAGCAAATACGCGCAGATACACAGACACACACACCAAAATAAAACCCCTGTACACAGAGGTAAGGTAAGCAGTTTTCATGTACATGTGGCTATCACGACCCTCTCAGCCTTTTGGGAATTTTAAAAAAGTTTTAGATGGAATTCATACTATTACAGTTCCTTGGAAATGTAGCTAGTCTTCTTGGAAGGTGGAGGGAACCCTGGGGTCGATGGCACGGCATGTTTCCATTAATGTTGTTCTACTGTCCATCAGAAAGGTTCAGGTTTGGAATAGGGATCACATACAGGTCAACACACACACACATAGTATTAATAGGTTTGCACTGAGGAGTTGGTAGATAAGGAATTGCAAAGTGTAATATGTCTATGCCAGCCCATACGTTAACCTTCTCCCTGCTGCCTAACCCCATAACCAATACAAATTTGGTGCCAAATGGCTACCTTAGCAGGCTGAAGGTTAAGCATCTCACACCTTTTGGTGTATAGGGCAGTACCCATCTCCATTTCTACAGCCCTTTGGCCACACAGTTGTGCAAGCATTACAACAGGAGGCTAGTCCACTGGTAGTGGTGTGTGTTTAACTCCCATCCTCTTTTCCCAAATGTGCTAGGCGGAGAAAGCATATGTGATGTACCAATTTTTAAGTCGTTGGTTACAAGACTCGGCCAGGGATCAAACTCACGACCTACCGAATGCAAGGCGAACACTCAACTCACTTGGCCATTGTTCCGATCTTTAAAAATAAATTTCAACTTAAAATTCATATATTGTCTAGCACGAAGGTTTCAATCCTTAACATTCAAGGATTGAAACCTTCGTGCTAGACAATATATGAATTGATTGGAAGCCCATTGACGTCATTGTCTACGTCAATAGATTGTTTACATCAATAGCTGTTGTTTTAAAGCTCCTGTTCTAAAATAAACAAGTAATCAAAATCAGTGGTAGACTACAAAATGACGAAATTAAATACATTATGCATAGCATAGCTAGAATTGTAAACATCATTCCAGAGTTTTCTTTAGCAATATTAGTTATAAAGACTTAGGGTAGGTTATTACTTTTGCCAATACATATGTTTTCGATAGCATAGACAGTTGTGTTTTTGTATTGTGGTTTTGTGGTATAACAGTAAACTCAAGAAGCTAGGGGCGGAGTGTTATGATATTTGGTATGTGGTCAGATCTTGGCTCACCAAAGAAATGTTTTGATTTCCATCCCCCTAGTGGCTTTTTTCGGTACTACAGTGGAACTTCTCTTTCTTAGATATTGATATTTTGTTCTATCACCTATGAAAAAAAAGAGAACCAACAAAATTTGATACAAAGGCTTGAATAGTGCTGTGTACCTAAACCCACGTTTAGGTTCAGGTCCGGATTCAAGTCCAAAGGTTTAGGTAAGTCTGGACCTAAACCCACGGTATATACAAAATTGCATGTTGGCACTTGGCAACCTTGCAATGTTGTCTGGGCAAAACTGTGGCCACATAACATGGAGACCGACACTTAACAATGCCCAATGGCAATGTTTTCTTCATTTTGCAGCACAGATTTTGCAATCTATGGAATGTTTTATGTGATTTGGAACGAAAAGGGATATATGACATGTTTCTTTTCCAACCAAGTCCGGAACTGGTTCCCGCAATTCAGTTTTTTTTTACTTGAACCTAAACATTTTTACAAGTCCGGAACTGAGTCCAGCCAACCGGTAAGGCTTGAATGTCTTTTCTTCTTTCTTCACAGGTATTACAACTTTCAAGCCCTGAAGTCGTTGATTGCAAAAAACAAACAAACAGAAGAAGGAACTGAGACAGTGAGAGCGGTCGGAAATTAAGCTTCAGAGGAGCTTCAAAAAAACAACCGGCGCCTTCGTGTAAGTGAGACGAAAGAAAGGAAAGAAGAGGAAGATGAAGAAGATCAAGCGGCGGTTGTCTCTGACGCTACGCGGCGGGAGAGGAGTTGACGAAAGTCTGTCGGAACTGGCGGAGAGTATGAACATAGAAGAGAGCAACGCCAAGGATAACGGTAGGACGCAGTCACTATTTCATCATCATCACTGTTTTTCATATTAGAAAGGATAGAGCAAAAGAAGAAAGATAGATTGGATGGATGGATTAGGTTGGAAAGAATGAGTGGAATGAAAGAATTGATGGTGGATGAGTTTTTGGATAGAGTGAATGAATGAATGGTATAGGTATCCTTATTTTTTTATCTGCCAACTGTGATTTCCTTTATTTCGTGGTAATTTTACACATTGTGAATTTTCAACATGTTTTTGAAAACATAAATTTTGTCAACACTTGAATTGTCTGGTGGAAGACAATTATAACACTCTAACAGTTGAGGAATTTTGAAATGAGCTAGATTATTGTACCATTTCATACAAAAGGGTCACAATTTTTTTTACTGCTAAGGCCACACCAATTTAATTTGTTGCTTCTCAGATAATCGCCTCTTCATTTTTTTCTGATTTGCAAAGAAAAAAAAAAATTCTGGTTCTGAATCAACTAAAAAATGCTCATATTTTGCCTCCAACAGTTGAAGAAAGTCTTTTTCTTTCTAGTTGTTTCTTTCTAGTTTTTCCATCAACCAATGCAGTGGTTTGATTAAAAGTTCAAAATTCATTGTTCAAATTTTAACCCAGCCTTTTGTGTTGACTTCATGGCACCTATTCTAGCATTTGGGGCTATAATAGGATGCTCAGGCCTGTTTTTATTTTTATTTTTTTTTGCCCTGTCGCTTCATATTTTTTCTGAAAAAATCCGAGAAGCAACAAAGAAAATTGGTGTGGCCTAACCAACGTAACATCATGACCTATCATTTTTGTTGGTCTGTAACACACGTCTACGTTTCTGCATGGCTGAATTTTCCATTAGTTTTCCTGGAAGTGATTTCCCTGGAATTCCTAATCTCTGTCTAGACTGCAATGAGGGTCAACGACCCCAATCACGGCATTCCATATGGGAATTTTTTCCAGACATTATTTTTTTTACCAAGGAATATTAATCACCAAATATCAATTATGTATGAATTACTAATGACTAAACACACTTTTTTTGCTGTACAAGGTTCCATTGCTTCATGCTGATTTGCATATTTTGTAAGGGTGCACCTGCCATCCGTGACCAAATATGGGCATTAGTATGTGTCATGGATTATGCATGTCCTTTTATGGTCTTAAGGTCGTTGATCCCAATTACCCCACTGGTAGCTTGGGTACATGTAGGTATTACATAAGGGTCGTAAAATGGCATTTTGTGGTAGTCGTAAAGCATTACCCGTCGTTCCGGATATTAACTCTGATGAAAATACATCTCCGAAGTTCAATTCATGTTTTTTGTAATGATATGGAACAATATGTTGCTTGAGTTGTTTTTATGACATTTTTGAATGACGCTGTGCAATGTGAAATTTAATTTGTCAAAGTGAACGTACCCTTGAAGTAGGGATTTAATCTTTCAAAACATTGAATACTACTGGCATGGTAAAAAATTGTGCCTTTCAAGTTTTCAAACCTAAGTTTTTTCCTTGAATTTGAAAACCCAGCTCAGTTTCATTTTACCATATTCATACGCATTCATCCCTTATGGGAGGGTCAAAACCCGTCTTATGTGTTTTTTGTCGGTACGTTTTTTGTTGAGACCGAGTCTGCCATGTTTTTCTGTTGCGCTCATTGGCTTTACAGTGCACGCGCGTCGCCCGTACTGGCAGCCTGAACGCAGAGAAAGTTCTGCATGGACGTAAAGTGCTACGGCGTGTCTGCATGCTCCCAAATCCGTTGAATTCCGTACGGAGGCGGTACTCACGTAGACAGTTGCACATAGACAGCACGCAGTTGCACATACGGTGGGTTGTGACCCTCGCTTTAGCTGTATTATTTGTCCATCGAAAGACTTCCTTGATGGCATAGTGTATTTTTCAGGAAAAGGTTTTTCTATTATTTGCTATGTTTTAAAAACGAACAAGCCTTTAATGTAAAAAAAACTTATTTAGTCTGGGTTTGCTTTGAATTGTACATGAGTTACTTTCCTCAGGATACACTTGGGAGGGATTTATATGAAATGCAATAAAGCCATTAAAGGAAAGGCAATATATTTAGTTCCCAAGGCCAAAATGTCAGTGGCGAAAAAGATATTGGTTTTATTTGAAGTAGTGTAATGTATTGAATAGTCAATATTTTATCCACTGTCAATTTCATTGCGTTTCTAAATATAGCCAGTAGAGGGAGGTATAATTTGGTGCGTATTGAAATGCTGAAACATGATTTATTAATTTAACGTAATATTTAGCACCTATTCCCCAAGACAAATTTTGAACCATAGTCTAATTTCTGACTGTCTAATTTGATGGTCTAATTTCTGTAAAGCATACGGATCCCATTCTGGCTTTAATGTAAGAGTTTTTAATAAAACAACAGTTTAGGTAGTTTAAATGTTACTATTAGGCCACACCAATTTAATTTGTTGCTTCTCGGATTTTTCAGAAAAAATATGAAGCGACAGGGCGAAAAAACAACAACAAAAAACAGGCCTGGGCATCCTATTATGGTCCCAAATGCTATGATAGGAGCCATGAAGTCAACACAAAAGGCTGGGTTAAAATTTAAACAATGAATTTTTAATTTTTAATCAAACTACTGCATTGATAGATGGAAAAACTGTAACAACTAGGAACAAAAGGACTTTCTTTACCTGTTGGGGCCAAAATATGAGCATTTTTGAGTTGATTCAGAACCAGAATATATATTTTTTTTTGCAAATCAGAAAAACATGAAGAGGCGAATCCGAGAAGCAACAAATTAAATTGGTGTGGCCTTAGTGACAGACTGCCAGACAGAGCCCATATTCGCAGTGTGAAGTTTTCTAAGAGCTTACTGCAAAAACAGCAAACATAAAACCACCACAAATATTTGATGATATACAGTACGAAGCGTACACCTGCGTTTTCAACAACCATCAACCGCTTCGCAGCAAATTTGGTCATTTCCTGAAATGAGATATTCACCAGTTGGTATAGCCATATTTGGGCAATGTTGATCAAAGCATTATATAAGTGTGTGGGTGGTGATATACATGTAGGACGCTGGATAATATGTTTTCCTCGAGATAATGTAATCTACACGTGATCCGCCAGTATAGTATGTCACTTACATGTACTCAGATACCGTGTTCAGCGTACGAAATACTTTTTTGAGCCAGGTTGCCCAGTGGCAACCTAGGATGAAAGCTAGGTTGCCCATCAAAATTCCAGGTTGCCCCAAATTTAAACTCTTCTACATTATGATTAGCTTTGTTAGAATGCAATGTGCATTGACACGTTGTTTCCCCTTACCTGATGTGATGAGCTCTTCCATGGGAACTTCTCAATAAACAATTCCCAATGGAAGAAAGGGGCATCCTTACCACAAAAGTGCACTGAGCTACCTGGGTGTAGAAATAGGTTGCACCAAGCAGAATATGGTTGCGCGGTGCAACTGGGCAACCTAGTATTTCACACGCTGGGACTGTTTTACTTTTACATCAACATAAAATCCAAACAGTTTGGTTTTAGCTTGCTTTTTCTACATATCCTTTTCTGGTCTTGTACGGTAGTTGTTTACTAACCTAGCACCAAGAATTGACACCCACTTCTCAGTTTTCGTAGGCGTTTTTTTCTAAGAAATGTATTTTTGGTAGCGAGTGAGTAGGTGTATCAAAAATGCCCACGCAAGTAAATACAAGATGATCCCTTGTCAGAAATCAAAGCTAGTTCCCGGTACTTATTATCGAGAGTGGGTGTTTTAAAGTGAACCAACGTGACAAAAAGCCTCATGCATGCAGTATAAACTTAGTCAGCAGCTCTTTTGTGAAGACCTGAGGTCCTACGATTTGATTATATAGATGGCAGAATGTACTGCGCCTGCGCAAAACCCTGATTTTTCACGTTTTTCGTTGCATCAAAATTTTGCCTTTTGCAGACGATATCTTTTCCTATACAACATCTGAAAACTACAGACAGGCTGCCAACCTTATATGCTCTAATACAACCTAAAAATATGTATGAGACATTCTGCCAAAGTGCTATGCACAATACATTACGGGTTTCGCGCAGGTGCAGTACGTTCTGCCGACGTGCTTAGATGGCACCGTCTGGGCAAAGTTGGGCAAGAAAAGTCGCCTTCAGTTCATTATGAAATCTAAATACGGTTGAACAGATTGCTGAACACACAGAGCATGGCATACCAATCAATGTATTTTTTTATTTTTGTTCCTTCACATTATCTTTGAGTTTGCAAGACTTGATCGTATAATTACAATGTATAAGAAAGTTGTAATTCGAACCCTGCCTCCCTTCCTCTGGCATCTTCTTCTTTTCATTTTGACTTCTGTCGACTTTCAAGTACCTAAAGAGATAGTATGGTCAGATCACATTTAAAATGTTGAATTACAGCTACGATTAACGTTGAAACAAAACAGCTTGCTACGTATGCCCGTAGCCAGGATTTTGCTTGGGGGGGTTCTTCCTACTGTCCAAGGGACCAACGAGTGCCGAACGCCCGAGCTTGCCCGTGGGCATGCTCTCCCGGAAAATTGTGAGAATTGAACCCTCTGAAATGGCATTTCCTGTGTTTTTGACAGGATTTCAAAGGGAAAATCAGAGACATATAGGATTCCAGTCCCGCTGATGATACAAATCAGTCCGCCTATTAAAGAAAAATCTTGGACCTTTAGATAAAAAGTGGACCTTTTTGCTTGTGTGGGGTTTGCTTCCGAACCCCCCCTGGCTACGGGCATGCACGCCTCACTGAAAAAAGGCACGTAGCTCCTCTCAGACTCTCATAATCTTTGACAAACAGAACCATTAACCAAAGTGACCCCAACACTTGCTTGGTGATAACATGTCAGTATTCATATCCACAGAGTCTATCGATCTACAGTTGGGCACAGGTCAGTTGTCATGTGTATAGAACGGTTGACCTTGAAGTTGGTGCCAAGGTCGTGAACTCAATAAAGGACCTGGCAAGTCCAGTGCTGCAGGAGTTATTGGAATGGGAGTATTGATATTGTTGTGGGGAATTTTGGATGACCAATTTACAAAATGCTCGACGGACTTTATTCTATTTGATATCGACTGTTACGAGGACAATGTACTGTGCCTGCGTGAAATCTGAAATGTAACGTGCATAGCACTTCTACAGAACATCTCGTTTAAGGTCGTGTTCAGCGTATTAAAGGATGATGTCCCGTCTGTAGTTTTAAAATGTTGTGTTGGAAAAGATGTTGTCTGCAACAGGCAAAATTATGATGCAACGTTGACCAAACATTCAACGGAAACTGTGGTTTTGTGCAGGTGCAGTATGTTCTGCCAACGTGCTATTGTTGCTCCATAACAGTTATATAAGTAGTTTCTTATACGTTTCCTAAATTCTAGTTAAGGAAGAATATTTTGAAAAAAAAACAACTTGATATTGGTAGTTTTTCACAGAGAATGTTGGCTACTTGCATTCTTTTAAAGTAAGAACAAAGGCTAAATTGGCAAAATAAGAACCAAAGTCATTAGTTGATAAATCATCCTGAGCACCCCTTCACACTTTTTCACAATGGAATAGCCCTCAAATCAATCAGATATTCTTATTTGCTGTGCAAGGTCAAAGTCGAAGAATGGTCCTTCTCAGAATCCCTGGTTTGAAAGTCAAGGTGACAATAAGACGTGTAATCTTAAAGGTTGATCTGTTGACGTCATCTCAAGAATTTCTGTTATCAGGTGTCTTAGATGTTTTTGTCAAGATCAAGGACTTCTCTAGTCTTCTTTGTGCCTGGCATTTGTGTAAAGAGTTAATACTGAGACGTCACTGCGAAAGCTGCAAGAAGGAAACTACGGTGAATATTTCCCAATTTACAGTAAATTTACAGTAGGGGTCAGGTACAGAAGGACAACTTTCTGCGGTCCAAGCCAAGCATTTAGTGACCCAAAAACATGACCACAGCAGGGGGTCTGGTATTCTCCTGGAAAAAGTTTGAAACTCAAAGCCCCCTGAGATATTATTTCTTGCTTCTTGAGGGACAGATTTTGTAACGTTAATGTTTTCCCTTTGTTATATAACTTCATTCCAAAGTCGTATTTTTATTTTTTCAAACATTTATGAAGATTCTCCCTCCAAAAATACCCCTATGCTGGTTGAAAGGCTGGTTAAATCACAGCGTAGTAGGCCCCTACGCTCAAATAGCCTAGTGAGAACTATGTCCTTTCTAGAGCCAGACTTTTGGAGATGTGTTTTAATACCGTATATATAGACAGTCAAGGTCATATGTCAAATGACCTTCAAGTCGATTGTGACTTCTCGTTATCTTCCCTTTCCTCTTCTACATACCGATGAAATCCTTCTGCAATCCTTGGAATCAGCAACTCTTGCTATCAGTGATTGAATTCTGTTTTGTAATACAGTAGCGTGTTGAAAGAAAAAACAAACCACAATAGCTCAAATTCTTTAGCCTGGGTGCCAGACTGTCGCCAAGGCCAGTATACAGGCTAGCTCCTCGGCTCCAGGGCTAGCCTGGGTGCCAGACTGTTGCCAGGGCCAGTATACAGACTAGTTCCTCGGTTCCAGGGCTAGCCTGGGTGCCAGACTGTTGCCAGGGTCAGTACACAGGCTAGCTCTTCGGCTCTAGGGTTAGCCTGGGTGCCAGACTGTTGCCAGGGCCAGTATACAGGCTAGCTCCTCGGCTCCAGGGCTAGCCTGGTTGCCAGACTGTTGCCAGGGACAGTATACAGGCTAGCTCCTTGGCTCCAGGGCTAGCCTGGGTGCCAGACTGTTGGCAGGGCCAGTATACAGGCTAGCGCCTCGGCTTCAGGGCTAGCCTGGGTGCCAGACTGTTGGCAGGGCCAGTATACAGGCTAGCTCCTTGGCTCCAGAGCTAGCCTGGATGCCAGACTGTTGGCAGGGCCAGTATACAGGCTAGCGCCTCGGCTTCAGGGCCAGTCTGGGTGCCAGACTGTTGTCAGGGCCGGTATACAAGCTTAAATAGCTCCTCGGCTCCAGGGCTAGCCTTGGTGCCAGACTGTTGCCAGGACCATTATACAGGCTAGCTCCTTTGCTCCAGGGCTAGCCTGGGTGCCAGACTGTTGCTAGGGCCAGTATACGGCCTAGCTCCTTGGCTCCAGGGCTAGCCTGGGTGCCAGACTGTTGCTAGGGCCAGTATACGGCCTAGCTCCTCAGCTCCAGGGCTAGCCTGGGTGCCAGACTGTTGCTAGGGCCAGTATACGGCCTAGCTCCTCAGCTCCAGGGCTAGCCTGGGTGCCAAACTGTTGCCAGGGCCAGTACAGGGCCAGTATACAGGCTAGTTCCTCGGCTCCAGGGCTAGCCTGGGTGCCAGACTGTCGCCAGGGCCAGTATACAGGCTAGCTCCTCGGCTCCAGGGTTAGCCTGGGTGCCAGACTGTTGCCAGGGCCAGTATACAGGCTAGCTCCTCGGCTGCAGGGCTAGCCTGGGTGCCAGACTGTTGCCAGGGCCGGTATACAAGCTAGCTCCTTGGCTCTAGTCTAGGGCTAGCCTGGGTGCCAGACTGTTGTCAGGGCCAGTATACAGGCTAGCTCCTGGGCTCCAGGGCTAGCCTGGGTACCAGACTGTTGCTAGGGCCAGTATACAAGCTAGCTCCTCGGCTCCAGGGCTAGCCTGTGTGCCAGACTGTTGCGAGGACCTGATTATACAGGCTAGCTCTTCGGCTCCAGGGTTAGCCTGGGTGCCAGACTGTTGCTAGGGTCAGTATATACAGACTAGCTCCTGGGCTCCAGGGCCAACATGTCCCCAAAGAAATTTTACCACAGACCCCTCAGTTAGGCCCTAACTGGGGGCCGGGCTGAGTATTGGCCCTGCGAACAGTCTGGCATTTAGGCTAGTAATACACCAGCGTGTCGAAACTAAAGAAAAAAAAAACCAAAAAAAAAAACAAATAGCTCAAATTCTTAGACTAATCAGGAAGTGCTAAACATATCTTAGCCAGAAATTTGTCTCCCTACAATTTCTGGAGCAGCTCTGGTATGGTAATTGGTGCATTCACTCAGAGAATTGTGTGAAGTATTTGTTGAGTGAAATGTGAATTTTAAAGAAGGCTTTGGGATTTTGTAGTGTCAGTTCTAATAAAGTTTTCCCTTATGATTTAAGAACTTTTCGAAAATCTCTGAGGTCATTCGTGCAGTTGTTAAATCTGGGAATTTTTGTCAAATTGGAGAGAATACTATACTCTTTTTTGACACAGCAGTTATATTCGTTGAAGTTTATTGGTCGTCATATGATTTTGATGCTGTAGAATTTTTATTAAGCAGGCTGTGAGTGTGATAGAACCAACTGCTGACAGAATAGCCTTTCAGAAAATACATACTGACAAGACAGCTGAATTTTGCATGACACTCAGGGTTGGACAAGTTTTCAAAAATCCACTTGCCCTATCGGGCAAGTACATGGTTATTTCCACAATGCCCAAAATATACATGACATATTTAATGCATTTTTACTACCAGCAAGGAAATTATTTTATGTTAGAGTTTATAATGCTGCATGCTTTATTTATGAAAATAAGGTGGTTTGAGACTTGCACTTGATTTTCTGACAAAAGGGCATTATGGCAAAATGATGAGTAATTTTGCTAGAGATAAACACCGTAGCGGCTATACTTTGCATGCAAAAAATTTACTTGCCCAATCAGGCAAGTAAAGGGGTATATGCACTTGCCTGAACAGTACTTTTACTTGCCCTGGGCAAGTGGGCAAGTGGACTTGTCCAACCCTGACATCTGCACAACAACTATCCCAAGAATCCCTCAGTTTACGATCATACGCTGAATGTTACCAGTCCCTCACTTGCCTCTTACATGTACATTTATGTAGATTAATGGATTTTTGTGCTGAAACTGAATCTGTTCCTGTTTATTTTGGCCCCCTTGTGATTTCCTCTTTGAAAATAGATAGCTCAAAATGACACCTTTCGGTATCACGATTACACATCTACAATACAATACTGTATCTAGATGTTGACATCCTTTTTGCTTTTCTGCGGCTAGTTCAAGATATACAGGGTTCTCCCCAGACGATGGAACAAGGGCGCTGCGCCCTGATACTCCTAGCTCAGCGCCCTCATACTCATTTTCAAATTTAGGGTGTTTCATCCCTATTTTTCCCGATAATTTTGCCAAAATTCGTGAAAATTCGCTCATTTCGGGGCTGAGTGGCGTCTATTTTCCCGTCGGCATTGTCTCTGAAAACTTGTGAATGGGCGATAATCGCGTCAACAATGACCATTTCGCACATCGCTACAAGGGAATCGCTGTCATTAGTGGAACATCGGACGCCCCGCTGGCGTTTTAAAATCATGTAAACAACGCTAATTACCTGATTTCCTTGTGAATCAAAGCCCACGGCTCAGAGAATAAGTTTATTGCCTACAATGTTTACGAACGAGCTGTGGAAAAATCCCCTAACCGCGCCAATAGCACGTGGCGGCGCGAGACATTCTGTCAAATTCGGCGAAGCGGGAGAAAAATGACTCGTGCATTACAGCGATGTTACCCGTGAAAACAACGTACGAGGCTTTATTTTTCCTCTGGAGTGTTTTTAAGTCCCAAAACCTCTACAAATACCGAAATTTGTCCACAAATACGGCCTCGAGCTATCACGAGGAGACTCGATTGACGCCATATTACGAATAGATGCGCGCCTGCATGACCCCGAAAAAGTTCAAAGTTCAAAGTGCGCATTGCGAAAGTCAGAATAAATCGCCGATTTCGGGCTTTAAAATAGATTATGAGTACGTAAAACATTATCGATTTTTAGGCAAACGCATTATAAAACAATTAAAATTTTGTGCTAATTAAAAAAAAGATAATTAAATGTTTTTTTTCTTAATTTTTTTCTGTTCAAAATACAATCAGTGTGTATGTTCTGTTGTTGAAATTTTGATCAAGAAAATGTTTATGGAAATTTATATATTTCCAAATAAATGTGCACATATTTTTGCTGTCAATATTTTCATTTGTTGCTGATATCATGTAACTTATTATAGTCAACTAGAGGGGTAACAAAAAAAAAGGTGAGAAGGTTTTTACCAATTTTCTCTAGATTTTTTCCATAATTGCCTTGCCTCAAGTTCCAAGTAGAAAATACATGACTTAAAGTTGTGTACTGTTTCACTTGTTGAACTTGACGGCACCGTTGGCCCCCGGTAAGGGGCCATAGCGGGGAACCTATGCCCAATTTTTTCAAAATGTCAATATTTTTTTTCTGTCAGATTATATCCAGCATGGTTAGCTTGTTTATTTTTTGTTGATTCTTAGTGCAGTGTACCTTTACGTACCTACCTGCATGTATCTTCTTATCTCCAGGACGGTAGATGAAAATAACCACAGCCAGCAAGATGACATAATTGTAATAAAGTGTGTTTGTGTACAAGAACAAGCTTGGCTTGGAGATTTTTCTCACCTCTTTATTAGAGAAGAACAAAACCTGAAGTCGCAGGAAATGGCTTCCATTTGTATCAGGACAAAGAAAAATGCTAGAGCTTCCCCCCCTCTGGAGGGGGGCCACGCCCCCCTCCAGACCTCCCCCCACGACGCGCTTGCGCGTCGCATCGGGTGCTGCGCACCCTCCTCCGGGATACTCTGAATTTCTGGGGAGAACCCTGATATATATTTTATATAAACTGAATTTTTTGGGGGGAATTTTTGAGTTGATTTGTGCAAGTGGCAGTGTACGAAATACTTTTTTGAGCCAGGTTGCCCAGTGGCATTACCTAGGATGAAAGCTAGGTTGCCCATCAAAATTCCAGGTTGCCCGCTTCTACATTATGATTAACTTTGTTAGAATGCAATTTTGTGCATTTACACATTTCTGACAATGAGTTGTTTCACCTTACTTGAGTTCTTCCATGGAGACTTCTCAATAAATAAACAGTTTGCAAATTTTGGAAGAACGGGGCATCCTTACCACAAAATTTAGGTAGTGCACTGAGCTACCTGGGTGTAGAAATAGGTTGCACCAAGCAAAATATGGTTGCACAATGCAACTGGGCAACCTAGTATTTCGTACGCTGAGTGGGTTTTAAAACTTTATTTTATAATACGGATTGATGGGTAGTTCTGTTTCTTATTGGATACAATTGTCCATCGTATGTGGGCTTTGAATAGGACTTCTCTGTATCTGTATATCACTTACACTACATGTATCACTTACCTTACATGCCCCGTTTGAAGTGCTGGTATTGTGGGGTATCTGTTAGCCTTTTATTTTGCGAAGGCTATCAGTATCACTTTCCTATTATCTGCCCAAGGGGAACCATTAGAAAGACTTACTGTTCCTTTTTACCGTTGGCATTTTGAACTGATCCTTGCCGTCCAAGGTAACCTTTTAAAAGGTAATACATAACCCCAAAGACCGGTTCGTAATCGTACCCTCCGGGTGGTCATAATACTTGGATGAAACCTAAGCCGCACTTAGCTTCTCTGGCAGTTTTTGAAGATCATACCAGTTTCTGCGGCAATATTTTTCAAATTTCGTATATGTAGGGGTTCACGTTTTAGCGTTTCCCGAAGTGATTTTAGGGCAGTAAAACTGTATTTTCAAAGTCAATTTTCTGGTCGTTCTCTTTTAATGTAGTAAGTTGAATCAACCCTATCCTATACTGGTATCTGTGAGGCAACAATGCGATGTCGCTGACGGAAAACGGTTGCTTGTTTCGTATCGTATTAAACCACCGCGAAAGCAGATTTATCGGAGCTTAGCTTTCTGGCAGTTTTATGTAGCACAACGTTTTTGAAGCGGCGATGTTTTCAAATTTGTGGCGGTTGACATTTTCGGCATACCAAGGCAAATGGTAGGGAAAACAATGGATTTTGGGGGACACAGGTGGATCGTTTAAACTTTTGACAGGTATGCAAGAGGTGGCGACCTTAAGAGATCGCTTTGATAAGGGTCTTCCTGCCACACTTGTTTGAATACCCAAGTGCCAGATAATCGCCATGAACTGGGAACAGTTGAAAGATAAAGACCACTTGAAGTTGAAGATTTTTTTAGAAACATTTGAAAACATTTACGAACAACTAGTGCTGTGTACCGGTTCGCTGGACTCAGTTCCGGACTTGTAAAAACGTTTAGGTTCAAGTCCAAAAAATCCTGAATTGCGGGAACCAGTTCTGGACTTGGTTGGAAAAAAAACAAACATGTCACATACCCCTTTTCGTTCCAAACCACATAAAACCTTCAATAGATCGCAAAATCTGTGCTGCGAAATGAAGAAAACATTGCCATTGGGCATTGTCAAGTGTCGGCCTCTATGTTATGTGGCCACAGTTTCGCCCAGACAACATTGCAAGGTTGCCAACATGCAATTTTGTATATACCGTGGGTTTAGGTCTGGACTTACAAGTCCGGAACTGAACCTAAACCTCTGGACCTGAACCTAAACGTGGGTTTAGGTACACAGCACTACGAACAACTGAAGAAACTAGAAAGAAAATAACAATGTAGCTGCACTTGATTTATTTGAAAGCAAATGAAAACCAGTGCTTCAAAGTTCAAGTAGTAATGTAATGATACTATTTTTGGCAACAGTCCCCAACCCTCAGAATTGTGTAGCTTTGGGCCAAGAACCTATATATCAAACAATGACAACTTGGTGAGTTTCCAATTAAAAGGAATCGTCCTATTCCAATTTGGAAGTAAATAGTATATTAATGTTTTGTGTTAGAATCTCAAATTTGAAACTGCGACATTGTAACTGGATTGATGAATGCCTCCCAGTGTTTTGTTAAAAGCCAACCTTTCAGAATTCTTTCTGAAGGTCTATTTATTATACAGACATGTATATGTTGGTGGAGACACCCTTAGCCCTTTGGCTGTCTCTTAGTATAAACTGCTCTTGTTCACTGGAGGCCATACAATTTATCTCCTTGGTTGTCAGACATTTTAAGTAGAATTTTGACCTCTGTGTGAAAAAAGGTACTGTAAATCACTTTGTGTACGCGGTAGCAAAAGTTCACGGTCTGAGAAAAATGGAGGTGTTCACGGAACTATACGTTCACGGTGGCGGCAGGTGCAGAAAAAAGAAAGTCGGCGAATTATTTGTTCACGGTAATGATAAGTTTGTGGTACAGAAGTGACTGCAAAAACCACGAAAATAAAAGCACTGCGAAAAAATTGCGATTTACATTGCTTTGGTTGTGTTCCTCTATGTGTGTGATTCGAATGTGTGTTTGTGACAGCACATGGTCGGGGCAATTTCCTAACTACAGACCACAAAAGGTCAGGCACTGGAAGTTACAGGAAGGTCCCATCACCGTGATTTGTGAAGAAAGTGTGTTTAGGACTTCTAGTATTTTTCTGAGCTTTTCTTTGCTCCTACATGTAGTTTCCTATTTTCCTACCTCTGTTGTTAAAAATCTTTTCACCTCTCCCCCCTTGAAAAAAAATTGATTCTCCCCTTGTATAATGATTCTGGTATTTATTCTACATGTACCAGAATGTTTATATAACTTACAGTATAAGGGGAGAATTTATAAACAATTTTTTCGGGCTTTTGAATTGTATGGTACATGTAATATTTAGAAAATGTGGATTTTCTTGCCTTTGCCATGGTACAATGATAAGTTCATCATATCAAATGTTGTCCTGAGTGATAAAATACATGACTAAGCTCAGAACGTTATATTCTTATAAGCTTTAAAAGCTCACTTCCATGTTACAACACTTTGGTTGGAAGCCATGTTGGCAATGGTCCCAGATGTAGCGGTAGATAGTACAATACTTCGCTGCAAAAAAAAGTGATAGTGATGAAATTGCGTTCAAGCCCAGACTACGTGTATAAATGTACTTTGAAATTACCATTTTTCCAGTAGTTTTTGACAAATCTCTGACAGCTGTGCCAAACTGAGGAATTGTGGGTAAAACTACATTTGAAGATAACAGCAAAATGCAAAGAAAAGGTGACAAAAAAGTGACAGAAAAACTAACTACATGTATAAATGTACTTTGAAATTACAATTTTTCTAGTAGTTTTGGACCAATCTCTAACAGCTGTGCCAAACTGAGGAATTGTGGGTAAAAACTACATTTGAAGATAACAGCAAAATGCAAAGAAACTGAGCTGACAGAAAAAAAGTGACAAAAAAAAAAAACTACACAAAATTTCACTGATGAAAAAATTTTTTCAATATTTACAGCACCCCCCTCCCTTCCACCATAATATTTCCTCAGTCCAAAATCCACAAAATGAAAGCAAATAGTTTAGAAAGTCCTTTATTTTTGCAAGGCACTTTCTATACACAGTGTCAGTGGGTGATTGGGTGTCACTGGATTGACAATAAGCAGTGGGGGGTTCCTTTCTGCAGCTTCGACCTTACGACCTTGGGATGAAGCTGTCAAGGTCGCGCCTGGGGAAAGTGATATACTGTACCTCAGAAATGTCCACAGTACTACCAGCGGTGAAAATGATACTATACATGTTCGCAGCACTTAAATTTTGGGGCTACATGAAAATCAATCTAGTTTGTCGTGTCATTTTGTTTCAAGTTTGCGGTTGAAATTGTAGTAGTAACAGTAGACGTCAGAGCAAATGGTTGTGGGTGCATAAACCACAGCTGCGAATATTTCAAGATTTATATACATGTATGTAGTATGTTTAAAGAATAGATGTTGATTAAAGAGGGAGGGGGGCTTATAATGATACAATCAACATGCATACAACTGACACTATCTAACAGAGCACGTCAGCAGAACGTACTGCGCCTGTGCAAAACCCTGATTTTTCACGTTTTTCGTTGGATGTTTGGTCAACGTTGCATCAAATTTTTGCCTGTTGCAGATGAGATCTTTTCCTATACAACATCTGAAAACTACATGTACAGACAGGCTGTCAACCTTATATGCTCTAATACAACCTTATATGAGACGTTCTGCCAAAGTGCTATGCACAATACATTACGGGTTTCGTGCAGGTGCAGTACGTTCTGCCGATGTGCTATCTAACAGTACAAAGTGGCTGTGAATTTTGGTACAGTATAGGATTTTAGGGGACTTTCTGCGGAATTTGAAATCACGGTTAGTCTTGGTGACCTTACGTTGGTCACACTACCAGACAGACTTGGCATCCAGATCTATTTACATTTCTCTGGGCCAAATATAGACATCCCTGTCCTGACCCATGACACTCTTGCTATGGCTAGCTGTACTTTGTAAGAGTGTTTTAGGTTTAATGCGGTCCAAACTTTTACACTGTTGATATAAGGCACTTGAGGGCTTCAGAATAACACAGTCTTATCCCAGTGTAGCCTTAGGTGAAGCCAAGTAATTGTAGGGCTTTTACTTTTAGACAAAATGTAAAAATGTGTTTCCGTAAACTTGACCCTGATGAACTCTGTGGACAAGATGAGACAGTTACAAGCAAGACAACTGACATCAGATATGAAAAGATGAGGCATTTGCCAACATATTATATAATGCTTTTTTAGGACAAATATGGCTATTACGAAAGTGCAAACTTTGAATTTGGGGAAAGCTTTTATTTTTTTTAACTTGGGATTTTCTGTACCTTCTTAAAGTGGTCTTCTTGGACAGGTGGCCTTCTTTAGCAGGTTGCATAGTGCTTGTGCCTATGGAAAAAAATGGGGACCATGGAAAAGGTGGTTGTTATGGCCAGGTGTCTGGTTTGAAGAGATGACTACTTGGACAGGTTTACCTGTAATTGCAGAATGTTTATACTTACAGTTACAGACATAAAGGCAAGAGGATTTTTAGGGCATTTTTTTTATGTGCAAGACTACAATACTGATCAGAAGACACATCTACTATCAATACCTACTTTATTTTCAGTCATCTTAATACAGAAGACCAAAGACTTGCACTTCATTTTTCCACTTCATTTCAGTGTGAAAAGGCCAGGACACAAGGGGAAATATAAGTGCTGCTTTATATAAAGGCCACAATTAACCAATAGAAAGGTCGGCTGTGTTTTTGACCCGTGTCTGATGAAGGGCAGTTGGGTCGACCCCTGGTGAAGCAAACTTTTTCAAACATTGTAAGTCAACTAGTCAGCGTTGCGTAGTCCAGTGGTTAGCGACCCTGCCTCTGGACTAAGAGGTTGGGAGTTCGAATCCCGGCTGTTGTCGCTCACCCGACATGCACGCTCCTGGAGAGGGTCACAGTCCTTAGGATGGGACGTTAAGCCATGGTCTACTGTTCATTGTGCTTGTCGAAAAGAGCTAGGGGAATTTCCCTGGTACAATGAACCTGTAAATACTGTACATAGCGCTTGTCTTCTCTGTCACGACCAGTGGAAGAATAGCTCTTCAGTGAGCTAAACTGGTTCGAGATCACTTTCACTTTCTTTCAGAGACGTGTACTGTAAATTGTGAAATATTCGAGGTGGTCTTATTTTCACAGTTTTCAGAGTGACCGCTCCAGCACGAAACTAAACATCACGATCATGGCTGTATTCGCTTTTCTGCATGCCCCCCTCCCCGTTTCACATTGAACTTGACATTCGGGGAACACCTTTTAATTCCCCCCTGTAGCAAACTTAGATCAATTTACGGTAATTGATTATACCTGTCTAGACTTCTCTATTATGCATTCTATGAGGCCACATCAATTTGATTTGTTGTTTCTTTGGTTAAAAAGAAATCTCTTTCTCGGTCCTTCTCATCCTGACGGACGATCGCTCATATATGATGGGTGCGACCGTGTGCCGCTAGCCCAGCATTGCAGCGCTTGCCACATATTCCACATAAGAAAGCCGTTGTCTGGCACTGTTCGTGTCTCTTACGTCGTCTGTCCGACTCCTTAGCTGTAAAAAGAAATGCTGAACTGAAAAATGTACACAACAGCTAGTCAGGGAATCAAACCCATGGCCTCTCAATCAGGTGTCCTCTCGCCTTAGCCAGTCTTCCATTCCCCGCCTGTCTTAGGGACTGTACGATATTTAGCGGGGGGGGAGGGCCGGTCGTCAGAGGGGGGAGGGCCTAGGTAAAAAATTTTGAGCTGGGGGGAGGGCCTAGGAAAAAATATTTTACCTGGGGGGAGGGCCTAGGAAAAAAAAATTCCAAGATTCATGAAACTTTCCGACGTTTTGATAATTTCAAAAACGTGATTTACTTCTATCTCACATGTACCGTAGTGATTTGCCGGCCTGTGGAATCGGCAAAATGTTACGTTAAAATAGTACGCATCCCTATAATTCTAGTGGATTCGCCCAAATCTCCCACAACCCCATTGGAAAGGTGGTAGTCGAGCCGAGCGCGAAGCCGAAATTCGACGATATAGCCAAAGTAACTCGCGTTTCGTAGCGGTTTTCGTAACGATATCGGTAAAAATGCAGCCAAGACTCTTCTGAAGAGAACATTTAATTAATTTTCGCGGCATAACGCACCCTTCACAGCCGCACAACGGTAGTTTTTTTCTTAAAATCGTACATGGCCGTGCGTCGTCGATAAAGATCCCGCCCCGCGCCCCGCTCGCTGAACTTCTCGGCGTGGATGTGGACGCATTAAACAAGGTATTTTGATTGAACCAAGGACTGTCACAACATTTATTTGCCTCTCTGAGTGTCCTTCCAAAGTAAATTGAAAACAACCTGACAATATTGTTTTCCCGGTTGTGTAAATAGCACGTGTAAGAAGATCGTGGACGAAATCAAGGAGCTCCTTGACGAAATATAGCCCGAAAAAGAGGAATAAACTTCGCTCGGTGCACCATCAAAATTTACCCCTTAAAGATGCAGGAAATAGCGTTTTAGAGGGTTAAGATTTCAAAATTTTCCGGGGGGAGCATGCCCCCCAACCCCCCTAGCTTCGTGCCTGGTTCGTGCGGCGCGACGGCTCGCGCCTTCGGCGCTGACGTGCATGTTTGCATGGTCGGTGCGGCGCGCGCGAGCGCTTGCACCTTCGGCGCTCGAAAATCTGCCCCTTCCCCGTACGAAATTTCCCTGGAAATTTCCTTCAGATAATTCACGCCGGGGGGAGGGCCTAGGAAAAAAATTTGAGCCGGGGGGGAGGGCCTAGGAAAAATTTTTTGACCTGGGGGGGAGGGCCTAGGAAAATTTTTTTAACCCTACCCCTGGACGACCGGCCCTCCCCCCCCGCTAAATATCGTACAGTCCCTTAGGGTTTTTGTCAGAATGTAACTCCAGTGGTTGACCTGTAAGGTCCCAGGTGATGGCACTGGATTAACCCGAGGAAAACATCGTCTGGCAAAGTTCCGATCAGACGTAATCTAGAACTCCAACAGATAAGCATTGCGTGATACATTCTAATGGGATGGTTTTCCTAAAAAGTGATACTACTGCAGTGTCCTTTTTTTTAGTTGGTTTGGTTTTTTGTATTAAAACTATAATAAAAGAAAAAAAGAAGTGTTCTTGCCAGGTGTTTTGAGCATAAAATTTTCGGTATTTTTAACAGTGCCACTGAATTTCAGCGAAACGAAAATGAAACCATTGCTAATTTGATCCAGGAGGGTGATATTTCAGCTCTTTTTAAATTCTATATTACAAATGGAGACCATTTTCTGTGAGTTAAGCTTGACATATAAAATGTTCTAAAAAGAAAAGAAAAATATATTCAGCCAAAAGACCATATTTTTCTAGCCTGGGAGGCAGACTGTTGCCAGGGCCAGTCTACAGGTTGGCTCTTTGGCTCCAGAGCCAACATGTCCCCCAGGAAATTTTTACCGCAGACCCCCTCAGTTAGACTCTGTTTCTCAGATTTCTAGGGACCCTGTCACTAGTGCTGTGTACCTAAACCCATGTTTAGGTTCAGGTCCAGATTCAAGTCCAGAGGTTTAGGTTCAGTTCCGGACTTCTAAGTCTGGACCTAAACCCACGGTTAGCCCACGGTATATGCAAAATTGCATGTTGGCAACCTCGCAATGTTATCTGGGCGAAACTGTGGCCACATAACATGGAGGGAGATACTTGACAATGCCCGATGGCAATGTTTTCTTCATTTTGCAGCACAGATTTTGCAATCTATGGAAGGTTTTATGTGGTTTAGAACGAAAAGGGATATGTGACATGGTTTTTTTTCCAACCAAGTCCGGAACTGGTTCCTGCCATTCAGGTTTTTTTGGACTTGAACCTAGACGTTTTTACAAGTCCGGAACTGAGTCCAGCGAACCGGTACACAGCACTATCTGTCACCATTGTTCCATTCTTAAGAGAGGTCCCTGCATTGGGAAACCCCATATGTATCGTGTGTTGACAGCCACCTTGGTTTTTGTGAGCAGCCCCAAGGCCACCTGCACCCCAATGTTTTAGAAAGTGGTTGCCAACCTGTGTTGTATTTGCTTTAGTACATGTGACAATCTAGAGCACTGGTTACACCTGTGACAGCCAAGTTAGGGATCTAATATTGAAGTTGAACCATTTTTTGGTTTATATGTCATTTTTAAAAGAAATCTCAAAGATATGGATCTGTAATCTCCAAGCAGATGTTGGAGGCAAAATGGTGAGGAGGCAGTTTGTAACCTGAACAATGAGCTTGGAAACCATTACAATTTTCCCCCCAACATCTGCTTGAAGATTAATTAAATAGTGAAAGACCTACAAATTCTACTTTATTAAGCTCACTTAGTTAAATGTGATTTTTGACTTTTCGTAGGTCACGATTTCAAATGCTTTCATTTTCATCCTACATCATCAGTTTGTACTACATTTTCTTGTGTTTTTTTTTGCTTTTAGGAAATTGCCCTGTTTGAATTGTAATTTTTTTTTCTTTGAAAAATTCCTTTTCTCAAGTAATATCCTCACCTGTCTCTTGTTTGGGTTGATGACCTCTTTGTCCTCTAGTTACCTTACTAGTAGACAATTTACAGGTACATGCATTTAGGTCAAACTGCTGGTGTTAAATTGTGTCAAACATTTCAAAGATATCTTTCGCACCACATGCAATGATAGAAAAAATCTGTCAAATTTATTCACTGATGTTTGTGACAGGCTGAATAAAAGTTCTAAACGGGAACTTTGCGGCTCCAGATGTCTTACTGAGGGACGACTGCGTGTGCAAGATGTCGGTTAGCTTGAGGAATGAATCCCCTCTACTACATTATTCACTGATATTTACCACATTTGTAGAAGGATTGACATAACAGGTGACTACGACCTTTTTGAAGATGTCAACCCTGAGACCAGACTGTAAGGTTTGAACCACTCACACTGGGAAGGACCCCTGCTCTTTTTGTTAAGTGTGGTGGGTTCTTAAACATGCTCGAGGTGTGGCTCTCCTCGAACATAGAACCTCCAGCTTTACATCCCATCCAAAAGGACTCCCGTAACGGAAGCAAAGTTCTCATTTGCACCTGAGTCGAGTGAGGAAATATTTATGAAAGTGCCTTTCCCAAGGGCACAGAACCCAAGCTAGTGCCCAGCATACATGTATGTGTTAAGCACTGCATTATGTTTATTTATTTATGTATTCAGAAATTGTAACATGACAATACAAAGTGTGCACTAGGCAGCAAGTATGCTGATAGCGTGCACACCTACATTTGTAACACATACAGCACATATGACATAGGAACAACAATAAATAGTTAAAACAAGATATATACCCAAGTAACATTATCATAATGAATCACACCTGCAATTTTAATAATCAATTTCATAACTGTACAGGAAATAAATGTTTGGTGTGGTTCAGCTGGAAGAAGCACAGAATCTTTTTGATTGGGCAATGAACGTGTGGAGTGCATCTGTAAGTTTTGTGTTTGTGTCAAAGTTACATGTATGAGCTGGAGAACCCTGGAGCAGGACAGATGTGGTTAGATGTTGTTGAGTAAGGTGTTCAACAGTGGAGGCAAGGGTGGTACGTGGCTCAGTGTGGAGAGGGCACTGTAACAAGTAGTGTGGTACTGCATTATGTCTCAATAAACATGAAAGAAAGTATGCATATAAAAGGACAATATGACCGTAAACATTCTGTATTTGCTAGCAAAGGTTACCTTCCTACTGTAGTATCAGATGTCACTTCCTTTTTCCTAGCTTACAAGAAGAAATAAAATGTAATTAGAGCAGCCCCTCAGGCACACGTGTCGATGTGTGACGTAGCGTTGTGTGAGCTCACATCACCGCGAGCCGGCATTTATTCCGCCCACACATTCTGGACATACTGACAAAAAACAGACATTTAGCTGTGATCAGTTTGTAACAGGACGCGAGCTTGAGCGCAAAATGAAGCGGACTGTGCGGGCGTCGCATTCCCTAGGTTTGTCCGCCTTTTTTTTTCGAAGATATTACCGTGTATGTGTACATGTAGAATAGCTTCAAAGCAACGTTTGTGCTGAAGTTTATTAATAGTGTAGGTAGATATCTTTCCAAAATGGTGGCTCACCGATGTAAATTGACCATTTTGTATTGCTCTACATGTAACGTTGCCTTTCAGTTATTGGTATCAGTGCCATGTTTCTTCTAGATCTACATGTACAGTAGAAGGTTCTTGATTTCTGAGGCACTGTTCAGTCCAGTAACATTTTGAGCTCATTGTTCTTTATTTTCTTTAATGCTCAGTAATTTAAATAATGGCTTCATGTGGTCTAGATGCAGTCTTGCCAAAGATTGCCGGATGCAAAGGAAAAACAACGTTGTTCAGAAAGGTTTTTTTGTTCTCACTGTGCTATATATAGTACAGGCACTAGAGGCTTATAAGAAATACATTGTATGTATGTGATTTTCATGCACTTGTTCAGGTACCATGTTGGATGAAATAGAGGCAGATGCAGTCTTGCCAAAGATTGCTGGATATAAAGAGAAAACAAAATTTTCAGGAACGTTTTTTTGTTCTCACTGTACTTTAGTTTACATTTTTACATAAACTGCTTCTTACCACTAGTGGCTTACAAATATAGTATTTATAAGAAATACAAGTACATGTATGTATATGATTTTCATGCACTTGTTCATGTACTAGGTTGGATAAAATAGAGGCAGATGCAGTCTTGCCAAAGATTGCTGGATAACAAGGGAAAACAATTTTTTTCAGGAACGTTTTTTTGTTCTCGCTGTGTTATATTTTACATACACCTTCAAGAACTACATGTATTTATGTGATTTTCATGCACTTGTTCATGCACCAGGTTGGATAAAATAGAGGTAGCTTTTAGAAGGAAGATCGAAAGCAATCAGGGCTTCCTGTTTTTCAATCAATGGCTGTCTGCTACAGTAACTCAGTACTAACTGCAATTTGTAAGGTTGTAATAAGTCTATCGCAGATTCTCACCCGAAGGCTAATTGCAAATAACAAGATTTATAGATAGATCAATAATGGAGGACAATGACAGTGGGGGGGGGGGTACGGGTGTATGTCTATTGTAATTTAAATTTGACTAGGGTGTCAGATTCACCTGTTTAATTTTTTAGAAGCTTCAAATTTTTTTAAAGTTTACAAGCTTCAAGTTGAAAATTTATTGCTTGAATTTAAAACCAGCGAGGTATTTCCACTTTGTGGCTGCTATATAATTATATTGGTATTACAGGATGCCCAGGCCTTTTTTTAGCCTGCTTCAGTTGATTTCTGGCAAAAATCTGAAAACCATTCTTTCATGTATAGACTGAATTTTAGATTGAAGAATGTTGTGTTTTGATACAATGTAACTGGCAATGAAAAACACCTGCCATAATCATGTTGGTAGCTAGGGGGAGCTTGTACTAGAGCTGACCTGTTTCTGTCACATACAGTTGTGCCACTGGTCAAACCGTTGTGTGCATATAAAGGTACTATAAGACATGTACCAAAATGTATGCTAATGTACTTTGTACATGGCTTTTATGTTTTTTTACTAATATCAAAAACAGATGTTGCTTCTCTTACCTTCATTCACGTTATAATGGTCTGAAAGGTCATCTTGAAGGTCATATCTTCGCATTTGTAGGGTTCGTCAATCGCCCACACAGTTGCATTTTCTTAGGCCTTGAATGATATTTTGTAAGTCTGGTGATAGTTTGCTTTTATCACTAGTTGGGTGCTCAAGCTACGTTTGTACGGCTGAGAGAATTAAGTTTAAATGTCAGTATCTGGTCCTTATAGGTTATGGGCTAGATTTAGTATATATATTGGTGTGAATTTGTAACTGAACTTGAAATATCACCTGCATAT